>CM031600.1:100437924-100530424 GCA_018398815.1 Conus ventricosus
CTCTCTCTCTCTCTCTCTCTCTCTCTCTCTCTCTCTCTCTCTCTCTCTCTCCTCTCTCTCTCTCTCTCTCTCTTCCTCTGTATCTGTCTCTTCCCTCACCTCTATCAGTCTGTCTCTGTGTCTGTCTGTCTGTCTCTGCCTGCCTGCAAGCCTGTCTGTCTGTCTGCCTGTCTCTCTGCCTCTCTCTCTCTGTCTCTGTCTCTCGTCTCTGTGTCTGTCTGTCTGTCTCTCTCTTTCGTCTAATTCCCACGTCTCCCTCCTAATCTCCTAACCAACCTTCTCTATCCCACCAACCTCTTCCCCTCTTCCCCCCCCCCCCCCCTCCCCCCCCCCCCCCCCCCCCCCCCCCCTCCCCGATCCGCCTGCGTTATTGACCCACAGTGTGTCTCTGCCTGTTCTCTCCCTCACCCCACCCTCCTCCTCCTCCTCCTCCCCGCCTCCCGCCCGCCCGCCTGCCGACGCTTCCAGCAGCGGGCGCTGTCCCGCTCTCCCAAACCGGCGGGGGCGGCGACGGGCCCACCAGCTCCGACGGCAGCAGCATCGACTCCACCACCACCGGCAACGCAGCGTTCTGGCATCGTCGCCGTCCCCCGGCGCCACAGCGACGGCACATTTCAGCCTCAGAGAGCCAGCAGCAGCAGCAACCACCACCACCACCAAGCCCAACCCCACCACCATCACCGCCATCATCGTCACAGCAGCGGCCATGCCGCCGTTTGTCAGAAGCAGCGGCACGATGTAAGAATTAGGACGACGACGACGACGACTCGGCTATGTCGTGGTTCGGCGTCGGCGGCGGGACGGCTGTGCTGCTGCAGCCAAGGAGGCGAGCTGTGTTGCGGGAGAGCGTGGGGTGATGGTGAAGAGGGTGGTGAAGGTAAGGAAGGGGGGTGGGGGGGGGTGAGTAGTGGTAGGGGTTGGATGGGGTTCGCTGGTGGGGTGGTTCGGGGTAAGGTTTTGGTGAGGGGTGGGAGGAGGGGAGCGGGGCGGGCTGGGGGATGGTTGAGGGGTTATAATGGGATTGTGTGTGTGTGTGGTGTGTGTGTGTGTGGTGTGTGTGTGTGTGTGTGTGTGAATTTTTTTCTATCAATGTGTTTGTATTCTGTATTCACTGGTGCTTGTGTTATTGCCACTGTGTTCTTGTTCTCTCCCACCCTCTCCTCTCTCTCCTCGCCTCCGCCTTGCCGCACGCTTCCAGCAGCGGCGCTGTCCCGCTCTCCAAACGGCGGGGGCGGCGACGGGCCCACCAGCTCCGACGGCAGCAGCTCGACTCCACCACCCCGTGCATGGCCGTTCTGGCATCGTTCGCCTGATACCCGGCCCATAGCGACGGCACATTTCAGCCTTCAGAGAGCGCATGTAGCAGCACCGCACAGCCACCAGCCCAACCCCACCACATCACCGCCATCATCGTCAAAGCGGCCATGCCGCCGTTGCAAGAAGCGCGGCAACGATTAGAATTAGCGAACGCACGCGACAACTCGGCTTGTCGTGGTTGCAGATTGGCGGGCGACGAGCTGCTGTCGAGCCAAGGAGGCCGAGCTGTGTTGGGAAAGCGAGGGTGATGTGTGAAGAGGGTTGAGGTAAGGAAGGGTGTTGGGGGTGGGTTGATAGGATAGGGTGGATGGGATCGGCGTGGTTGGTGGTTAGGTTATTGGTTGCAGGGGAGGGGGGGGGGTCGGGCGTGCTGGGGATGAGGATGGGGTAATTGGTTGTTGGAATGAATTCTTTTGCCTGTGCGTAGTGCGTTGGTTGCGCTGATTCGTGTGCTTGCGATGGCTGCGTTGCGTGCGCGGAATCCGTTTTGCTTGCTAGTAAGCTGTTGTTTGATTAATTTTTTAATTATATTGCTTTGAATATTCTGTTTCACATACGTTGGTTGTATTGTGTATTGCATACTGCGTTGTTTGATTAAATTACATTTTGCAGCGATTGTATACTGCGTTCCTGCTTAATTACAGGTTGATTTATCAATATTTGTTCATTGAATTACTGTTTTGCATGGTTATATTGTCTGCATTCGGACTTAGCATATTGCAATTGCAATAATGCATTTTCTGGATTGAATTACATTATTTCTTGATTGCGTCACCACTGCATTGCAATTACATTATTTGCCATTGCAATAACTGCGTTGTTCTGCATTGATTACATTATTTGCCATTGCAAAAAACTGCTTGTTCTGCATTGAATTCACTTATTTTCCATTGCAATAAGCTGTTGTTCTGATTGAATTAATTTTTCCTTGCCTAACTGTCATTGTTTGTGATTGAATCGGTTTGCTTTAAATATACGGCATTTTTTTATATTGCGTCACATTGCGGTTTCTTACACCTAATGTAGGCGGTGTATACCGTTTTGTTGTACTGCGTTGTATTACTTGCCATTAATCATATTGCATCACATTTGCGGTTTCTTACACCTAATTGTAGGCGGTGTATACTGTTTTGTTGCACTACGTTGTATTACTTGCCATGAATCATATTGCGTCACATTGCATCGTACATCCCATAGTGCTATGGGCTCCGCATTCTCCTTTGTTGTGTTGCATTGAATTGGCTCGGTATCTCCTCATATTGCGTCATCATAGCATTGCACTACGATGTATTGTATTGCATTAGGCTGTATTGTACTGCATTGCTTGCCTTTGCATTATACTGTGTCACATTGCATTAAATTGCATGAGGCTGTATTGTATTGCATTACGGCTTGCTGTATTGTATTGCATTAGGCTGTATTGTATTGCATTAGGCCTGATTATTGTGTATTGCATTAAGGCTGCATGCATTAGTTCTGTATTTTATTGCATTAGGATGTATTGTATTGCATGCTTGCCTTTGCATTATACTGTGTCACATTGCATTAAATTGCATTAGGCTGTATTGTATTGCATTAGGATGTATTGTATTGCATAGCTTGCCTTTGCATTATACTGTGTCACATTGCATATACTGCATTAGGCTGTATTGTATTGCATTAGGATGTATTGTATTGCATAGCTTGCCTTTGCATTATACTGTGTCACATTGCATTAAATTGCATTAGGCTGTATTGTATTGCATGGCTTGCCATTGCTTATACTGTGTCACATTGCATGACATTGCGTTAGGCTGTATTGTACTGCATGCTTGCCTTTGCATTATACGTGTTACATTGCATTAAATTGCATTACGCTGTATTGTATTGCATGGCTTGCCTTTGCATCATACTGTGCCACATTGCATTAAATTGCATTAGGCTTATTGTATTGCATGACTTACCATTGCATATACTGTGTCACATTGCATTAGGTTATATTGTATTGCATAGCTTGCCTTTGCAACAGTATTATGTTGCATTTCATTGCATTGCTTTACATTACGTAGTATTGTCTTGCTCGGCTTTCCGCTGCAGTATGCTGCGTCCCATGGCATTGCATTGGATTTCGTTGTCTTACATTGCATGGCTTTATGTTGCATTATAACGTATTGGGTTGGATTGCACTAAGTCGTATTTCCGCCACTGACTTCCTGTTGCAGAGCATGGTTTGCATTGCATGATACTGCGTCGTGTTGCATTGCTTTGTATTGTAGGCACGCCATTCCAGAGTATTGCATTGCTTTGTATTGTAGGCACGCCATTCCAGAGCATTGCATTGCTTAGTATTGTAGGCACGCCATTTTAGAGCATTGCTTGCTTTGTATTGCAGGCACGCCATTCCAGAGTATTGCATTGTTTGTATTGTAGGCACGCCATTCCAGGTTCATTGCATTGCTTTGTATTGTGGGCACGCCATTCCAGACATTGCATTGCTTTGTATTGTAGGCACGCCATTCCAGAGTATTGCATTGCTTTGTATTGGGCACGCCATTCCAGAGCATTGCATTGACTTGTATTGTAGGGCACGCCATTCCAGAGCATTGCATTGCATTGTATTGTAGGCACGCCATTCCAGAATATGCATTGCTTTGTATTGTGGGTACGCCATTCCAGAGCATTGCATTGCTTTGTATTGTGGCACGCCATTCCAGAATTGCATTGCTTTGTATTGTAGGCACGCCATTCCAGAGCATTGCATTGCTCTGTATTGTAGGCACGCCATTCCAGAGTACTGCATTGCTTTGTATTGTAGCACGCCATTCCAGAGCATTGCAATGCTTTGTATTGTAGGCACGCCATTCCAGAGCATTGCATTGCTTTGTATTGTAGGCACGCCATTCCAGAAACTGCATTGCTTTGTATTGTAGGCACGCCATTCCAGAGCATTGCATTGCTTTGTATTGTAGGCATGCCATTCCAGAAACTGCATTGCTTTGTATTGTAGGCACGCCATTCCAGAGCATTGCATTGCTTTGTATTGTAGGCACGCCATTCCAGAGCATTGCATTGCTTTGTATTGTAGGCACGCCATTCCAGAGGGCATGCATTGTTTGTATTGTAGGGCACGCCATTCAGAAGCACTGCATTGCTTTGTATTGTAGGCACGCCATTCCAGAGCATTGCATTGTTTTGTATTGTACGCACGCCATTCCAGAGCATTGCATTGCTTGTATTGTAGGCACGCCATTCCAGAGCATTGCATTGCTTTGTATTTTAGGCACGCCATTCTAATTGCATTGCATTGCTTTGTATTGTAGGCACGCCATTCCAGAGCACTGCATTGCTTTGTATTGTAGGCACGCCATTCCACAGTGTTGCATTGCTTTGTATTGTAGGCACGCCATTCCAGAGCATTGCATTGCTTTGTATTGCAGGCACCCATTCTAGAATATGCATTGCTTTGTATTGTAGGCACGCCATTCCAGAGCACTGCATTGCTTTGTATTGTAGGCACGCCATTCCAGAGGCATTGCATTGCTTTGTATTTAGGCACGCCATTGCACAGCATTGCATGCTTTGTATTGTAGGCACGCCATTCCAGATGTATTGCATTGCTTTGTATTGTAGGCACGCCATTCCAGAGGGTTTGCATTGCTTTGTATTGTAGGCACGCCATTCCGAGATTGCATTGCTTTGTATTGTAGGCACGCCATTCCAGAATTACTGCATTGCTTTGTATTGTAGCACGCCATTCCAGAGTATTGCATTGATTTGTATTGTAGGCACGCAATTCCAGAGATTGCATTGTTTTGTATTGTAGGCACGCTATTCCAGAGCATTGCATTGCTTTGTATTGTAGGCGCGCCATTCCAGAGCATTGCATTGCTTTGTATTGTAGGCACGCCATCCAGAGCATGCAATGCTTTGGATTAGCACGCCATCCCAGAACTGCATGCTTTGTATTGTGGGCACGCCATTCCAGATTTTGGGTATTGCTTTGTATTGAGGCACGCCATTGCAGAGCACTGCATTGCTTTGCATTGTGGCACGCCATTCCAGAGCATTGCATTGCTTGTATTGTAGGCACGCCATTCCAGAGCATTGCATTGCTTTGTATTGTAGGCACGCCATTCAGAGTCATTGCATTGCTTTGTATTGTAGGACGCCATTCCAGAGCATGCATTGCTTTGTATTGTAGGCACGCCATTCCAGAGCATGCATTGCTTTGTATTGTAGGACACGCCATTCCAGAGTATTGCATTGCTTTGTATTGTGGCACGCCATTCCAGAGCATGCATTGCTTTATTGTGGCACGCCATTCCGAGGTGCATGCATTGCTTTGTATTGTAGGCACGCCATTCCAGAGATTGCATTGTTTGTATTGTAGGCACGCCATTCCAGAGCATTGCATTGTTTGTATTGTAGAACGCCATTCCAGAGTGTTGCATTGCATTGCTTTGTATTGTAGGCACGCCATTCCAGGGCACTGCATTGCTTTGTATTTGTAGGCACGCCATTCCAGAGTATTGCATTGCTTTGTATTGCAGGCACACCATTCAGAGTGTTGCATTGCATTGCTTTGTATTGTAGGCACGCCATTCCAGAGCACTGCATTGCTTTGTATTGTAGGCACGCCATTCCAGAGCATTGCATTGCTTTGTATTGTAGGCACGCCATTCCAGAATATGCATTGCTTTGTATTGTAGGCACGCCATTCCAGAGCAATGCATTGCTTTGTATTGTAGGCCCATTCCAGAGCATTGCATTCCTTGCTTGTATTGTAGGCACGCCATTCCAGAGCAATTGCATTGCCTTGTATTGTAGGCACGCCATTCCGGAGATTGCATTGCTTTGTATTGTAGGCACGCCATTCCAGAGCATTGCATAGCATTGATTGCTGCACGCATTGCTCAGTGTCACTTGCTCACGTGACCTTGCTCAATTGCAGATGAGTCACCGAGCGTTTCACAGGCGGGATCTCACGAGTGGCTATTCAGTGCGGTGAGGATCATGGAGAGCTTGTATTGTAGGCACGCCATTCCAGAGCATTGCATTGCTTGTATTGTAGGCACGCCATTCCAGAGCATTGCATTCTTTGTATTGTAGGCACGCCATTCCAGAATACTGCATTGCTTTGTATTGTAGGCACGCCATTCCAGAGCATTGCATTGCCTTGTATTGTAGGCACGCCATTCCAGAGCATTGCATTGCTTTGTATTGTAGGCGACGCCATTCCAGAGATTGCATTGCTTTGTATTGTAGGCACGCCATTCCAGAGCATTGCATTGCTTTGTATTGTAGGCACGCCATTCCAGAGTGTTGCATTGCATTGCTTTGTATTGTAGGCACGCCATTCAGAGCATTGCATTGCTTTGTATTGTAGGCACGCCATTCCAGAGCATTGCATTGCTTGTATTGTAGGCACGCCATTCCAGAGTATTGCATTGCTTTGTATTGTAGGAACGCCATTCCAGAGTGTTGCATTGCATTTGTATTGTGAGGCACGCCATTCCAGAGCATTGCATTGCATTGTATTGTAGGCACGCCATTCCAGAGCATTGCATTGCTTTGTATTGTAGGACGCCATTCCAGAGCATTTATTGCTTTGTATTGTAGGCACGCCATTCCAG
Source organism: Conus ventricosus (assembly GCA_018398815.1). Taxonomy (NCBI): domain Eukaryota; kingdom Metazoa; phylum Mollusca; class Gastropoda; order Neogastropoda; family Conidae; genus Conus; species Conus ventricosus. The sequence goes on from CM031600.1 coordinate 100,444,854, forward strand.
AGCATTGCATTGCTTTGTATTGTAGGCAACGCCATTCCAGAGCATTGCATTGCTTTGTATTGTAGGCACGCCATTCCAGAGCATTGCATTGCTTTGTATTGTAGGCACGCCATTCCAAGCCATTGCATTGCTTTGTATTGTAGGCACGCCATTCCAGAGCATTGCATTGCTTTGTATTGTAGGCACGCCATTCCAGAGCATTGCATTGCTTTGTATTGTAGGAACGCCATTCCAGAGCCTTGCATCATTGCTTTGTATTGTAGGCACGCCATTCCAGAGCATGCATTGCTTTGTATTGTAGGCACGCCATTCCAGAGTATTGCATTGCTTTGTATTGTAGGCACGCCATTCCAGAGTGTTGCATTGCATTGCTTTGTATTGTAGGCACGCCATTGCAGAGCACTGCATTGCTTTGTATTGTAGGCACGCCATTCCAGAGCATTGCATTGCTTTGTATTGTAGGCATGCCATTCCAGAGCATTGCATTGCTTTGTATTGTAGGCACGCCATTCTAGAGTGTTGCATTGCATTGCTTTGTATTGTGGGTACGCCATTCCAGAGCACTGCATTGCTTTGTATTGTAGGCACGCCATTCCAGAGCATTGCATTGCGTTACTTTTTGTATGTAGCACGCCATTCCAGAGCATTGCATTGCTTTGTATTGTGGCACGCCATTCCGGAGCATTGCATTGCTTTGTATTGTAGGCACGCCATTCCAGAGCATTGGATAGCATTGCCTGCCGCTGCATTGCGTCATTTTTGCGTCACATTGCCTCACGTGACCTTGCCTCACATTGCACGTCATGACGTCACACGAGGCGAATTTCACAGACGCGGGATCTCACGAAGTGGCTATCTTCTCAGTGCGGTGAGGGATGCGAGAGTAGACGGCATTCAAGACACGGGGACAAGACAAGAATTCAAACTAACAGTGTGACCACTTCTCCAAGCTCCACTTTTCGTGCATCAGTCACACGACGTTTCAATTGTCAGCCACTTTCTCTCACAAACGAGAGATCCAGAACAGTCTATGGAATTTTGGCATTTCCTAGCCCCGCCCGCCTAAAAGATGTGCTATGAAATGCTGACTTCTGCCGAGAATTCTTCTCACTCGCGTCTATGAAATGAATCTCTGTTCTCACCTGTGTTCCTCACCTGCGTCTGTGAAATGAATCTCTGTTCCCACCTGTGTTCCTCACCTGGCGTCTGTGAAATGAATCTCTGTTCCCACCTGTGTTCCTCACCTGGCGTCTGTGAAATGAATCTCTGTTCCCACCTGTGTTCCCAGATGCAGCAGGATGAAGTGGGTTACGGGTTCGTGTTGCGGGGGTCCAGTCCCTGTTACGTGCACACCATTGACCCTCTGGGGCCTGCTGCGGCCGCTGGACTCAAGGTGTGTGCTGCTGACTGACCATTGATATAATAGTAGTATAAATAATAATAATAATAAATAATAATAATAATAATAACAACGATGTTTATTCTATAGTGCATATTCCACAAAAATACTGAACAGCGCTTTACATTTCAAGAAAGAGCAAACGGTAAAAAATAAGTTATAAAAGTCATGCACATTGAAACACACACACACACACACACACACACACACACACACACACACACACACACACACACACACAAGCACAAAAGCACAAAACCTCGAAGTATCAAATACTGACTTGCACAAATCAAATAATATCTAAACATGCACCTTAGTAGTAATTCACATCAGTTTCGGTTAGAGACCTCTACTGTATGTATGCATGTGTACGCATGTGTGTGTGTGTGTGTGTGTGTGTGTGTGTGTGTGTGTGTGTGTGTGTGTGTGTGTGCACTGTGCGTGCATATGTGTGCGCGCAGGGGTGTGTGCGTGGAGGTGTGTGTTCGCGTGCATTTGCGCATGTGTGCATGTGCGTGTACGCGCACATCTGTGTGTATTTGTACAGAATAACCTTACAAACATCACAATGATACATCAATATAAAAACCGTCGGGTTTGTCTACCGATCATATGGCGTTACTATTTTTGATGCATGGGGAATAGAAATAATGGCTGAACATTATCGGTAAAAATTTCCTCTTAGGTGTGTGTGTGTGTGTGTGTGTGTGTGTGTGTGTGTGTGTGTGTGTGTGTGTGTGTGTGTGTGTGTGTGTGTGCGCCGCGCGCCGCGTCCATGCGTCGACCGTGCGTGGGTGCTTGCATGCGTGTGTGTGTGCTGCGTGTGTGTATGCGTGTGTGTGTGTGCGTGTATGTGTGTGTTGTCTGTTTTGGGTCAAAAAAGGAGGGGAGAGAAGATAAAGAGAGGGGCGGGGGATGTTCAGAACTCAGTTTATCCAACAATGCATTGTTTTTTCCTGTTCATGGTAGTGACTGCTTTTGCCAACAACACAGACAACTGCTATAGTATCTGAGTATGGAAAACCGCTTTCAAAACAGTCATCGTGTCACCGTCTTAGAGCATAATAGCCATAGGAGCAGCGAACGGTTCGAGCTTCACGGTGTCTTGGGCAGGGCGTAGTTCAGGGCCGAGTACCATTCTGTCCTTTTATTAGACAGCAAGGGAAAAAGAAAAAAAAATATTATCAACATAATTGGTGACTCTTTCAGAAACACTTTGCCCCTTTCTATTCTTCTCCACCCCCCACCCCCTTTTTTAACCACCCCGTTCGCTTTCCTCAGCCCAGGACAGGAGAACGGCGGTCATGGATGACTCGCTAGTCGTGGTAGTATTAGTACGTTTATGAACAGTCTGCTTATCCTTGTAGAATTAGATTATAGTGTTGCTATGTTGAATTGTCAGTATGAATGAATGTGTTGAAATAATGTCTGCATGACAAGGACAGATTGTAAGAATAGGCCTTGGCCTAAAATCTTCATCCTTGCGTATTATAGATCAATCTCTCTCTCTCTCTCTCTCCTCTCTCTCTCTCTCTCTCTCTCTCTCTCTCTCTCTCTCTCTCTCTCTCTCTCTCTCTCTCTCTTCCGTCTCTGCATGTCTGTCGGTCTGCCCATCTGTCTCTGTCTGTCTGCCTGTCTGTTAGTCTCTCTCTGTCTGTCAGTCTGTCTGTCTCTCTCGTTGAAAGATGAACGCTTCTCTCCTCTCTCTCTCCTCTCCTCTCTCTCTCTCTCTCTCTCTCTCTCTCTCTCTCTCTCTCTCTCTGTTTACTGTCAGTCTGTTTTACCTCTGGTCCTGTCTGTCTGTCTGTCTCTTGCTCTCTCTCTCTCTATCTCTCATTGAAAGATTAACGCTCTCCCTCTCTCTGTCCAGCTGTCTGTCTCTGTTTGTCTGTCAGTCTGGTCTCTGGCTCTCTGTTTCTATATCTCTCTGTCTGTCCGTCCGTCCGTCCGTCTCCGTCTGTCTGTCTGTCTGTCTGTTGTCTGTCTCTGTCTCTGTCTCTCTGTCTTTGTCTCTGTTATCTGTCTGTCTGTGTCTCTCTCCGTCTCTCGTGTAGTCGTTGCGTGCATGTGTGTGTGTGTGTGTGTGTGTGTGTGTGTGTGTGTGTGTGTGTGTGTGTGTGTGTGTGTGTGTGTGGAAGACTGAGGGAGCAAGAGGGGCAGGAAGACAGTGAGAGGATGAGAGGAGAGTGGGATACATTTTACCAGTAGCAGGGTGAAGAATCGTGAAACGTTGAGACGAATCCCTTCACAACTCAGCGTGCACTGTTTGTCTGACAGGAGGGGCAGTACGTGCTGTCCGTCAACGGGCACAACATGAAGAACCGGGACCACCGCTACGTGGGACGGCAGGTCATGGACCAACGTGGGGGTCCTCACCTTGGTCGTCCTGGCCCAGATCAACGCCCGCCCTTTGTAGAGGACGCCACCATCACCACCACCAGCAGCTGTGAGGGCTCCCAGGGCCAGCTTCCGGGCGTGCCACAGGAAAACTGGACTTTCTTGCTGCGTGTCTTACTGTGTCGTCGTTCTGAGTTTATCGGCGGAGAGTCTCCGTGCAGAAACCTCCGAAAGAGCCTGTGTACCTATCGCAAAGCACGAATGATAAATGTCACCGAGCATGAACTTTCAGTGTTGCCTGGAAGCGCGAGCTTGGCTTCTTACTACAGAGTACAAGTTTCACATCAATGTCACGGTACGCCAAACAGAACCGTTGCGTGTAGGCCCCATTTTGGGGACTTCTTGGCTTCATATTGCGGCTCATCGCACTTGGCTCCACTTCGGAACTAAAAGCGTAAACATGGAATTCGTTTCAGCTGAAACTGCAACACATGGATCGGGATGTTCCTGTTGCCAAAATGTGTATGGTGTTATACATTGATCCCCTGTCTTGCTCCCGTTTGTCGACGTCGGCCACATCATCTGAAGCGTGTTGCCTGAGCGTAGCTGACTGTTCTGTGACTTAATAGATTGTCTGCTTCCCTGCTATTCCTAGAGAAACCTTATTGACAGTCTTCAACAGGAGAAACCTTATTGACAGTCTCCAACAGAGAGAAACCTTACTGACAGTCTCAACAGAAGTTGTCGCGTTGACAGTACCTGTCTATCTTCTTCCTACCTCCGATTAATATCCCAACTGTCTTTATCAGGGCGAAACAGCTAGGCTTCTGTTGATGATTGTCCGTGGGATCATCCAGGCTGTCTGTTATGAGGAGTAACAACCGTCACTATAATGTGTGTGTTATGGTTTTCAATGTGACTACATGGTTTATGTTCATAGGAAAAGGATAGAAGCGGGGCGGATGAATGATGGTTTCAGCGTCTTATGACATGGAGACTTGAAGTGATGTTACCGCCTGTATTCTGTCTCTTTTCGTCTTTCAATCCTCTCTGTCAAATATTCTCTTTTCCACACAGCTCTTTCTTTATTTCTTCGATTCTTTCTTTTTTTTTTTTTTAAATCTTTCTTTCCTTTATCATTTTCGTCCCCCTGTTTCTTTTTCTTTTTCTCGCGGTTTTTCTTGCGTTCCTTCATATTTTTTCTAACCGTCACTTCCTTTATTCTTTCTAAATCAAACAGGAATCCTGTGCAGCGTTCGGTTTCTCTGAGATCTCTTTCACATTCTCCTTTGTCACAATCATCTGCTCCTCGTGCCCCCCAGTCTCCCCCCCCCCCCCCCCCCCCCCCCCATCACCCACTATCAGTCGTCCTTTTTCTTGCGTTCCTTCATATTTTTTCTAACCGTCACTTCCTTTATTCTTTCTATAATCAAACAGGAATCCTGTGCAGCGTTCGGTTTCTCCGAGATCTCTTTCACATCCTCCTTTGTCACGCGCATCTGCTCCTCGTGCCCCCCAGTCCCCCCTCCCCCCCCCCCCCCCCCCATCACCACTATCAGTCGTCCTTGTCTCTCTTTTCTCAAGTATGGTGGTGACCAGTTTGTCAGACGAAGCATCCCTTTGTGCCCACGTCTCTTTGTGCCCACGTCTCTATATGCCCAAACCTATGCCAGTGGGAGTTGCTCCCCCCTGGCGTAACCAGTGTCCCAGTCTACTCCAAAGCAGAATCGATGGTCTTTAGATTAGAGTAGGGCGAAGCCCGAGAGAGGACGAAGGACGAATGAACGAAGGCCGTTAGGCCAAGTCGTGCTCAGATGCCTACCCGAAACTCCCACTGGCATACGTTTTGGGCACATAGAGACGTGGGCACAAAGAGACGTGGGCACAAAGATACGTTTACCTCAGATATTCTATCGCTTGTAGTGAAGTATTGCAGGATACTCTCTTTTTTTCTGTTGCTCTGGGAATTCGCGTGCTATATGATGCTTTCGTCGTCTCTTTTCCTGTGGTGAATTGCGGCAAGGGGGGCTACTCTTTTTCTCTTGTTAAGGTGAATTCCTACAACGTTCTCTCTCTCTCTCTCTCTCTCTCATCTCTCTCTCTCTCTCTCTCTCTCTCTCTCTCTCTCTCTCTCTCTCTCTCTCTCTCGCCTGCTTCGGTTCATCTCTTTTGCAACTTACTGGTTGTCCAGGCCGGGTGCACTATGCACGGCTTTAAATTAACCGTCGCCAGTAAGTTGCAAAAGAGATGAACCGGAGCCGGGCTTTTTCTCCCGGAGGGGCAGCGCACGGCCGTGCATGCAGAGCACGGCTGGGTCCGGTTTACCATGCGCGTAGCCTTTCTTTTTTTTCTTCTTTTCTCTTTATATGGTAACTTGTGAATCATGGCAGGCAGCTCTTCAGTCGGCTCTACCCAGATAGGTCGTCCGTTGTATAAACGTGAGTGTGGATTGTGAAGCGCTCAGACCTTCAACTCCAGCCGAGAATCGGCGCTGTAAATTGATGATGATGATGATGATGATGATGATGATAATGATGGTGATAATGATGATGATGATAATGATATATTAATGACAATAGTAATAACAATAATGACTGCTGCAAGATGCTTTTCCTCTATTGGCATGCTTCTATTTTTTTTTTTTTTTTGCATTGCAAATTTGTGCAAAACAATTCTTTTGGCGGGCTAAATTGTTTGCAAAATACTGTGTTTATCTTTTCATGGTGTTTGTCATGGTGAACTGCAGCACGATTACTCTGTATCTCTGGCATTGATGAGAACTGTTCCTAGACTTTCTTTCCCTGCAGTGGTGAATTCCTGTCAGAGGCCATTTCTATTTTGCGATAGGGTATTGCTGTGGGATACTATTCTCTATATGGAATTTTCACAAGTTAATTCACATTTTTGCCAAAGTGAATTTAGCGTTAACACACGCTTTCTCTTTCGCCATGGAGAATTCTCAGAAGATACTCTATCTCATTGTCCTCCCTCTTGATCCTATGATACCTATGTCAATTTTGATGTTTCTTGTAGTGACGTGACCACGCCCTTTATGTAAAAATACATTACAACGTATTGATTGCAGGCAACAGCATTACGGGAATACAGAATGTTCTTGCACTGGCATTTGGATGGCATGCTGTCAAAGCAATTTCCGTTTGTCATTGTAGTCGTGTTCTTCCCCCTGTGTATTTTGGCAGCCTTGGGGAGGCTGTGTGTGTTCCAATGGGATATGATAAAAATAACAGAGACCAAAGTCGGTAAATCGGTCAGTCTCTTTGTCTGCATAGTCGTTTGACAGTGTGTTTGCTTGTCTCAGAAAGAGAGATCAGAATAGTGTCTCATTAGTGTGTCAGTTTATCCAGAGCAGATAGGCAGAGGACGAGCAAAAAAGATAACGCACATTGTCGGTGCGTGCAACACTGTCCAAGAAGTGGGGTGATGGTGGTGTGTCGGTCTGTGCAACACTGTCTAAGACGTGGGGTGAAGGTGGTGTGTAGGTGGTGTGATACGGGAGATATACTAAAAGTAGGTACGGCTGACTTGCTCTGTGTGTGTGTGTGTGCATGCGTGCGTGCGTGCGCGCACGTGTGTATGTGTGTGTGTGTGTGTGTGTGTGTGTGTGTGTGTGTGTGTACCCTCGTTTCAACACAAAAGTTATTTGAAACAGGCAGGTCTGTGCGACTTTTACGATCAAGTCAGTCGTTTTACTGATTGTATAGTTGTATTCCTTTGCGGTGGGGTGGACTGTAAGCAACATGACCGTACCTTACCTCACAGAGCATCGTGGTTTTGTCATGTCATGTGTTGTTAAAGTTGTGAAGAGAAAGCTAACTGGGCCGAATAGTGAAAATAAAAAATCAGCGCTAATCTTTCATCCTCCAGTAATTTCTCTCTCTCTCTCTCTCTCTCTCTCTCTCTCTCTCTCTCTCTCTCTCTCTCTTCTCTCTCTCTCTCTCTCTCTCTCTCTCTAAAAAACAACAACAACAAACAACAACAACAACAACAACAAAAACCCACCATACAAAACAGCTATTATTGATTAAAGAGGATTGTAATGATGACGACAAAACGATAATGGGTCAAAAAGCTATGAAACTGTAATGATGTTACTGAAGTCGGTCTGTGGTTTTTGTGTCATTTGTTTTTCTTCTCATAACTTGATTTGTAATATAGTTCATATTCAACACTCTAATTAAATCAGAAAGGAATACATTCTACGTAGAAAAATGCTCTGCTGTGCCATTGTGTTACTCGAGTGTGTGTGATTGTGTGTGTGTGTGATTGTGTGTGATGTGTGTGTGTGTGTGTGTGTGTGTGTGTGTGTGTGTGTGTGGTGTGTGTGTGTGTGTGTGCGCGCGCGCGAGCGCGCGCGTGCGCATCCGTGTGTGTGTGGGTGCGCGCGCGCGTGCGCACATCCGCGCGCACGTGTGTGTGTGTGTGTGTGTCTGTGTGTGTGTGTGAGTGAGTGAGTGAGTAAGTAGCGTGTGATCGAACGAAGAAAAAAAAATAAAGAGAAAGAGAGAATACTCTAGGTCCTAATTAGATAACTCTTGATTGCACAAGGTTCATGAGGATGAGCAATGACGTCTAAAGCGCTACATGTGCACAATATTACACAGGGTCACCGTATACCACAATGCAACATGCTACACCGCGTGACAGACTACAGACTACAACATTGAGCTTCACTGTAGGCTACTAACATCCCACTTCAGCGCCAACACTACTCCACTCGGCACTTTACTACTCTGTTTCGGACTTGTGAATCGTATGGACGTCACAAGCGGCGATAAACCCAGCACAGCAAAGTCCACAAACTACGGGAAAGACCTACGTATGGAAATGGTCTCCCTTATGGCTTGTGCAGTTTCCCTGGATTGACAAGTAATGCACATACACGAATTCAGCGTTTTTGCCGATGCTGAAGATTCGGGGAAAACCTGAGGGAAACCTGAGGTCGTCAGGTTTCCCCCAACGACTACTTCTGTAGTTATGGGCTTGAGATGAGATGAGATGAGAAGATTCGGCACATCACAGTTAGTGAGCGCCGAGTTGTAGGCCTATTCATTTGCATGCGTCATTAACACATCAACTTTAGGAGGAGAACCCAGAATAACCCTATGAAACCCCGCGTGTCCCTAGTTGTTTTCAGACCACGTTTCGTCTCTTGTTTTCACTCTCCCAAATGGCTGCCTGTCCGTTTTCGATTTTATCAGAGAAAGTGGAGGAAGATCTACTTTCTCTGATCTACTATAGAGGCTACAAGCCGTCTTGCCCTGTGGATTTTTTTTTCTGTCAGTGCCTCTACGCCTACACGGCCCGGCTCTGTTTCGGAAGAAGAGTGGCTGTGGACGAAAGTATCTTCCTGAACTCTATTTTATTCTATGCTACCTTTTTCATTCACATACATGTTACATAAACGCAGGCACATCAATATCAGCACTTACCCCCCCCCTTCCCCCTGTCCCCCCCTCCCCGATCACCCCCACCCCCGCCCCTCCCCCCCTCCAACACTCTCTCTACGCATCCTACGGGTACGCGCGCGCGCGCGCGCGCGCACGCGCGCGCACACACACACACACACACACACACACACACACACACACACACACACACACACACACACACACACACACACACGATGTAAAAAAAAGCTGTAACGATTATACTTTAACCCTCAATAAAGATAATTTTGACTTGAGTTGACTTGACTTGACACACGCACACGCACACACATGCATACGCACGCGCACACGCCTCGCGCACGCACGCACACACACGCACACGCGCACGCACACACGCACGCACGCGCACGCGCGCGCGCAAGAGAGCACACACACACACACACACACACACACACACACACACACACACACATGCATGCATTTTTTAAAGTTCAAATCTTTGTCAAGTCATTACTATAACGACTGAAGAATTGTTAGCCTGCACTTGTTTTCCCCCACTACTTAATTGTTCAGCATTATATTGTTTGGTCAATCAGTGGGAGATTGCATCTCTTAGGAGATCCAAGTAAAGGTTGTTCTGTGCAATTCTTAGCCACTCACAATGCTTGGGTTATTGAACAGCAGATCTGACCACTCAGACTGTTCCATATCTTTTGACCTCCCTTGCATCCTTGAATGAATCCTCAAACATAGGCTCAAAGATTGTCCCCTATATTTTATACTGTTTGAATAATGCTTTTAGTTTTTCAGCGACTTTTTTCCTCTCCACACTTTTGTTTTGTTCCATTTATTACCCTTCACTGGCTGCTTTGAGGCTGCTGTTGGATTCTTTTTTCGAACCCTTGGTAGTGAGAACACCACAGAATCATGGACTGTGGTGTGTCTCTATTTGACACCAAGAGCACAGACACAATTAGCCGTGTCTCCCTTATGAGTCCGATCCAGCGGACGAAAGGCCTAGGAGCAGGCAATACAATAAATGTGCCTTTGAGAGGGATTACGATGGTTCCCTAAGGCAGCTAGTGAAGGGCTTCTCATATTTATAATATGTTCCCCCGTTTTCTTCATCTTCAAAACAATCTTTTTTTTAAAAAGTTCAAATCTTTGTCAAGTCATTACTGTAACGACTGAAGAATTGTTAGCCTGCACTTGTTTTCCCCCCACTACTTAATTGTTCAACACACACACACACACACACACACACACACACACATGATGACTATTGCTGTCTCTTGGCACATGTACGGTTCTCGCAAACCGGTAAACTTACAATAGACGCACACGCCCACTTACTGCGCAGAGAGGCACTGAACACTAGTTTGATTGACTGGTCGAGTAAACGAGACCCAATCAAAACAGTTGTTGCTAAGGGTTCGTTTTCTTGCAGAATGACCTCCTCTTGTCAAGCAGTGAAGCGAGCAGCAGGCGAAATCAGAGACGAGGTGAACAAGTGCGCTGTGACTGAAAATGGCAAGGAAGGGGTTAGTTCTATGTTTGATATTTTGGCCCATTTAAACGGGCAATATTCACATCTTTTTCAAATAGGGTGCAATGAGTATTTAACTTGCTGTAGAGCACATGGGCAGCTTTGTAAAGTTGACCATTGTTCGCTGGTTTTTGAGAATGGTTGCTACTGCTGCTTCAACTGTTCTAGTACTGCTAGCTACCAACTAGCATGTGTTCACGCATTCTTGAGCAATGATGTAGATAGTTCGATCAGTCGAAGAACGAAAGACTAGCCTGTGTGGAACTGGGCATTCATGTATAAAACTAAAAGACGTACACGAAGAACAAATGTGGCTAACTGAGAGACCGGGGGCCGGATAGCTCAGTTGGTAGAGCCCGGACTCGTGATCCTGGGGTTGCGGGTTCGAATTTCGGTATAGGGGATTTTTCCCTCGGAGTTAACATTGTTCTGACTCCATTCCCCATATAGTCGTTCGGATGGGACTATAAACCGAGGTCTAGTCTGTGTCACATGCACTAAGATCATACACGGACTCTAAAGATCCCGATGCTCATGTCCTAAGACGGGCGAGTACCGGCTACACGAAAATACACAATGCATGCAACCTGTGTGCCAGAATAGTCTATGTGAAGACTGTGGGGACGGGGCAGGTTTAAACATCCCCATCTGGAAGAAGAAGAAGAAGAAGGAAGAGACAGACAGACAGACGGACAAACACACACACACACACACACACACACACACACTATTAGCTCGTGCAGTTGATGCTGTTGGGATTTTTTTTTTTCTCTAAATGAGAGCCGTGAGAAGTTCTTGAGAAATTTATTCATTTGATTGTAAGTAGCAATTCTTGTCTAGGAATGAATTCAGCTCTTGCAAGTGATGTCATCAAAACATCTGAAAATACACAAAACATAAATGCAGGTACATGCATGCACACACAAACATTTGACATTGACCCAGGATGAGAGGGGATTGACCAGGATGAGGGGGGGGGGGGGGGGGGGGGGGGTTGGGCGGTAGGGCGGAGTAGATGGGCAATGAGACTGAAAAGATGGGAAAAAGAAGAGCAGCTTTAGGTTAAAGTATGTTCTCAAGATGTTAAGTGGCACTAGATGCCTTAAACTTTGTATTTTGTGTTCAGTATTAACTTCTTACATCATAACTTACCATGTAAAGAATAGGTGTGAGTGTGTATGTGTGTGTGTGTATGTGTGTGTGCATGCGTGTGTGTGTGACTCTCTTGTGTGTGTGTGTGTGTGGTGTGTGTGTGTGTAAGACTGTGTGTGTGTGGGTGGGTGTAATGTGTGTGTAAGACTGTGTTTTGTGTTAATAGCCATCCTTTAACTTAAGTAGAGTTGTTAATCCATTTACAGAAGTCCCTTTTGAAAATCAACAAGGTGGCTTTTTTTCACATGATAGAATTTGATTCCACTTTTCTTGTTTCTTACTTTCTCCACGTTTTGTTTTTGTTTAAATATTTGAAAATCACAACAGTCTAATTTTATTGAATCAGAATAAAATTGGTGCTGGTCAGTTGATGTCCGCACCGTCTGTGCTTTTTCCCTTGGACCTAGTAGGATGTATACACACATGGAAATACAAAAAAAGAGTAAATTCTTTAACTGTGCTCAGCCTCCTGTTTCTGATTATTCTTTAGTGTAGATGGTTTAACAGGACTCTTTACCTGGAGGGGTGGGGATGGGGTAGGTGAAGAATTGGGGGAGTGTGTGTGTGTGTGGGGATTGGGGGGGGGGGGGGTAGAAGGGCTAGCAAGAAAAGGCAGGTCTGGTCTGAAATGCTTCATATGGATTTTGATGGATGTCCCTAGAAAATAGGTGAGAGGTTGTTAAGCAAAGTATACAGACAACATCATCTAACCATCAGATACCATGATATTAGGTACTGTCCAGGTAAGTGTGACACTATTACTCTAGTAGACTAGAGTGCATTGTGTGTGTGTGCAGTGCTGCCATTTGTACTGACAGACAGGGGGTCCCAGGGACTCCTTCACTGATGCTATAGAGGGTCCCAGAGGGGGTATAGAGAGTCCCCATGAACAAAATTAACCAATACAGAAAATGTATTTCTTGCTTTTTTAATTATCGGCTTGATAATCTGAACATTTCAGAGTAAATGAATCTTTCTCTCTCTCTCTCTGTCTCTCTCTCTCACTGAAAACATTTCTTAAAAAAAACCCATAGGAATCCAGACAAGGATGCTGCAATGTCTTCAAAGTCTTAACATCTCTTTTCTCTCTCTCTCTCTCTCTCTCTCTCTCTCTCTCTCTCTCTCTCTCTCTCTCTCTCCTCTCTCTCTCTCTCAGCCAAACACACACAAAGTGAAACAGAGAGATAGAAAGAAAGAGAGAGTAAGAATACACACACACACACTCTGATTCTTGAGATGTATATCTCTAACCCTTACCCCACTTACCCTGGAAAACAATCCTGAAAAGAAAATACACACAAGTAATAAACATATTACAAAAAAAGCAGAACTGCCAGAAGCAATAAAATGAAAACAAATCTAAGCAATGAAATGAAAAGACACAAATGTAAAATGCTCAGAGACGTGGGCCATACGCAGCTTCTCGGCTTACTGTACTTTCGCGGGCACACGCTGTCCTGAATTTGACGGCAGGCAATCGCAGCGTGAAGCTTGTGGTGTGCTCAGCTTTGATCACTGACCACGGCACGTTTTGGGGTTTGCCTGATTTTGTAGTGCGTCCTGCAGGACTCGCTACACGTTTTGTTAGTGCGTCCTTTTCGCTCATAGTGCGTCATAGACGCACATAATTATGTGCGTCATTGGAGCCGTGGTGTAGTCGTGGTGTGTGTGTGTGTGTGTGTGTGGTGTGTGTGTGTGTGTGTGTGTGTGGTGAGAGATCTACACTATGTGTATAGAGCAGTGTGAAAATACTTAGAAGATAGAACATATAGGTATTTAATGATGAGTAATTGGTTTTGTAGTATAGATCTCTGCTTCTTGAACAATACTTTTGTTTTCATTTCTGTTACTTGTGAAAAGTAATAACATCTGCGTTCTTTATACTTTCTTTCATCCATTTTTTAAAATAGTGACTACATAGAGGGCATTTTTTTTGGTCACGTAAATCAAACACCCCCCCCCCCCAAAATGACTGTATTTCATGCATTTGTGTAATGAGTTAGTATGAATGCATGTGTGTTTATGAAGCAAATCAAAATGTCATTTGTACATGTATATGAGGAATGAGTTTGAGATGATGATGATAATAATGATGGTGTGTGTGTGTGTGTGTGTGTGTGTGTGTGTGTGTCAGATTTTGCGCAGATGAGGAGCTGTCTGAAGTTCTTAGCAAGCTGTGGGATCTGGATGATAACAAGTGCTATCCAGGAGTGGAATATGAAATTGACTTACAGGGTAAAGTTATTTTTTAACAAGTCATGTCTAGTGTAAAAAGACTCCCCATCCACGCATCTCATCCCACCACCCAGTCTCAGCCACCATCCAATACACTCGTACATCAATCACTGTAAAGGAGCAATTTCCATGATAGATGGTCCGTGTAGATTTTATTTTGTGAATGTCAAGAATATTCTTTAAAGTGCCAGAGTAACTTACACATTTGAGACTGGATAATTGTCATGAATAGATAGGATCTGTCAACAGTTTCTTGTGTGTTTCTAATCAGGCATGAAAGTTGTAGATCTCTGATGATATGTATGATTGAATAGAATTTGTTCAATATATCTGTCTGAGTACAACTTAGATTATAAAAACAACAACAACAACACAAATAACCACACACACACACAAAAATTGGATTGTCACATTGCCATAGGTGTCGACCCAATATTCCTCATTTTTCAACTTCCCATATTGAAAAGTACTTTTTCCCTTATTCTGAGCCCCAAAAAACGTATACATTACGGAAAACGCAAAAACATAAACAAAAATTGCTGTGGGTACAATGTAATACTCGGTATCAGGCAGAACTTCTTGAAACAAATGGCAGTTTAAGACAGTTCATGAATAATAATAACACTTAGGCTACCCATCCAACAGAACCTCCTCTTCCATTCCAGCAGAATGCATCACTTGAGACAGTTTGTAGATCAAATCACACACCCTATAGTGAAACACTGACAATGATGCAGAATTAAAACTGTTTATAAACCCATTGTTTACACACTCTTCCACTTTACCACCATCATGAGTCTATCAAAGTCACAAACCAATTTGTTCTATGCACTTTCCACTCCTATCAACATAATTAGCCCATTGAAGTCTGAAGTAGGCTATGTCATTACTTGCAGTGATCCCAAAGTTTCTATTCCCAATCATACCAATTTTCCAAGAACACACAGCCATTGCTCTGTTTCAACACTGGCACTTGGAAATGAACAGTTACTGGTGTTCATCGTTGTACTGCTTGGTGGCAGACTTTGCTGCCTGAAATGACAGTTACTGGTGTTCATCGTTGTACTGCTTGGTGGCAGACTTTGCTGCCTGAAATGACAGTTACTGGTGTTCATCGTTGTACTGCTTGGTGGCAGACTTTGCTGCCTAAAAGTGACAGTTACTGGTGTTCATCGTTGTACTGCTTGGTGGCAGACTTTGCTGCCTGAAATGACAGTTACTGGTGTTCATCGTTGTACTGCTTGGTGGCAGACTTTGCTGCCTGAAATGACAGTTACTGGTGTTCATCGTTGTACTGCTTGGTGGCAGACTTTGCTGCCTGCAACAAGGGGGCTGAAGGGGGTTGATCTCAAAACATGACCGATCATCTACTTAGTTTGTTCCTGTTTCAGTGCTAAGAGTCCGTGTTGTCTGCTATGAAAATTTGTTCACCTTGCAGTTTGCCTCAGTGATTTAAGATTTGCCTGTATAAATCAGTTTTACCCATATTGAAACTTGTATACGGCTGTAAAGACCCGAAATCGTTGGTTTCCCGTACATCAGTACAGGAAAACCGTATAGGTTGACACCTGTGCATTGGTGATTGGTAGTTTGTTTGATCCATTTCCAGTGCTTTTCTGGTGATCACAAAGGTAGCGAGCGTTCTAACAGTCAGACCTTGTCAACTTTGGTTCATATTTTGACTTTGTTCCTTGTTGATACGAATGGAGTTGGGATTGATATAATCTTGAATTACTTGATGAATACAAATTGTAATGAGAATAAGTGTTATGGATTAGCAATGAGGTTTTAGTTTGAGACAGCCAGTGCTGGTGTACTGCATTGTTTGTGTAGCTTAACTGGTACATAGAAACCAAAATGAAAACATTGCAGGTGTAAATAGCTGTATTTAATAGCAGAATGTCTCACCGTATCCTTTGTCAGTGACATCGCTCACCTGAGCCAGGATGGTCACTGTTCACTTCATGCACTGTGATAGTCATGAACAGTGAGCATGAACACAGAAAAGAGCAAGTAAAACATACACACACACACAGGCACACACACACACACACACAACACACACACACACACACACACACACACACACACACACACACACACACACCACACACACACACAGAGGCACACACACACACTGCACACGCACACGCACACACACACACACACACACATTTTTCCTTTTAATTTGGAAGGCTGGCCACTTCCTCTCTTGATGTGAGAGGTGGTCTCAGTTGTGTAGTAGCCTGGATCACGTTTGTTGAGGTAATTCTTTAGATTTCTTGTGATATCTCAACAGCCTAGTTCAGTCCACTTGTTGTACATAATTGTTTTGCAGACACTGTTCGTGTAGGACTTTGATTTTTATGGTGTGAACCAGTTTTCAAAATGAGTGATTGTGGTTGCTGCCAGAAAAAAGTTGCCATCTTGGTCAGACATTGTTGGACAACCAGCTCTGTGTGATGGCAGGGTTTGTCACCAGTACCAGAGACACATCACGGGACTTCGCCCCGGAGGAACCTCTTCAGATGGGTGGATGAAGAGAAGCTGTTTGAACGGGAGACGTACAGAAGTAAGCAGGCTTCAGATACATTTCAAAGTTCAGACTGAACTGAGCAACTTTTAAAAATTTTTTAAATGATCTTGAATTAATGTACAATATCTGAATTGTGATTTTTTTGTTGTTGTATTCATAGCATACTGTACCTACTGATATGAAACTGTGCTGTGTATTTCATGCTTACGAAAGATATGTACATCATCATCATCATTCTCTTGCCCATGATGGGCGTAGAGGAGAGATGAGAGACACTCTCGAAGCCAGGCACCACCATCCGGCCCTGTCCTCTGCCTGTCGCATCAGCGTTAAGGCCATCCATCCTGGTCCATTCTTTGATGTTGTCCATCCAGCATTTGGCTTGTCGGCCCCTTCGTCTGCCGCCTTCCAGCGTGCCCTGGATGACTGTTTTGGGCAGTGAATTGTGGCGTATGACATGCCCGAACCACGACAGCTTCCTCTTCTTGACTGTTGCCAAGAGGGGTTCTTGGGGGCCTGCAAGTGATGTTATTTGGCTCCTCACAAGGTCGTTTGTCTTCCCGGGTCTTGCCAAGAGATCCCGAGCAAGCGCCTGAAGCATTTAGTTTCAAATGTCTGGATTCTCTTGGTGGTCTCTGCTGTCATGGTCCAGCTTTCGCAGCCATACAGCAGGATGGACAGCACCAGGGACTTGTACAGCTTCATCTTTGTAGGAAAGCTGATCTCCCTGCTCTTCCAGATCTTGTTTAGCTTTGCCATTGCTGCTGTTGCGATCGCTAGTCTGGTCTTGATTTCTGTTGTAGAGCGACCGTCTTTGGTGAGAGTGGCGCCAAGGTATTTGAAAGCGCCCACTTCTTCAAGCTGTTGTCCGTTCATGTAGATTTCAGCATGGGTGTTGGTTGTGCTGTTGACCAGGACTTTGCTTTTTTCTGTGCTCACTTCCATTCCATATGCACCTGCCCTTTCTTCCAGTCTCTTTGTCAGGTCTTGTAGTTCTTCGTTGCTGCCTCCATCAGGTCGATGTCATCTGCGAACCTCAGATTATTGATGGTTCTTCCTCCGATGGAGACAGTGGAGTGGAAGTCATGGAGGGTTTCACGCATGATGTTTTCCAGGAAAAGATTGAACAGTACGGGAGATAGCAGGCAGCCTTGACGGACTCCAACTGTGGTCTTGAAGTAGTCCCCTATCTGGTTGTTGAGGAGGACTGCGCTGCTGGCGGTGTTATACAGCGCCTGGATGGTTTGGACGAGACCCTCCTCTATGCCAAACTTTCTGAACACCTGCCACAGACCCTTGTGCACACCCTGTCAAACGCTTTCCTAAAGTCAATGAAGTTGTGGAACAGGTCTCTCTGATGTTGCAGATGTTTCTCCATCAGTATCCGGCAGGTGAAGATCTGTTCTACTGTGCTTCTGCCTGCCCTGAATCCAGCTTGTTCTTCCGCCAGGTGTCTTCCGCCTCTTTTCTTCAGTCGATTCAAGATGACTCTGAGCATGATTTTACTGGTGTGGCTAATGAGACTTATTGTTCTGTAGTTCTGGCATTGGCGTAGATTTCCTTTTTGGGCAGGGGGATGATGAGTGATTGAGTCCATTCTGTGGGCCACCGTTTTGTCTCCCAGATCTTCTGACAAATCGATGTTACTAGAGTGACCAATTCCTTCCCTCCATGTTTGAGCAGCTCTGCTGGAATATTGTCTGCTCCAGGTGATTCCCTGCCGGAAGGCTGCCGATGGCTTCTTCCACTTCTTCTCTCATCACTGGTAGTGGTGAGGATTCCCTTGATGGTGTTGAGTCCCCCTCAAACAGACTGTCGTCTGGCTGTATAGGGTAGTTGAAAAGTTCTTGGCAGTACTGTGTCCATCTGTTCAAAACAGCGGAGCTTTCTGTCAGCAGCTCGCCTGAGGTATCCTCGATGACTGACGATCTGTTTTGCTGCGTCTTGGTGAGGTTTTTCAGTGTGGTGAAGGCATGTTTGCTGTTTCCCTTTTCCATACCTTTCTCGATGTTCTCGCACTGATTATTGATCCATTGTTCTTTGGCTTCAATCATTTCCTTCTTTACAAGGTTGTTGGTTTTTCGATACTGTGCGGCTTGTTCAGGGCTGGAATTTTTCGTATTCTTCAGTGTATGCACATGATTTGTTAAAGAACAGTAAAGTACTGACATGGCAGTGAAGAAGAAAGTTAGTTGTATGAAAGTAATTGTCTCAATCTCCACCTCCAGTGAAGCTTTCTTTGTATGCTTTAACTTGATTTTGAAGCTAAAACAGTACATTGGAGATATGACAGTCCAAGTTGTGAAGCTAAAACAGTACATTGGAGATATGACAGTCCAAGTTGTGAAGCTAAAACAGTGCATTGGAGATATGACAGTCCAAGTTGTGAAGCTAAAACAGTACATTGGGGAGATATGACGGTCCGGGTTTGAGTGGTGTGTATCAGTATTTTCAGCTTGGTTTCTGATTTCTGATTTAGTTTTACTGAGATATGGGAAATTAATGATTTATCATTAAAAACTCCAGGTTTAGAAAATTCCAGTTCTGCCAGTGCCTCTTTTTGCTTGCGTTTCAGAATATTTAGATGTTTTCATTTCTGATTTGGAGGGACCACAAAATGCATACCTTTATGAGAAATATAGATTTTTTTTTCATTTCTGATTTGGAGGGACCACAAAATGCATACACCTTATAAAGAAATATAGATGTTTTCATTTCTGATTTGAAGGGACCACAAAATGCATACACCTTATGAAAAAATATAGATGTTTCATTTCTGATTTGGAAGCCCACAAAATGCATACACTTTATGAGAAATATAGATTTTTTCATTTCTGATTTGGAAGGACCACAAAATGCATACACCTTATGAAAAGGGGCATGTAACCGAAAACAGTACTTTTAACAACACACTCGTATGTCTGCCTACCCCATCAGTAATTATGCATTTGGGATATATGCCTAGCAACCAGATACATACTTCTCTAAGGGCTTTTAATCAAATAGATAGAGTGGGGCCGGAATAAACTCAGTAGGTAAGCGCCGACTCATGATCCTGGGTTGCGGGTTCGAATTTTGGTACAGGGGGATTTTTCCCCAGGAGTTAACATTGGTTCCGACTCCATTCCCATACAGTCCTTCGAAAGAGACTAAACCGAGGTTCCGTGTGTGAACGCACGCACAACATCTTGCACACACGTAAAATCCCATCATCAACTTCAAGAAGAGAAGGCCAGTTTGGCCGTTGGTATGGATATCACGTTACACATAGCATGCACCTTCCCCAAAGTTGAAGTATGGCTGCCTTAATGGGAGGATAAAAAACGGTCATGCACACAAAACTCCACTGCCTGTCTATACAGGCAGTGTCCGCAGGAGTATCGGCCTGCGTACACAGAAAGAAAGAAAAAGAAAAATAGACAGAGGGTTTGTCTGTAAAGCTATCAGCCATGTGTCTGAGCCTCCTTTTGGATCAAGTACACATTGCTTGAAAACCCTCTGTTCACGCAGCAGTAAAGGGACGCTTGATTCAGTCCAGTGAAGGTTGAAGCAGTGGAAGAAGCGGGGTGGGCGCTGCCTTCCACTATGCCATACCCTTCATACAGTGAACCTCTAACAGTTTACTACCTTCACGACCCTTACCTTATGGGGGTTAACTTTGAACTTCTCATTCCCTGCAACAGCATTCAGAGATCTGTTGGACAACTATGAGATGGATGTGACGGAGAATGAGGAGGTCACGTGGGAGGAGCGCAAGGAGAACTGGGACTTCCTGCGGGCCATCATGAAGACGGAGGTGATGAAGGAAGCACATCGTTTCCTTGCGGCCAAAGGTCAGGTCTCGGAGGATGACGACAAGTTCATGAGGGTGCTGCATGACATCTGGTTCAGGATGTTCAATCGCAAAGGAGGCAGGTGGGTGGTGGAGGAAGGGAGTGCCTTCCCTTTCTTGTCTGTCTGTCTGTGCTGATCTCCAGCTCCTGTCTAAATCTTGCTTTGGTCAAGGTTTCACAAACACGTCTATCCCAATTAAAATTGTTGATTTTCTTACTAAAAAAAGTGCAATTTCTGTGTGAAATAAAAAGAAAAATATTGATGATTTAATGCTCAAAATATGTCCAGAAGCACAAAGCATTTCATATAAAAAGAAAAATATTGATGATTTAATGCTCAAAATATGTCCAGAAAGCACAAAGCATTTCAGTTCCTGCAAGTAGGGCTGTCATTCATTGGGTTGTGAATGAACCCTGAATGGCAAAGAACTGTAAGAAAATTAACCCTTTCACCACACGACGTTCTGTTTGGCATTAAATCCCCATCGCCAGCCACATTTCATAAAATCTCTTTATTCATACCAGCATTTGTGAAATGCGGATATCTCTGGAACTAAGCAAACCAATTCTCATGCTGTTTTTTGTGAAATGGAGAAAATAAACTGTACTTTTGTTAAATTTCAGAATGTTGGTAATGTTTAGTCAACAACAATTTCAGATTTTTGGTAATTTCAAGTGCAAAAAAAATGCAAAACAAAGAAATTGAATGTTATCTTTAGTCTCAGCATAATAAAGAAGAAGGCATACCATCAAACACTGAAGAAAGAAGGAAAAATACTCCACTCTACAAATGAAGACCAGAAAGTATGTAATATCCAACCGAAAAATGAAAAAAAACCCAACTATAAATGCACATATTCCAACTGCAGAAGAGCTGGAAGTAGTCTACAGGTTAAATATCATCCTTGTTCCCAGCACTCCTGAAACAACAATCAGAGGAATAATTAGTGATATGACTAATGAGGTGATGCAGAAAAGCAATTACACACACACACACCACACACACACTTATGCCCCACTGGTACACACATGAAAGAAAGAAAAAGGGAACACGCACACGCACACACATACATTTCTTTCACTCTCACTGTTGAAAGCAATAAGTTATTATGAAAACAATGTGTGTGTGTGTGTGTGTGTGTTATTAGTATTTTTCTTCTTTCTTTATTTTTTTTCCCGTTTCTAATATCACCTAGAGTGGATAGACGTTAAATTTGAAACTAACACACACACACACACACACACACACACACACACATCTCTCACTTTATGCCCCACATGAAGAAAGAAAAAAGGAACACACACACACCACATCATCACACACACACACACACATACACACTCAACTAACATACACACACACACACACACGCACACACACACACACACACACACACACCACACACCACACACACACACACCATACACACACACACACGCCACACAACACTCACACACATTTCTTTCACTCTCACTGTTGAAAGCAATAAGTCATTATGAAAACAAAGTCTTTCACATGCCTGTTGGGTTTTAGAACCTGGGGAGCAATTCTCCTAGGACCTATGAGTCCAGCTGGTCATGTAATTCCCACTCTCTCATCTCTGCAGCACACCTCTGACATGTGTCATCGGACACGCCCCCTTTGACGTCGATCAGTTGCAAGCAAGCTCTGCGTCCAGTTCATTGTCTCTTAAACTGTTCGTGCCCCCTATCAGTCTCTCATTCACACGGCTTTCAATTCAGTTACTGCTCGTTGGCCCAGGGTCAACACCAACACACACTCACACACCACGCTTGCCCCACGTCGGCGTAGCCTACTACTTGGCATGCGTCCAACACAGTGAGCCTCTCTTTGTTGTAATTCAGTCAAGCTCTCCCTATCACATAATGCTTCTTGGTCACAGTCTGGGTGGTATTTATCTGAATCGGGATCAACTGACTGTATTTCAATATTTCCAGCACCTAATCTGTGGTAAATGTACGGCGAGGCTGAGTACCTGAAATGCTTGGTTGTGACGTCATAGTGAAGGGAAAAACAGTCGTTATAAATCGTCAAAAAACTTAACTGAACACACTTCTGATGAGGCAAATGGCTGTGAGCACAGGTCAGGGAATCCCCCAACTATGACCTTCATTGCTGTCTTTCAATCTCATCAAATTGGAGAGTGAGTGTATCATTGGAGTTGGATAACCCTAGTTGGTCGCATTTCGGCGATGTCGGTGGTGGGTCGCAGAAATGCGACATCGGCAGCGTAAGGGTTAAAGGGAAAAGGCTCTTTACTTGTGCCATTGGCAGCTGTTTAAAGTGAAATTGGAACCTGGGCCATCCGATGTCCTGTGTGACACAAATTGCTTTGAAACCAGTTCATTTAGAGAGATAAAGGGTCACAGTCTTTGATTATTTTTCTAATCCAGATCACACCCTCCCTCTACATTATTGCATTCATGATTTCTGATTTCAGCACATAGTGGATTTAACCTTATTTGTATGAATGATTGGTCACAATCTTTGATTGTTTTTCTTATCCAGATCACACCTCTACACTTTTGCATACATTATTTCTGATTTCAGCACATGATAGTTTTAACCATATTGTATGTGTTTTGAAACTTTGTCTGCCTCTGGGTTTGTGTTGTTGTCAATTCAAACAGTTGCAGCTTCTCAGACTTACTTTCTGCTTGATTATTTGTTGCATTGGAAAAAAAGGTGTGTTCATTCATTTGATTGAATGGAAAGTTCTTCTGGTTGGGGGACTGTTTCTATTGGATTCTTATTTTACTCTTTTGGATTTGTAAAATGTTTATGCTGTCCAACTGGTGAGTTGATTTTAACGTGGTGACAGCCCTGATATGGCCCTTTGCGGTCGGCTGGGCTATAAGCAACATTATCTTACCTTATCTTATGCTGTCCAGTCTGTGCAGCCTCAGTGGCATTGCACCCACGCGGCTCATGCCAAAGCCCCCATCTACAGAAAATACTTCAAATCAAGATGTTAGTAAAAAAAACAACAGCTAAAGAACAGAAGCAATTTGCAGAAAGGCTAAACGATTTTTACTGTAGATTTGATGATAAAGATTTCAGTAGAGAATGAAAGGAAGTGAAGGAAGAACTCCAAAGCAATGTTAAAAAAGACGTTGATGAAAGTGATTCTGTTGTGATTGAGGAACATGATGTTCAGTCTTTTTTCAAACGTTTAAATGTGAGAAAGGCAATGGGCCCAGATAATATCTGTGGAAAATTGTTGAAGGTGTGTGCTTCTCAGCTCTCCTATGTTTACAGTCGTTTGTTTACCTGGTCACTAAGAGAATGTATCATTCCTGTTTTATGGAAAAATGCCACTGTATGTCCTGTTCCCAAAAAACGCAACCCAAGCTGTTTAAATGATTACCGACCAGTTGCCCTCACATCTGTTGCAATGAAATGTCTTGAGCGAATTGTCCTCTGTTCTGTTTTAAAAGATACCACACAGTATCAAGACCCGTTTCAGTTCGCATACAAACAGAACAGACCAACAGATGATGCCACACTCACACTTCTCCATCATGCGTTTTCACACCTCGAAAAACCTGCCTCCTTTGTACGCATTCTTTTTATTGATTTCTCATCAGCATTCAACACCATACAACCACATCTGATGGCAAAGAAACTCATTAACATGAATGTGTGTAACAAGCTCATTCTTTGGATGACTGATTTTCTAACACAGAGGACACAGTCTGTTCGATATCAAAGTGTTGTTTCGTCTTCCAGAGTCATTTCAACTGGCGCACCTCAGGGTACTGTTTTATCTCCAGTGCTTTTTACTCTGTACACAAATGATTGTTCAGGAAGTGATTCAACTTGTACATTAAATATTCAGATGACTCAGCACTTGAGGATCTTTCCAACTCTGACTCTGTTTACTTCAAGGAGGTTCAAAGATTTGTTGACTGGTGCGATCACAACTATCTTGATCTGAATGTAACAAAAACGAAAGAAATGTTGATTGATTTTAGAAAGAATCCAAAAGTTGTACCACTGCTTTTTAATCAAAGGTGCTGAAGTAGAACGTGTTGAATCATACAAATATTTAGGAACTTTTATAGATAATAAGCTGAATTTTAAATCCCATGTTGATTATGTCCACAAAAAATGTCAAACCAGATTATATTGTCTTCGCAAGCTGCGATCATTTTATGTGAATACTGACATTCTTCGGACATTTTATTCATGCTTCTTGAATCTGTTTTAACTTTCTCATTTATGTGTTGGTATGGTGGGCTGACTGTGAAGAGTAGGAATATGCTTGAGAAAGTGGTGAACGTGGGAGGAAAAATTGTTGGTGGGAGACAAAAAAGTCTGAGTGAACTGTACAAGTGCCATGTTGTTTGTAAAGTGAAGAAGATTGCGTGTGACCAGACCCACGTTCTTGCAAATCAGTATGACCTTCTTCAGTCAGGACGAAGATATCGATCAGTTAAATGCAGAAGTGTCAGATTTAAACAAAGTTTTATTCCCCTGTCCATTGATTTTCTTAAGAGGTGATGTCTAATTGCTTTTTAGCTATGGATTATTGTTATATTTTGTTTTATAAAGATATATATAATTTAAGCTCAGATTGAGCATACTGTTGTATTAGATAACAAATAGTTGTGTTATTTTAGTTTAAAATCTCATCTTAGAATTTATTGTCAAATGCGTTGTAGGAATGTAATTTTATATAGTATTATTCTTATATTATGCAATCACCTTGAAATCCAAATTCTTTTATATGAATGTATGCCGTATGTGACAAAATGGGTGATGTGACAAAATCATTGTTTATTTGCTGTGAATGTGTGTGACCACAAACTAATTCTTGAATTGAGATAATAAAGTTGACTTGACTTGACTTGACTTGACTTGACTTGACTTGACTGCCTGGCCCGTGCTGCAACAGCTATGGCAGAGGCAATCCTCAGGGAGCAGTCAGTGTCAAATTATTAAGAGACAACCCACCAGAGGAGACACTGCACTGCTGCCTTGTCACTTCGATGGTGTTCAGTGATGCCTGTTCTGATCCAACATATGGGGACACCTACAAAACCCTTCTGATGACAGTAATTGCTTGGTCGCGGAGCCAGTGCGAGTGAGCTCTCCTGGAGGGTGCTATCGCATGTGTCCAGCAACAAGCAACAGTCTCTCATGAATTTCCTGATACTGGTGACCCTGACAGAATCAAACCAAGGGTATAGACGTAGAGGGGAGATCCAATCGAGGTCACCATGAAAGCAGGGCATGAAGAGTCACAGAATTCCAGATTTTTGTTGTTGTAACTGCTGCTCAGTGAGGATGGAAAAATGAAGATGATGCTGCGGATTTCCATTCTGGTCTGAGACTACATGATAGAGCTGTGTTCTACGCTCACTTTCATCATATATTGATATATATATCATATCGTGATGAGTTGCACTGTTTGTTTTTATATGGCTGTATGAACCCATGTGTTTGCATGTATTACAAATGACAGGTTAGTTTTGATAGTTATATCACTTTCAGTGTGTGTGTGTGTGTATATGTGTGCATGCGTATGTGTGTGTGTGTATGCGTGTGTGTGCATGCATGTGTGCATGTGTGTATGTGTGTGACAGAGAAATGACACGTAGATACGGCGGGGAAAATCTTTGATGGGAATGTGTGTACGATTGTGTTTCAAGCTAGTTTTTTAAGAAGAGTGTCTGCATGAGTGGGTGTGTGCTCATTTATTTAATTTTACCGGTCAAATTTTAAAGTAAAAAGAAATGGAAATCTGCTTCTAATCTGTTTGACATGGCATGACACCATCATTATAGCTGGAGCAAAGGCTGTGTATTGTAGATGTTGGTAGACACAAGGCTGAAAACTTGATTCTGCTGAGGTCGAAAAACAAACAAATGAATAGCTCAGTTGGTAGAGCGCCTGACTCGTAATCTTGGTGATCCTGGGGTTGCGGGTTCGAACCTCCGCCGGGGCGTTTCGGTACAGGGGGATTTTTCCCTCGGAGTTAACATTGGTTCTGGGAGCCGGTATAGCCCAGTGGTAGAGCGCCTGACTCGTAATCTTGGTGATCCTGGGGTTGCGGGTTCGAACCTCCGCCGGGGCGTTTCGGTACAGGGGATTTTTGCCTCGGAGTTAACATAGGTTCTGACTCCATTTGCCATACAGTCCTTCGAATGAGACTATAAACCGAGGTTCCGTGTGTGAACGCACGCATAACATCTTGCACACACCTAAAATCCCATCACCAACTTTCGGAAGAGAAGGCCAGTTTGGCCGTTGGTATGGATGACACGTTACACATAGCATGCACCCTGCGTGAGAAATGGAAAGAATGAAGGAAGTAAGGAAAATGAGTGATCGATATTGAACGATATTGACTGGATGACACGGGAAACGACTGAATGAAGCACCAGCTGGCAGCTCTTCAGTCGGCACTACCCAGGTAGGCAGCCCGTTGTGTAAACGAGTGTTGATTGTAAAGCGCTTAGAGCTTAGCCTCTAGCCGAGAATAGGCGCTATATAAGTATTCATTATTATTATTATTATTATATATTCCAGTGTCAACCAGGCCTGAGAAATACAGACACCTGCTGTATTAGGGTCAGGAAATTGCAGCAACACTCTCAGAGACGCATCCATGAAATGGATGAAACTTGACTGTGTGGTCAGTCATTCCAGCTGAGTCCAGGACAAACTCAGCTCTGGGGAGGAGCCAGTTGGGGCATAAAAATCCCACAAATAGATGGATCTGATGGGAATCGAACCCATGACCTCCCAGCTACAAGTCAGTGATGCTAATCAGTTCACCAAGGTGGCTGGGTCTGTTCTGTTTTTATTGTATGATCATCAGTAGAGAGTTTATGTTCAGGAGTAGGGGGTTTACTCTGGAAGAATCTGTAATGATGACTTAGTGGTGTGTGTTTGTGTATTTTGTTGCTTATTTGAGGACGCACGGTCCGTCTTCAGTATGCAAAATTGTGATTGTTTGCGAAATGATTAATGTGGTTAGTCGATCCTGTGCTGTGTAAAATTCCTTGGTCAAAGAAAAGATGTTTCACAGAGCAAGAAAACAAAAAGTTGTAAACATTGCTTGGGTGTAAAAAAAATTGAGCAGAATCTCACTCCTTCATTACAATCTAGTTTGATCAACCTTAAGCATGGCAGTGGTTCAGCCACCATGTTATAGAGCACGCTGCACATTATTGTGCAGCTGCATGGTTACATAGCTGTGTTATAGAGCACTCTGCACATTATTGTGCAGCTGTATGGTTACGTAGCTGTGTTATAGAGCACTCTGCACATTATTGTGCAGCTGTATGGTTACATAGCTGTGTTATAGAGCACTGTGCACATTATTGTGCAGCTGCATGGTTACGTAGCTGTGTTATAGAGCACTCTGCACATTATTGTGCAGCTGCATGGTTACGTAGCTGTGTTATAGAGCACTCTGCACATTATTGTGCAGCTGTATGGTTACGTAGCTGTGTTATAGAGCACTCTGCACATTATTGTGCAGCTGCATGGTTACATAGCTGTGTTATAGAGCACTCTGCACATTATTGTGCAGCTGTATGGTTACGTAGCTGTGTTATAGAGCACTCTGCACATTATTGTGCAGCTGCATGGTTACATAGCTGTGTTATAGAGCACTCTGCACATTATTGTGCAGCTCCATGGTTACATAGCGTGTTATAGAGCACTATGCACATTATTGTGCAGCTCCATGGTTACATAGCTGTGTTATAGAGCACTCTGCACATTATTGTGCAGCTGTATGGTTACGTAGCTGTGT
Organism: Conus ventricosus; assembly: GCA_018398815.1. Classification (NCBI taxonomy): domain Eukaryota; kingdom Metazoa; phylum Mollusca; class Gastropoda; order Neogastropoda; family Conidae; genus Conus; species Conus ventricosus. The sequence goes on from CM031600.1 coordinate 100,473,090, forward strand.
TATAGAGCACTCTGCACATTATTGTGCAGCTGTATGGTTACGTAGCTGTGTTATAGAGCACTCTGCACATTATTGTGCAGCTGTATGGTTACATAGCTGTGTTATAGAGCACTCTGCACATTATTGTGCAGCTGCATGGTTACATAGCTCTGTTCTCTGTGTGTGTGTGTGTGTTGTTTACAAAACAGCATAAATGAGAGGATTGCTCCCTGCAAAATGTACACAAACCAGGCAATTTCTAAAGTGAGCAGATTTTTTTGGGCCCCATGTTTTTAAAGCCCATAGGGCAGTGCAGAACATCATAAGTGATGTGCCACTGCCTTCCTAGGCAGTCGCCTCAGTTTGCCACTGCCTTCCTAGTAGACTGCGAGGCGTGTCTGTTTATCGTTCAACTTGTAGCAAACGATTTAGCACACGAATTTTTAAGTGAAACAGATTAATCTATCACTACTTAGGTCAAAACTGCTTTGTTACATTGTCGGGAATGGCGGAATAATTAATACAACGTAATTAATTGAAGATGACATAGCCTAACAATGTCAAACCCAAAGAACCACAACTTCGGAAAACTGTTGCTCACGCTGCGTCTAAAACAATGGCTGCCTCGTCGTCTGCTTCAGACACAAAAAGCTGTTGCGTACATTTCCCGGCGAGTAAAGACGAATCAATCCAGGATTTTAGTTGTACAACGTTCAAAAAATGTTCATCATTAGCATTGAGTGGATCCAATACATCTGCTTTCAAGCTGAAATAGCCAAGCGTTTTATTTCTACCACGCAATCACTCACGGGATATGAAGATGCCAAGAACGAAGGCCTTGGATTCCATCCCTACTGTTACCAGCAGTTTACCAGGAAAGATCGGTAAGTGAAAACCTTGATTTTATTCTTCCCAACAATTCTGATGCTTATAGCTGTAGATTTATACGCAGATTTAAAACAATGTAAGAAAGAAAAAGAAAAAACACACCGACATTCCAAGGCCAAGGCCGACAGCCAGTCTGCCGTATGCCCTCACTTGCAGGCTGGCAGTGGCTCGGCGCAGGTTTGGTTATTCTATTTTGGCGTCCTCCGCGATGAATGCCAACGTAAGGGTTTGGGTTGCTGTAGTGTGTGTGTGTGTGTGTTCGTATCTTTGTTTACCCGTCGTGACTGTTTCTGGAACCATATTTTTTTTAAATAAAAATACCCCTTTAAAAGAAGGAGAGATTCTAGAGAGTTAAAATCAAAACTGAAGCATGTGTGTGCATCTGTTTGTCGGTTTGTGTCTAGATCTATTGACATGATGTGTTGGCAAGATTTTCTTCATATTTATGGCAGATTTTAATGAAATGTGGGTCATATGTCCGTTTTAATATATAGTAGTAGCGAATGGAGAAGTTGGATTAACCACTAAGCAATATTAAGCTTGACCCAATGTTTGGGTCAGTCACTCAAAACGTGTTTATGGGCAGATTTCCACCAAATGTGAATCATGAATATGTTAAAAAAAAATTTAAACCCAACAACAACCATAAGTCGTGAATGTAAAAGTTTGATTGTGCATAACCCAAAACGTGAATTAAAGTTGGCAAAATGACGTACATTACTATTATACATGAGGGATGTTTTATTGTTGTTTTCTTTTCAGGCTGCAACAACTGCAACACAAAAAGGAACGTGGGGAAGAAGGACACATTGCAGAGGTCAACCCGAGGGTTCTGAGGATACGCCACCCTGCAAGAAACTGAGAAGTACTGACACTTTATCACAGGCCTGTAGTAGCAAAAGAAGAAATAAACACGTCCTGCCTTACATATGTATCGTTTGTAAAAAGGAGAGGAAATCAAAGCGGCAGAAAGCTGATGGCAAAAAAATTGATGAACGTTTAAGCGTTTTGTGAACAAAAACAATGTGTTCGACTTGAGGAGGCTGCAATGAGAAAGGGTGATGAAGAATTACTTGGCATCATCAAAGATAAAGATCTCGTTGCCATCGAATTGCGGTACCATTTGTCCTGCCTCAAAAGCTATACCAATGATGCATATGTATCTGGACGGTCATTTGCGTCCACAGGAAAGACAAAATGGCAACATTCGAACAGCTACAAAGTTTTCATGGAAAATGTAATTATCAACAAACTTGTCAAAAAAAGAAGAGTGCTCAGGATGACTCACCTTGTTGAACTGTTCCTAGAAGTAGTCAAGGAGGTGGACATGTGTGTGTTTCCTATGAAGACATGCCAGTTGAAATACCAACTCCAGAAAGACTTCCCAAAATTGGTCTTCATACAGCCAAGTGCAAACAACCAGAGTGAGATTGTTTTGTACGATGGAGTGGTGGCAGACTTCGTGATACCTACTGACGGATGTGACGTATACAGCAGTGATGAGGACAACTCTTCTGATTCTGAGTCGGGAATGCACTACAACTCAGGTGAGTGTTGATAAAATTGTAACTGTAGCAGCAAATCCAAATGAGAGAGAGAGAGAGAGAGAGAGAGAGAGAGAGAGAGAGAGAGAGAGAGAGATTTGAAAAATCAGCACAGTGCATATTAGTGATATTGTATTTGCAGAAATATAGGATTGTTTGTTATTTTCTGTACATGTATTGGTTCCAGTTTAGACCACCCTTAAATACTGTTTCAGGAATGTATGACACGCAAGAAGACACAAGAGCCTTGTACCATGTGAGCATGCAACTGAACTATCACGTGCAGCTAGCTGGACAAAAGTGTCCCACAAGCAGCATTTGGCCTCCTGAAGCAAAAGACATGACGGAAGACAAGGTCCAGGAGATCATTCCAGTTCACTTGTTCAACTGTCTGGCTTGGATTGCCGGTGCCTCATCTGAATACAATCCAGAAGGGTCAGTTTGTGTGTCTGATTCTGACAAACGAAAACTGTTCAGTATATGTCAAGACATATTGAATGTTCACCACAAAGGGAAAATGTACTTGCCAAAGCACTATGCCCTGGGAATGAGTGTAAGGCAACACAGTGGATCTGCCAAACTCATCAGCATCCTCAACGGCCTTGGTCACTCCATGAGTAACACTACAGTCCTTGAACATGACACAGCTCTAGCTGAACAGCAGTTAGCGAAAAACAGTTATATTCCAGATGGTTTTCAGAAGAGAAAACATACTAATCTTGCCTGGGATAACAATAATTTTGGAGAAGAGACTCTTTTCTGGGAAAAGGCACTACACACAACACCAATGGAATCATTGTCCAGAGAGTTTCTGATGATAGAGATACTCAACCTGACATTGTCAATGTGTCCACATGTTCAAAGCTGAACAGATCAAAGAAACGCACGCTACACTTGTTGAAGAACCCTTACCGGAGCATTACATACCAAAAGGGTTGGCCCGCAACAACTGTTTGACAAGGATGAAGAGTTTCTTCACGCATTTTCACTGGATGTGACAGCACAAGTTGTCTAAAAGGCAAAGGAAAAATCAAACCATTGCAGATCATGTTGCTGTCTCCCGTGTACATAGACATCTTTGCTCACCTTGGACAGGAATGGGATGTGTCTCCACAGCAGCTATTGTCTCTGGAAGAGTTGTGTGTGCCGACTCTATGGCCAAAAGGTCAACTTGGTGAATAATGCTCGGCACAACATTTTCAGGCTGACGTGCAAGTCCGACCACACACTGCCTCCAAACGACGACAGTCTTGGTCTTCATGTTCAAAGAGCAAACTATCAAACAGCATATGGCGACGCTGTTTGGAACCCAACATTGACAAACCATTGCCTTTGGGTCACGGGTGGACGAGTGATCCTGATGACATCAGCTTTTAGCTGTGCAATGGATGAGAAATCCACGAGCTCCTTCAGGTTTCGTGCAACTTGTCAAATGTGGTTGCAAGAGCAATTGTGCTTCGAACAGATGCAGCTGCAAGTGTGCTGACATGCCTTGCACAGAAACTGTGCCAGTGCTCTGAGGATTGCACCAATGCCAAACACAACCTATGTGAGGAGGACAGCGACTCCGATGAAAGCCAGAGCAACAGTGACGACAGTGACGGAAATATTGATCCCTGATGTGACCTTGACCTTGATTCTGATATGGAAACGTCATAAAGAACATATTATATATATATATAATATATATATATATATATATATAATATATATATATATATATATATATATATATATGGTGAGGTTTACTCAATAGAAAACTAAGAAACGCTAAATGAAATTTCATCATATTACATATTGCTATTTTTTTTATAGTGTGACCTTGTTGTGACCTTGACCTTTGACTTTGACACTAATCAGCGTGACGTCCTCGCAGGAATGTTTCCAAAGACCACCATGCCAAATATTAACGAAATCTATTGGGAAACTTATGAGAAAAAGTGTGATAAGCAATGTATGTGCACCAGGATGAATGGAACACTGGATTCCAATACACCCCCCTAATACACCTCATATATCAGAAGGTCAGGGGGTATTAGTGAATGTAACAGTATACCATTCGATAGGCAATTTTAAAGTCTTTCCAAATATATCAAAACAACTTTCATGTTTCATTGGGTTTTGACACAATGACAAATTTACTAGCCCTACCCCTAAAAATCAAAATATAGAGAACAAAGAAGGAAATTCACGTTATTGTCATCTTCCTGGTGTCTTATTCCGCCAGGTCCCACAATGTAACAAAGTGATTTTGGCATCAGCAAGACCCCCTCTACAAAATGCACTATTCATTTCGTGTGATAAATCAAGTTGCTACAGATTACAAAACTAAGCGATTTAGAGCTATTGACCCTGCAGCCTATAGGCAGTCGCCTCAGTTTGCCACTGCCTTCCTAGGCAGTCGCCTCAGTTTGCCACTGCCTTCCTAGGCAGTCGCCTCAGTTTGCCACTGCCTTCCTAGGCAGTCGCCTCAGTTTCAATTTGCATTGTTCACACACTATTTTCACACACTTCCTCCTGAGCCGCCCATTTCATGGCGTTTCGCGTCACGCCTCATTTGCATTATCTTACTGGTGTGTGTATACAACACAAACAACTTGATTGTGCAGCACAGACCTGTAACAATCCCCCGAAACTGAGAGAAGTTTGATTCCAGTCTTCGTATTTATGTCAATCATTTTTTTCTTTCCGCCTCATTTCACAGCGTTTTGCATTACACCTCATTTGTATCCTTTTACAGGCACGGTGTGTGTGTGTGTGTGTGTGTGTGTGTGTGTGTGTGTGTGTGTGTGCAATCAAGACAATACTATACTTTTTTCCTGTCTGGGATGAACTGGATTATAATGAAACAAACTGAACATTTGTCTCTGTGGATTGCTTAGCTCTGTTATTTTACAAACTGAACATTTGTCTCTGTGGATTGCTTAGCTCTGTTATTTTACAACTGAACATTGTCTCTGTGGATTGCTTAGCTCTGTTATTTTACAAACTGAACATTGTCTCTGTGGATTGCTTAGCTCTGTTATTTTACAAACTGAACATTGTCTCTGTGGATGCTTAGCTCTGTTATTTACAAACTGAACATTGTCTCTGTGGATTGCTTAGCTCTGTTATTTTACAAACTGAACATTGTCTCTGTGGATTGCTTAGCTCTGTTATTTTACAAACTGAACATTGTCTCTGTGGATTGCTAGCTCTGTTATTTTACAAACTGAACATTGTCTCTGTGGATTGCTTAGCTCTGTTATTTTACAAACTGAACATTGTCTCTGTGGATTGCTTAGCTCTGTTATTTTACAAACTGAACATTGTCTCTGTGGATTGCTTAGCTCTGTTATTTTACAAACTGAACATTGTCTCTGTGGATTGCTTTAGCTCTGTTATTTACAAACTGAACATTGTCTCTGTGGATTGCTTAGCTCTGTTATTTTACAGTATGTGGAAGAGCTTTCCACATCCTTCTTTAATGCTTGAACCATCTGTGTACGTGTTTGTTTTTCATTCAGCATGCTTTTATTTGTATGAGTGCAGATATTTGAATGCATATCAGTTGATACCGTAAAGCATATTGCAGTGTCAGAAAATGTCACAGTGGAATCCCCTTATCGTATATGAGTTTGACCAGACTCTCTACATCGATAAATAACCTCTGCATACATTCAGCTCTCTGGCCATGCTTGACATCAGCCGAGACTCATGCATTGTTTTCATATCAGTTTTCTGTTCTATATCCAGAGCTGTAAGTTATGCAGGCTCTTATATACACTTGTAGCTCTTTAGATAAGTAATCAGATCTCCAGGTCATTATACTGACCTGACGTTTCAGCATCTTTAAGAAAATTAAAAAAATTTTGAATCACATCTGTAATCTAGGTGTACAAAAGCACTTGTTTGCAAAGAATTTTCTTCTCTGTCTGTTAGGGGACAAAACTCATGCATTTTGAGCATGTGTTGTTGGGGAGGGGCGGGACGATGAGTTCATCGTCTCCATAACTGGATCCAGTTTTACCTCCAGGAAAAGGCAGGAAACATCAACTATCATGGATTCTTCGCCGGGAAAACTGTAGGTATTTCCTTGTTCATTTCTACTTTGTTTACATCTTTTGCATGCTTATCAAGAACTGTACATAAACGCCATTTTCTGCACATGTTGCAATCTACATTAATGAATTGAGAAAAAACTGTTAGACCCTATGTAGATGCTCAGTAAGACACAGATGATGGACATTATGCATGGGAAGATTTTTGGAAGATGTTATTAGGTGGTTTTGTACAGTGTCCACTGGCACTGTGGAGACTAAGGAGCACCTAGGAGAACCTGACCACATGTACACTCTAATGCAGCATGAAAACGACAGAGGAAAGAACGGTATTGCAGCTGTTGACAATTTTCTGAACAGCCTCGGTGATCAGCATGTTCAGTTCGTCAGAACAATGAGAGAGAGACGCAGCAGTCCAGAGGTGAGAGGTGAGGGGACGGATGACCTGACGCCCCATTTGAGAGTCTTGGTTTTAGCCTTGGGAGTGCCAGGAGACCGAAGAGTGGAGAAGGCTTTTCCCATCTCCCAGGGCCATGTACGTACTGACCTATGGTGTCTGCACCTTTTCATGCGTATATGCACATAGCAATCAGATACACATATTAAGGATCCGGTAGTCCACATCTGCCTGTGGAATGTTATGAAAACATTGTTTTAAATGCCCAGCAGGCATCAGGAGATGGGCACCACCATTGCCCATTGCCCAGTGAAACAACGGGGGACACTCCGACAGCAGTGTGGTTCAACAGGCCTATTGCCCATGAAACAACGTGGACACTCCGACAGCAGTGTGGTTCAACAGGGCCTATTGCCCAGTGAAACAACATAGACACTCCGACAGCAGTGTGGTGCAACAGGGCCTATTGCCCAGTGAAACAACGTAGACACTCCGACAGCAGTGTGGTTCAACAGGGAAGAAAGATGCCAGAATGGAGGGGAGGAGGTGGAGGAAGCAGAGGGGCAGGACTTGCCAGGGGTGTTGTTTGAGAGAGACTGAGGGAGGGGGGGGGGGGGGGGGAGGAGGTGGAGGGAAGCAGAGGGGCAGGACTGCCAGGGGTGTGATTGAGGGATGGGGGGGAGGAGGTGGAGGGAAGCAGAGGGCAGGATTGCCAGGGGTTGAGAGGTAGGGAGGGGGGGGGGGGGGGGGGGGAGGTGGAGGGAAGCAGAGGGGCAGGACTTGCCAGGGGTGTTGTTGAGAGAGACTGAGGGATGGGGGGGGGGGGGGAGGTGGAGGGAAGCAGAGGGGCAGGACTTGCCAGGGGTGTTGTTGAGAGAGACTGAGGGGTGGGGGGGGGGGGGGGGGGAGAGGTGGAGGGGAAACAGAGGGGCAGGACTTGCCAGGGTGTTGTTAAGAGAGACTGAGGGTTGGGGGGGGGGGGGGGGGAGGTGGAGGGAAGCAGAGGGCAGGACTTGCCAGGGGTTTTGGGTTGAGAGAGACTGAGGGATGGGGGGGGGGGGGGGGGAGGTGGAGGGAAGCAGAGGGGCAGGACTTGCCAGGGGGTTGTTGAGAGAGACTGGAGGGATGGGGGGGGGGGGGGAGGAGGTGGAGGGAAGCAGAGGGGCAGGCCCTTGCCAGGGGTGTTGTTGAGAGAGACTGAGGGAGGGGGGGGGGGGGGGGGGGGAGGTGGAGGGAAGCAGAGGGGCAGGACTTGCCGGGGGTTTGTTGTTGAGAGAGACTGAGGGATGGGGGGGGGGGGGGGGGGAGGAGGTGGAGGGAAGCAGGGGCAGGACTTCCCAGGGGTGTTGTTGAGAGAGACTGAGGGATGGGGGGGGGGGGGGGGGGGGGGAGGTGGAGGGAAGCAGAGGGGCCGGACTTTCCAGGGGTTGTTTTTGAGAGAGACCAAGGGATGGGGGAGGAGGTGGGGGGAAGCGAGGGGCAGGACTTTCCGGGGGTGTTGTTGAGAGGCCCAAAGGGGATGGGGGGAGGAGGTGGATGGGAAAGCGAGGGGCGGACTTGCCAGGGGTGTTGTTGAGAGACTGAGGGATGGGGGGGGGGGGGGGAGGTGGAGGGAAGCAGAGGGGCGGACTTTCCCAGGGGTGTTGTTGAGAGAGACCAAGGGATGGGGGGAGGAGGTGGAGGGAAGCAGAGGGGCGGGGACTTCCCAGGGGTTTTGTTGAGAGAGGAGGGGGGGGGGGGGGGGGGGGGGGGGAGGTGGAGGGAAGCAGAGGGGCAGAACTTGCCAGGGGTGTTTTTGAGAGAGTTTGAGGGATGGGGGGAGGGTACCTTTATGCCAGTGAAACGGGCTGTTGCAGAAGCAGGTGACCTGTCCCGGGGTGTTTTTGAGAGAGACAGAGGGAGGGGGGGGGAGGGTACCTTTATCCCAGTGAAACGGGCTTTTGCAGAAGCGGGGTGACCTGTCCAGGGGTGTTGTTGAGAGAGATGGAGGGGGGGGAGGGTACCTTATGCCAGTGAAACAGGCTGTTGCGAAGCAGGTGACCTGTCCAGGGGTGTTGTTGGGAGAGATTTGAGGGATGGAGGGAGGGTACCTTTATGCCAGTTGAAACGGGCTTTTGCAGACAAAAGCGAGACCGTCACCAGAACCCAGCCTACATGCATCCTAAAAAGTGTAAAGCCTGCTTGAGAATATGAACGGTTTTGTGTGGTGTATGTGATGTTAAGCATTTTTTTATTTCAAGCTCTGTGTGGTGGTGGAGGGAGGGAAACAGGTTTACTTGACCATGTCATGATCATGAACCGATACATTTTGGACAGGTGCGTGACGACGAGATCATCCGTCTGATCGCCAGCAGTTTGACTGGCGTGGCACCAAGAGCAAGCCCATGTGCAGCTGTTTCATTGGCTCCAGCCCAGAGTTTGAGATCGCAGCCTACACCCCTTTTTCTCTTCCTCGATCGAGATGGACGCACCCAGTGCAAGTTGGGGAGTACGAGGTGGAGCTGACTGTTCACCGCTTCGGACGACAGCGCAAACTGGGCTCCCCCTTCAAAGTTGCTTCCAGAATGACGTAAGGTGGAAAAAAGCTCTAATTTTGAGGTATTGGGCCTTAAAACATCTGAATCTCAATGCAGTGATTATTATATTTACTCGTTTTGCTTAATTGCAAGGTCTAATTCTGATGTAGATTTGACCTTGATCATGTTTGCCACACCAAGTTTGGTCAGAGATGAAATTTCAGGTTTAAAGGAAAAAGTAAAATCTTGTTACTGAAGGGGATTATGATTGTTTCGAAGAACAGTTTACATCGTCTTGCCCCTGGCTGTATTCAGCAGTGTGTCTGTCTCAACCATGAAGTATTCCAGCAAAAGTGTGGGAATAACTGGCTGAATAGTTACTGTATTTGTCTATCCACTGTGATTATATCCAATTTAGGTATTTATAAGATCATACTCAACTTACAAGATGTTTGCTATTATGTCATAGAGGAAGCAAGTTGCAGATCCCCATTCAGAAAGGATGACATTGGTATTTATAATACTAGTCATATTAATATGTTTTGACCAGTTGTGATACCTTTTAATGATATTTTGCCGTTTATCACACATTTTGATTTTTACAAGCACCGGAATAGACCATCAGATTTAACTTTTATTGTACAACACACTAGAGTAATATGGCTCATGAAAGTGATGAATGCTCAATTAGGATATGAAATTAAGAGAAAAAGGAAAAGAAAAAAAGAATTGCAACGATCATAGTCTCTAAGTCGATCAGTTCAGATGTCCACGTAGAACAAGCAGTAAAGGACATTTTTGTTTGAGTAAAATGAAGGCTGTCTTGATGATTTTTCAGCTTCATTCCCAATTCAACTTGCTGAAATATTCTTTTTTTTTCACAGTTATATTTGCTGTGATTCTGGGTGGTGGCTGTGTGAATTACCATTCTTATGCATGCATATTTTGCATTTTTTTCCTGTTGCCCTCTTTCCAAATAATGGCTCATTTTTAAATGTGATATTTCTTTGTATGGCATGTGTGATACCATCTTTTTTTTTTACTGTGCATGTTTTGTACATGAGTAGGATTTATATTTTAAACATTATGTTCCTCATTAAAACCCAAGAAAATTTTTTAAAAAGAAGATATATTGTGGTTATGTACACTTTAGTATTAATTTGTTGCATTCAAATGAAATTTTGTTTGTTACTGTTTATGTATTTTTGTGATGGTTGTGAAGGAATATATGTTTAAGTCTTGTCCACATTTTTCAGCCTCACCACATAAAATTATGTGTGTATTGGCAGTTTCACCAGAATCCACCTTTCGCTCGCCCCCACTTCCAATTAACAAGTAACAACATTTTTTTTTCCATTCCAGTCACTAGTCATTATATTCAGGAAAGTTTTTGTATGCACGCTGCCATTTTTCTGGCTTCATGGTTGTATTTCTTCCCCTCCCCCCCTCCCTTCCCTAGCAAGCTCATCTTGCTCAGGTAAGAAACTCATGTTCTTACCTGGATATCTCATGAGCTAAAGCACCCCATGCAAGGCTGAATTTGCTACATGCATCTATAGAAATAAGACTAAGGCTGAAGTTGCTACATGCATCTATAGAAATAAGACTAGGCTGAAGTTGCTACATGCATCTATAGAAATAAGACTAAGGCTGAAGTTGCTACATGCATCTATAGAAATAAGACAAAGGCTGAATTTGCTACATGCATCCATAGAAATAAGGACTAAGGCTGAATTTGCTACATGCATCTATAGAAATAAGACTAAGGCTGAATTTGCTACATTGCATCCATAGAAATAAGACTAAGGAGAAAGGAACGGACTCACAGTTTGAGATTCGAGCAACAGCAAAACAAACAGCCAAGCTGGCTTCCATCTTCAGTGAATCGCGTGATGTGCAGAGGTATCTGTCAGTTCGATAATTGTTCATGTAACAAAATTGGTGTCAGGACACCAAACTGTTGTGTACGTCGACAACATGTATTCAGTCAAGTGTTGTTAACAAAATTGGTGTCCTGACACCAAACTGTTGTGTACGTCGACAACATGTATTCAGTCAAGTCCCATGCAAGGCTGAATTGGTGTCCTGACACCAAACTGTTGTGTACGTCGACAACATGTATTCAGTCAAGTCCCATGCCAGGCTGAATTGGTGTCAGGACACCAAACTGTTGTGTACGTCAACAAATGTATTCATGTCAAGTCCCATGCCAGGCTGAATTGGTGTCAGGACACCAAACTGTTGTGTACGTCGACAACATGTATTCAGTCAAGTCCCATGCCAGGCTGAATTGGTGTCAGGACACCAAACTGTTGTGTACGTCGACACATGTATTCAGTCAAGTCCATGCAAGGCTGAATTGGTGCTAGGGCACCAGTCTCTTTTGCATGTCGACGAAGGTGCCCAGTCAAGTTTGAAGTTTTTAACAAAGTACCTTGAAACATTGCACCATGTATGCATGACAGTTTGTTTTGACTGGCTGTGTGCCAACACAGGTGCTGTTCTGCGCTCTGTCAGGTACACTGCGTAGCACAGTGTGTAAACAGTGTGCATCAGTGAATATAGCTCACTTGAAAACATGTCGCTTCACATGTAAGAAGCATGCTCAAATCTATAGTTCATTTCAAAAATGGAGACCATTTAGGAAAGAGTGTATCTGGCAAACCATGACAGTTGTCCTCCCCTTTTTGATGCCATCAAACACTGTTGATCACTTGGAAGAAACAAGGGTGTTTTTTTTAACGCTAAAGATATAATGTTGATCATTAGGCAGAACATGAGTTATTCTCACTTTTTGATGCCTTCATTACACTGTTGATCATTAGGCAGAACACAAGTTATTCTCACTTTTTAATGCCATCAAAATATCACCAGGCAAACCATGGCAGCTTTTTCACTTTCTGATTCCAGCAATATACTTTTGATCTCCTGGCAACACTGTTAATCATTATAGTCTCTGCTTTGTGAACTCATTAGGAAATGTTTGATTGCCTGGCAACACCTGTTAATCGTTATAGTCTCTGCTTTGTGAAGTCATTAGGAAATGTTTGATTGCCTGGCAACACCTGTTAATTGTTATAGTCTCTGCTTTGTGAGTCATTAGGAAATGTTTGATTGCCTGGCAACACCTGTTAATTGTTATAGTCTCTGCTTTGTGATGTCATTAGGAAATGTTTGATTGCCTGGCAACACCTGTTAATTGTTATAGTCTCTTGCTTTGTGATGTCATCAGGAAATGTTTGATTGCCTGGCAACACCTGTTAATTGTTATAGTCTCTGCTTTGTGAAGTCATTAGGAAATGTTTGATTGCCTGGCAACACCTTTAATCGTTTATAGTCTCTGCTTTGTGAAGTCATTAGGAAATGTTTGATTGCCTGGCAACACCTGTTAAATCGTTATAGTCTCTGCTTTGTGGAGTCATTAGGAAATGTTTGATTGCCTGGCAACACTGTTAATCGTTATAGTCCTGCTTTGTGAAGTCATTAGGAAATGTTTGATTTGCCTGGCAACACCTGTTAATCATTATAGTCTCTGCTTTGTGAAGTCATTAGGAAATGTTTGATTGCCTGGCAACACCTGTTAATCGTTATAGTCTCTGCTTTGTGAAGTCATTAGGAAATGTTTGATTGCCTGGCAACACCTGTTAATTGTTATAGTCTCTGCTTTGTGAAGTCATAGGAAATGTTTGATTGCCTGGCAACACCTGTTAATTGTTATAGTCTCTGCTTTGTGATGTCATTAGGAAATGTTTGATTGCCTGGCGACACTGAAAGTTGTCCTGGCCTTTTAGGTTGAGGACTGGGAAAAAGAGGAGTCAAGGGGCTTAGCTGGGATTTGGCCACAGAAGGGGACAGTTACAGGCCAGAGCTAGGCAGTATTTCAGGAGCTTACCTCGAACAGAAAGATGGTTAAGGGGGCTCAGCAGGTGGTGTCCTGTGTCAGGAGCTTACCTCAAACAGAAAGATGGTTAAGGGGGCTCAGCAGGTGGTGTCCTGTGTCAGGAGCTTACCTCAAACAGAAAGATGGTTAAGGGGGCCCCAGCAGGTGGTGCCCTGTGTCAGGAACTTACCTCAAACAGAAAGATGGTTAAGGGGGCTCAGCAGGTGGTGCCCTGTGTCAGGAGCTTACCTAAAACAGAAAGATGGTTAAGGGGGCTCAGCAGGTGGTGCCTGTGTCAGGAGCTTACCTCAAACAGAAAGATGGTTAAGGGGGCTCAGCAGGTGGTGCCCTGTGTCAGGAGCTTACCTCAAACAGAAAGATGGTTAAGGGGGCTCAGCAGGTGGTGCCCTGTGTCAGGAGCTTACCTCAAACAGAAAGATGGTTAAGGGGGCTCAGCAGGTGGTGCCCTGTGTCAGGAGCTTACCTCAAACAGAAAGATGGTTTAAGGGGGCTCAGCAGGTGGTGCCCTGTGTCAGGAGCTTACCTCAAACAGAAAGATGGTTAAGGGGGCTCAGTAGGTGGTGTCCTGGGGTCAGGAGCTTTCCTCAAACAGAAAGATGGTTAAGGGGGCCTCAGCAGGTGGTGCCCTGTGTCAGGAGCTTACCTCAAACAGAAAGATGGTTAAGGGGGCTCAGTAGGTGGTGTCCTGTGTCAGGAGCTTACCTCAAACAGAAAGATGGTTAAGGGGGCTCAGTAGGTGTGTCCTGTGTCAGGAGCTTACCTCAAACAGAAAGATGGTTAAGGGGGCTCAGTAGGTGGTGTCCTGTGTCAGGAGCTTACCTCAAACAGAAAGATGGTTAAGGGGCTCAGAGGTGGTGCCTGTGTCAGGAGCTTACCTCAAACAGAAAGATGGTTAAGGGGCTCAGTAGGTGGTTGTCCTGTGTCAGGAGCTTACCTCAAACAGAAAGATGGTTAAGGGGGCTCAGTAGGTGGTGTCCTGTGTCAGGAGTTTACCTCAAACAGAAAGATGGTTAAGGGGCTCAGTAGGTGGTGTCCTGTGTCAGGAGCTTACCTCAAACAGAAAGATGGTTAAGGGGCTCAGTAGGTGGTGTCCTGTGTCAGGAGCTTACCTCAAACAGAAAGATGTTAAGGGGGCTCAGTAGGTGGTGTCCTGTGTCAGGAGCTTGCCTCAAACAGAAAGATGGTAAGGGGGCTCAGCAGGTGGTGTCCTGTGTGTTGGATCAGAACAGGCACCACTTAAACACCACTAAAGTGACACGGCAGAAGTTCATTGTGTCATCTAGTGAGCTGCCACATGGCAGCATGAGTTGCTATATTGGCTGAGGAAGAAGTTGATGTATGATTCTGGGATAAAGAAGTTGAGATTCAGTTTTGGGGAGTAGCAAGATGAGATGTAATCTTTGGGAGATGGAGAAATAAGATATTAGGGAAGAAACAAGCCGAGTTGTTAATCTTTGGGCCGAACAAGGTTAGATTTAGAGAAACAAGTTGGATGTAGTCGTTGGAGAAGAAAAGTTGAGATGTAGTCGTTGGGAGAAGAAACGTTCAGACAGAATCTTGGGGACTTGTAGTATACCTGCATGAAATGCATGTAATAAATCACCCTTGGATAACTTCACATAAAGTCCACAACACTGAGACATTTTGATGCAAGTTCAGCAGAAGTGTTTTAACTGGAATGTATACGGTCATGCTGGATAGAAGACCATTAAATGGAATGTATATGGTCATGCTGGATAGAAGACCATTAACTAGAATGTATATGGTCATGCTGGATAGAAGACCATTAACTAAGAATGTATATGGTCATGCTGGATAGAAGACCCTTAACTAGAATGTATATGGTTATGCTGGATAGAAGACCCTTAACCGGAATGTATATGGTCATGCTGGATAGAAGACCAAATTTAACCGGAATGTATATGGTCATGCTGGATAGAAGACCATTAACCGGAATGTATATGGTCATGCTGGATAGAAGACCTTTAACTGGAATGTATATGGTCATGCTGGATAGAAGACCATTAACCAGAATGTATATTGTCAAGCTGGATAGAAGACCATTAACTAGAATGTATATGGTCATGCTGGATAGAAGACCATAAACTAGAATGTAAATGGTTCATGCTGGATAGAAGACCATTAATAGAAGGTATATGGTCATGCTGGATAGAAGACCATTAACTGGAAGGTATATGGTCATGCTGGATAGAAGACCATTAACTGGAATGTATAAGGTCATGCAGGATAGAAGACCATTAACTAGAATGTATATCGGTCATGCAGGATAGAAGACCATTAACTGGAATGTATACGGTCATGCAGGATAGAAGACCATTAACTGGAATGTATACGGTCATGCTGGATAGAAGACCATTAACTGGAATGTAAATGGTCATGCAGGATAGAAGACCATTAACATAGAATGTATATGGTCCAGAAGACCATTAACTGGATGTAATACGGTCATGCAGGATAGAAGACCATTAACTGGAATGTATATGGTACATGCTGGATAGAAGACCAATTAAACTGGAATGTATATGGTCATGCTGGATAGAAGACCATTAACTGGAATGTATATGGTCATGCTGGATAGAATGATCATTAACCAGAATGTATATGGTCATGCTGGATAGAAGACCATTAACTGGAATGTATATGGTCATGCTGGATAGAAGACCATTAACTGGAATGTATATGGTCATGCTGGATAGAAGACCATTAACTAGAATGTATATGGTCATGCATGGATAGAAGACCATTAACTAGAATGTATATGGTTATGCTGGATAGAAGACCCTTAACCAGAATGTATATGGTTATGCTGGATAGAAGACCGTTAACCGGAATGTATATGGTCATGTGGATAGAAGACCATTAAACTGGAAGGTATATGGTCATGCTGGATAGAAGACCATTAACTGGAATGTATATGGTCATGCAGGATAGACCATTAACTAGAATGTATACGGTCATGCAGGATAGAAGACCATTAACTGGAATGTATACGGTCATGCAGGATAGAAGACCATTAACTGGAATGTATACGGTCATGCTGGATAGAAGACCATTAACTGGAATGTATATGGTCATGCAGGATAGAAGACCATTAACTAGAATGTATATGGTCATGCTGGATAGAAGACCATTAACTAGAAGGTATATGGTCATGCTGGATAGAAGACCATTAACTGGAAGGTATATGGTCATGCTGGATAGAAGACCATTACTGGAATGTATATGGTCATGCAGGATAGAAGACCATTAACTAGAATGATACGGTCATGCAGGATAGAAGACCATTAACTGGAATGTATACGGTCATGCAGGATAGAAGACCATTAACTGGAATGTATACGGTCATGCTGGATAGAAGACCATTAACTGGAATGTATATGGTCATGCAGGATAGAAGACCATTAACTAGAATGTATATGGTCCAGAAGACCATTAACTGGAATGTATACGGTCATGCAGGATAGAAGACCATTAACTAGATGTATACGGTCATGCTGGATAGAAGAGCCATTAACTGGAATGTATATGGTCATGCAGGATAGAAGACCATTAACTAGAATGTATATGGTCCAGAAGACCATTAACTGGATGTATACGGTCATGCAGGATAGAAGACCATTAACTGGAATGTATATGGTCATGCTGGATAGAAGACCATAACTGGAATGTATATGGTCATGCTGGATAGAAGACCATTAACCAGAATGTATATGGTCATGCTGGATAGAAGACCATTAACTGGAATGTATATGGTCATGCTGGATAGAAGACCATTAACTGGAATGTATATGGTCATGCTGGATAGAAGACCATTAACCGGAATGTATATGGTCATGCTGGATAGAAGACTATTAACTGGAATGTATATGGTCATGCTGGATAGAAGACCATTAACTGGAATGTATATGGTCATGCAGGATAGAAGGCCATTAACTGGAATGTATACAGTCATGCAGGATAGAAGACCATTAACTGGAATGTATACGGTCATGCTGGATAGAAGACCATTAACCAGAATGTATACGGTCATGCAGGATAGAAGACCATTAACTGGAATGTATACAGTCATGCTGGATAGAAGACCATTAACTGGAATGTATATGGTCATGCAGGATAGAAGACCATTAACTAGAATGTATATGGTCATGCTGGATAGAAGACCATTAACTGGAATGTATATGGTCATGCTGGATAGAAGACCATTAACCAGAATGTATATGGTCATGCAGGATAGAAGACCATTAACTGGAATGTATACGGTCATGCTGGATAGAAGACCATTAACCGGAATGTATACGGTCATGCTGGATAGAAGACCATTAACTGGAATGTATAGGGTCATGCTGGATAGAAGACCATTAACTGGAATGTATATGGTCATGCTGGATAGAAGACCATTAACTGGAATGTATATGGTCATGCTGGATAGAAGACCATTAACTGGAATGTATATGGTCATGCTGGATAGAAGACCATTAGCTAGAATGTATATGGTCATGCTGGATAGAAGACCATTAACTGGAATGTATACAGTCATGCTGGATAGAAGGCCATTAAACTGGAATGTATATGGTCATGCTGGATAGAAGACCATTAACTGGAATGTATATGGTCATGCTGGATAGAAGAGCCACATACTGTCATTGTGACTTGGAAGGTAGAGGCCGAAGGGTTTCAGTGTAAATCCTGGCCCGTTGGAAATCCTGCTTTGATATATTTCTGTTTTCTGCTATCTATTTACTTGATCAACTCCAGATGAGACCACAGTTTTGAACAGTATCTCTTTTGATCCCGGTTGTTTGTCTTTCCATGTTGGGTGCTTTGCATTGCTCAGTGTATAACCATCCTGGTGTGACCATTTACTTTATTCATCTCTTGTTTTTTATGTTTTTTAAACTCTCATTGCACCATGTATTACAAAAATCTTTTTCATTGTTGCTATATTTATACATGTTCCTTGTTTTGCCTTAGGAACTGTCTTATTGGCTATTCATATTTACTGATAAAAAAAAAGGGTGGTAGAGTACAGATTTTTAGAAAAGTTACAAATTTTTTTTCACTTTAAAATATTTCAATATAAGACTGTCTTGAGACAGTTACATTCACAGTATTGTTCATATATGTGCATGGTTTCTCTTTCAGCATTTTATAAGAGTTTAGTAATTTGAAAATTTTAGGTTCTTTTTGTTTTAAAAGTTCTTTTCATATTGTTCTCAGAAATGGGCTTTTTGTGACCAGCAGAAGGTAAAAAAGAGTTTTTGAGAAACATCACAAGTAACCAGATCAGTTATGTAAAACACAAGTAAATTTGTTTTCATCTTTACATGATGTAGCAACATTCTTCTTACAGCGGTTTGCATGTAATGAAACAATTCAAGAACAACTTAAGTAGATGGGTATAACTAATGTAGAGTGTCCAGTCCCAGGTAGATGGGTATACTAATGTAGAGTGTCCAGTCCCAGGTAGATGGGTACACTAATGTAGAGTGTCCAGTCCCAGGTAGATGGGTATACTAATGTAGAGTGTCTAGTCCCAGGTAGATGGGTACACTAATGTAGAGTGTCCAGTCCCAGGTAGATGGGTACACTAATGTAGAGTGTCTAGTCCCAGGTAGATGGGTACACTAATGTAGAGTGTCCAGTCCCAGGTAGATGGGTATACTAATGTAGAGTGTCTGGTCCCAGGTAGATGGGTACACTAATGTAGAGTGTCTGGTCCCAGGTAGATGGGTACACTAATGTAGAGTGTCCAGTCCCAGTAGATGGGTACACTAATGTAGAGTGTCCAGTCCCAGGTAAATGGGTAATACTAATGTAGAGTGTTCCAGTCCCAGGTAGATGGGTACACTAATGTAGAGTGTCTGGTCCCAGGTAGATGGGTACACTAATGTAGAGTTTTCCAGTCCCAGGTAGATGGTATACTAATGTAGAGTGTCCAGTCCCAGGTAGATGGGTATACTAACGTAGAGTGTCCAGTCCCAGGTAGATGGGTACACTAACGTAGAGTGTCCAGTCCCAGGTAGATGGGTATACTAATGTAGAGTGTCTGGTCCCAGGTAGATGGGTACACTAACGTAGAGTGTCTAGTCCCCGGGAATGGGTATACTAATGTAGAGTGTCGGTCCCAGGTAGATGGGTATACTAATGTAGAGTGTCTAGTCCCAGGTAGAGGGTATACTAATGTAGAGTGTCTAGTCCCATTTAGCTGGGTATACTAATGTAGAGTGTCTGGTCCCAGTTTGATGGGTACACTAACGTAGAGTGTCTAGTCCCAGGAGATGTCGCCAAAATGAGTGAACGCAAAGGCAAGATTCTGGACTGAAGCCGTAGAGAGTGCAGCTCTGAAATGCCTATGTGCCAGATAATTTCCAGTGTTAAAGCTAAACAGCCTGGATCTAAAAGTGGGTCTTCAGAGCTCTGAATGCCTATGTGCCAGATATTTCCAGTGTTAAAGCTAAATAGCCTGGATCTAAAATGGGTCTTCAGAGCTCTGAAATGCCTATTTTGCCAGATATTTCCAGTGTTAAAGCTAAACAGCCAGGGTCTAAAAGTGGGCTTCAGATCCTGGGTTCGAGTTTTTTCTGCCCAATCGCTACCCGCCAAACAAAATTTTTTTTTTCTGCTTTAAACAGTGGCTACAGCAAAAAAGGGAAGTGGTGCTGGCTCAGCAAGCTGTGATGTGGTGACCGGAACTGTGGCAGATTG
Source organism: Conus ventricosus (assembly GCA_018398815.1). Classification (NCBI taxonomy): domain Eukaryota; kingdom Metazoa; phylum Mollusca; class Gastropoda; order Neogastropoda; family Conidae; genus Conus; species Conus ventricosus. The sequence goes on from CM031600.1 coordinate 100,493,081, forward strand.
AACATCATTCCCATGTTCTGATTTTGTTGTCAACTTCAATGTATTTAGAAAAACCTTTCCAACAACATGATTCTGTGCATGGAGCAGTCAAAATTGGAACAACAAATTGAAACCAGTAGTTGCAGTTCTTACAGATATTCAACATGCCTGTATTTCTTAAATGTCATGATGTAGTTGATATTTTTGTTCAGCGCAAATGTACACAGAAACACTTGCGGACGGTTCTTTTGTTTTTGTTTAAAGTGTCTGTTGTAAAGAGTCACCAGAACAATCTCCTGTGAGAATCATCGTGTCACAAATCCACTAATTTTCTGTTTTCCCCATAACTTTTGTATTAATGCTAGATTTGCAGCAACAAACCCAAACATAGGTTAAAATCTTAAATTGGATTAATTCAGATCCGCCAAGTGCTACGCTTTTGGACTAGCATGCTATAACCTTGTAGACAATGCTTTGCTAATCACTTGATGATGAAATACTACACCAAAGAACAAAAAAGAATGTTTAAAGGAAAGGAAAAAGGAAGGAGGGGGGGGGGGGGTGGCTTCACGGCTTAAACAGAACCAAAGCAATGTAGGTAGATCTTTACACTTACTGAACTTTACCATTTTTTTCAAGAAGTATGGAACCATTTTTTCAATAAGTATGGAAGGAAGAAAAAAAAGAAGCAAAGTCCAAGTTTGCAGATGATTACAGAGTTGCCATCTTGTTGATAGGTTTCATTGTTGCCAACAAAACCAGTTATTAACTAATATGACGGTCATACACCGGTGTCAGAAAAAAATATGCTTATTAAACGTTCACACCATGTTTTTGAGAACTACCCATGTATCGGCGGTTTCTATTACCTTTTTATTTAAAGAATTACATTATTTGTTCTTCTTTTCATGTATCTGTACTTTCCCTTCTTGAAAGTTTAAAAGTATATAAGTCATTTAATGTATTTGGGGGTTTTTTTTTTGCCTTTTTTGTTTTGAAGTAATATAATGCAGAGTCTTTTTTCCAGTAGATGTCTATGGTTTCCATCCATTTTTATTTCAAATGCAGTATTTTCACGGGTTTCTGTGGTTTCCATCCATTTTAAGTTTTGAAGTGTTTTCATACATATAATCTGTGTCCATGACCCTCAGTTGTTGCATGTATTATTATATTAACCATGTGCAATATTCTGTATTATTCATGACTTTCTGACACTGTCTCAGTATTCGCAATATGTTTGTAGCTGAAGTCGCAGTATTTTCTTTTCATTGGCATAGCTGCAAAAGATTATTTTGAGATACCTGTGATCTATGTATGCCCGTTGTTATGTATATGTAATTATACAGCTTGACATAACCCAGGAATTTGTTGAATGGTCATCGATTGCTCATTTAAATTTATAGCCTTTTAACAAGAAAGAAATAGCAGTGCAGTTGTAGTCTTGCGCTGACCTTGTAGGAAAGCCTTTATTTCTGTTATCAGATTTAGCCGAGTGGTTTTGTCTCTTTGAAATTAATATGGTGGTTTGAATATTCTTGAAGAAAAGATGTCCTTTATTATGTTATGCATAAATCATTGGCAAAATTTTATTGAGCAAAAAAAAAAAGCATTTGCAAAGATGGCACAGAATCCATTTGTAGTGTAATGTTTTGGTGGGGTTTTTTTTTGAAATTTTTTTTTAGATTCATACAACTTACTAATGTGCAAGTATATGTATGTACTATATAGTAATTGGTGTTTATTGTTCAAATAGCTTACTAATGGTGCAAGTAAACCTTTTTTCCCAAAGATATTCCTGTATTTTGTGATCTGTATCATTCCTACGATGAAAGCGGGAACTGATTTACCTCCCATGCCTTGTCAATTTTTTTTTTCTTTCTCCAGGCGTTTTTGAAATAATGGTTACACTCAGAGCTTCAAAAAGTACCAGGCACAAGTGCTAGAAACTTTGTGACAGACCTTGTCATGGCACATATACAAGGACTTCCCATGTTTGATTTTCTGGAGGTGAGTCTTGGTAGTCAGTTGCTGTGTAGGTTTGGATATTGTTTGCCACAAGTTGGAAACATTCAGACTTTCTTGTGAATGCCATCCAGATATAATCCCATCTCCCATCACTGAAACGAACTACTTCTGTTCCAATTTTTAAAATCAAAATGGCTGTGGGGGTGTGGACAGTCTTAATATGATAAAATGGGGTGAAACGAGTCTAGCATCTCCATTTTTTGCCCCCTTAATGAAATGGTTCTAATCTCTCTAGATTTTCCCCATAGTCATCTTGTACTTGAGGGAGATTGGGGCTGATGAAGCAGTTGGTGGTGAAAGGGTTACTGGTCTTAAATTTTCCTATACTAGTGCCCTGCAAGCTGCTGAAAATGTTCTTTAACTATGAAGTTATTCTGTAGTGTTTAATTCACTTCAGTGGAAATTACCTAACACATTTTGCAAATCTAAACAGCACACCAAATTTTGCGCCAAAGTCTGGTAGTGCATGTTTTTAACTGACCGTTGTGGTCACTTACTTGATCACAGAAAGTCTGGAATCTGTCTGTGAGGTCAAGGCCAACTTGCCACTTCTTGTTGGTCTGTGTCGATGCCACTGATATTTGAAGTGGGGACACATGTACCTGTACGGTCTGTTGAGTGTTACTGAACTGTCATCAGTTCAGCACACTCCACACAAGATGACTTTTTTCTTCTTTTTCATAAAAGAGAAATACTGAAAGGGTTGACAAATAACTGTTAAAGACATAATTTTTTTCAGGTCTAAAGTAATCCGTTCCCAATTAACTCAAGTAAAGAAAAAGGATTAACAACCAGCACTCACTGTAAAGAGATTTACAAGCCATTTGTCGATTTTGTGAACTAGACCAGAGATTCTAGCATGCAGCAAAGGGGTGGGGCTGGAGGGAGGGGAGGGGGAGGGCTAAACCTAAAAACAAATCAAAACTAATCCGAGCTCCATTACAGCCTGTCTGAAGTTTTTCATCACAGCCAGGATGAAAGATCAGGCAGAGACCCATGTGCTGACACTGAACAAAAAACTCCACAAGACAAAATACAAGATCTTTATTGTAGGAATTGTGGTGAGCAAGAAACCATTTTTTTTTTTTTTTTTTTTTTGCAAACGTGTTGTAACAATCAACAGAATAAATGAAAAGAGAAAGGAAGAAAAGGCAAGGCCAGCTTTCTGCTCAGAGTGCATACACTGTGCACATGGTGCATAGACAGTCAAGAAAAAACTCCAAGATTGGAAGAAAAAAGAACAATGGTGCAAAGTATCATAACCTACGGTGATGTAAAATGCAAGAGAAACAATCCCCTATATGAGCACACCCCGTTCTTCCCCCTCCCCAACGTCCTCACCCCCCCCCCACCCCCCTTCTGACAGATGTCAGATTCACAGTCCCCCTTACAGAAAACAAACACCGACAGCTGGATAAGTAATATAAGCAAGAGGCAGCCTTTCCCCAATGATCATGAACAGTTAACCGTGTCTTCTCATACCTCTGCCATTCCCTTGGGATCATGAACAATTCACACATCTGCCTTTCCCAATAAACAATGAACATTCCACTCATCATCCTTATACCTCTGCCACTGCCCATTGATCACCCTTGTATCTCTGCCATTTCCTATAGATCATGGGCAGTTGATGTGTCATCATTTGACCTCTGCCATTCTTCATTGATCATGAACAGTTCACATGTCACCTACTTTACCTCTGCCGTTCTTCATTGAACATGAACAGTTCACATGTCACCTACTTATACCTCTGCCGTTCTTCATTGATCATGATCATGAACAGTTCACATGTCACCTACTTATACCCTCTGCCGTTCTTCATTGATCATGATCAGTTCACAGTCACCTACTTATACCTCTGCCATTCTTCATTGATCATGAACAGTTCACATGTCACCATACCTCTGCTATTCCCTACAGATCATGACAGTTCATGCATGTTATTTTCAGAACTCTGCCATTCGCTACAGATGGTAAAACAATTCACGCTGTCATCCTCACATCTCTGCCATTCGCTACAGATGGTAAACAATTCACGCATGTCATCCTCACATCTCTCTGCCTTTCCTTAGGACCATGAGCCATTCTCATGAGCCATTCTCATACCTCTACCATTCCCTACAGTTAATGAATAGTTCACCATGGCATCCTTGTTCCTCGGCCATTCCCTATCGATCATGAACTGTCCACACATCATTATACCTCTGCCATCCCTACAGTCATGAACTGTCCACACATCATTATACCTCGGCCATTCCCTACAGGTCATGAACTGTCCACACATCATTATACCTCGGCCATCCCTACAGGTCATGAACTGTCCACACATCATTATACCTCGGCCATTCCCTACAGGTCATGAACTGTCCACACATCATTATACCTCGGCCATTCCTACAGGTCATGAACAGTCCACACATCATTATACCTCGCCATCCCTACAGGTCATGAACTGTCCACACATCATTATACCTCGGCCATTCCCTATCGATCATGAACTGTCCACACATCATTATACCTCGGCCATTCCTATCGATCATGAACTGTCCACACATCATTATACCTCGCCATTCCCTATCGATCATGAACTGTCCACACATCATTATACCTCGGCCATTCCCTACAGGTCATGAACAGTTCACACATCATTATACCTCAGCCATCCCTACAGGTCATGAACTGTCCACACATCATTATACCTCGGCCATTCCCTACAGGTCATGAACTGTCCACACATCATTATACCTCGGCCATTCCCTACAGGTCATGAACTGTCCACACATCATTATACCTCGGCCATTCCCTACTGATCATGAACTGTCCACACATCATTATACCTCGGCCATTCCCTATCGATCATGAACTGTCCACACATCATTATACCTCGGCCATTCCCTACAGGTCATGAACAGTTCACACATCATTATACTCAGCCATCCCTACAGGTCATGAACTGTCCACACATCATTATACCTCGGCCATTCCCTACAGGTCATGAACTGTCCACACATCATTATACCTCGGCCATTCCCTACAGGTCATGAACTGTCCACACATCATTATACCTCGGCCATTCCCTATCGATCATGAACTGTCCACACATCATTATCCCTCGGCCATTCCCTATCGATCATGAACTGTCCACACATCATTATACCTCGGCCATTCCCTATCGATCATGAACTGTCCACACATCATTATACCTCTGCCATTCCCCAATCGATCATGAACTGTCCACACATCATTATACCTCGGCCATTCCCTACAGGTCATGAACTGTCCACACATCATTATACCTCGGCCATTCCCTACAGGTCATGAACTGTCCACACATCATTATACCTCGGCCATTCCCTACAGGTCATGAACTGTCACACATCATTATACCTCGGCCATTCCCTACAGGTCATGAACTGTCCACACATCATTATACCTCGGCCATTCCCTACAGGTCATGAACAGTTCACACATTCCACTTTGATCTGCCGCTTCTGTAGATCATGAGCAGTTCATTTTTGTCATCATACCTCAACCACTTGTACACATACCATACACAGTTCATGTATGTCATCATACCTCAACCACTTGACACATACCATACACAGTTCATGTATGTCATCCCCATACCACCACCATTTCCCAGGATGAAGGAGAGGCTTTCAAAACCAATGTCTGGATAGAATCCATAGTAAAGTCTTTGATAAGAATCATAAAAGATCACAGTTTTAGATTGTCATTTCTCCACTACGATTATTCTTAGTGCAAAATCTGATCCTTAAGTATTTTGGTAACAGAATCATAAAACTGCTGCTTGATGCCCCTGCCTTCCAGACAGCTTGTTCTTTATTTTTGAAATCCCAGAATTGCCCAAATACCAATTTTGTCAAACCAAACAAAGTTATAATGACACACAGAACAAGTACATAACATTAGAATGTTCAGTGGAAAGGTTCAGAAAAAGGGATTAATCACATACAAAGTGGTAACAGGCAAAACGGAACATTTCATAGCTCATGGAATGTTGCCAGATGCTGATCTCAGTCACAACCTTGTGATGCAGGCAGGGCAGACCAACAAAATGCCAGACACTCCAATCATTCAGACACCTTAGTTCTGTGTGTGTGTGTGTGTGTGTGTGTGTGTGTGACATCATCTTTGGACAAATAACCTGTGGAAGAACATGATACATTGTCATCTGAACACATCAAGTACGCCATAAATACCTCAGAAAGTGCCTACTAAACCATGACATCACCGGTCGGTAAAGCTTTGTGAGTGCAGCATATAAAAACCCATGAAGATGCACCCATCACTAGCCCTGCCAATCCTTCTGCTTCTTATGATGCAGTATGCATCAGCAAAGGGCAGAATCAAGATGATCTTCAAGTTTGAAATTTCCATGATGATGGAAAACCACCCCCCAATTTTCTTCTTTTTTTTTTTCCTTTTAAGTTTTGGGAAAGGAGTGGGATGGTGTGGATGGTAGCTCGTTTCCTTCTTCTTCTTCTTCTGCGTACACAGGCTGATACTCCTGCCGACACTCCCTGTATAGACAGGCAAAAATCAAACCCATCTGCTCAATAAAGGGAGTGGAGTTTTGTGTGTATGACCGTTTTTTTATCCCGCCATTAAGGCAGCCATACTCCAACTTCGGGGAAGCTCGTTTCCATTTCTGTTGAGCGAAAAATCCTGTGAATCTGTCATGAGATGCTAGTGTGTGGGATAAAGCAGATGAGGACCTGCCATGAGCCGAACCTGTCACCTCACAGGGATGGAGGGGCATGTTAAAAAAAAGTGGTGGCCAGGGGGATGGGGGAAGCAGGGGAGATTGAAAATCGCCTTGTCCTGAAAGAGATGACAGGTCACTAACTGAAGACAAGCCCTATCAGCTTCTATGGACATCCTGCATGGACAAGACATGAACACACTGAACACCTTTAACACTGGTCCTAATCTGACTGAGTGGACCGTCCCTTGTGTGTGTTCCGGCACGTAATTTATCTGGATTGACTTGAATACCAAAGGACATTTCCCAAGCTGTAATTCCGTTGGGGTGCAGACTGGTAATCACGACTCGCCCATTCACTAGAATTTTTCTGTCAAAATTTGCAACACTCTCTCAAACATAGGCCATCCCAAAGCCTTTCCTAAACCAAAAAGGAAATGTATAAACCTGGAAAATCTTTTCATTCAATTTCATATTTTGTTTATTTCATTTAGTGGTTTTTATTCATTTATCATTAACAGATGATAAACACCACATCACTGGCATGACTACTGATTCAATTATTAGAAAAGCCCTGATGCTAAATCTGGAAGACTTTTGAAAATACAACTTTAAAAAGACAAGAAAATGGTAACAATTACCACTGCTGCATCACAAAGAAAATGTAAACAGTACGCAGATACTTAGTGAGAACAATCACCGTTCAGTCTTGACTCAAAGTTCCTGAATACTATGTAACTACACTAGTTAGAACAAATGTCTTTTAGTTTTGTCACAAAATCTGTCGGTATCTAAATTTGTCAGTAGAATTATTATAATCAGTCCTGGCACAAAATCTTTCAATATTATGTAACTGTCATAAAGAAAATGTAAACAGAATGCAGTTATGATTGGTGCGAACAACTGTCGTTCAATCTTGCCTCTTAAGTTCTTGAATACTATTAACTACACTGGTTAGAACAAATGTCTTTTAGTCTTGTCACAAAATCTGTCAACATTTAAATTCATCAGTAGAATTAATGTCATCAGTCTTGGCACATATTCTTTCAATATTACGTAACTACACCTGTGAGAAAAATTGTGTTTCAATCTTGCCACAAAATCTATTGGTATCATGTAACTATACCAGTAAGAATATATGTCTTTCAGTTTTGTCTCAAAATCTGTCGGTGTGATGTAACTGCAGTAGTCAGAACAACTGTTATTCAGTCTTGCTATAAAAGATGTTGATTTTATGTACCTTCATGAAGAACAACTGTCTTTCAGTCTTACAACAAAATCCTGTAATATTATGAAAGTGCACAAGTAACACAATCATCTTTCAGTTTTGCACAAAATCTTGCAATATCATGTAACTACACAAGTCCTTTCAGTCATCTCACAAAATCTGTCGATATTATGTTCTTACAAAGTAACAAAAATCTCTCGCAGTCTCGCCCCCAAAATCTATCAATATTATGTGAATACACTGTTAGACCAATTGTCTTTATGTTTTGCCACAAAATATGTCAATACAGAACAACTGTCTTTCAGTATTACCAGAAAATTTGTGAACATTACATAACTACAACAGGAAGAACAACTGTATTTCTGTCTTGCACAAACTCCATAAAACGTCATTGTCAATTACATAACTACAACCGTTAGAACAACTGTCCTTCAGTCTTGCCACAAAAGATGTCGATATTACAACAAAGTTTGGCAATTTGATGAAACTACGCAAGTAAGAACAATTGCCTTTCAGTTTTGCCACACAATTTTTCAATGTTGTGTAATTACACAAGCGAGGACAACTGTCCTTTCAATCATCTGCAGAGGCTGTCAATGGTGCAGATCTCCTTCAGCCTTGCTAAAAACCTGCTAATCTTATATAAATACGCTAAATAGATCACTTGTCTCTATGCCTTGCCACAAAACATGTCAATATTATGTAACCACAACAGTAAGATCAACGTCTCTCAGTCTGGCCACAAAATCTGACCATATTATATAATTACATCAGTAAGATCAACTTCTAGTCTTTCTGTCATATTACCATAAACAACTATCTTGACGAATATTAGTTACCACACTATTAAGGACAACTGTCGGTCAATCTTGCCACAAAAGATGTCAATGTTATGAAACTACGAAGTAAAAACAATGGTTTCTCAGTTTTGTCACAAAATCTGTCCATGATGTATAACAACATTGGTAAGGACAACTGTTTTCCACTCTTGACATAAAACCTGTCAATATGGAAGTCACTGAAATGATAGGAACAACTGTCAGTCTTGCTACAAAATCTGTCAGTATCAAGTACCTGCAATAGTAAGAACAACTGTCTTCCAGTCTTGATGTCCAATATATCGGCACAAGGTACACAAGTAGAACATACTGTCTGTCAGTCTTGATGTCCAATATATCGGCACAAGGTACACAAGTCAGAACATTACTGTCTGTCAATCTTGTGTCAGTGTTGTTTTTTTTAAAATCTTGAAAGCGGTAGTTAAACTGGCGATGATCATTTATTAAGTACACTAGCTAAATGTTGTCAGTTCATCTGTAAAGGTTATCTTTTTCTTATAATTATGCTGTCTTACTCTTCATGAACCACACACACACACACACACACACACACACAACACCCCACACAACACACACACACACACACACTACTCATACGCATATGCATAAACCCGAACACATTCATGCCTTAACATGTGTACACACCCTCACCCACTTCCAGAACACTTCCTTCAGATCTTGCTTACATCCCTGACAGTAGCTATCATTTTGATGCTCACAAGATGCAAAGTGGCAATAAACATACCTTTTTCAACAGTCATCCCTAACTAGAAACATCTCCTTTGATAATGCTGAAGTCTTTTATAAAAAAAAAGTAAAACAAGACAATAATATTTGTGGGCTGGAAGTGGAGTCAGAATGAGCTCTCCAGTGTCTGATTACAAGACGATCAAACGCCAACATAAAACCCTTTTTTGAGGATGAATACGACTGAGAACACATCTACCAAAAACTTGGAACATCTGCCCAGACTCACTGAAAGAAAATCTGAGTTCAAAATAAGTGGTTTTGTTTTGTCTCGGCATATAGACTTAAACCCCAATGACTAGTAAGTTTAACGTCTTCCAACAAAATGTCCAGCATTGTCCAGTGGTTTGAGTGGGAACCGATTATTCAAACATAATTACATATATCACATTTAGATCAGCGTGAAAACATATTTTGCACTCAAATCAAACATGCATAATAGTAACTGAATCAACAAGAAAATTTATATCCAGTCACGAGACGGGACTAAAAAAACAAAAACAATATCACTTCCTCCTCCTCTGTGCCGCTCAACAACCCCCCCCCCCCCCTCCCACTCCATTGAATATTGCTATCATCTTCCTAGAAGCTTGTGCGAGTTCTAACAGATGTTACAACGCTATTTATGGAAACTTTATGAGTTTCTCACCAGACAACGGGTTGACTTTAAGAAACTATTGCTGACATTCATCAATAATTTTGTAAAATAGCACCAATTGTAATTCATCTACAAAGACCTATAAAATCGTACGATAAATTGATGTCTGCGTAGTTTTTGAAACAATACCAACTGCCAAGAGTCACGCAGCAACTTAGGAAGAAAGCGGTTATGGTGACACCATAGTATCATGTTGCAGGTTTTTGAAAAGGAGTGTTTGAACTCCATTCACAACTCACACACACACACCGGTTTTCAAACCTGACAGATTTTGCCTCAGCTACTCCACTCTGGTGTCAAGCTGACAAACTCAATGTCATTTGTCACGGACTATTTCCACGTAAGTGTCAAGTTGACAGTGCATGCCGTCTGTTGCAGGCTCTTTGCGTATTGGTGCCAAGTTGACAGGGGCTTTCAATGAGTTCCAGCAAAAGTCTTATAACGTTTCATAGTCCGTATATTTTCATTTTGATGTTTTATGAATAAAAGACATTTCCCAGATGCAATCTATAGATTGTTGTTTTTGTCATTCTGTTTAAAAGACATTTCATAATGCCATCAGTAGATTTTCTTTTCTTTCTGTATTTCCTGTTAAAAGATATTTCCCGGACAATCTGAACATTTGCAGTTTTGTTATTTTCTGTTCAAAAGAGAATTTTCAATACACACTGTCATTTCTTTTCTCATTTTCTCTTTAAGAGGCATTTTCCTGTACGATCTGCAATTTCTTGTTAAGTTAGTTTCCGTTTGTAAAATTTTTGCCCACACACTGTTGACTTTTCTGTTTATTTCCTTTCAAAAGGCATTTCCCTGTACAATCTGCTGATTTGTCACTTTCCATTCATAAGATATTTGCCGGCACAATTGGCAGGTTTCTATAATTATTGTTATTTTCTGACTCATCTCTGTGTTCACTCGGTGACAACACAACCACGCCACTGCCTGGTCATAAAGCCTGCGTGGATGAGGTTCTCTACCCCGCCCAGTCCAGAGACAGACCCTGTGGAACTAGCAGACACGAGAATCTTTGATACAGAATTGTAACAGGCACAGAGGCACAATCAGAACTGTGGACACCATGGAATCAGTGCACGAAGAGCACAGAAAGAAATATTATTCTTAAAGACGACTGATGAAGAGAATACAACAGAGCTCCTATTTGGTCTGCGGTTACATAACAGGTCTGTTCCGTCCACCAAGTTTTATCTGTTAAGGATGTCGACAGTTCACATATCACGTTATAAACAGACATTTCGCAGGTTATATTCATTTTGGGGTTTATTTTTCAGTACAATTTTTTTTTTTTTCACTCTCTGTGTTGACAAAAGCCCTGAAATGGCACTGAGCGATCAGCTGGGCTAAGATGACACTAAAACTGAAAATGTTACGTCTCCTTTCATAATCTCCTTGTATTAAACAGGCCTGAAAGATACAGACACCTGTAGAGTTGGCCATAACTGTGAGCAATGTTCTCAAAGACTGGCTTATTCAGTGGATGAAATTCTCATATAAAAAAGACTGGCTTATTCAGTGGATGAAATTCTCATATAAAAAAGACTGGCTTATTCAGTGGATGAAGTTCTCATATAAAAACATGAATCTGTTGAGGTTTGAACCTGCAGTCTCCCAGCCTACAACTGTACCACCATGGCTGGTTCAAACTGTTGACCTCTATTTCAGCCTACAACTGTACCACCATGGCTGGTTCAAACTGTTGACCTGTATTTCAGCCTACAACTGTACCACCACGGCTGGTTCAAACTGTTGACCTCTATTTCAGCCTACAACTGTACCACCACGGCTGGTTCAAACTGTTGACCTGTATTTCAGCCTACAACTGTATCACCATGGCTGGTTCAAACTGTTGACCTGTATTTCAGCCTACAACTGTACCACCATGGCTGGTTCAAACTGTTGACCTCTATTTCAGCCTACAACTGTACCACCACGGCTGGTTCAAACTGTTGACCTGTATTTCAGCCTACAACTGTATCACCATGGCTGGTTCAAACTGTTGACCTCTATTGCCTACAACTGTATCATCATGGCTGGTTCAAACTGTTGACCTGTATTTCAGCCTACAACTGTATCACCATGGCTGGTTCAAATACTGTTTACTCACTGTATTATCAGCCCTACAACTAGTATCACCATGGCTGGTTCAAACTGTTGACCTGTATTTCAGCCTACAACTGTACCACCATGGCTGGTTCAAACTGTTGACCTGTATTTTATCAAAGTAATATTATCAATGGTTTTTACAGTTCTAATCAAAATGAGTTAGTCCCTGATTTCACATTTTTTGTAGTCCTCCACCCAATGTCTCGCTGTAGGAAAAAACAAACAAACAAACAAAACCCTATTTGTTTTGAGGAGGAGGCTGAACAACAAAACCCTATTTGTTTTGAGGAGGAGGCTGAACAACAAAACCCATTTTTTTGAGGAGGAGGCTGAACAAAAAACCCTATTTGTTTTGAGGAGGAGGCTGAACACAAATTATGACAGCCATCACCGCTGGTCACAGAGGTGTACAGGGAAAGTGAAAACAACAACAACAAACAACAACAACAATAATGATAATATAATAACAACAATGATGATAATAATAATGATAACGATAATAATATTATTGTAAACATAATGTGCATGATCTATTAAGTGCATCATTCAGGAAATCAGCTCTGAACGCTTTACAAATGAAACAACAAAAATCAAATCCCTGGAATCAACCTCTACAACCCCCACCCGTCCCTTCCCACCACACGCACACACACAGATACACCAAAGCGCGCGCACACACACACACAGCACGCACGCACGCACGCACGCACGCACACACACACACACACCCACGCACGCACGCATACACACACACACACCACACACGCACGCACGCACGCACGCACGCACACACGCGCACACACACACACACACACACACACACACACACACACACACACACACACAACACACACACACACACACACACACCACGCCACTGAACAGCTGACTGGCGTGGAAATCTATGGTCATGATGGGCATTTTGACTTGGTGAAAGAAGTACGTTTTTAAGCTGGGTTTAAAGGAACGTAACAAACCAGTGTCAAAGAATTGCAGGCAGTTTGTTCCATACCGATGGAGCCTGACAAGAACGGGACCTCTGATTGTTTTCGACTTTACCAACCAATCAAAATGTTCACTTACGATTGTCAGATGCAGAACGATCAAACGCCTGGCCTTCTTATTCCGTCTCAACCAAAGCACACGTCAAGTTTTTCTCCCACCTTTAACACTGATTAATATAATGCACAACTGATAGTACAATTTGCTATTTCATCTGATCATCTTCTATAACTTTAAAAAAGACCTCGGACTAATTTGTTTATAGCTTTGGAAATAATTCCTGAGAGATGTAGCAGAAGAAGTGTTCACTTTCTCCCTATCAAACTTTCAAACACACAGAGCTGTCTCATGGCACCACAGATACTCATGCAGTTAGAAGGTCTGGATAGACAAAAAGAATTTCTGTTGCCGTTGTCATTTTTTTTCCAGGTAGAGCAAACAGATATCTGCTCACTGGGCGAGCACACATGTAATGTTCCGTACAAATGCACGTGCACAAAAAATTACACATGTATGAATGCAAACACACCACAGACATGCTTGAATACACCATGAACTGGGAATGTAAACCAGGTCAACAGAAAACAATGATCTGATCACATGAAAACAATGACATCACTGAATCACAATGAAAACAATGATCTGATCACATGAAAACAATGATCTGATCACATGTTTGGTCACATCTGCTTTGATGGACCTGTAAAAAGAAAATGAATACAGAACCTGCTGTGGACTTCAAACGCCACGGGTGTGTGTCCGCGTGTGGCGTCACCTGCTGTGGTCACAGCAGCCCAGACAGCCATGTACCAATGACAGAAAAAAGTACACTGAATTGTCAGAGAATTGTTCATAACCATCTGAACATTAGTGCCGACTTTTATTTACCTTAACCATTTACTTACACACACACACACACACACACACACACACACACACACACACATCACACACACACACACACACACACACACACACACACACACACACACACACACACACCTTTTCATTCCATCAAAATTTTACACAACGTGATCTGCAAAGATTATAATAAAATAACCTGAGCTCGTAGATCAATAGCAGAACACCAACAAACCAGACTTACTTCGTGCAAAACAAATTCCATTCCACAGCAAAAAAAAAAAAAAGAAAAAAAAAAAGAAAGAACAACAACACCACCACATTTTGATCAGAGGTCTGAAGGATGTCCAGAGCGGAGCAGATGATGCGGAAATCCACTGCCGTGGAGGATGCCGTCAGTGAAGCGGAGCAGATGATGCGGGAATCCACTGCCGTGGAGGATGCCGTCAGTGGTGAAGCTAGGCATTGCATTGTCTCTTGCATTGATTGATCATCCCACAGCGGAGGCGAGACACAGCTGTGGTCAAGCAGGTCCACATCGTCTTAGCAGACTGGACAAGGCAGATCAGATTGTGCTGGAAACAGAAGACGAGCGACGTCCATCAACAGCCAAGACATCGAGGAGAGGAAGAAGAAGATGATGAAGAAGAAGAAGCAGCCATGCCTGGAAGAAGTGTGCAGTGATGTGGTGAGCGGCAGCTGGAAGCCTGTCGTGAAGTAACTGGCCTCAGGAGTGGTGGTGGGGTAGAGGGAGGGGGCGGGCGGAGGGGGGGGGGGGGGATCAGGGCACAACAAGGAAGATTGGGATCTGACCATGGGCTGGATTCCTCTGCCACCTGAACTGCTCCTACAGTCATCCTCTGCATTCCCACCAACGCCAACTAGTATCCTCTGCATTCCCACCAACGCCAACTAGTATCCTCTGCATTCCCACCAACACCAACTAGTATCCTCTGCATTCCCATCAACGCCAACTAGTATCCTCTGCATTCCCACCAACACCAACTAGTATCCTCTGCATTCCCACCAACGCCAACTAGTATCCTCTGCATTCCCACCAATGCCAACTAGTATCCTCTGCATTCCCACCAATGCCAACTAGTATCCTCTGCATTCCCACCAATGCCAACTAGTATCCTCTGCATTCCCACCAACACGAACTAGTATCCTCTGCATTTCCACCAACGCCAGCCTATCACATCACATCCATCTCACATTACATCACTGTTTTCCACCCACTTTTGTCCATATCGCCTGCATTCACCACCCTGATCTACATAACCTGCATTCCACTCACCACCCATCAACATCACCTGCATTCCACCAACATCACCACATTCCACCCAACATCCCCTACATTCCACCCAACATCCCTGCATTCCACCCAACATCCCCTGCATTCCACCACCACCCTATCAACATCCCTGCATTCCACCCAACATCCCCTGCATTCCACCCACCACCCTATCAACATCCCCTACATTCCACCCAACATCCCCTGCATTCCACCCAACATCCCTGCATTCCACCCAACATCCCCTGCATTCCACCCACCACCCTATCAACATCCCCTGCATTCCACTCACCACCCTATCAACATCACCTGCATTCCACTCACCACCCTATCAACATCACCTGCATTCCACCCACCACCCTATCAACATCACCTGCATTCCACCCACCACCCTATCAACATCACCTGCATTCCACCCACCACCCTATCAACATCACCTGCATTCCACTCACCACCCTATCAACATCCCTGCATTCCACCCACCACCCTATCAACATCACCTGCATTCCACCCACCACCCTATCAACATCCCTGCATTCCACTCACCACCCTATCAACATCACCTGCATTCCACCCACCACCCTATCAACATCACCTGCATTCCACCCACCACCCTATACACATCACCTGCATTCCACCCAACACCCCTGCATTCCACTCACCACCCTATCAACATCACCTGCATTCCACCCAACCATCACTGCATTCCACTCACCATCCTATCAACATCACCTGCATTCCACTCACCACCCTATCAACATCCCCTGCATTCCACTCACCACCCTATCAACATCCCCTGCATCCACTCACCACCCTATCAACACCCTGTATTCCACCCAACATCCCCTGCATTCCACTCACCACCCTATCAACATCACCTGCATTCCACCCAACATCCCCTCATTCCACCACATCCCCTGCATTCCACTCACCACCCTATCAACATCCCTGCATTCCACTCACCACCCTATCAACATCGCCTGCATTCCACCCAACATCCCTGCATTCCACTCACCACCCTATCAACATCCCTGCATTCCACCCAACATCCCCTGCATTCCACTCACCACCCTATCAACATCACCTGCATTCCACCCACCACCCATCAACATCACCTGCATTCCACCAACATCCCTGCATTCCACTCACCACCTATCAACATCACCTGCATCCATCACCACCCTATCAATCCCCTGCATTCCACTCACCACCCTATCAACATCCCTGCATTCCACCACCACCCTATCACATCCCTGCATTCCACTCACCACCCTATCAACATCACCTGCATTCCACCCAACATCCCCTGCATTCCACTCACCACCCTATCAACATCACCTGCATTCCACCCAACATCCCCTGCATTCCACTCACCACCCTATCAACATCACCTGCATTCCACCCAACATCCCCTGCATTCCACTCACCACCCTATCAACATCACCTGCATTCCACCACATCCCATCATTCCACTGCATCCACCCATCAACATCCCCTGCATTCCACTCACCACCCTATCAACATCACCTGCATTCCACCCAACATCCCTGCATTCCACCCACCACCCTATCAACATCGCCTACATTCACCCACCACCCTATCAACATCACCTGATTCCACCCACCACCTATCAACATCACCTGTATTCCACCCCCACCCTATCACATCCCCTGCATTCTATCCCACCGTACCCTATTCAACATCCCTGCATTCCATTCACATTGTATCTAAATCACCTGTCATTCCATCCCACCTGTCTCATCTCTGATTCTATCTACACGTATTCATCCCCTGATTCCTTCACCTGTCGCATCACCTGATTCCACCACCCTGATCTACATCACTGTATTCCACCACACTGTATCCACCATTAACTATATTCCACCCCCTGGATAATCCTGTATTCCACCCCCTGTCTACATCACTGTATTCCTACCACCCTGTCTACATCATCCTGTATTCCTACCACCCTGTCTACATCACCTGTATTCCTACCACCCTGTCTACATCACCTGTATTCCTACCACCCTGTCTACATCATCTGTATTCCTACCACCCTGTCTACATCATCTGTATTCCTACAACCCTGTCTACATCATCTGTATTCCTACCACCCTGTCTACATCTGTATTCCTACCACCCTGTCTACATCATCTGTATTCCTACCACCCTGTCTACATCTGTATTCCTACCACCATGTCTACATCATCTGTATTCCTACCACCCTGTCTATATCACCTGTATTCCGACCACCATGTCTACATCATCTGTATTCCTACCACCCTGTCTATATCACCTGTATTCCTACCACCCTGTCTACATCATCTGTAATCCTACCACCCTGTCTACATCATCTGTATTCCTACCACCCTGTCTACATCATCTGTATTCCTACCACCCTGTCTACATCATCTGTATTCCTACCACCCTGTGAACATCTGTATTCCTACCACCCTGTCTACATCTGTATTCCTACCACCCTGTCTATATCACCTGTATTCCTACCACCCTGTCTACATCTGTATTCCTACCACCCTGTCTACATCTGTAATCCTACCACCCTGTCTACATCTGTATTCCTACCACCCTGTATACATCTGTATTCCTACCACCATGTCTACATCACCTGTATTCCTACCACCCTGTCTATCATCTGTATTCCTACCACCCTGTCTACATCACCTGTATTCCTACCACCTGTCTACATCTGTATTCCTACCACCATGTCTACATCACCTGTATTCCTACCACCCTGTCTACATCATCTGTATTCCTACCACCCTGTCTACATCATCTGTATTCCTACCACCCTGTCTACATCATCTGTATTCCTACCACCATGTTACATCTGTATTCCTACCACCGTCTACATCTGTATCTACCACCCTGTCTACATCATCTGTATTCCTACCACCCTGTCTACATCTGTATTCCTACCACCATGTCTACATCATCTGTATTCCTACCACCCTGTCTATATCACCTGTATTCCTACCACCCTGTCTATATACACTGTATTCCGACCACATGTCTACATCTCTGTATTCCTACCACCCTGTCTAATCACCTGTATTCCTACCACCCTGTCTACATCATCTGTAATCCTACCACCCTGTCTACATCATCTGTATTCCTACCACCCTGTCTACATCATCTGTATCCTACCACCCTGTCTACATCATCTGTATTCCTACCACCCTGTAACATCTCTGTATTCCTACCACCCTGTCTACAATCTGTATCCTACCACCCTGTCTACATCACTGTATTCCTACCACCCTGTCTACATCGTATTCCTACCACCGTCTACATCTGTAATCCTACCACCTGTCTACATCTGTATTCCTCACCCTGTACATCTGTATCCTACCACCTGTCTACATCACTGTATCTTACCACCCTGTACATCTGATCCCACCCATGTCTACATCACCTGTATCCCTACCACCCTGTCTACATCACTGTATTCCTACCACCTGTCTACATCACTGTATTCCTACCACCCTGTCTACATCATCTGTAATCCTACCACCCTGTCTACATCATCTGTATCCTACCACCCTTCTACATCATCTGTATCCTACACCAGTTACATCTTATTCCTACCACCTGTCACATCTGTATTCCTACCACCCGTCTACATCATCTGTATCCCACCACCCTGTCCCTGTATCCCCCAATGCTACATCACTGTATTCTACCACATGTCTATGATCACTGTATTCCACACCAATGCTACAATCATCAAAAAACACCGCAACCTTCAATGTTCTCCAGTATTTGATTTATGTCAATTCTATCCTGACCACCTGCAATATGAACTATTCTCAGCCTGATCTGCCAGCTGGCTAATGTGTAATCCGCACCTGTTAAGTATCTGTATCCACCACTGTCCATCATTGTAATCCGCCACCTGCACAACACTCCACCTGCAAATTGTCTACACCGCTTCATCTATCCGCCCGGTACATGCGTTCCATGTTTATCTGTTATCTCCCCCTGTCAAATCTTAATCCTAGTGTCACATCTCTGTAACCACACTGGCTATTCTGATTCCACCCCACCTTATATCCATCACTTTTTTCACCTGAATCCCACTCCCCTGCTCCTGTTTCTGCCGTATTGCATCTGCACTGCCAAATTCACAAAAAGGACCTTCAAAGGGTCTCGGTTTGATTTGCAAGTTCCGGTGACGCACCGGGCAGGGGACCGGTGGGCAGGGTGCTGGTCAGGGGTGGGTGGGGGGGGGAGTGGGGGGGGGGGCTTGATTATGAAGTTATCTGTAGAGCCCAACAGAATGAAACCAGCCAGTGATTGCAGATTCAGCCACGCTCACAACAACTCCACCTGACCAAGATTCGGCCTAAGACCGAGAGCTTGGGAATCAAATCCGGGCGGATTCTGCAGGTTCCATGTTTTCTTTGGATTTCCCCCTATGGTGAAAACAAAGAATCTTCTTATTGTCAAAGCTCGTGCCTGTACACCCTGCGTTCCAACCCGCTTTGTCTGCATTCTCAAGACCTCCATCTGCAGCCCTTTTATTCCTATCACTTTTTTCACCTGTTTCCACAAGTCTTGCACTCCTGCTCTGTTCTTCCGCTGACTGTGCATCTGCACTGCCAATATTCCCACAAACTAAGGACCTGGATCCCAAGCTATCCCCACCAATAAAGGATCGGCCTCCTCGGTATTCCCACTAAACAGTCACTGACTGCTGACAAGTTGCGGTGCCCACAGAAAAATGTGCGAAGGCAGCCTTTCCAGACCAGGAGCAGCCTTGTAAGGTCAGAGGTCACCTGAGGTCAGATTCTGCCTTTGGAGGTCAAAGGCCACTTTGATCAGGTCCCAGGCCTCTGGTCAAGGTCAGGCTATTATCCATCCTGTCCACACCAGGTCAAGGTCAGGCTATTATCCACCCTGTCCACACCAGGGAGTCCTTTTCAGGCCACGGACGCCTTTCTGTGGAGTCAGAAGCAAGAAGCCTGTTTGAAGTCAGAGGAAGCTTCTCCAGTCCCGTCCTCTGTGACTCGGCAGCAATGAACACAGATGAATCAGATCGACGTCAGAGGAGCAGCAGCCAGGGAGCTCGTCACCTCCTGAACACGTCCCACAATCGTCCCGTGCGGATATCTGGCCTTTCATGTTCATCCAGTGAGTTAAAGAAAAAAACAATCCACCTACAGTAAAGCCGTCATCAAGTCTGCCATAGATGCAAGGAACTGCCCACAGAATGGAAACTGTCATTCGTGTTCCTTCTCTCCAGCTTCTTCTCCGGTTTCTCCTCCCCCCTCTCACACCCACCTTCCCGCCGGTCCGTGACGTGGTTGCCCACCCCACCACCACCATCGCCACCACCACCATCGCCACCACAGCCGGCGTGTCTGTCCCGTCCGCACACCACGGGGATTTTGTCCGGCAGGTGGTTGAGGTGGTGGCCGCGCCAACTGCGCTCCACGCTCTGCTCCCTGAAGGGGGTGCCGTTGGAGGCGGCGTGGTGCTTGAGGTTCTTGCTGTGGTGGCGGAGGCTGTCCGGGGTGAAGGTGTTGGCGATGCTGGCCGCCATGAAGCCCACGGAGCTCAGCGCCTCGTGAGGGTGGGGGCCCGGCCCGGAGGACAGGCTGTCGGTGGAGGGGAAGGAGTAGCGGTCCGAGCCCAGGTACATGTGGTGGGACAGGTGGGGGGACAGCTGGCTGATGCAGCTGGTCAGTCTGGCCTGCACCTGTTGAGAAGAGTAACAGTGGACTGTGTCAATGTTCACCTGTTGAGAAGAGTAACAGTGGACTGTGTCAATGTTCACCTGTTGAGAAGAGTAACAGTGGACTGTGTCAATGTTCACCTGTTGAGAAGAGTAACAGTGGACTGTGTCAATGTTCACCTGTTGAATACAGTAACAGTGGACTGTGTGAACGTTCACCTGTTGAATACAGTAACAGTGGACTGTGTCAATGTTCACCTGTTGAGAAAAGTAACAGTGGACTGTGTCAATGTTCACCTGTTGAGAAGAGTAACAGTGGACTGTGTCAATGTTCACCTGTTGAGAAGAGTAACAGTGGACTGTGTCAATGTTCACCTGTTGAGAAGAGTAACAGTGGACTGTGTCAATGTTCACCTGTTGAATACAGTAACAGTGGACTGTGTGAACGTTCACCTATTGAATACAGTAACAGTGGACTGTGTCAATGTTCACTTGTTGAGAAGAGTAACAGTGGACTGTGTCAATGTTCACCTGTTCAGAGAGTAAACAATGGACTGTGTGAATGTTCACCTGTTGAATACAGTAACAGTGGACTGTGTCAATGTTCACCTGTTGAGAAGAGTAACAGTGGACTGTGTCAATGTTCACCTGTTGAGAAGAGTAACAGTGGACTGTGTCAATGTTCACCTGTTGAGAAGAGTAACAGTGGACTGTGTCAATGTTCACCTGTTGAGAAGATAACAGTGGACTGTGTCAATGTTCACCTGTTGAGAAGAGTAACAGTGGACTGTGTCAATGTTCACCTGTTGAATACAGTAACAGTGGACTGTGTGAACGTTCACCTGTTGAATACAGTAACAGTGGACTGTGTCAATGTTCACCTGTTGAGAGAGTAACAGTGGACTGTGTCAATGCTCACCTGTTGAGAAGGGTAACAGTGGACTGTGCCAATGTTCACCTGTTGAATACAGTAACAATGGACTGTGTCAATGTTCACCTGTTGAGAAGAGTAACAGTGGACTGTGTCAATGTTCACCTGTTGAATACAGTAACAATGGACTGTGTCAATGTTCACCTGTTGAGAAGAGTAACAGTGGACTGTGTCAATGTTCACCTGTTGAATACAGTAACAATGGACTGTGTCAATGTTCACCTGTTGAGAAGAGTAACAGTGGACTGTGTCAATGTTCACCTGTTGAATACAGTAACAGTGGACTGTGTCAATGTTCACCTGTTGAATACAGTAACAGTGGACTGTGTCAATGTTCACCTGTTGAATACAGTAACAATGGACTGTGTCAATGTTCACCTGTTGAGAAGAGTAACAGTGGACTGTGTCAATGTTCACCTGTTGAATACAGTAACAATGGACTGTGTCAATGTTCACCTGTTGAATGCAGTAACAGTGGACTGTGTCAATGTTCACCTGTTGAATACAGTAACAATGGACTGTGTCAATGTTCACCTGTTGAATACAGTAACAATAGACTGTGTCAATGTTCACCTGTTGAATACAGTAACAATGGACTGTGTCAATGTTCACCTGTTCAGAGAGTAACAATGGACTGTGTGAATGTTCACCTGTTGAATACAGTAACAGTGGACTGTGTCAATGTTCACCTGTTGAATACAGTAACAATAGACTGTGTCAATGTTCACCTGTTGAGAAGAGTAACAGTGGACTGTGTCAATGTTCACCTGTTGAGAAGAGTAACAGTGGACTGTGTCAATGTTCACCTGTTGAATACAGTAACAGTGGACTGTGTGAACGTTCACCTGTTGAATACAGTAACAGTGGACTGTGTCAATGTTCACTTGTTGAGAGAGAAACAGTGGACTGTGTCAATGTTCACCTGTTGAATACAGTAACAGTGGACTGTGTCAATGTTCACTTGTTGAGAAGAGTAACAGTGGACTGTGTCAATGTTCACCTGTTGAATACAGTAACAATGGACTGTGTCAATGTTCACCTGTTGAATACAGTAACAGTGGACTGTGTCAATGTTCACCTGTTGAATACAGTAACAGTGGACTGTGTGAACGTTCACCTGTTGAATACAGTAACAATGGACTGTGTCAATGTTCACCTGTTGAGAAGAGTAACAGTGGACTGTGTCAATGTTCACCTGTTGAATACAGTAACAGTGGACTGTGTCAATGTTCACCTGTTGAATACAGTAACAGTGGACTGTGTCAATGTTCACCTGTTGAAGAGTAACAGTGGACTGTGTCAATGTTCACCTGTTGAATACAGTAACAGTGGACTGTGTCAATGTTCACCTGTTGAATACAGTAACAGTGGACTGTGTCAATGTTCACCTGTTGAATACAGTAACACTGGACTGTGTCAATGTTCACCTGTTGAATACAGTAACAGTGGACTGTGTCAATGTTCACCTGTTGAGAAGAGTAACAGTGGACTGTGTCAATGTTCACCTGTTGAATACGTAACAATGGACTGTGTCAATGTTCACCTGTTGAATACAGTAACAGTGGACTGTGTCAATGTTCACGTTCAGAGAGTAACAGTGACTGTGTCAATGTCACCTGTTCAGAGAGTAACAGTGGACTGTGTCAATGTTCACTGTTCAAGAGTAACAGAACTGTGTCAATATCACCTGTTCACCAGCCGCCGTGGCGAAGTGGTTAGCGTCGCGGACTCCCGGCTGGGAGGTCGTGGTTCGAATCCCATCAGAAGTCATGTGGGTTTTTCTGCCCGACCGGCTCCTACCCAGAGTTGATGCTGCGGACTCAGTTGGGAAGACTGGGACCACACAGTCGAGTTTCACCCCCATTTAATGGATGCGTTTCTGAGAGTGTTGCTCAAATTTCATGACCAACACTGCGGGTCCGTATCTCTCGGCCTGGTTGACGCCAGAATATATTATGAAAGGAAGCGTAGAGTACAGCCCTGTCATGTAGTCTCAGACCGAAGGGAAATCCGTAGCATCATCTTAATCATCCTCATTCTCATCGATCAGCATAAAAAAAAAATGTCTCAAATTCTGTGGCCCTTCATGCCCTGCTCTCATGGTGACCTCAATTTCGTGTCCCCCCTCCACTCTGGGGCCCTTTGGGTTTTGGTTCCGTCGGGGTCCCCGGGTATCGGCGAGTCCAGGGGGGCTGTCGTTGGACGGACGTGGTGGCGCCCTCCGAGGGAGAGCTCACTCACGCCGCTCCGCGACTAAGCAATTTTTGTCGTCATAGGGGGCTTAGTAGGTGTGTCCTGCGTAGTTAGATCAAACAGGCGCCACTGAACACCACCGAAGTGACTCGGAAGCAGTGCAGTGTCTCCTCCGGTGGGTTGCCTCTTGACGACTTGACTAGACTGCTCCTTGTGGATTGCCGGTGCCGGGCTGTGGCTGGCCGACCGGGCTGTGGCTGTGGACGGGTGTCGGAATGACGCGTGGGTGCACTGCCTCTAGGTGGCGCAGGGGTTTGGGGACAGCAAAAAAAATAAAAAATAAAAAAAAAAAATTCACCTGTTCAGAGAGTAACAGAGAACTGTGTCAATATTTACCCTGCACACTGTTGCTGTTGTATTCTACGGAAGAGGAGGGTCTGGGTTCTTGTTTCATTGGTGATTTTTTCCTTCTGAAAATGGGCGTTTTCCTGTTTCTGGGCATGTTCTTAGGAAATAAGGGTTCTTCTGAACAGGCGTTTTTCCTGTTTTTCCCTTTTGAACAGCGTTTTCCTGTTTCTGGGCATGTTCTTAGGGAAATAAGGTTCTTCTGAACAGGCGTTTTCCTGTTTCTGGGGATGTTCTTAGGAAAAAGGTTCTTCGAACAGGCGTTTTCCTGTTTCTGGGCATGTTCTTAGGGAAATAAGGTTCTTCTGAACAGGCGTTTTCCTGTTTTTCCTTCTGAACATGGCGTTTACTCCCGTTCTGGGCATGTTCTTAGGGGAAATAAGGTTCTTCTGAACAGGGCGTTTTCCTGTTTCGGGCATGTTCTTAGGGAAAAAAGGTTTTTCTGAACATGGCGTTTTTCCCCGTTTTTTTCCTTCTGAACATGGCGTTTCCTGTTTCTGGCATGTTCTTAGGGGAAAAAAGGTTCTTCTAACATGGCGTTTTTCCTGTTCTGGGCATGTTCTTAGGGAAATAAGGTTCTTCTGAAAAATGGCGTTTTCCTGTTTCTGGGCATGTTCTTAGGGAAATAAGGTTCTTCTGAACATGGCGTTTTCCTGTTTTTCCTTCTGAACAAAGGCGTTTTCCTGTTTCTGGGCATGTTCTTGGGAAATAAGGTTCTTCGAACATGGCGTTTTCCTGTTTCTGGGCTGTTCTAGGGAAATAAGGTTCTTCTGAACATGGCGTTTTCCTGTTCGGGCATGTTCTTAGGAAATAAGGTTCTTTTGAAACATGGCGTTTTCCTGTTTCTGGGGATGTTCTTAGGGAAATAAGGTTCTACGTAATCTCAGGACAACTGCAGTGTTGGCACATTCAGTGTGAAATGCTTTGGGAATTATGGGGCAAATGTTCACGCACAGACACACATTCTTCTTTTTTTTTTTTTTGCTGTCCCAACCCTCTGCGCCACCTCAGAGGGAGTGCACCCACGCCGCTCATTCCGACACCACCGTCCACAGCCACAGCCCGGTCGGCCCGCCGCATCCCCGGCAACCGGGAATCCACAGGGGGCAGTCACTGTCAAGTCATCAAGAGGGAACCCACCGTAGGACACGCACTGCTGCCGAGTCACTTCGGTGGAGTTCAGTGCGCCTTTCTGATCTAACATACGCAGGGCACTACTTACTAACCCCCTACGACGACAAAAATTGCTTAGTCGCGGAGGCCGGCGTGAGTGAGCTCTCCCTCCAGAGGGCGCCACCACTCCATCCAACACAGCCCCCATGGACTAGCCGATACCGGTTTACCCCGACGGAACCAAACTAAAGCCACAAACTGGAGAGGGCATCGAAATTGAGGTCACCATGAGAGCAGGGCATGAAAAGGCCACAGAATTTGAGACTTTTTTTTTTTTTTTAAATGCTGATCGATGAGAATGAGGATGATTAAGATGATGCTACGGATTTCCATTTCGGTCTGAGACTACATGACAGGGCTGTACTCTATGCTTCCTTTCATTATATATCCCGGCGTCAACCAGGCCCGAGAGATACAGGCACCTGCAGTGTTGGTCAGGAAATTTGAGCAACACTCTCAGAAACGCATCCATTAAGTGGATGAAACTCGACTGTGTGGTCCCAGTCTTCCCAACTGAGTCCGCAGCAAACTCAACTCTGGGTAGGAGCCGGTCGGGGCAGAAAAACCCATATGACTCTGATGGGATTCGAACCCACGACCTCCCAGCCGGGACTTCGCCACGGCGGCTGGTTAGACACACATTCTTTGTAACATGTATGCAAATAATGATCAGATATGGGAGATGTGTCATGCTAGACTCGAGTTACACAATTCAAGATTCCAGATATTTTCCATTTGACAAACAATGCCTCTCTTGTGATTTCAATGTCTTGTTCCATCATTGCACTACCTTAATGTCTTTGTTCCATTCATTGCACTACCTTAATGTCTTTGTTCCATTCATTGCACTACCTTTAATGTCTTTGTTCCATTCATTGCACTACCTTTAATGTCTTTGTTCCATTCATTGCACTACCTTTAATGTCTTTGTTCCATTCATTGCACTACCTTTAATGTCTTTGTTCATTTCACTGCACTACCTGTAATGTCTTTGTTCCATTCATTGCACTACCTTTAATGTCTTTGTTCCATTCATTGTACTACCTTTAATGTCTTTGTTCCATTCACTGCACTACCTTTAATGCCTTTGTTCCATTCATTGCACTACCTTTAATGTCTTTGTTCCATTCATTGCACTACCTTTGATGTCTTTGTTCCATTCATTGCACTACCTTTAATGTCTTTGTTCCATTCATTGCACTACCTTTAATGCCTTTGTTCCATTCACTGCACTACCTTTAATGTCTTTGTTCCATTCATTGCACTACCTTTAATGTCTGTTCCATTCATTGTACTACCTTTAATGTCTTTGTTCCATTCATTGCACTACCTTTAATGTCTTTGTTCCATTCATTGCGCTACCTTTAATGTTTTTGTTCCATTCGTTGCACTACATTTAATGTTTTTGTTCCATTCATTGCACTACCTTTGATGTCTTTGTTCCATTCACTGCACTACCTTTGATGTCTTTGTTCCATTCATTGCACTACCTTTAATGTTTTTGTTCCATTCATTGCACTACCTTTGATGTCTTTGTTCCGTTCACTGCACTACCTTTCTTGTAGGCTCTCCATGTGTTTGACCATCTCCTCCCTTCACAATCTCTTTTTGCTTTTTAGCACAATACACCACTGTGCTGGAGGATGAACAATGAGTGATATAATGGGCACATATACCAAAGATAAAGATACCCAAGTGGCAATACATACACTTTTCAGGAAAGAGAAGTTACATCTGTTGAAGCTACGCAGCAAACTAATTTCTAGCAGTAGATCATCTTTTGTTATGGAGGTGAAATGAAGCTACTTCCAACAGAAACAGAGACAAATTATACAGCACTCCAACAAAGGGATCCGATGAAAAGGATATCTCCTTGCAGCCATCAAGCGCCATTAGCTGGTCTGGTGTGGGCATGTGTCTGTCAGTGACTCCGTGTCCCAGACCATTCTACTGGGCACAAGGAAAAGTGGACATCCCAAAGGCGGACTGAAGATGTACTGGATTAAGAACATTGAGGACAAGACTGGTCACACACCTCTGCCCTGCTGTGCAGGATGTAAAGGACTGTGGGCAGTGTAGATTCGTAACTGTCCTGGTAGATGTCATGTCATCTCTATTATTGACTGTTGTGTAACAACAAACATTATGACATAAAAAAACTACTCTTAGTATCACCATTGCACGTCCCCAACTGACATCCAGCACCAACCTGCCACTGAAAAACACACATAAATGTTCCATGTATGGGCGCAACACTCAAGATGGATGTGAGCACACAACACCTACAGGTGGACAGGCCTCTCCTTCAGCGCTCAGAGTGCTGAGAAGAACCTCAACAGACGGGAGGATCAGGTCAGGGGTCACCACAATGCATCAATGGCCCCTCAATGGCTCCGACCTTGGGGTGATGAGACAGGCAAGTGACAAAACGGGTACAAAGGTAAACAGGTGACAAGCACAGAAAACAGTGACAGACGTAGCGGGGTAGGCCATGACATCAGTCATCCTTTCACCATCAGTAAACAAGTGACAAGCACAGAAAACAGTGACAGACGTAGCGGGTAGGCCATGACATCAGTCATCCTTTCACCATCAGTAAACAGGTGACAAGCACAGAAAACAGTGACAGACGTAGCGGGGTAGGCCATGACATCAGTCATCATTTCACCATCAGTAAACAGGTGACAAGCACAGAAAACAGTGACAGACGTAGCGGGGTAGGCCATGACATCAGTCATCCTTTCACCATCATTAAACAGGTGACAAGCACAGAAAACAGTGACAGACGTAGCGGGGTAGGCCATGACATCAGTCATCCTTTCACCACAGTAAACAGGTGACAAGCACAGAAAACAGTGACAGACGTAGCGGGGTAGGCCATGACATCAGTCATCCTTTCACCATCAGTAAACAGGTGACAAGCACAGAAAACAGTGACAGACGTAGCGGGGTAGGCCATGACATCAGCCATCCTTTCACCATCAGTAAACAGGTGACAAGCACAGAAAACAGTGACAGACGTAGCGGGTAGGCCATGACATCAGCCATCCTTTCACCATCAGTAAACAGGTGACAAGCACAGAAAACAGTGACAGACGTAGCGGGGTAGGCCATGACATCAGTCATCCTTTCACCATCATTAAACAGGTGACAAGCACAGAAAACAGTGGCAGACGTAGCGGGGTAGGCCATGACATCAGTCATCCTTTCACCATCAGAAAACCCAGGTGACAAGCACAGAAAACAGTGGCAGACGTAGCGGGGTAGGCCATGACATCAGTCATCCTTTCACCATCAGTAAACAGGTGACAAGCACAGAAAACAGTGACAGACGTAGCGGGTAGGCCATGACATCAGTCATCCTTTCACCATCAGTAAACAGGTGACAAGCACAGAAAACAGTGACAGACGTAGCGGGGTAGGCCATGACATCAGTCATCCTTTCACCATCAGTAACAGGTGACAAGCACAGAAAACAGTGACAGACGTAGCGGGTAGGCCATGACATCAGTCATCCTTTCACCATCAGTAAACAGGTGACAAGCACAGAAAACAGTGACAGACGTAGCGGGGTAGGCCATGACATCAGTCATCCTTTCACCATCAGTAAACGGGTGACAAGCACAGAAAACAGTGACAGACGTAGCGGGGTAGGCCATGACATCAGTCATCCTTTCACCATCAGTAAACAGGTGACAAGCACAGAAAACAGTGACAGACGTAGCGGGTAGGCCATGACATCAGTCATCCTTTCACCATCAGTAAACAGGTGACAAGCACAGAAACAGTGACAGACGTAGCGGGGTAGGCCATGACATCAGTCATCCTTTCACCATCAGTAAACAGGTGACAAGCACAGAAAACAGTGACAGACGTAGCGGGGTAGCCATGACATCAGTCATCCTTTCACCATCAGAAAAGGGAATTCCTGCAAATTTGGCAAGAGCCATGTTGTGCAACGTCACAAATTGTTCCAGACTAGTGACAAAGTGTCATGACTGATGCCCTTCCTCAAGAAGCCCTTCTATGGCCTTTGATAGAGAGAGAGAGAGAGAGAGAGAGAGAGAGAGAGAGAGAGAGAAAGAGAGAATGTTGCATTTATAGCCCAGCCGACCACAAAAGGGCCACACCAGGGCAGTCACCACGTTGAAGTCAACTCACAAAACAGAGAGAGAGAGAGAGAGAGAGAGAGAGAGAGAGGGGAGAAAAGAGAGAGGAGAGAGAGAGAGAGAGAGAGAGAGAGGAAGGGAGACCTGGTGCTGAACAGCGGACAAAGAGCTGACGGGAAATGCAACACCTGGGAGTCACTAGCAACGACATCACAAGACATTCACTAGGTTTGATCTCTGAAAGTGGCCTCATCTACCACAAAACATGATCAAGTTTTTTTATATTACTTTCTGGGTTATAATAATGAAGATAGCAGTGCTGATATTTTTGCCTGTGCGACCTTACTTGATTCCACCATTACCGTGGCCACGTGTTCTGTCTTTGGAGACAGAACACCAATGAGCATGTGTCTGGCTTTTGTGTTCTCCACCTCACCAGCATGCTGTGACCTGCTCTGCTCTGAAAGGTGAAGTGGGTTTTGAGCCAACGTGAACACTATTTCATGTATGCACTCATGCACAGGACCTTAGCAAAGTGAAGTGGGTTTTAAGCCAAAGTGAACACTATTTCATGCATGCACTCATGCACAGGACCTTAGCAAGGTAAAATGGATTTTAAGCCAAAGTGAACACTATTTCATGTATGCACTCATGCACAGGACCTTAGCAAGGTAAAGTGGGTTTTGAGCCAAAGTGAACACCATTTCATGTATGCACTCATGCACAGGACCTTAGCATGGTTTAAAGTCTCACCGGAAGACTAGGAAGGCACTGGAATTTGTACGGACGTTAACTGAGAACAGAAATCCTTCCCAAACCTGGCTGGTTTAAAGTGGGAATCAAACCCCAGACTTTAGAACGCGAGTCTGACGCTTTTTCCACTAAGCCACTTGGGCTCTATGAGAAGGATGAAGTGAATCAGGGTAGAATACAGCCACCACTAGCACCGCGGTTGCAGACACCCCACCTCAGCATTGCCGGGCAGCGCGGAGTCCATGATCTCGTCCAGCGCTGTCTCGAAGCTGCCCGCCTGACTGCTGATGCCCGATAAACTGTCGTCCGTGGACAGGCCGTCCGCCGGCTGGTGGGAGGGAGGGTTGCGGTTGCGCTGGGGGAGGTTGTCTCCCTCCGCCCCCGTGATGACGATCTGGGGCTTCTGGGACACCATGGAGCGGACGTAGTCCATCATGAAGGAGTAGATGTAGCGGTACTCGTCCTGAACACACACGTTGGAAGCAGTCATTACCCTGATGCTACGGCTTGGTTCGTTCATTTATATTTTCATTTTTTCGTCTATTGATTTCTTTATTTTTGTCAACTTTACACAATGTTTTACAGCGTGAGTATTCAGTGATATTGCAATCACAGAGTGACGAGGACGAAGTTCAAGCCACTGAGATTTTATACTTATGTTTGAATATTTGAACAGCTCGTTGCTGTTCAAATTTTGATGTTTGCTGTAAAATTGTATCATTCTTGGAAATTTTATGCTCATGCTCCCCCCTCCCCCTTCACTCCCAAATTTTAATTCCATGGGGCTTGGAGATCACAGTACCGTATAAATGTTTTAAATTGTACATCTGAATGAGTGAGAAGTGGAACAGCTGTGCTGTCAATGTACTGTTATGCCTGTAAATGACATTGTGTGGAAGTTAGCGAGTTAATAATTATAATCGAAGGTTGTGACACCTTTAATCATCTTTAAAGTACCTACATAGCGCTGCCTCGGTAAGTCACACGTAGTTACCCTGTATTTACATTCGTACCACAGTAGCACTAACATTTCTTGTGACATGAGAAAGTTTGTGTCCTTGTTTTAAGTTCTTAACGTCAAAGGACACACTAAGCACGCTTTCTCTGCGTAAACTAGGTCTCTGTATTCTCTTAATGACCTTACGAATTAAACTAGACTCTGTTTCCTTAATGAACCTTTACTGAATTAACTAGGCTCTGTTTTCTTAAAGAGACCTTTACTGAATTAAACTAGGCTCTGTTTCTCTTAATGAACCTTTACTGAATTAAACTAGACCTCTGTTTCTCTTAATGAACCTTTACTGAATTAAACTAGGCTCTGTTCTCTTAATGAACCTTTACTGAATTAAACTAGGCTCTGTTTCTCTTAATGAACCTTTATTGAATTAAACTAGGCTCTGTTTCTCTTAATGAACCTTTATTGAATTATAACTAGGCTCTGTTTCTCTTAATGAACCTTTATTGATGTCACATCTTAACAACATGGGAGGAATACCATCTGTTTTTCAGATATTCGAATTCACTCACTACATTTAAGACCGGCTTTAAAACAAAATTCGTACATAACAACTAATGCGCATAACGCTTACATGATTAGATGTTGATTCAGTGTGTATGGGTTGGGTTAGGACCGTTTGTGTACACGCACTTATGTTATGTCTACTGCATGAAATGATGTATGTGTGAATGAAAGAGTGAATGTGACTCAGTAATAGTATAATTTTGTGAAGCATCATCAGTAATTCTCTCTCTAGAACGTAAGTAATACCTGATGAGTGGCGAGATGCGAGCATTGTTCCTTTATTCAAAAAGGTGGACAAAACAAAAGCAGAGAACTATAGACCTGTATCTCTTACATCCATATCAGCAAACTACTTGAACACATAATGTATAGTAGCATAATGGACCATCTTGACAAATATGACTTCTTAAATAACGCCCAGCATGGTTTTAGACAGCGAAGGAGTTGTGAGACTCAACTTGCAACAACTCTCAATGATTTTAATAACTGTCTTAACAACAGACAGCAAATAAAATGCAATTTTATTAGACTTTTCTAAAGCCTTTGATAAGGTTGACCATGAGGGCCTGCTGCTTAAATTAGAACACATCGGCATTGGCGGTTCTTTGCTAAAATGGGCTAGATCATTCCTCGTTGGGAGAACGCAGAAAGTTGTTGTGGAAGGGTCGTCATCCCATTGTAAACCAGTCTTGTCAGGTGTACCACAGGAAACTGTTCTGGGGCCCTTGCTTTTCTTATTTATATAAATGACATAAGTAGAAATCTCTCTCCTGGAACTACTATAAGGCTTTTGCAGATGACAGCTTAGTATATAAAACAATCAGAAGCAAGAATGATACACTCATTCTGCAAGAAGATCTAAACGGTTTACAAGAGTGGGAAAGAACTTGGAAAATGGAATTTCATCCCCAGAAGTGCCAAGTGTTGTGTATATGTAATAAACGCTCACCAACTAGATCAGAATATTCTATTCATAATACTATTCTTAAAGAAACCAATGCTGCAAAATGTTTAGGCGTGATTATAGATAGTCTCAAATGGAAAGAACATTACAATTTAGTATGTAAGAAAGCAAATAACATCTTAGCTTTCTTATACAGGAATATCAACGACTGCCCCAAAAAGGTTAAAGACGACTGCTACAAAACACTGGTTAGACCAGTACTGGAATATGGTTGCTCAGTCTGGGATCATTACCATCTAAAGGACATTGATAACCTCGAAAGATTCAGAAGAGAGCAGCACGGTTCGTAACAGGGAACCATATCAGAGAGAAGGGGAATATTAGGAAGAACATGAGGAAATTAGAATGGAAACCCTGAGAAGAGAGAAGAGCTTTTATCAAACTTAATATCATCTTCAAAGGCAGAGCTAAACTAATTGATATTCCAATGGAACAACTATCATTGAATAAAAGTAGCACCAGGAGTGGCGGTCAATGTTATACCATACCTGCATCAAATATTGACAGCCACTTACATTCTTTTTATCCTAGTTCTGTACGGCTGTGGAACTCACTGCCGGGTGCCATCAAGATTGCCACAAATGCAGTCTCATTTAAAAAGCAAATTGATACGACAGTTTTGATATCTGCATATTGACGATTTTCTATCTTTAACTTCCCCAGATATTTTATGGTTATTTGGGCCTGAATCTGGCCATTGCTTTTAACTTCTTGAATATCGTGTGCGACCCCTTGTTGCCGAGTTTTCCTCCAGGGGCCAACAGACTGAGTCGCACTTTATTTTATGTTATTTTATTTTACTTTTTAACATGCGCGCTGGTGACCTACTCGTTTTTTAGTGAACCAGTATTTTAGGAAGAAGAAGAAGAAGAAGAAGTCAGAGATCCTGCTAATTATCGTTTTTGAAATGGAATGGCAAACTTGGCAATGACAAATAAGTAAAAAAAAGTAGCTTGGTCGTAATGGTGGGTGACAGTTAAGTGCAACGAACTCCTTGGCCTGCTATCTCACCAGTCAAAAAAAAAAAAATCAGTATGCAATACAGGCAACAAATATTTTCTTCATCATGTCATCGCATGAACTGGAAAGATACGATAAATACCACTTAACTCAAATCCTGTAAAGTATAAGAAATCTTCTGATATTTTCACTGATTTATTGTTATCATCTTTCTTATTATTTGACCCTATTTCAGCCTCAACACACACACACACGCACCACGCACGCACGCACGACACAACCACGCACGCACACCACGACACACACACAACACACACACACACACTAAGAAAGGCATGTATGTACATGAGTATACTCCATTTGTACAAGACATGATACTATACAAGTAACTGCAGTGTTGGGAATGTATGTGCAAGGCAGGTTTATGATCCTGTTAACGAAAATGAAGCAAACATACAAATACGTTCGTGGAAAATAAAAACAGTACACGAACGCATCTTTGATAATAAGGAAAATCAACTGCAATGAAGAAGAACATCAGAGCACTATTGGTCAACAGACTCCCTGAAGCACGCCCCCCCCCCCCCCCCCCCCCCCCCCCCCGACGCTTACCACTGTGGTGACCAGCTGAGGTCTTTTGCCGCACAAGACGCACAGCATTGAAGACGTCCACCTCCCCGTCGTTCTTCACCGGTCACAGCACATGTGTACCGCACAGTAGATCCCACACCGGCTGACTCCGTCCCTGGGGCAAAGGGAAAGAATCCAAGAGTCTGGATGATGTCCCTTTACCTACTTCTGTTTTGAACATCGATTTTTCTCTGCTCACAGAATTACACCAAAATGGAACATGAAAGCAGAAATTCTCAACACTGGCTTCATGAATCCTAAAGAATTAAGATCACAAATGGCGTAGAGTTCTGACCGCGTGGTAATTTTTTTTTTAACTGCCTCTTCTTCTGCTGCACTTCAGTGGCAATTACTCCGTCGTTAATTCCATCTCCCCATTCACACACATACTGCGCAGCCCTGGCTCTGGCAATAAAACAAGAAGCATTTCATTATCATGTCGTCAGTCATGAGGCAATCCACTTGAAGAGGCACCGCACTCCTGCCGAGACACTTGAGTGTTTTTCAATGATTCCTGTTCAAATCCAACATACGCAGGACACCATCTTTTAACCTTCTGACGACAAAACTTGATCAGTCGCAGAGCCAGCGTGAGTGATTTCCTCCCCCCCCCCCCCCCCCCCGCCCCCCTTCTGGAAGGTACCACGACATCCTTCCAGCGACAGTCCCCCATAAACTTGCCAGTGGTGATGACCTTGGCAGCGACAGTCCCCCATAAACTTGCCAGTGGTGATGACCTTGGCAGCGACAGTCCCCCATAAACTTGCCAGTGGTGATGACCTTGGCAGCGACAGTCCCCCATAAACTTGCCAGTGGTGATGACCTTGGCAGCGACAGCCCCCCCATAAACTTGCCAGTGGTGATGACCTTGGGCATGAATTCAACGAGGACACTGACGTGGTGAGGAAATAATAACTGAGGCTACCACAAGAGCAGGGCATGAAAGGCCACAGAATTTGAGACTTTTTTTTTCCACCAATTCGATGATGACGAGGATGACAAGGACGATGCTTTGGAGTTCCGTTCTGGTCGAGACTAAATGACAGGGCTGTACCCTACGCTTGCTTTCATAACATCACCCAGCATCAACCAGGCCCAAGGGATACAGGCACCTGCAGTGTTGGTTATGAAATATTTCCACGACTTGGGAATGAATGACAACTGACTATGTGGTTTGTATTGAAACCCCAAAACAACTCAGGTCTTGGTAGGCACCTTTTGGGACCGCTTTGGCGATAAATGAAAAGATATGTAGAAAAACGGTATAGAAAATCAAACTGCTTTATGTAACTTAATCCACATTTTCCTTCACCCCAGTCTTTTAATACCGTTCATTCTCTCTGTCTTTTTTTTTTCCTTTCCCATCTTTCCTTTTCTTCTGCCATCGTGCGAACAGTACAGACTTGATAATGGGGTGGATGTGCTACTGTCACACTATCCAACTTCCCCGTTCTCCTCGTCACCCCCGTTATCTCCTCTTCCACTCTCATCATGTATGTAGCACCTAAAAGCCACATGTCAACCTTCCACAAAGACAGCATGTATGTGGCACCTAAAAGCCACATGTCAACCTTCCACAAAGGCAGCACACTCACCTGTATATGAATACAAACACTCATGCACGCATGCTCAATCTCTCTCTCTCTTCTCTCTCTCTCTCTCTCTCTCTCTCTCTCTCTCTCTCCCCTCTCTCACACACACACACACACACGTAATACAGACGAGAGAGAGAGAGAGAGGAGAGGAGAAGAGAGGAGAGAGAGGAGAGAGAGACAGACAGACAGACAGACAGAGACAGAGACAGACAGGTAGATAGACTGAGAAGTATACCTTTACTGTGAGGACATCAATCAGAAGTAAACGGCTGATAGGCCTACACCACTAACCCCCCCCCCCCCCCCCCTCCACAATGTCTTTGGCGACTCATTGGACAACACACAGATGAGATGTTCACTCATTTGGGACTAAATACGAATGAGGTGAAAGGGAAGATTGGTGAGAGGGGAGAGAGAGGAGAGAGAGAGAGAGAGGAAGAGAGAGAGGGGAGGAGAGAGAGAAGGGAGAGAGGGGAGAGAGAGAGAGAGAGAGAAAGAGAGAGAGAGGGAGGGAGAGAGAAGACAGAGAGATACGTATCGGATACGGATACGGATATATTTTATTCACAAATAGGCCATTGCCCCTCGTGAAGGGGTGCATCTGGAAATCATTCAATATTTTACACGTTCAAAAACTGATTCAATGCTTTACATTAAGAAACAAGAACAGATCGTAACTTAAATGCTTTGTATAGGTAAATGGACAGATTTTAGTTGTTCGTTCATTATTGGAAGCTAGAAGTAAACTTAATCTGAAAAGACTTGGAAATCTGTAGTATTTCAAATGTATATAACGTTCTCTTAATTCGTTTAGTAAAGGACAGCACAGAACAAAATGCACTTCATCCTCTTTCTCTTTTTTACACAATGGACAAATCAAATCAACAGGGGTATGTTGTTTGTATCGATATCTATGTACAGCAATATCTGAAAT
>CM031600.1:100535424-100575424 GCA_018398815.1 Conus ventricosus
GGGGGGGGGGGCGGGAGTAGGGAAAGAGAATTGTAATCTTCATATCTTCCATCATCCTTTGCCCAAATATTTAGGAATGCCTTTCAGAGGAGCAATATTCAGGAATGTCTTTCAGAGGACAGAGGAGCAATATTCAGGAATGCCTTTCAGAGGACAGAGGAGCAATATTTAGGAATGCCTTTCAGAGGACAGAGGAGCAATATTTAGGAATGCTTTCAGAGGACAGAGGAGCAATATTCAGGAATGCCTTTCAGAGGACAGAGGAGCAATATTCAGGAATGCCTTTCAGAGGACAGAGGGGGCAATATTCAGGAATGCCTTTCAGAGGACAGAGGAGCAATATTCAGGAATGCCTTTCAGAGGAGCAATATTCAGGAATGCCTTTCAGAGGAGCAATATTCAGGAATGCCTTTCAGAGGACAGAGGAGCAATATTCAGGAATGCCTTTCAGACAGAGATGCAATGATCAGAGTGTCTGTCTGGTCACTCAACAGAAAACCCAAGTTCATGACCACGCAAGATTGTAATCATTGTCCCTACTAGCGGGCCTTCTGCAATGGGGGTATGAGGATTCTAATCCACTAAGCTTTCCCTCATGACAGGTGCTGCAAATGTTTATTGGATCTAGATAGAGCAACAATCAAACGATGGACTTTTACTGAATTTCTCCGAAAAAAAATCACCAAATCAGTTCGGATATGTAAATATAATTCACACACAAACCAAAAATATTCGTTGTGCTGTGGCATCTGTAATGTGACACATATTTGCACGTAGTATATCGTAACTGTGTACAAAACAAAAAATGCGACATATGATATCCTAAATATTCATGAAGCCAAACCTACATTTACTCTGTGAAAATAATTCATACTTTTTGTGCGGAAACCCCGAAAAAAGGCCCTTTTGATATTTATAT
Source organism: Conus ventricosus (assembly GCA_018398815.1). Taxonomy (NCBI): domain Eukaryota; kingdom Metazoa; phylum Mollusca; class Gastropoda; order Neogastropoda; family Conidae; genus Conus; species Conus ventricosus. Next base: position 100,536,344 of record CM031600.1, read on the forward strand.
AGAGTAGATGAAATATCCCTTTTCCCGTGAATAGAGATGAATGAGTATTTACATAAATTGCCAGAAAGGGGTGTACAGAAAGTACAGGAAAACAAATAAACACATGTTGTCCAGCCTATCATATTTTCTTTCAAAAACTGCTTTGTATAATAAACTTTAATACAAACTAACATCTTACATGCCCACGCACATTTCAGTCAGATTCTTTTCAATAATATGATTCAATCAATCCGATTCTTTTGAGAAATGGAATGGCAAACTGATCAGTCAGAATATTTTACTAATGGCTGGAAGTCCAGCAATCAGATTCTTTAAATTACCAGTAGGCAAATGATCCTATCTGTTATTTCGTAAACTGTCAGAAAATTCTTTTATGAATAACTAGAAGATAAATTATCGATAAATTCCTTGATCGCTATTGGAAGTTTTTTTTCATTAACGACTAGAAGGTCAATGATCCGATCAGAGTCTTTCGTAATAAGAGGAAGGTAAAATGATCCAGTCAGATCATTTTTTGAACATTTTGAAGATGAATAATCCAGTTGATTTTTTCTTATTAGCTATTGGACGGAAAATAATCAGTCGGATTTTTTAAATTAACAACTGGAAGGTAAATTATCGAATTAGATTCTTATCATTTAATTGGGTCGGGAAAAAAGGCCTATTTGATTTTATATGAGGTAACTGAAAATCCTTTCCCGTGAAAGGGAATAGATTTTAATAATTGGAAGGGGTAAAGGATCTAACCATGTGATTCTCTTTTAACGTTTTAAAACTTTTATAAATACATCCAGCCCAGATTTTGTTTTTTTAATTTAAAGACAATCTAATCCAGATCCTTTGTTGAAAATGGGAAGGCAAACTGATCCAGTCTAATTTTTTTTAAAGGAATCCGAAAGAGTGCCAATCAGTGACCCATACAGGAAAAGGGACGCAGGTGGGGCCGTGCTAAATGTGAGCTGCTGACATCAGGACAAGTCAAGGAAAAGGACAGAGGTTTCCTCACAGTTGAGCTCACATATGCCAAAAATTTTCTACAGCCAAGCCACAGGAACAATAGGAGGAGTACCTTGGGAAACGTGAGCCGAATCAGTACCAATGCCCAATTTTTCTGTGTTCAATCGATTAGGGGCCGCTTGTACATCTTCCAATTACTCCCGGTCTGATGAAGCCCTAAAATCCACAGCGTTCTACATGTCAGGACACATGTCCGCGCAAAGTGAGTCTCCTGGCCCTCCATCTCCCTTGCCGTCGGAAAAGGGCGCACGTGCTTCTCAACTCCTTCACTTGTCCCTTCCCTTTCATCCTGGCTACATCTCCTCCCCCCCCCCCCCCCCCCCCCATGACTCATGTTCTCAAAGTTCCAGCCCTGTCACTACAAAGGAAGCCACTGTCGGGTCGCCACATGACCACCCATATGAGCAGACCCTGGACTGCAGTCCTTCTAGTGGTGATGTATAGCCAAATCCTTTGGTGAATCTTCTTTTTCAATTTCAGTCTGCATGTCTGCAACCGTTTACATCACTATATTCATATCTTTTTAGATGAATCCTTTAAAACTGGATCTTAAAACACATCACTTAGAAACCACACTCTGACACCATATATACTCAGAATTCTTTCATGACCGTCAGTTATGGGGCGAACGGGGCGAACTAAATTGTGTGTGTGTGTGTGTGTTGGTGTGTGTGTGTGTGTGGGGTGTGTGTGAAGAAAAATCGGATATGTACGATGTACATTTTTAGCTTATTTGGAAGATCTCCCATGTTCGATAATGTGCATTTCATTTTTGTAAAGCGCTTTGAGCACCCCCAAAAGGAAAATGCTAAAAAGTGTCTCATCTATTATTTGCATGTCTTTTCTACATCTGTCTCCTCCTCCTGCCAAATCGTGGGGGTTCAGTTGGTGCACCACTCTGAAAACTAGTTCTGACGGTTCCCCTGTTCATCTGGATTGCGTGCCACGGCACCGAGTCTCTGCAAAAATACCTTTTCCCTGTTCAGTCCCCGTCTCGACCGTGGCTTCCCCACTAGGGTCTTTTCCTCGGCTGATGCCTGAGGACTGTCAGCACGGTCATCGGATCTCGTAGCACGGCCACACCAACCTAGGCGTCCTTTTCCTGACTTGTGTCACTGATGTCAGCACGCTCATCGGATCTCGTAGCACGGCCACACCAACCTAGGTGTCCTTTTCCTGACTTGTGTCACCGGATCGTCTGACGGGCCTATGCACTGCCTCACGGCTTGACGCTCTTGTGGACTGGGTGATATGATCAGCGTTTCTGATGTCAGTACGTCGTCTGTGGGAACGCCTCGTGATATGATCAGCGTTTCTGATGTCAGTACGTCGTCTGTGGGGAACGCCTCGTGATATGATCAGCGTTTCTGATGTCAGTACGTTTACCTGAATATCGCGTTCATGTCAGTACGTCGCGTGGAATGCCTCGTGATATGATCAGCGTTTCTGATGTCAGTACGTTGTCTGTGGGAACGCCTCGTGATATGATCAGCGTTTCTGATGGTAGTAAGTCGTCTGTGGGAACGCCTCGTGATATGATCAGCGTTTCTGATGTCAGTACGCCGTCTGTGGAAACGCCTCGTGATATGATCAGCGTTTCTGATGTCAGTACGTCGTCTGTGGAAACGCCTCGTGTCCATGGGTTGGTGTCGGTCAGATCCACTGTGCGCAGTCACGTCTAACACGCCTACAGATCCACTGTGCGCGGCCACGTCTATCACGCCTACAGATCCACTGTGCGCGGCCACGTCTATCACGCCTACAGATCCACTGTGCGCGGCCACGTCTATCACGCCTACAGATCCACTGTGCGCGGCCACGTCTATCACGCCTACAGATCCACTGTGCGCGGCCACGTCTATCATGCCTACAGATCCACTGTGCGCGGCCACGTCTATCACGCCTACAGATCCACTGTGCGCGGCCACGTCTATCACGCCTACAGATCCACTGTGCGCGGCCACGTCTATCACGCCTACAGATCCACTGTGCGCGGCCACGTCTATCACGCCTACAGATCCACTGTGCGCGGCCACGTCTATCACGCCTACAGATCCACTGTGCGCGGCCACGTCTATCATGCCTACAGATCCACTGTGCGCGGCCACGTCTATCACGCCTAAGATCCACTGTGCGCGGCCACGTCTATCACGCCTACAGATCCATGTGCGCGGCCACGTCTATCACGCCTACAGATCCACTGTGCGCGGCCACGTCTATCACGCCTACAGATCCACTGTGCGCGGCCACGTCTATCACGCCTAAAGATCCACTGTGCGCGGCCACGTCTATCAGCCTACAGATCCACTGTGCGCGGCTCGTCTATCACGCCTACAGATCCACTGTGCGCGGCCACGTCTATCACGCCTACAGATCCACTGTGCGCGGCCACGTCTATCACGCCTACAGATCCACTGTGCGCGGCCACGTCTATCACCCTACAGATCCACTGTGCGCGGCCACGTTATCACGCCTACAGATCCACTGTGCGCGGCCACGTCTATCACGCCTACAGATCACTGTGCGCGGCCACGTCTATCACGCCTAAGATCCACTGTGCGCGGCCACGTCTATCACGCCTACAGATCCACTGTGCGCGGCCACGTCTATCACGCCTACAATCCACTGTGCGCGGCCACGTCTATCACGCCTAAAGATCCACTGTGCGCGGCCACGTCTATCACGCCTACAGATCCACTGTGCGCGGCCACGTCTATCACGCCAAAGATCCACTGTGCGCGGCCACGTCTATCACGCCTACAGATCACTGTGCGCGGCCACGTCTATCACACCTACAGAAAGATGGCGTGCATCAGTGCAGGCGGGGGCCTGATCTTTTAGTCTGGACAGTGTCGTGGTCTCCTCGCTGATCATGCTGTTTGGATCCCTCACGGCTAGTGATGGACGGCAGACAGGTGAATGGTTGAACAGAGGGATGGACGGCAGACAGGTGAATGGTTGAACAGAGGGATGGACGGCAGACAGGTGAATGGTTGAACAGAGGGATGGACGGCAGACAGGTGAATGGTTGAACAGAGGGATGGACGGCAGACAGGTGAATGGTTGAACAGAGTGATGGACGGCAGACAGGTGAATGGTTGAACAGAGGGATGGACAACAGACAGGTGAATGGTTGAACAGAGGGATGGATGGCAGACAGGTGAATGGTTGAACAGAGGGATGGAGGCAGACAGGTGAATGGTTAAACAGAGGGATGGATGGCAGACAGGTGAATGGTTGAACAGGAGGACAGACAGGAATGGTTACAGAGGATGAAAAGACAGGTGAATGGTTGAACAGAGGGATGGATGGCAGACAGGTGAATGGTTGAACAGAGGGATGGATGGCAGACAGGTGAATGGTTGAACAGAGTGATGGAGCAGACAGGTGAATGGTTAAAAGAGGGAGAGAATGGAATGGTTGGAACAGGAGGATGCAGACAGGTAATGGTTGAACAGAGGGATGGAGGCAGACAGGTGAATGGTTGAACAGAGGGATGGATGGCAGACAGGTGAATGGTTTGAACAGAGTGATGGACAGACAGACAGGTGAAGGTTGAACAGAGGGATGGAGCAGACAGGTGAATGGTTGAACAGAGGGATGGATGGCAGACAGGTGAATGTTGACAGTGATGCACAACAGTATGGTGAACAGAGGATGGACAGACAGGTGAATGGTTGAACAGAGGGATGGACGGCAGACAGGTGAATGGTTGAACAGAGTGATGGATGGCAGACAGGTGAATGGTTGAACAGAGGGATGGGACAGACAGCGGTGAATGGTTGAAAAAGTGATGGATGCAACAGGGTGAATGGTTGAACAGAGGGATGGATGGCAGACAGGTGAATGGTTGAACAGAGGGATGGATGGCAGACAGGTGAATGGTTGAACAGAGTGATGGACGCAGACAGGTAAGGTTGAACAGAGGGATGGATGGCAGACAGGTGAATGGTTGAACAGAGGATGGACGGCAGACAGGTGAATGGTTGAAGAGAGTGATGGACAACAGACAGGTGATGGTTGAACAGAGGGATGGACAACAGACAGGTGAATGGTTGAACAGAGTGGATGGACGGCAGACAGGTGAATGGTTTGAACAGAGTGATGGACAACAGACAGGTGAATGGTTGAACAGAGTGGATGGATCGGCAGACAGGTGAATGGTTGAACAAGAGTGATGGAAACAGACAGGTGAATGGTTGAACAGAGGGATGGATGCAACAGAAGGTGAATGGTTGAACAGAGTGATGGATGGCAGACAGGTGAATGGTTGAACAGAGGGATGGATGACAGACAGGTGAATGGTTGAACAGAGAGATGGATGCAGACAGGTGAATGGTTGAACAGAAGGATGGATGACAGACAGGTGAATGGTTGAACAGAGGGATGGATGACAGACGGTGAATGGTTGAACAGAGGGATGGATGACAGACAGTGAATGGTTGAACAGAGGGATGGATGACAGACAGGTGATGGTTGAACAGAGGGATGGGTGACAGACAGGTGAATGGTTGAAAAGTGTGATGGATGGCAGACAGGTGAATGGTTGAACAGGAGGATGGCAGACAGGTGAATGGTTGAACAGAGTGATGGAGGCAGACAGGTGAATGGTTGAACAGAGGGATGGATGAACAGACAGGTGAATGGTTGAACAGAGGGATGGATGGCAGACAGTGAATGGTTGAACAGAAGGATGGATGACAGACAGGTGAATGGTTGAACAGAGTGATGGAAAGGCAGACAGTGAATGGTTGAACAGAGGATGGATGGCAGACAGGTGAATGGTTGAACAGAGTGATGGATGACAGACAGGTGAATGGTTGAACAGAGGATGGATGGCAGACAGGTGAATGGTTGAACAGAGGATGGATCGACAGACAGTGAATGGTTTGAACAGAGGGATGGATGACAGACAGGTGAATGGTTGAACAGAGGGATGGATGGCAGACAGTGAATGGATTGAACAGAGGGATGGATGCAGACAGGTGAATGGTTGAACAGAGTGATGGACAACAGACAGGTGAATGGTTGAACAAGTGGATGGATGCAGACAGGTGAATGATTGAAAAGTGTGATGGATGGCAGACAGGTGAATGGTTGAACAGAGGATGGACGACAGACAGGTGAATGGTTGAACAGAGTGATGGAGACAGACAGGTGAATGGTTGACAGAGGATGGATGGCAGACAGGTGAAGACTTGAACAGAGGATGGATGGCAGACATGTGAATGGTTGAACAGAGGTGATTGACTAACAGACAGATGAACTGAGGATGGATGCAACAGTGAATGGTTGACGGTGATGGCAGACAGGTGAATGGTTGAACAGAGGGATGGAACAGACAGTGAATGGTTGAACAGAGGGATGGATGGCAGACAGTGAATGGTTGAACAGAGTGATGGACAACAGACAGGTGAATGGTTGAACAGAGGGATGGACAATGCAGACAGGTGAATGGTTGAAACAGAGGGATGGATGGCAGACAGGTGAATGATTGAACAGAGGGATGGATGGCAGACAGGTGAATGGAAACAGAGTGATGGACAAGCAGACAGGTGAATGGTTGAACAGAGGGATGGATGGCAGACAGGTGAATGGTTGAAACAGTGTGATGGATGACAGACAGGTGAATGGTTGAACAGAGGGATGGACAACAGACAGGTGAATGGTTGAACAGAGTGATGGACAACAGACAGGTGAATGGTTGAACAGAGTGATGGATGGCAGACAGGTGAATGGTTGAACAGAGGGATGGATGACAGACAGGTGAATGGTTGAACAGAGGATGGATGGCAGACAGGTGATTGAACAGAGGGATGGATGGCAGACAGGTGAATGGTTGAACAGAGTGATGGACAACAGACAGGTGAATGGTTGAACAGAGGGATGGATGGCAGACAGGTGAATGGTTGAACAGAGTGATGGACAACAGACAGGTGAATGGTTGAACAGAGTGATGGACGGCAGACAGGTGAATGGTTGAACAGAGTGATGGACAACAGACAGGTGAATGGTTGAACAGAGGGATGGATGGCAGACAGGTGAATGGTTGAACAGAGGGATGGATGGCAGACAGGTGAATGGTTGAACAGAGGGATGGATGGCAGACAGGTGAATGGTTGAACAGAGGGATGGATGGCAGACAGGTGAATGGTTGAACAGAGGGATGGATGGCAGACAGGTGAATGGTTGAACAGAGGGATGGACAACAGACAGGTGAATGGTTGAACAGAGGGATGGACAACAGACAGGTGAATGGCTGAACAGAGGGATGGACGGCAGACAGGTGAATGGTTGAACAGAGTGATGGACAACAGACAGGTGAATGGCTGAACAGAGGGATGGATGGCAGACAGGTGAATGGTTGAACAGAGTCTCGCTTCTGACCATGGAAGGTTATATCAGTAGTGATGCTGGTTATGGCTGGCCATCGTATCTTGTTGACACTTCATCCAATCACTCAACAATCCTGGCCAGTTGTTCATGCCTTGTTGACGCTTCATCCAATCACTCAACAATCCTGGCCAGTTGTTCACTGCCTTGTTGACGCTTCATCCAATCACTCAACAATCCTGGCCAGTTGTTCACTGTCTTGTTGACACTTCATCCAATCACTCAACAATCCTGGCCAGTTGTTCACTGTCTTGTTGACACTTCATCCAATCACTCAACAATCCTGGCCAGTTGTTCACTGCCTTGTTGACGCTTCATCCAATCACTCAACAATCCTGGCAAGTTGTTGTTCACTGCCTTGTTGACGCTTCATCCAATCACTCAACAATCCTGGCAAGTTGTTGTTTACCGCCTACCAGACCATGAATGTCATCTGCAGATTGAACATTCTTCTCCTGTCAGTGCTGACATGTTCCTCAAGTCAATCAGTCATAACGCTTTCCGGGAAGATGTTGAAAAGCAAGGGAAGTAGAAGGCTGCCCTGAGGAACTCCAGCTGAATAATGGAACCCTTCACCTAAGGCACCCGGATGAGCACAGCACCGGCCACTTTGGAGAAGAACTGCTGGATTGTGTTGATAAGCTTCTGGCCAACCTGCAGCCGTTCACATTTCAGCGATTCCACAGTAGCTATGACTTCTTCACGGGGTATTGGAAAGTCATCCTTATCTGATGAATCCTGTGCTGTTAGCACATCTGGATCTCTTGTGCTCTTTCGCAGAGTTCATTGTGGTATTCAGTCCACTGTTTAATGTCTTTCTTCCTTTGTGAGACATTTTCCATCTTTGTCCTGAATAGTACTGACTTTGTTTTTGTTTGGTAGGATCCTTCACAATCTTAAAACTTTTTTTTTTCTTTTTTTTTTGAGTGACATCAGACTCTTGTTCGACACATGGCATGATATTTGCTGAAATCTTAAATGATGCCTGGTTGAATTAAGTCGTTCATTCTGAGGAAATTAATTTATTGCTTTCAGTTTCATATCTGTCGTTGGAAGTAGCCTACAATTAGAAGTAATCACTTCGCTGAATGTAGATGGAGTGAATTCAGTCTTTTTTGTGGACATCATTTCGTCCATCCCATATTGTTAAAGCGTAACTGATCTGTAAAATGACGTGCGGGCTGAAGAAAGGTTGGAGCTCAGTTATTAATAGGGGAGAGAGAGAGAGAGAGGGAGGAGAGAGAGAGAAGAGAGAGAGGGAGGAGAGAGGAGAGAGAGAGGGGGGAGAGAGAGAGAGAAGGAGAGAGAGAGAGAGAGAGAGATGGAGAGAGGAGGAGAGAGAGGAGAGAGAGGAGAGAGAGAGAGGGGGAGAGAGAGAGAGAGAGAGAGGAGAGAGAGAGAGCAGAGAGAGGGAGAGGAGAGAGAGAGAGAGAGAGAGGGGAGAGAGAGGGGGAGAGAGAGAGGGGGAGAGAGGGGGGGAGAGAGAGAGAGGGGGGAGAAGAGAGAGAGGGGAGAGAGAGAGAGGGAGGAGAGAGAGAGAGAGAGGAGGGGGGGGGGAGAGGGAGAGGGAGAGAGAGACGGAGACAGAGAGAGAGAGGAGGTGGGATGGAGGCATGGGAAAGGGAAGATAAATTTGTATTTACGTGCTACTGAAATCTAAACAACACGGTACAGAAATTTCACTCCTTTGCAAAACAGCTACCAAGTATATTTTCTACAATATGTTCTACTGAGTAAAATGAATTGGCTTGGGTGACACCACTAAAACGAACTATATACGCTACACAGCATCAAAAGCACTCTAGAGTGGCCAATAAATGGCCAACATTTCTAGGAAAGCTTTATAAAGAAAGCATGCAAAAACTAAAACGAAACTAAGCATGCAACAAAGAAACTAACAAATCACACACAAAAAGAAAAGATAAACTTAAAAAAATTGAAACCAATCAAGCCAAACTAAAAAACACAAAGAAAAAAAGACAGAAAGGAGAGTTTACCATTGCATGGCGAGACACTTTGAACAGGTAGCCTGGGACATGATAGTCAAACTTGGGACACTGAAGAGCAGAAGAAAGGAAAAAGACAACTTAGAGACACCCAGAAAAGAAAAAAAAATGAATTGGCACAGAAGATACACATAGCTTACAACAAACATGTCAGACTTGATCGTCTCTAGGCAATCAGCACGCTTGTGATTCTTTTGTACAACTTTCTTTCATACTCACATACAACTCCATCTTTTCAAATTCATTAAAACAGTTTCTTTTCTCCCTCTCCCCCACGCCCCCCCCCCCCCCTCCGCTCCCTCATCGTCCTGTTCAGCTTTCAATGCCTTTGTACCACAGGCTCTCCAATAGTTTGTGACCGACTTTAATCTTGTCCTAAACTGTTTATCATGTCACACACACACACACACACACACAACACACACACAACACAACAACACACACACACACACACACACACACACACACACACACACACCACACACACACACGTTCTTCATATAAACATAAAGAATTAAAAACAAAACGTCAGTCAATCCCATAAACACACATCATTTTTAGGTTTTCTTATGTGTGGGTAAACAACATGAATTAAAAAAAAATCAGCAAACTCTGAATATCAAACCACAATGAAATATCTAAACAAAACAACTACAGAATTTTCAGAGTACAAGGCAATGTTTTTTTGTTTTTGTTTTTTTCAAATTCTGACCAGACTGCCTATACATTAGGGAAGCGCCCTATGTACAACATGTACAGCAGTCTGGACAAACAAGTGTGCAGGACCACTCCCTCCATGGTCTGCAGTCACCTTCAGTGTCCACCTCAACACAGCTATGTGCAGTAGCTGTCCATTGTCCAGTGTGCATACCAGCGCAGCACACATGCAGAACCAGTTCACATCATACAGAGACACTCGCTTCGCTTCAACCAACCTTCTGTCATGTCGGCAGCAACGCCAAATTTCGCTTTGAACTACAGAAATTAAATTGAAATCGGATGGTTGAGAAGGCGAAGAAGCAAATAAAAACGCGGGCTTTGAATAAGAAACAAATGAAATGGATGGTTGGAAATGGAGAAATAACGAGATCAGCTCCACTGACCAGGCCCCAGCAGCAGAAGGCCAAACAATGGCTGCACGAGGTGGACCAGACATATAGTGGTTACCTCACGCAGATTCATGGCAATCCACTCCATTTGACTCAGAATTGGTCTCTCTGATGCTGATTACAAATAATACTTCAAGTCAAACCTCACAAGGTTTGTTATAATACGGGACTGCCGTTTTCCCCCCTTCAAATATGTTTTATTTGTCAGAACTTTATTCATTTTTTCAACGTTTCACACTGTATCACTCGATGTATTTTTGACACCATGAGCATATTTGGCCTTGTCTGTAGGTTTCTGGAATATGTTTATGCACGTGACCTTGTGCAAGGACGGTTCTGTTCACGGCAAAAGTCATGTTAAAGTAGACAGCATGTAAACAAATCTAGGCGTGTCTCCTTTACTTCAAAGCACTTGGTAGACTGACAACAATGAAAAGCATCTTGTACCTTTACCGTTTCATCTTCAACCCTATATGGGACTAATGAACCACATAGAAGAACACGTTCCAAGCACGTTTTGTATTTATAGTAATTAGAAGAAAAAAAAAAGAATGGAACAGACTACTGAACAGACAGGCAAAATGACTTTGAAAATGTCATGAAATACAGGTCATTTTACGAAACAATCATTTCAGGGAAGACAAATGTGATCAAGTCAGTCGTGCATTAAGATGTAAAGAAAATAAACACATACCAGTTATTACAGTTTGGTTTTATGATATGGCACAGTAATAAAAACAATGTAGTTCTTGTGCACCACATGCAACAAAGATGCAGTACTGTGATATTAGGTGCATACAAGGGTGGAGGATTTCTGTCAATTTCATCCACTTGAAGCTCAGGCTAGATAAGTACGGAAATTAACTCTTTGTCAACGATGGTGTGCGTGACAATCAGAACCAACATGCAACCGTTCCTTATTGAAAAGAAGAGGAGTGGTTAAAGTGTCAATTTACAGATCAATACATATCTCCTTGGAGCGTAATGATCAGTGGTACAAGGGCTACTCAACAAGTCCGCAGCACTGGGAAAGACTACAGACGTCACCCTAAAAGAAGACTGTACCATACAGGAGAGTGACCTCAAACTCTATAGCCATTGGTCCAACCAATCTGTGAAAATGGGCAAGGAATGTAAAGTATGGGGCACGCTTCCCCAGTGACTCAACACAGAAACAGGAAATCTCCATCTTCATACAATGATCTGCAATGATCGGATTTTTGTGTGAGGAAAATCTCATTGGCAGTGCCTAGAACATTCAGTATGTTGTTTAAGGAGGCAGTAGTCTCCATCCGTCAATACATGGCTGTCTGAAATTCTGTGCGGAAGGAAAAAGTTGTAAGATGATAACTGCTGTGCCCCCCCCCCTCTCCCTCCCCCACTCCCCGCCACCACTCCCCCCCCCCACCATCCCCAACAGCAGGTCAAAACCATGCCTGAGACATTGTAACAGGAGAAGAAGAAAGCTGGATTTTCGAGCATGATTCGGAAAACAATGCAACAGTCTACCGTTCAGCTGTTCCCAGGTGAAAATCCACCTGTCGAACTCAAATGCAATGGAAGCACCAAAGCAAGGGTTCCCGTTTCTTTAAAGAAAAAAACAACAGGTCATGTGGCAACAGTATCACTTGTGGAGGGGACGTCAGCGACATGTGAGTGGTGTGTTAATCATTGCTGCCCAAGGTGATGACACCATGCACTGGTCCTCGGGCTGCGGTTACTGCACCATGACAACGTCAGCGACATGTGAGTGGTGTGTTAATCATTGCTGCCCAAGGTGATGACACCCATGCACTGGTCCTCGGGCTGCGTTACTGCACCATGACAACGTCAGCGACATGTGAGTGGTATGTTAATCATTGCCTGCCCAAGGTGATGACACCCATGCACTGGTCCTCGGGCTGCGTTACTGCACCATGACAACGTCAGCGACATGTGAGTGGTATGTTAATCATTGCTGCCAAGGTGATGACACCCATGCACTGGTCCTCGGGCTGCGTTACTGCACCATGACAACGTCAGCGACATGTGAGTGGTATGTTAATCATTGTCTGCCCAAGGTGATGACACCCATGCACTGGTCCTCGGGCTGCGTTACTGCACCATGACAACGTCAGCGTTCCCCCTGCTGCTCAAATTCTTTGATTTTCTACACGAAAACAACATCCAGCTGATCACCCCCCCCCCCCCCTCCAATCGCCTGACTGGCTCCTCTTCCTCTTAACGAACAAGCACCTGTGATGAAAGGTGTTTCTGAGCGCTGAAGATGCGCAAGAGCATTTTGGGGGTGTATTTTTATTTTATTTTATAGATATACTGGAAATAAGCCGGCATGACGTCATGACCAAACGGTTTGAGAGAACAGGGAAGTGTACGTGTCGAGGGAAGATTCACTGAGAATTTGGACCAACTGTACATGCACCGACTCCGCCGACTTGTTGAGCGCCTCTTGTGTACGTGATATAAAAAATGTTCCTCACAGTGGCATTTAGAGCCGTCTTGCTGACTGCTTTCAGGTGAGTATTTTTGTGTGTGTCTTTTTGTCTGCTCTTCGTAACGTCTGAAGACATGCTTGCCGAAATTTTAGTTGCCTGTTTTGTATTGCATATAAAGTCTGCGTGTCTTCACACCTTGTTTTGTGAGTTTATTCATGTTTTGCCTTCATTCAAAATAAATTACAGATGTTGGAGGTTCTGGAATGAAGGTCATTTTGTCGAGTATTTTGAAAGAAAAGGTTGACAGTGAAACTGTAAACTTATCAAATTCAATTAAAAAAAAAGTTGACCAAACAATCCACTTATTTAAAAACAGTTTACCAAACATTCCACCCTACCCTTCACCTGAAACAAATCGGCTTAAACACAATCAGACCTTCCTTGCCGAACCACGCTGATCCAACGCTTCTGTTTTGAAATGTTGTCATGCCATTTACATACATTGTCAATTACATGATCAGGCGAAAGAAGATGGCACAAAGTCCTTAAAGATCTCATCAGCAACGACTGATAATTTTTTTTTTCATTGGAGATTTTGTTTACAATATTCACACAGATACATGTTCGACATTTCTTTTTATTACAGTGCACGAACATGCTCACAAACATCCATGCGTAATACCTCTTACACACATGCATGTGCGTGCACAATGGACAGACACACACATACATTTGTACGCACGCACGCACGCAGGCACACACACATGCATGCACACACACACAGATTTCATATATCTACAATACCTTTTTGTTGTTGTTGCAAATATTCAATTATCAGAGGAAGCATTATTGACATAATGGTCATGTCTCGCAAGCGAAGAATATACTGTAGATGAAAATGCATTTAAAGCTGTTGGCAAAATAAAAACAGCAATTAAAAGTGCACACCTTAACAAAAAGACGACACAAAAATGTGAAAACCGTCAAAGATGACAATAACAATGCCAGCGTATTCTAATCTTGTCACCACAGAAAATGATACACAGTATAAGAATAACAATAATGAAAGACAAAAAAAGAAGGTAAAAAACCAGACATATAGATTTACATTTATACATAGACACATGAATTTAAAAAAAAAGCCAGACGTGTTGAACAGTAAGAACAAATTGATAACACACAGAGAAAGTGAGTAAACGATGAGAGATATATACACACAAATAAAACAACCTGCTCAGTGAGAACACCTGATGCCTACCTTATGAATGGCGAAAGCTCGCACGATGACGTTGGGATACTTGCCGCAGCCCAGGTACCGCACGCTGATGGGACCGTAACGGACCTCACAGTCCAACTCCTTGGGCCAGAACCGAGGGTAGGACTGCACACCATTTTGCATGTAAATTATATTAAAAAAATCACTTCTAACAAATCCGTCTAACAACATGGACACACCAATCACAAGACAAAGCACATACGCTGCTATGCACAGACTTTGCTATTACGCCCATAACCAATTCCCCTTTTTTGTGGTGCTTGGTACTCTCTCACCGTCCGAGTTCCATACGTCACACACCCCACGACCTGGTGGGCGCTCGGGACAGCCCGGCCATTATCAAAGTGAAACAAATCCTCTGTCCATCCTTTGAAATGGATTCCAGCAAAATGTAAGGAGGAGGGGGTAGGGGTGAGGAAATGATGTGTGTGTTTCAAGTAACATGGGAGAAAAGGAATACAATTGGTAGGTAGGCTTTTATTTTTCCAGTTTTCTAGAATTTGCGACAGACAGACAGAATGACAGACGACAGACACGAACGCAAGGAAGAGGAGAGAGAGAGAGAGAGAGAGAGAGAGAGAAGAGAGGAGAGAGGAGAGAGGGGGGGAGGGTATGCATAATCTTCTAGTTCACCTCATGCATTGACCATCCTTGAAAAAGGCCAACAACACTGAAAAGTTCAGATGCAAACTTGCTGTTTTGTGGTGTTTGCGTTGAACGCATTACCTAGTTATGAGCCCCTGACTTCCAACTAACAGTCGTCACTTCGGCCATTTTTTTTGGTTTCCATGCTGAACGTGATCTTGCGAGATCAACGAAAGCGTCACTGCGTGCAGCATGAAACCCGCCCTTGTGAAGAATGGCGTGAATGGGAATGTCACCATAGTTCCCTGCACCATCAACAATGTCACATTATAGTCAGTTCTCAGCATTTTCACTTTTTGTGAAGTGTGAAAAGCTTTCTCCGTAAAGCGGCCTTGTCTTTAATCAGCATGAAAAGTCTCCAATTCTGTGGCCCGTCATGCCTGCTTTCGTGGCCCGTCATGCCTGCTTTCGTGGCCCGTCATGCCCTGCTTTCGTGGTGAGCTTAGTTTCCATCTCCTCCCACGTCTCCGTCCTTGGTGAGTAGGTGTTGGAGTCGTCAGTATCTGCAAGTCTCCGTCCTTGGTGGTAGGTGCTGGAGTCGTCAGTATCTGCAAGTCTCCGTCCTTGGTGAGTAGGTGCTGGAGTCGTCAGTATCGGCAAGTCTCTGTCTCTGTCCTTGGTGAGTAGGGTTGGAGTCGTCAGTATCGGCAAGTCTCTGTCCTCTGTCTTGGTGAGTAGTGTGCTGGAGTCGTCAGTATCGGCAAGTCTCTGTCCTTGGTGAGTAGGTGTGGAGTCGTCAGTATCGGCAAGTCTCTGTCAGTCTCTGTCCTCTGTCCTTGGCGAGTAGGTGCTGGAGTCGTCAGTATTGGCAAGTCATAGTCCTCTGTCCTTGGTGAGTAGGTGTTGGAGTCGTCAGTATCGGCAAGTCTCTGTCCTTGGTGAGTAGGTGCTGGAGTCGTCAGTATCGGCAGGTCTCTGTCCTCTGTCCTTGGTGAGTAGGTGCTGGAGTCGTCAGTATCGGCAAGTCTCTGTCCTCTGTCCTTGGTGAGTAGGTGTGGAGTCGTCAGTATCGGCATGTCTCTGTCCTTGGTGAGTAGGTGCTGGAGTCGTAAGTATCGGCAAGTCTCTGTCCTTGTCCTTGGTGAGTAGGTGCTGGAGTCGTCAGTATCGGCATGTCTCTGTCCTTGGTGAGAGGTGCTGGAGTCGTAAGTATCGGCAAGTCTCTGTCCTCTGTCCTTGGTGAGTAGGTGCTGGAGTCGTCAGTATTGGCAAGTCATAGTCCTCTGTCCTTGGTGAGTAGGTGTTGGAGTCGTCAGTATCGGCAAGTCTCTGTCCTTGGTGAGTAGGTGTTGGAGTCGTCAGTATCGGCAAGTCACAGTGGCTGTCGTTGGACGGACGTGGTGGCGCCCTCTGAAGGGGAATGCTCATTTACGCTGGCTCCGTGACTAAGTAATTATTGTTGTCAGCAGTGGACGCACTAGATGGTGTCATTGTTGTCAGCAGTGGACACTGTGTGGTGTCATTGTTGTCAGCAGTGGACACTGTGTGGTGTCATTGTTGTCAGCAGTGGACACTGTGTGGTGTCATTGTTGTCAGCAGTGGACACTGTGTGGTGTCATTGTTGTCAGCAGTGGACACTGTGTGGTGTCCTGCGTGCACTGGATCGGAACAGGCACCACTGAACACCACCGAGGACTCGGCAGCGATACAGTGTCTCCTCCGGTGGGTTGCCACGTGACAACTTGACGCTGGCAGCTCCCGGTGGATTGCCTGTGCCGTGGCTACGACGGGAGGGTTGGGTGTGGCTATGGTCTGGGAGCCAAAATGAGCGGCATGGGGGAGGGAGGGGGGGGGTAATGCTACTGAAGTGGCGCAGAGGATGAGACTATCAACTGTTTGCAGTGACATTGTCTGTGCTCAATGCAGAAAGGTTCTACTACACGGGGAAGGAGTGGTTCTCAATACAGACCCCGGACTGACTGCCATCTCCCCATCCCATCTTGATCTGCATTTACCCTGGAGAACTTGACCTCGTTTAGGACCACGAGGGAGGTGACTTTGAAGTCGAACAGCAGTCGCCACAGGTCGTTGATCGTGTGTTTCTTGGGCCATTGGGTGACCAGGAAGGTGTTCTCTTGGTGGTAACCCTGCATTGAACAACACCGCTTTATTCCCACCACAACTGAACTCTGCATAGACACGACATTGAGTATTCTGACAAGAGCTGAACTCTACATGTATAGAACAACACTGACACAACTGAACTGTACACTACGTTGATTATTCTGACAACATAGAACAACACTTGACAACAACTGAACTCTGCACAGACACAACATTGGTTATTACTACAACATGTGGACTCCACATACATGTATATACCACTGGCTCATCTGACAGATCTGAACTCTACATAATGTTGGTCATTTTGACAACTGAACTCTACATGCATGGAAAACCACGCGTTATTCTGACACAACTGAACTCTGCACTGACGGTACAACACTGCTTGACCCGCCGATGGAACTCAACATACATAGAACAACTTCGATTTATATGACAACTGAACTCTTCCTGAAACAACATTGGTAACTCTGGCTATGACACTCCTCATATATGCAGAACAACATCGATTAATCTGACAAGAACTGAACTCTAACAAATAGTACAACACTGAGTGATTGGGATAGCAAGTCAACTCTAAAACACACGGTGCAACATTGGTTACCCTGACAACTTGAAGTCGACAAGCATAGTGCAACATCCCTTAATTCAGACAACTGAACTCTACATGTCAGCTGAAATACTCACGGACAGCACAACACTGGCCATTTTGACAACCAAACTCCAGTGACTTAACATCATTGGTCATTTTGACAACCAAACTCCACAGTGACTTAACAATTTTGACAACCAAACTCCACAGTGACTTAACAACATTGGCCATTCTGACAACCAAACTCCACAGTGACTTAACAACATTGGCCATTTTTACAACCAAACTCCACAGTGACTTAACACATTGGTCATTTTGACAACCAAACTCCACAGTGACTTACAACACTGGGCATTTTGACAACCAAACTCCACAGTGACTTAACAACATTGGTCATTTTGACAACCAAACTCCACAGTGACTTAACAACATTGGTCATTCTGACAACCAAACTCCACAGTGACTTAACAACACTGGCCATTTTGACAACCAAACTCCACAGTGACTTAACAACATTGGTCATTTTGACAACCAAACTCCACAGTGACTTAACAACACTGGCCATTTTGACAACCAAACTCCACAGTGACTTAACAACATTGGTCATTTTGACAACCAAACTCCACAGTGACTTAACAACATTAGTCATTTTGACAACCAAACTCCACAGTGACTTAACAACATTGGCCATTCTGACAACCAAACTCCACAGTGACTTAACAACATTGGGCCATTTTTACAACCAAACTCCACAGTGACTTAACAACATTGGTCATTTTGACAACCAAACTCCACAGTGACTTAACAACACTGGCCATTTTGACAACCAAACTCCACAGTGACTTAACAACATTGGTCATTTTGACAACCAAACTCCACAGTGACTTAACAACATTGGTCATTCTGACAACCAAACTCCACAGTGACTTAACAACACTGGCCATTTTGACAACCAAACTCCACAGTGACTTAACAACATTGGTCATTCTGACAACCAAACTCCACAGTGACTTAACAACACTGGCCATTTTGACAACCAAACTCCACAGTGACTTAACAACATTGGTCATTTTGACAACCAAACTCCACAGTGGACTTAACAACATTGGTCATTCTGACAACCAAACTCCACAGTGACTTAACAACACTGGCCATTTTGACAACCAAACTCCACAGTGACTTAACAACACTGGCCATTTTGACAACCAAACTGCACAATGACTTAACAACACTGGCCATTTTGACAACCAAACTCCACAGTGACTTAACAACATTGGTCATTTTAACACAAAACTGAACCCTACACAGTGTGCACAACCTGAGTGAATATGACAACTAAACTGCACACAGAACAATATTGGTTAACCGGATCACAGCTGACTCTCTCTCTCTCCATAGAAAGTACAACATTGATCCATCCGACAACTGAATGTCACATAGACCCAAAACAGCCTTGGTTAACCCAACTACAACTGAACCCGACATAGACTGAACAACATTGGCTCACCTGACCACAACAAAACTCTATACAGACAGTGCGTCACAGGTTAAATCCAACAACACTGAACATTACATTGTCAGACTAGCGTTGGTTAATCTGACGAGTGAACTCTATCCAGTCAGACCGCCACTGGTTAATCTGACTAGTGAACTCTATACAGTCAGAGCACTACTGGTTCATCTGACAAGTGAACTCTATACAGTCAGAGCACTACTGGTTCATCTGACAAGTGAACTCTATACAGTCAGACCACCACTGGTTAAACTGACAAGTGAACTCTATAGTCAGACCAACACTGGTTAATCTGACAAGTGAACTCTATACAGTCAGAGCACCACTGGTTAATCTGACAAGTGAACTCTATACAGTCAGACCACCACTGGTTAATCTGACGAGTGAACTACAGACTAGCATCGATTACTCTGATAACAACAGAGCGTTACATAGACAAATACCATTGGTTACCCTGAAACAATAGAGCGTTACAAAGACAAATACCATTGGTTACCCTGAAAACAATAGAGCGTTACATAGACAAATACCATTGGTTACTCTGACATCAACAGAGCGTTACATAGACAAATACCATTGGTTACCCTGACAACAACAGAGCGTTACAAAGACAAATACCATTGGTTACCCTGACAACAAAAGAGCGTTACATAGACAAATACCATTGGTTACCCTTTCAACAACAGAGAGATACATAGACAAATACAATTGTTTACACTTACAACAACAGAGCGTTACATAGACAAATACCACTGGTTACCCTGACAACAACGCAGCGTTACATGGACAAATATCATTGGTTACCCTGACAACAACAAAGCGATACATAGACAAATACAATTGTTTACACTGACAACAACAGAGCGTTACATAGACAAATACGATTGGTTACTCTGACAACAACAGAGCGTTACATAGACAAATACCACTGGTTACCTGACAACAACAGAGCGTTACATAGACAAATACCACTGGTTACCCTGACAACAACAGAACGTTAAAGACAAATATCATTGGTTACCCTGACAACAACAGAGCGATACATAGACAAATACAATTGTTTACACTGACAACAACAGAGCGTTATATAGACAAATACCATTGGTTACCCTGACAACAGAGCGTTACATAGACAAATATCATTGTTACACTGACACAACGAGCGTTACATAGACAAATACCATTGGTTACTCTGACAACAACAGAGCGTTACATAGACAAATATCATTGTTACACTGACAAAACAGAGCTAGCTTTACATAGACAAATACCATTGGTTACTCTGACAACAACTGAACTCTATATAGACAGAACATCACTGGTTACTCTGCCAAAAGAACTCTACATAAACAGGAGGGGGGGGGGGGGGGGGGGGAGAATCGGTTTCTCTAACAACAGAACTCTCCATAGAAAGAACAACATTGATCGATCTGACAACAGCTGAACTCCACGCAGACGGAACAACATTGGTTACTCTAGCAACAGAACTCCACATGGGCAGAGCCACATTGGGTCACTTTTGACCACACAACTCTGCGCAGACAGAACAGCACTGGTTAGTGTGACAACCACCACCACCACACTGTTCGTAGACAGAACAACCTGACTTGATCTGAGGACAACCGAAGTAGTCATAGACACAACAGCGTTCGATTCGTTCAGTTGAAGTCATGTTATTGATTGCCCAGCTGATAGTGCTGACACATACCGGGGCTGCCCAACACCATTGGCTGATCTGTCGATTTAACGCTATGATTATTCTGATCACAACCAAACCTTATATAAACAGTGTAACATTGAAAATAAAACCCGTGTCTCCCTGATGAGTCCGATCCAGCGGACGAAAGGCCTAGGAGCAGGCAATACAAATAGATCTGCCTTTGAGAAGGATTACAATGGTTCCTTCATGCAGCTGGTGAAGAGTTTTCATATTTATAATAGATTTGCTTTATTTCATGTTCCCATTTTCTTTATCTTCAACCCCCCCCCCCTCCCCCCCCCCTCAAGTTCAAATCTTTGCGAAGTCATTACTGTGATGATGGAGGGGTTGTTGGCCTGCGCTTGTTTTTTCCGCAACTATTAGAATTTCGTCTTTGTATTTGTCTGACTTTATTCAAGTTTAAAAGGCTGTGCCAGTCTTGAATAAAGGTTACTCTGTGTTAGGTTTTCTTATGGGAGCGCAAGTTACCCACTTGTTTATTGTTTAATGTAACATTGGTTAATCACACACACACACACACACACACACACACACACGCACGCACGCACGCACGCACGCACGCGCGCGCACGCACACACGCACGCACGCACGCACGCACACCCCCCACCCCCACCCCACCCCCACACACGATTGAATTGTACATGGATAAACAAAAATTTGTCGATGACGCTCACAAATGCGTTCACATGGAAAGAACGAGATTGATCAATCGAAAACATCTGAAAGTCTGAATATATGGGACAACATTGCTAAACCTGACGACAACCAAACTTTTCATGTAAGCAGTACGACGCTAGTTAACCTAAGCAGACGAAAAATAACTGAATTTTCCACAGATTGTCTGGTGGTTACCCCGACAACGACTGAACTCTATAGAGACAACACAATATTGATTAACCTGATTACAACTAACTGAACTCTGTGGAGACAGTATACATTAGTCAACCTGACAATAAGAGACTGGATGTTTTGTTCTACAGAAGAATTACTATCGTCATTAAACGGGCGCACATGAAAGATGTACTCTGCTTCGGCGCAGCAGTCCTAAGTTCATGTACAGAAAATGGTTATGGTGAAATCGCAACACGCTTTCGCCGTTTCCTGCGTACGTTTTAAAATTTCAATGGATTTTTTTTTCACTTTTTGACGTAAATTTTCACTGTGCAAGTATCAAACAGAGCATAAAGAGAGTATCGAAGTAAACATTCACACGCACATATACACACGCAGACACACATGCAAACACACACAGGAGAGAGGAGAGAGAGAGAGAGAGAGAGAGAGAGAGAGAGAGAGAGAGAGAGAGAGGAGGAGAGAGAGAGAGAGAGATGCGGACAAAGTGTCTACTTCAAGGAAAACACAAATGGATGCACACAGAGAGTGTCTATTTCAAGGAAAACACGTAATCACCAAACAACAAGACCAAACGAGCCGTTCTGTCTAGACACCTGACTGCTGTGTTTATGCCCTTTCGGCCCAGTCCCGAGGCCTGTTTATTCATAACGCACGGTTTTATCCCCAAATTGCACGCGTGCATGACAGCCTGTCCCACCAGCTAGCGGGCGGGAAGCTAGGCAGGCCATATGATCCGCAACAGCAGCATCTGTGTCAATAATTCCAGCCCCTGGCAGACGCCATCATGCAAATGCCAATATTCTTCGCTCGGCTTGCCTGAGAGTAAATGACACCCAGTTGGCTCTGACACTCCGTGTGACTGCTGCCCCGCCAATCCACAGACACACGACATTAGGGGGAAAAAAAAGAACAAAACAGGGAGTAACTGATTGTGCGGGACAAAACAACCTCACGGGGAGGGGAGGGAGGGGGTGGGGGGAAGTCAAACAAAAAGAAAGAAAGACTGAAAAAAAAGAAATATAATGAAGACTGAGAGATAAAGATTAAGACACAGTTGTGTCGTTTCGTTGAAGAAGAACCAATCGGTCGAAACGCGTTGAGCTTGTTCTGTAATTTGCTTGTTCCTTTGTTTGGCGGTGCCAGTAATTCTGTTTTTGTGTGGCGGTGCCAGTAATTCTGGTTTTGTTTGGCGGTGCCAGTAATTCTGGTTTTGTGTGGCGGTGCCAATAATTCTGGTTTTGTGTGGCGGTGCCAGTAATTCTGGTTTTGTGTGGCGGTGCCAGTAATTCTGTTTTTGTGTGGCGGTGCCAGTAATTCTGTTTTTGTGTGGCGGTGCCAGTTAATTCTGGTTTTGTGTGGCGGTGCCAATAATTCTGGTTTTGTGTGGCGGTGCCAGTAATTCTGGTTTTGTGTGGCGGTGCCAGTAATTCTGGTTTTGTGTGGCGGTGCCAGTAATTCTGGTTTTGTGTGGCGGTGCCAGTAATTTGGTTTTGTGTGGCGGTGCCAGTAATTCTGGTTTTGTGTGGCGGTGCCAGTAATTCTGGTTTTGTGTGGCGGTGCCAGTAATTCTGGTTTTGTGTGGCGGTGCCAGTAATTCTGGTTTTGTGTGGCGGTGCCAGTAATTCTGGTTTTGTGTGGCGGTGCCAGTAATTCTGGTTTTGTGTGGCGGTGCCAGTAATTCTGGTTTTGTGTGCGGTGCCAGTAATTCTGGTTTTGTGTGGCGGTGCCAGTAATTCTGGTTTTGTGTGGCGGTGCCAGTAATTCTGGTTTTGTGTGGCGGTGCCAGTAATTCTGGTTTTGTGTGGCGGTGCCAGTAATTCTGGTTTTGGTTCAGTTTCCGCCTGCAGTCCCCAACTTTAAAAGTAATCTGCCTGCCTGTCCACCCCACTACCGCCCCCCCCCTCCCCCCTCCCCACTTTAAAAGTAATCTGCCTGCCTGTCACCCACCCCACTACCCGCCCCCCCCCCTCCTCCCCCCTCTCTCATCTTTAAAAGTAATCTGCCTGCCTGTCACCACCCCCACTACCCGCCCCCCCTCCTCCCCCTCTCTCATCTTTAAAAGTAATCTGCCTGCCTGTCACCACCCCCACTACCGCCCCCCTCCTCCCCCTCTCTCAACTTTAAAAGTAATCTGCCTGCCTGTCACCACCCCCACTACCGCCCCCCCTCCTCCCCCTCTCTCAACTTTAAAAGTAATCTGCTTGCCTGTCACCACCCCCACTACCCGCCCCCCCTCCTCCCCCCTCTCTCATCTTTAAAAGTAATCTGCCTGCCTGTCACCACCCCCACTACCCCCCCCCCCCCTTATCTTTAAAGTACCTCCTCCCCATACCCCCTCTCCCTCTCATCTTGTGAAAATTTCATGCGTTTAGTGTTCTTTTTCATTGTATCCTTGGCAAACTTTGAAGAGCATGCATTCATTTTGTGAGTTCATGACCACAATAGCCAGTAGAAACTCACAGGACCTGATTTATTCTTTCTGTTTATCGCAGTCTGTGGATGGACAGAATGCAGACTTTGAAGAGTTCATTTGAAGATCTAAGCGTTGCTAATCCTAACAGTCACAATACTGGTCTCGGGGCAAGAAATTTTTTCAAAACAACATTTAGCAGGTTTGGCTGAAGAGAAAAAAAACCCACGGAGAGATTTCCAGTGACAGTAGAAGAATTCAATGGAAGGGTGCAACCAGCACAAGCCAAACATGCTCACATCCACATACACAGCGTTGATGACGTCAACCAGCAGAAGCCAAACATACTCACATCCACATACACAGCGTTGATGACGTCAACCAGCAGAAGCCAAACATACTCACATCCACATACACAGCGTTGATGAAGTCAACCAGCAGAAGCCAAACATACTCACATCCACATACACAGCGTTGATGACGTCAACCAGCAGAAGCCAAACATACTCACATCCACATACACAGCGTTGATGAAGTCAACCAGCAGAAGCCAAACATACTCACATCCACATACACAGCGTTGATGACGTCAACCAGCAGAAGCCAAACATACTCACATCCACATACACAGCGTTGATGACGTCAACCAGCAGAAGCCAAACATACTCACATCCACATACACAGCGTTGATGACATACTCACATCCACATACACAGCGTTGATGACATACTCACATCCACATACACAGCGTTGATGACATACTCACATCCACATACACAGCGTTGATGACATACTCACATCCACATACACAGCGTTGATGACATACTCACATCCACATACACAGCGTTGATGACATACTAACATCCACATACACAGCGTTGATGACATACTCACATCCACATACACAGCGTTGATGAAGCGTGCGTTTCTCCTGCTCTGGATCATAAGGCCGGGCTCTGGTGTATCGAAACACCAACACCGCAGCATTAATGAATTGAATTGTCTCTTTTTCTGCGGAAGTTTCCCTCATCAATAAAAACATCAAAACAACATCTCTCAATTATCTTATTCCCTCTTTCTTTAGGTTTCAGTGGACTGAATGACAAACCCTCTTACAACATCTCCTCAATCTTTCACGGGATTTGAACCCATGATCCTCTGATTGAAAGTCTGGTATTAAAACAGGTCAGCCACTACATATGATCACCGGATTTGAACTCATAATCCTCTGATTGAAAGCCTGCTATTAAAACAGTTCAGCCACTACATATGATCACGGGATTTGAACCCATAATCCTCTGAGTGAAAGCCTGGTATTAAACAGGTCAGCCACTACATATGATCACAGGATTTGAACCATAATCCTCTGAGTGAAAGTCTGGTATTAAAACAGGTCAGCCACTACATATGATCACAGGATTGAACCAATAATCCTTTGAGTGAAAGCCTGGTATTAAAACAGTTCAGCAACTACATATGATCACAGGATTTGAACCCATAATCCTCTGAGTGAAAGCCTGGTATTAAACAGGTCAGCCACTACATATGATCACAGGATTTGAATAATTCTGAGTGAAGTGGTATTAAACAGGTCACCTACTATGATCAAGATTTGAACCATAATCCTCTGAGTGAAAGCCTGTATTAAACAGGTCAGCCACTACATATGATCACAGGATTTGAACCCATAATCCTCTGAGTGAAAGCCTGGTATTAAACAGGTCAGTCACTACATATGATCACAGGATTTGAACCATAATCCTCTGAGTGAAAGCCTGGTATCAAACAGGTCAGCACTACATATGATCACAGGATTTGAACCATAATCCTCTGATTGAAAGTCTGGTATCAAACAGGTCAGCCATACATATGATCACGGATTTGAACCATAATCCTCTGAGTGAAAGCTGGTATTAAACAGGTCAGCCACTACATATGATCACAGGATTTGAACCCATAATGCTCTTGAGTGAAAGCCTGGTATTAAACAGGTCAGCCACTACATATGATCACAGGATTTGAACCCATAATCTCTTGAGTGAAAGCCTGGTATTAAACAGGTCAGCCACTACATATGATCACAGGATTTGAACCATAATCCTCTGAGTGAAAGCCTGGTATTAAACAGGTCAGCCACTACATATGATCACAGGATTTGAACCCATAATCCTCGAGTGAAAGCCTGGTATTAAACAGGTCAGCCACTACATATGATCACAGGATTTGAACCATAATCCTCTGAGTGAAAGCCTGGTATTAAACAGGTCAGCCACTACACCTGTGCACTCTTGATTGGAAGCCCTTGGGTCTGTACCACAATTAGAACACACGAACACTCGAGTTAAAAGTTTTAAAGCATTATGACATAAGAAGACAGTTTCCTAGCAAATCAAAGATCATCATCTTCTTCCGTCTATGCTTTATAATTTTCTCTCTCCTTCCGATCTCCAGAGTACGTCACGTCCACACACACACCCCCTCCTTCTCTTCCCCCTTCCACCTCCTGTCTATCTTCGTTTATTCTGACTCCTATTGCAAGATCCTGGGTGTTGAACCTGGCAGTGTCTCAAGCTGGTCGAACCACGTTGGACTCTGCAGGTGCCCGACATGAATCTGGCACTCTCACCTTGAAAGCCGTCATCTGGGCGGCGTCACGTGTAATGCTACACAGGTTCTATCTCCCACCCTCCTCACATGCTACACAGGTCCTATCTCCCACCCTCCTCACATGCTACACAGGTTCTATCTCCCACCCTCCTCACATGCTACACAGGTTCTATCTCCCACCCTCCTCAGATGCTACATAGGTTCTATCTCCCATTCTCCTCAGATGCTACATAGGTTTTATCTCCCACCCTCCTCAGATGCTACATAGGTTATATCTCCCACCCTCGTAAGATGCTACATAGGTTCTATCTCCCGCCTCCCCAGATCTACATAGGTTCTATCTCCGCTACTGGCTACAATCTACATAGGTTCTATCTCCCGCCCTCCTCAGATGCTACATAGGTTCTATCTCCTCAGATGCTACATAGGTTCTATCTCCCCCTCCTCAGATGCTACATAGGTTCTATCTCCCGCCCTCCTCAGATGCTACATAGGTTCTATCTCCCACCCTCCTCAGATGTACATAGGTTCTATCTCCGCCCTCCTCAGATGCTACATAGGTTCTATCTCCCACCCTCCTCAGATGCTACATAGGTTCTATCTCCATCCTCCTCAGATGCACATAGGTTCTATTCCCACCTCCTCAGATGCTTACATAGGTTCTATCTCCCCCCTCCTCAGATGCACATAGGTTCTATCTCCATCCTCCTCAGATGTTTCATAGGTTCTAATCATCCACACCCTCCTCAGATGTTACATAGGTTCTATCTCTCACCCTCCTAGATGCTACATAGGTTCTATCTCCCGCCCTCCTCAGATGCTATCATAGGTTCTATCTCCCGCCCTCCTCAGATGTTACATAGGTTTATCTCCCGCCCTCCTAAGATGCTACATTAGGTTTATCTCCCGCCCTCCTCAGATGCTACATAGGTTCTTCTCCTCAGATGCTACATAGGTTCTATCTCCCGCCCTCCTCAGATGCTACATAGGTTCTATCTCCCGCCCCTCCTCAGATGCTACATAGGTTCTATCTCCCGCCCTCCTCAGATGCTACATAGGTTCTTCCCTCCCTCCTCACATGCTACATAGGTTCTATCTCCCGCCCTCTCAGATGCTACATAGGTTCTATCTCCTCAGATGCTACATAGGTTCTTCTTCCGCCCTCCTCAGATGCTACATAGGTTCTCTCTCCTGCCCTCCTAGATGCTACATAGGTTCTATCTCTCACCCTCCTCAGATGCTACATAGGTTCTATCTCCCGCCCTCTCAGATAGCTACATAGGTTCTATCTCCCGCCCTTCCTCAGATTGCTACTAGTTCTATCTCCGCCACCCTCCTGAATCTAAAATAGGTTCTGATCTCCGCCTCCTAGATGCTACATAGTTCTATCTCCCTCCCTCCTGAGATGCTCATAGGTTCTATCTCTCCCCCTCCTCAGATGATTCTCATCCATAAACATCGAAGGGGGTGTGCTTGAAACCTGAATGTAAACCCACACTGAACCCTTTACCTTCTTCCCTCTGACCTTCCTGCCCTCTGACCTTCCTGCCTCTTGCCTTCCAACGCTCTCCCTTGCACATCTAACAATCGCCTCTGTCTGTCGTCTGCTGTCGTCTGCTCTCTCACTCCTCTCGTTCCATCTCTCTCTCTCTCCTCTCTCTTCCTCATCTTTCAGTGAATTTTCTCTTTCATGAAACGTCAGTCAAAACCATAACACAAACAAACCGTTAAAGGGCAACAGGTCATCGAACTTCAAACCTGAACAGCACAGTTACTCTCACGATAGGAAATAGACAGTGTAACTTATCTTTCGTCATGAACTCGACCGTTCAGTGCCCACAGCTACAAAGCACCTTCAGTGAAACAGGCCAGTAGTATGCACAACTACAAAGCACCTTCAGTGAAATAGGGCCAGTAGTATGCACAACTACAAAGCCTTCATGAAATAGGCCAGTATAGCACAACTACAAAGCACCTTCAGTGAAATAGGCCAGTAGTATGCACAACTACAAAGCACCTTCAGTGAAATAGGCCAGTAGTATGCACAACTACAAAGCACCTTCAGTGAAATAGGCCAGTAGTATACACAACTACAAAGCACCTTCAGTGAAATAGGCCAGTAGTATGCACAACTACAAAGCACCTTCAGTGAAATAGGCCAGTAGTATGCACAACTACAAAGCACCTTCAGTGAAATAGGCCAGTAGTATGCACAACTACAAAGCACCTTCAGTGAAATAGGCCAGTAGTATGCACAACTACAAAGCACCTTCAGTGAAATAGGCCAGTAGTATGCACAACTACAAAGCACCTTCATGAAATAGGCCAGTAGTATGCACAACTACAAAGCACCTTCAGTGAAATAGGCCAGTAGTATGCACAACTACAAAGCACCTTCAGTGAAATAGGCCAGTAGTATACACAACTACAAAGCACCTTCAGTGAAACAGGCCAGTAGTATCACAACTACAAAGCACCTTCAGTGAAATAGGCCAGTAGTATGCACAACTACAAAGCACCTTCAGTGAAATAGGCCAGTAGTATGCACAACTACAAAGCACCTTCAGTGAAATAGGCCAGTAGTATGCACAACTACAAAGCACCTTCAGTGAAATAGGCCAGTAGTATGCAAACTACAAAGCACCTTCAGTGAAAAGGCCAGTAGTATGCAGAACGGAAAGAAGGAAGGAGAAAAGACAGGAAGATGGAACATACGCGGCAGCATCATGATGTCGCGACTCTTGTTCCGGTTCTCCACTCTATGGCCGCTGGCACAGTCCCCGACACCGAGCCGTGGCACTATCGTCTTCAGCATCTGCAGGCACACACACACACACACACACACACACACACACACACACCACACACACACACACACACACACACACACACACACACACACACACACACACACAAATCACACATGTGCACGCAACTGTCAAGATCAAAGCCAAGTTTTGCAGCTTGTCAGTTTACAGATAATGATAGAACCTTCTCCTAACAGAGAAACTACTACCTGCCTAATACAAATGTACAGAAAAGAAATCTTTCCTCCTTTTCTCATTAATGCTGGATACTCATATTCGGCATACGTTTCACTCTTACTGCCCCCCCCCCCCGTTCCCCCACTCCCTCCCACTCTCCAGTGTCATCATTTATGTCCTCTTGTCAGAGCATCGAGTCACTATCACAGTAGTTACACCATCTTTTTCTTTCTGAAAAACTCTTACACCTTATCCCTAAAAGAAAGTTTTCCCCAAAGTTTCCGATCTTTGAATGAAACATTTGATGAGTTTCTTGTACGGTCGCATTGTCACGATAGGCATAGCAGTTGTCTCTGCTTTTCCTCTTATTCATCTCGTTGCAGGATAATGGAATACGATGATCTCCCTCCCTCCCTCCCCGATCCT
This sequence comes from Conus ventricosus, assembly GCA_018398815.1. NCBI lineage: Eukaryota > Metazoa > Mollusca > Gastropoda > Neogastropoda > Conidae > Conus > Conus ventricosus. Next base: position 100,566,396 of record CM031600.1, read on the forward strand.
CCTCTGCTTCTATTCCGATTCACCTCGTTACAAGATAATAGAACATGATGATCTCTCCCCCCCCCCCTCTTCATTCTTCCCCCTTTCTCTCTCTCACTCGCTGTATCCTTTCCACCTGCCTCTCTCTTTTCCCTTTCTCACCCCCCCCCCACCTTCCCCACCACCCTCCTTCCGTCTCACCTGGTACTCCTTGTCCAGCTTGCTGAGGGCGGGCTCGGCCTGTCTGGAGTAGTAGCTGACGTAGGCCGTGGGGAACAGGGACAGCGGGTACACCGTCTCCCCGCACTGCAGGTGTAACGCCACCGCCTCGTACACCTGGCTGTACTGTGACTGGAAGCACAGGGGTGGAGGGGGGTGTTCAGCACAATGTCAAAATAAAGCCACACATCACCTGGACATACACTACTTCAGTCTGGGTCTAACCCCGGAACAATCGTGTTTGGGAAACCCGACCGACTCCATTTCTTTCTGCTGGTCTAAACATTTTTCCTGACAGTGGGGGAAAAGGGGTAAGCAGCTTTATCGAACCCCGACATAATTTGCACGCAATCTCCCGTTCGTTGCTGTGGTGAAAAATGGCATTTTCCCCTAGTTACATCTAGACTACTGCACAAACAATTTGCAGCCGACAAAATTGATCAGCATTTACAAGAGGATATGCACAGTAGCTTCCCTTCGTTGCAATGGCGAAAAAAACAGCATACCTTTTCCAGTGTAAGACAAGTCCGCTGCGCAAACAATTTACAGCCAACAAAATTAATCGGCATGCGCAAGAGGAAATGTGTGAATACAAACCGAATGTGTTCGAGCAGGAGCAACGGTCCATGTGAAAAGTGAACACTGGTATGGTGTGTCGGCCATTACACGCGTCAACCACCACCTAACGTACTATAACACCACAAAACAACAACAAAACATAAAAGCATCGGTGTCCTCCCCTTCTCCCCTTCACAATGATTGTGGAACACACGGGCTGGCTGTGGCAATGCTGTCCTTTCTTCACTGCTTTGTGTGACACAGATGTGTCCTGCATGGACTTGCATGATGTGAGACAACCATTTCACACCAGACTCCATGAAAACCTTGTTCAGAGATGTCCCACCTGATGTGATCTTTGAATTTCTGAAAGAGATTAACATTTTTCATCTGATCTAAGATCTTACAGAAGAAAATGCTTTTAACCAAAATTTCTAGTGTGTTTTTAGGTGTATTTAAAAAGGGTTGTGTGAATGAGTTTTTTTTTCTTTTTTTTTCTTTCTTAATACGACTTGCGATTTAACTTCAACGCGGTGACAGCCCTGATATGGCCCTTTGCGGTCGGCTGGGCTACAAGCAGCATTACCATGACCACGACCGACACAGAGCCATTCCAGGCCTGACTGCCAGACAGACTTACCACAGTGCGGATCATGTTCTTGCGGAAGCGGCGCAGATGCAGCACGGCGCTGTAGACGTCCACCACGTCCTCCATCTCCAGCTGCTTGAGGCAGTAGTCCACCGCCAGGAACACGGCGCTCCGACCCCCGCCACACCTGGCCACCAGGGAGGAAGGAAGGAAGGAAGAAGGAATGAAAGAAGGAACTACAAATGAAATATACGCATACATACATACATAAACCCTCGCCACAAATGCGTGAAGAGGCAGATGTACATGCGCTGTAGACAGGAAGAGGGATGCTATGATATGTTCAGTCCCATTATCACTGTACATAAACAGATGTTACAAGAAAGTGAAGAAAGAAGGAAGGAACAAGAGGAAGATTTGAGCTATGGGTCTGATGAAAAAAAGAGAATGTGAACGTCAGGCTTTTTCACTCCCCCCCCCCCCCGCCCCCCAAGAAAAAAACAAAAACAAACAAACAAACAAAACAAACTTTACTCCCTCTCATTATGAACGCATGCGCATATGCACAGATATGTGTGCGTGCATGTGAACATGTGCATAGTGTGTGGGTGCCTTGAGGGAGGTTCTACAACTGATGTATCACTCACACACAGCCTTACACCCATGTGGTTGTGCCAGCAAGTGTCCACACACACACACTCTCCTGACCCACACGTATGTCTATGTAGGTAAAAGCGTGTCGCCGTGTACCACCCTCAGGGCCTGATGACCGTTCACCGACTGACCTGCAGTGGACAGGATGGGTCCCGGGGCGTGCTGAGCTGAAGGCGTTGACACGCCGCCGGACGTCCAGCACGAGCCCCGGGTCAGGGTTCTCCTCCCGGAAGCCCACCATCTCGAACTGCCGCACGAGGCGCTGCTCGAAACCCCCTTCCTGCCAGAATCACACAGGCGAGTCTTTCAGCGTCTGGTCCCCTCACGTGAAAACAAACGTCAGGTTAAACACAATGCTATCAGTGTAATGAGGAAACGTCAGGTTAAACACAACGCTATCAGGTATGAGGAAACGTCAGGTTAAACACAATGCTATCAGTGTATGAGGAAACGTCAGCATAAAGGGGCCATTCCTGCTGATCACGTCTGCTGTCTCGTTGTAAAATAACTCTGCAGATGTTTCTGTATGTCTGTTTTAAGGCCGTGCATCTCATCATCTTTTATTCTCAGCGTCCTCCCAGGATTGAAAGTCATCAGGAGAACACGAGTGATGCTAGCAGAGTCAGGGGTGGTAACTCCACAGCCGTCTGTCCTCAGTCATGGGCAACAAGGTAGAGGTATTGTAACCACTCTAGTCGTGGAATGTGTCCATCTGGAACCGGTCCCAATCTGGGACATCCTGCCCCAGGCTTATAGGACAGTGTTGGACTGACAGTCTCGCCCATTGTGAAAGGCTTCGGTCATACTACGAGCTGCACTGTGAATTGCAGTGTGGACTAGCCATGGGCGAGTTGTCAGAGCTGTCAGTTGTCAGAGCTGTCAGTGGTCAGAGCTGTCAGCTGTGAGAGGTGTGAGTGGTGGGTGCCCACACTACAGCAATGACAGCCAGTAGGACGGCAGCGTGATGAGAAGGATCACATCAGTGACTGAAGATGTGACTACATCATGAACGACAGCTCTGCGGGCAGTGCTGTTAGTGAGCAAATGAACTATTGGAAACATGATCGGCGCTAGCGTTTACATCACCAGCCTGACTGTCGCCTAAGGTGTAGCCACCTCTACGGTAACTGTAGCCACCCATTGCATCGCGCTGTTACGGCACAGCTCACAGTGTAGCTGATAGTGTAGCTTACTGCTGGTTTGGTGACAAGGGCTTCAGGGTCCTCCTATCAATATCAACTATGTATATTGACTGCACAGGTCCTCCTATCAACATCAACTATATATATTGACTGCACAGGTCCTCCTATCAACATCAACTGTGTATATTGACTGCACAGGTCCTCCTATCAACATCAACTATGTATATTGACTGCACAGGTCCTCCTATCAACATCAACTATGTATATTGACTGCATAGGCCCTCCTATCAACATCAACTATGTATATTGACTGCACAGGCCCTCCTATCAACATCAACTATGTATATCGACTGCACAGGTCCTCCTGTCAACATCAACTATGTATATTGACTGCACATGTCCTCCTATCAACATCAACTGTGTATATTGACTGCACAGGTCCTCCTATCAACATCAACTATGTATATTGACTGCACAGGTCCTCCTATCAACATCAACTATGTATATTGACTGCACAGGCCCTCCTATCAACATCAACTATGTATATTGACTGCACAGGTCCTCCAATCAACATCAACTGTGTATATTGACTGCACAGGTCCTCCAATCAACATCAACTGTGTATATTGACTGCACAGATCCTCCTATCAACATCAACTGTGTATATTGACTGCACAGGATTTTGTGACAAGGGCTTGGGGTCCTCCTATCAACATCAACTATACATATTGTGTATGTATATGTATATGCATATTGACTGCACAGGATTCTGTGACAAGTGAGAGTCCTCCAATCAACATCAACTGTGTACATTGACTGCACAGGATTCTGAAGATTCTGCTTGAAGAAAAGACCACGGAACACTGGCTGTTCAACAACAATGGTAGGCACTTAACGACGAAACCAAAAAGTTTCATTGTGGCAGATCTTTTTAAAAGGAATACTCAACGCTGAGCGCACGCCGTGTTACTGTTGAAAAAGGACATCTTGATCAAGACTGCACACCACTCTTATGTACTGCCAAAGGAAACCAACTCTCAGATTGTTCAGAGTGCCGAGGACAATGACACGTCAACACTGAAGTGTATCTGCTAAGAGGTAACATCCCTACGCTCCATGAGTGACGAGCGCTAAAGATGGTGGAACGTATATTGTATATTGTATATGTGTATGTATATGCATATTGACTGCATAGGATTTTGTGACACGGGCTTGGGGTCCTCCTATCAACATCAGCTATGCATATTGACCAAACCTCACGTGTCATCACCACTATGTGACAGGTTGCTGATACCTCCACTGCACCCAAAAGGCCTGATGTTCACATGGCTGAGGAACACCGACCAGTCCACACTAATTCCCAGTATTCCTACTCAATGAATCTTTCCAGATTTCGGTACAAGAAGCCAGTAAGGAAGCAATGCGGTTCTGAGCAGTTCGGTGAAAACAGCTTCAGTATGATTTGTGTCAAGCTGAATCCCGTGCCGTAAGTGGATAAGGGAACATAAGCATGACAGGGCCATTCTACCCGTGGCGCCTGTTGTCTCTTCGTCAAATAACCCTGCAGGTGTTTCTGCCTATCTAGTTTATGACCAGGTCCTACATACTGCGATGCTTAGTGATGTGGACGTTTGCCATGACAGTAGGTGAGGATGAGATTCGAGCAGGACTGGCGCCTGCCCTTCAGATAACGAACAAAGCAAGCAGGAAGGAACTGTAACAGTGTTTGGTTCAAAGGTGGACTTGCCTGGCAACATTGGTAAGTATGAGGATGCCAAAAAGAACAAATCGTCAGCTTTTTCATTCTTCAGTCTCAGGACTCCCAGAATTCAATGCGGTGTCAGCTTCCTTGAAAACAAATCAAGCCTGACCAAAGAACAAGGGCCATCAGAATGCAGTCTGACCAAACATTAAGGGCCATCACAATACAGTCTGACCAAAGAACAAGGGCCATCACAATACAGCCTGACCAAACAACAAGTCCATCAGAATGCAGTCTGACCAAAGAACAAGGCCATCAGAATGCAGTCTGACCAAACAACAAGTCCATCAGAATGCAGTCTGACCAAACAACAAGTCCATCAGAATGCAGTCTGACCAAACAACAAGTCCATCAGAATGCAGTCTGACCAAAGAACAAGGCCATCAGAATGCAGTCTGACCAAACAACAAGTCCATCAGAATGCAGTCTGACCAAACAACAAGGGCCATCACAATACAGTCTGACCAAAGAACAAGGGCCATCACAATACAGTCTGACCAAAGAACAAGGGCCATCACAATACAGCCTGACCAAAGAACAAGGCCATCAGAATGCGAAAGGCGGCAGCCCTCCACCTACAGATGTCAACAGGAGAAACATGAAGGTTCGCTTGCTCGTTTCTCTCTATACGCCCGTGACCATGCTCTTCCAAACATGCTGTATGAAATGTCAGATACATACACACTGAACACTGCCACCAAATCAACTCCAACAATTGACAGGAAGAGAAGGAAAAGGGGATGGAAGTGCGAAGGAGGGGAGGGGGGAAAACGAGGTCTTCACCATGCCCCAAGGACCAGGGATCCCGTGTTCGCCCCTACCCGCTGTATCCTGAAGGTGAGTGTTCGCCCCTACCCGCTGTATCCTGAAGGTGAGTGTTCGCCCCTACCCGCTGTATCCTGAAGGTGTGTTCGCCCCTACCCGCTGTATCCTGAACGAGTGTTCGCCCCTACCCGCTGTATCCTGAAGGTGAGTGTTCGCCCCTACCCGCTGTATCCTGAAGGTGTGTTCGCCCCTACCCGCTGTATCCTGAAGGTGAGTGTTCGCCCCTACCCGCTGTATCCTGAAGGTGAGTGTTCGCCCCTACCCGCTGTATCCTGAAGGTGTGTTCGCCCCCTACCCGCTGTATCCTGAAGATGAGTGTTCGCCCCTACCCGCTGTATCCTGAAGGTGTGTTCGCCCCTACCCGCTATATCCTGAAGGTGAGTGTTCGCCCCTACCCGCTGTATCCTGAAGGTGTGTTCGCCCCTACCCGCTGTATCCTGAAGGGGAGTGTTCGCCCCCTACCCGCTGTATCCTGAAGGTGTGTTAACCCCTACCTGCTGTATCCTGAAGGTGTGTGTTCACCCCTACCCGCTGTATCCTGAAGGTGAGTGTTCGCCCCTACCCGCTGTATCCTGAAGGTGTGTGTTCACCCCTACCCGCTGTATCCTGAAGGTGTGTGTTCGCCCCTACCCGCTGTATCCTGAAGGTGTGTGTTCACCCCTACCCGCTGTATCCTGAAGGTGTGTGTTCACCCCTACCCGCTGTATCCTGAAGGTGTGTGTTCACCCCTACCCGCTGTATCCTGAAGGTGCGGATGTTGAGGTGGGCCATGAAGACGCTGTCCTCGTTCCAGATGTGGATGTCCCCGTGTCGCACGTAGCGGTGGCTGGTGGCCATGTCGTTCCAGTACTTGTCACACTGCTGCTGCACAACGTCACCCGTGCTTTCATACCATTAGACGTGGCCCCCAGGTCCATTTGGGGGGGGGGGGGGGGGGGCTTGGGTAGGCATGTGGTGGAGACATATGTAAATTGAAAAGGCTTTCACCAAATCAGCTCGAAGTGTGTGGCGTCTTGGGAAAATGTGTGCTTGGAACAAACATATCCCCTACCATCATAAACACTCACACACACACACACCACGCACGCACGCACGCACGCACGCACGCACGCACGCAACGCACGCACCACGCACGCACACACGCACACACAACCACCTGTCACGAGCGTCTTAAACAATTGCACAACTGACAATTCTGTACTTGTGAAAACAAAAGAAATGCGCGAGTGTGCGCTGCATACACACAGACACAGACACACACATACAGTGTCTCTAAGAGAGAGAGAGAGAGAGAGAGAGAGAGAGAGAGAGAGAGAGAGAGAGAGAGAGAGAGAGAGAGAGAGAGAGAGAGAAAGGGGGGACGAGGAGTATTTTGGAACATCGGCTACGATGGACACACACACACACTCTCTATCTCTCTCTCTCTCTCTCTCTCTCTCTCTCTCTCCTCTCTTCTCCTTCTCTCTCTCTCACACACACACACACATACACTCACTCACTCACACTCACTCACTCACTCACACACACACACACTCACTCATACACACACACACACACACGCACACACACCACACACACACACACACACACACACACACACACACACACACACCACCACACACACCACACACACACACACTCACGCACGCTCACACACAACACACACACACACACACACACACACACACACCACACACACACACACACACACACTCACTCACACACTCACATACTCACACACGCGCACACACACACACACACACACACACACACACCACACACACACACACACACACACACACACACACACACACACAGAGTTGGAATCCAGGCAGAAACAATGTTGGAGACAGACGAACAAAGACAGACGGTGAAAGTGTCGTCCAACTTTACCACAGCATTGTCGAAAAGGCCGGTTGCCATGACGATGCAGCGGATACCTTCCTGCCAGACCATGTGCCAGAAAGCTGCCACTGTTTTCCCGCTTGGGCCTGACACACACAGACACACACAATATACAGCCTCACACACACACACACCACACACACACACACACAACACACACACACACCACACACACACACACATACACACACACACACACACACATGCACGCTGAACAAAAACCCGACCCCACGAGTGGTTCCATCTCCTGACCGTCAGTTCTGCTTGCAAACGTTCTGACCATAGACCCCTCCAACTACCTTCTCTTTATAATGACCGTCAGCTCTGCTTGCAAACGTTCTGACCATAGACCCCTCCAACTACCTTCTCTTTATAATGACCGTCAGCTCTGCTTGCAAACGTTCTGACCATAGACCCCTCCAACTACCTTCTCTTTATAGTGACCGTCAGCTGTGCTGACAAACGTTCTGACCATAGACCCCTCCAACTACCTTCTCTTTATAGTGACCGTCAGCTGTGCTGACAAACGTTCTGACCATAGACCCCTCCAACTACCTTCTCTTTATAGTGACCGTCAGCTGTGCTGACAAACGTTCTGACCATAGACCCCTCCAACTACCTTCTCTTTATAGTGACCGTCAGCTGTGCTGACAAACGTTCTGACCATGACCCTCCAACACCTCTCTATAGTGACCGCACGTCTGACAACGTTCTGACCATAGCCCCTCAACTACCTCTTTAGAAGGATGAATTTGAGTGGATATGACTGAGTGAGTTGTCCCCTGCCGGTGCAGCAACATTCACTTCGGTGTATGAACACACTTGCAGGAAGGCGAAAAGTGAGGGAAAAGGAGTGGCGCCACACCATGTCATGCGCTCACCCTGTTTCTTTATTTCTAAACAAGAAAGCAACACAAGTGACTAACAGATAGCATCATCATCATCATCATCATCATCATCCTCATCCTCATCATCACATCACCAATCATCACATCACCATCATCATCATCATCATCATCCTCATCATCATCCTCATCCTCATCATCACCTCATCATCACCATCACCATCACATCACCATCACCATCACCATCATCATCATCATCATCATCATCATCATCATCATCATCGCCTATTACCCCTCCTGGAGTACAGGCCGCCAACAAAGGACCTCCAGGCATCTCTGTCCTGGCTCTTCTTTCCAGCTGGTTCCAAGTCATCCCCATGTTCCTGATGTCTGCTTCCAGGTCCCTGCGCTAGGTGTTCCTTGGCCGACCTCTTTTTCGTTTTCCTTGGGGGGTTCCATGTTAGGGCTTGTCTGGTGATGTTGCTTGCAGGCTTCCGCAGCGTATGTCCAATCCAGCCCCAACGTTGTTTCTTTATTTCCTGTTCTGTGGG
>CM031600.1:100582924-100585424 GCA_018398815.1 Conus ventricosus
GCAAACCTCAAAACCCGTCCCGGTCAGAATCCACAGCTGTGAAAGACAGGCTCCCGAGTAAGTAGCTGGGGGGGGGGGGGGGGGGGGGGTCACGGCATGGAATCCTTCCTCCCAGTCCGTGCTCCGTTCATTTCCCTGTTCCTCCAAAGACAAGGTCAGCAAGACCAGAGACAGCCACCGTTCCTGAATCATGTCACCATTCTCCGACGCAGCAAACAAAAAAGATATAGTTAAACGTTCCCCATCGCAGAGGCGGGGGAGGAGGGAGGGTGGTGGTGGGGCGGAGGGTGAGCGTATAGAGGGGAAACAAAGCAGAGAGGGATGCAAAACGAATCTGACACAGACAGAAGAAATGGAATCCAACCTGCGACACGATGCACTCCATTACACAGCAGAGTGTTTCAATCCTACGGTTTGAACGCGTCAAACGTGCATGGGGGTCGGAAAGGAGGTGGGGGGATGGTGGGGGTGGGGGGGGGGAGGGGGGAGGGGGTGGTGGGCGTGGACTGGAGGATGGGGGGTGAGGGATACGCAAAATCATGAGGACCTGATCCCATCTTGCTAGAAAAGAATTTTCTCTCTCTCTCTCTCTCTCTCTCCTCTCTCTCTCTCTCATATATATATCTATATTTGTCCGTCTGTCTCTCGTCCGTCCGTCCGCCCGTCCGTCCGTCCGTGCGCGCGCGCGCGCGCGTTTGTGTGTGTGTGTGTGTGTGTGTGTGTGTGTGTGTGTGTGTGTGTGTGTGTTGCGCGCGCGCCTCTGAGTCAATCTCTCTAGCCGTACTCTTTCTGTCCGTGGTATTTATCTGAAATATCTGGTAGTAGCAGTGCAGGTAGCAGTGCAGGTAGCAGTGCGGTGCAGGCAGCAGTGCGGTGCAGGTAGCAGTGCATGTAGCAATGCAGGTAGCAGTGCAGGTAGCAGTGCGGTTTCAGGTAGCAGTGCAGGTAGCAGTGCAGGTAGCAGTACAGGTAGCAGTGCAGGTAGCAGTGCAGTGCAGGTAGCAGTGCAGGTAGCAGTGCAGTGCAGGTAGCAGTGCAGTGCAGGTAGCAGTGCAGGTAGCAGTGCGGTGCAGGTAGCAGTGCAGGTAGCAGTGCAGTGCAGGTAGCAGTGCAGTGCAGGTAGCAGTGCGTGTGCAGGTAGCAGTGCAGGTAGCAGTGAGGTAGCAGTGCAGGTAGCAGTGCAGGTAGCAGTGCAGTGCAGGTAGCAGTGCAGGTGCAGTGCAGTGCAGGTATGCAGTGCAGTGCAGGTAGCAGTGCAGTGCAGGTAGCAGTGCAGTGCAGTGCAGTGCAGTGCAGTAGCAGTCAGTGCAGTGCAGTGCAGTGCAGTGCAGTGCAGGCATGCAGGTAGCAGTGCAGGTAGCAGTGCAGGTAGCAGTGCAGTGCAGTAGCAGTACAGTGCAGTACAGGAACAGTGCAGTGCAGTGCAGTGCAGTGCAGTGCAGGTAGCAGTGCAGGTAGCAGTGCAGGTAGCAGTGCAGGTAGCAGTGCAGTGTAGCAGTGCAGTGCAGGTGCAGTGCAGGTAGCAGTGCAGGTAGCAGTGCAGTGCAGATGCAGTGCAGTAGCAGTGCAGGTAGCAGTGCAGTTCAGTAGCAGTGCAGGTAGCAGTGCAGGTAGCAGTGCAGGTAGCAGTGCAGGTAGCAGTGCAGGTAGCAGTGCAGGTAGCAGTGCAGTGCAGGCAGGTAGCAGTGCAGTGCAGTAGCAGGTAACAGTGCAGTGCAGGTGCAGAGTCAGGTAGCAGTGCAGGTGCAGTGCAGGTAGCAGTGCAGGTAGCAGTGCAGTAGCAGTTGCAGGTAGCAGTGCAGGTAGCAGATGCAGTGCAGGTAGCAGTGCAGGAGTAGCAGTGCAGGTAGCAGTGCAGTGCAGGTAGCAGTGCAGAAGCAGGTGCAGTGCAGTAGCATGCAGGTAGCAGTGCATCAGGTAGCAGTGCAGGTAGCAGTGCAGGTAGCAGTGCAGGTAGCAGTGCAGGTAGCAGTGCAGGTAGCAGTGCAGTGCAGGTAGACAGTGCAGTCAGCAGTGCAGTGCAGGTAGCAGTGCAGGTAGCAGTGCAGGTAGCAATGCAGGTAGCAGGTAGCATGCGGTAGCAGAGTGCAGGTAGCAGTGCAGTGCAGGAGAGTAGCAGTGCAGGTAGCAGTGCAGTGCAGGTAGCAGTGCAACAGGTAGCAATGCAGATAGCAATGCAGATAGCATGCAGGTAGCATGCAGGTAGCATGCAGGTAGCATGAGTAATGCAGGTAGCAATGCAGGTAGCATGCAGTGCAGGTAGCAGTGCAGTGAGGTAGCAGTGCAGTGCAGGTAGCAGTGCAGTGCAGGTAGCAATGACAGGGAGCAATGCAGGTAGCAGTGCAGGTAGCAGTGCAGTGCAGGTAGCAGTGCAGTGCAGGTAGCGATGCAGGTAGCAATGCAGGTAGCAATGCAGGTAGCAGTGCAGATAGCAGTGCAGTGCAGGTAGCAGTGCAGTGCAGGTAGCAGTGCAGTGCAGGTAGCAGTGCAGGTAGCAGTG
>CM031600.1:100590424-100638216 GCA_018398815.1 Conus ventricosus
AGATAGGATCCCTGTTGTCCCCCCATAGAAAAGATCATTTGGTGTTTCATTTAAACTCCTAAGAATTTTTTAAGTGCGAAATATTTTTATTTTTCGGATAAAAACGTTGCTTTTTAAAGCCCCCATATCTCGGCAAAAATTGAAAATTTGGGTTGAATCTGGGGCATCAAAAAAACTTTAAAAAAAGATAAAGGAAAATTTTATTTTTCCAATTTTGACAAATTTTGAATTTAAAAAAACAATAGGACCCTTTTGGGGTTTTGCTTAAAGGTCCTGGAAATCCCTGAAGTAAAACTCACCCTCGTGGAAAAAATTTGTTTCCAAAATATTTGTATATTTTTTACCCCGGGGCTTAAAGGGTTTCCCTTTTTAATCCCTTCTTTTTTGGCTCCCAAAATTTTCCCCCTTTTTTCAAAAACACTACTATATTGCTTTGTCTATTTACATTCAAATGAAGTTCTGATGCTGCGTTTTTGAAGATGTTAACTGCGTTTGTAACCCAAACAACTGTTTCAGCAATAATCACATCTTTTACCAAATTTAACAAAATGAATAATTCAAAAAAAATCTTTATGTAAACCTTGCACCATGTCTCCACCCCTGATTACTTCTAATGCCAGTTTCTTTGATAAATTTGTAAAAATAATCCGGATTTGTTACTTCACCTTGTTTCACCCCCCCCTTTTGTACATTTAAATTTTTGTCTGTTAACTTACCCCCAGTTGGATTTTACGTTTAAAGTTTATTTAAACATCCCTTTTTAATAATCAAAAAGGGTTTCCTTTATACCTTTTTTTAAAAGGGAATAGGCCACAGAAAATTTGCCCTTTTCTCTTTTGGTCAAAAGCTTTTCAAAATAAAAAAAAAGCAATAGAGTTTACGATTAAATGAAAAAGGTTTTTGTATTTTTGCTACCGGCGTGAACTTATGATCGATCGGGGAAAAACCTTTTTTGAATCCCCTCCCTGTGTTCACCTGTAAGGTTTTGCTCTTCTATCCCCCTGGTAATGGGTTTGTTTATTATATTTGCTGTAAATCTTGCTCTTGTAACAAAAAAATATGCCTTTTTGTTGTTTAGATTTTTGGGGTTTCCCTTTTTTTAAATTGAGGAACGAAAAGGGTTTTTTGCCCATTTTTATCCAAAAATTACCCCCTTATCTAAATTAAAGTATTACAAAACTTGACGAAAAAATAAATTTACGGCCCCTCCCACATTTTTTTATCTTTTCCCCCGATGATCTCGTCGGTTCCGGAAAGCTTTGCCATTTTTTAATTTTCTTTTGGCTTGAAAAAACTTCTTCGCAGAAAAGGGGCGATACATTTTAACCCATTTTCCTCTTGTTCGTCTCCATTTTTTTTACAAAGCATAATTTCTTTGTTGCCATATCTCCTTCAAGCGACCTTTAAAGTGCCCCAAAACCGTCTCTGTTGTAGCATTATTGCTTGTTGTTTTCTAACAGAAATTTCCCTTACGTTTATTTTCCCAGAATTCTTTTTGATTACAAAATTGGACCCATTTAAAATTTATCCAGGAATAAATCTTTTTGCTCTTTTTTTTTCGCTGTAAAAGATTCTTATTTTCTCTTTTTGGGACACAAAAAACGTCACTGCGGTGGTTCTTTTGTTTGGGGGAAAGACTGAAAATTAAAATTTTTTTTTGCTTTTGCCTACTTGTTTTTACATTTTTTTTCCCAACCAGTCATTTTTTTATTAAATTGTCAAAATTTTTTTTCCCTTTTTTCTTTACAAGTTCCTTTAAATTTTTGGGAACTTTTTGGGTTTAAATTTGAAATTCAAAGCCTCTTTGTGGTCTTGGTCAAAAAATTAAAAAGCTAATTAAGTAAATTTTAAACATTTCAAAAAAGAATGCATTGCATCTTTTAAAGTTTGTGATACTTCGCTTTTTCCACACAAACTTTTAAAATATACCTATTCAAAATTTTAAAATCTAGCAGGGGTTTAGTATTGTTATCCACATTAAAATAAAATTCAAGTGGAAAGTGATCTTTTTCCCAGTCTATCTAAAAACAAATAATTTAAAAAAGGGGAGGAAAAAAAGAAAAAAAATTTCCCTTTTGTTAGAAAAGAAAAAATCATTGACACTATTTCCGTTTGTGACCCAAACGTGTGTGTCCATCAAAAACCCCTTTTCCCAAACCTTTGAAAATTTAAAAAAACCAAAAGAGCAGCGCACATATTAAACAAACTTTTTCCCTTAGTTTTCCATTTACCTGGTCGCCGATTTTCTGTCAGAATATGCAAAAAGGACTTTGAAAATTATTTCCAAATTCATCATCTATGAGTTTTCAGGAGAAAAATTTGCGTTCTACTTTTTTAAATCCCAGAGAGGACACATGAACGTTTACAGGGTTCAAGTTTTACATCTAAAACACTCTTAAGGGTGAACAAATGCCGTTATCAATATTTTAATTTAATATTAAAAAGGCGAGTTTCGGTTTGGTACATACGAACACACTTTCCCCAAACCCCATTTTAAAACCAATTTTAAATTTTTTCCCCCCCCCCCCAAAAAAAAAGCCTTTGGGAATTTTCTCCCTTTGTTTTTAAATGAACAAAAGGCCCAAAATTCATTCCAAACGGGGCAGAAAATTTCCCCCCAGATCTTTCCCCCTTGATTAAAAGTTTAAACCCCGGGTTTTCAAAATTGAATAGTTTGTAAAAATTTTAAAAACGTTAGATTTCTAAAAAAAGTTTCTACGGGACTTTAAAGTCGAATTTGAAAAGATACGACAAAAATTTCTTTTTGATAAAATTTTAGAAAGGAGCCCATTAAACCTTCCCAGTGAAAAAAAGAAAAAATTATTTACAATAAAAAGGGAAATCGTGGGGAATTAGAAATTTGATGAACATTTTCATTCTTATCGCTTTCCATTTGCCCCCGTGGTAAATCCATATGTTCTTGGAAATCTCGAAAAACATCACTTTCCCCGGGACATCCTTTTTTCCCTTTTTGATACAAACCAGAAAAAACTTTCTGTTTTTTCATTAACTTCATGAAACAAAATTTTATTTACTTCCTGTAGACATGTACATCTTTTCCTCGTTTTTTTACCCTCAGTACGTTTGTTTTAAAGTACAGAATTTGAAAAAAAAAAACATTTTTCAAAAGAAGAAACACAAACCCTTTTTAGAGAATTTTTGAAATTTATTTGTTTCATTCGGTTTATTATCTGACCCTCGCCTTTTAAAAGGACAAACCCCTTTTTAAAATACGTAAACCCTGTCATGTTTCACGGTGCTACTCCCCTTTTTGTTTAAAAACTCCGTGCCCCTTTTGAGCGGAAGCAAGCGGCAAGGGCCGTTTTTCCCCCGGTTTTCTGGTGTCACTGCGGGCAGGCCTCCCCCTATTTTTAATTTTCCCGGGGATTTTGTCCCTCGGAAATTGTCCCAAATTTTTTTCCCTTTAACCCAAAGGGGATGGGCGAACACCCTTGTGGCACGCCCTTTCCCCTCCCCCCCCCGTGGGTTTCCTCGATTAGGGGTAAGGGTGTCTCCTTATTTCCCCAATCGGGGAAAGGAAGTCCTCTCCCAAGAAAAAACCCGTGTTTTAACCTCTTAGTTTTTGTTTTGGGCCCTTTTAAAATTTTTTTTCCCTTTTCCTTTAAAAGGTGCATCGACGTTAAAAGGGGGAATCCCGGCTTTTGAATTTTGACGTTTTAAAGCGGTCGAATTGGGTTTGGGGACTGATTTCAAGTTTTTCTTGGGGTCCTTTCTCAACAAATTCCAGTTTGCGGTTTTTTCGTTGTCTCTGCGGGGAAGTCCATAAAAAAAAGAAATTATTCCGTTTCGCCGTCCCTCCCGTTTGTCCGTTTTTCCCCTCCAAGTCCCGGGGTCCTTTTTCGTTTAAGGTGTCGTTGGTGTGGGTAGGTTCCCCGTTCTCGTGCTGGAGGGCCTTCACCTCTTTTTTCAGGGATTTCACGTCCCAAGTTGGGCAGCAAAAAAGTTCGCGGGGAAATTTCCCTTTACCCCCGCCTTCCCCTCGGGCGAACTTTGCATGGAGGGTTTTTAAAAAAAGATGGCACGACATCGTGATGGGCGGTTTACTGCAGGCGCGCGCAGTCAGGGTGCTGGTGAGGCGCTCTGGTTTTGGCCCCGGTGGGTGGTTCTTCGTTCCCCCCCTCCATGGCCTGGCTGGGCTGTCGCAGAAGGGGTTCTTTGGGTTTGGGCCGGGGTTTTTTCTCAAAAATTCCGCACCGCGTAAAAAACTCCCCCCAAAAAAAATTTGGTGGGGGTGGCAAAACCCAAAAATACACCCTCTGCAAAATCCCGGGAAATCTCCCAAAGTCCCCCTTTCGCATGGCGGTCTGTTTCTTGGCCCCCCTTTACATGAACGCCAAAAAAAATGGGCGCAAAACATCACATCGTTTCGCGGAAAACTTGATTTCCAGACGGCAAGTATTTTTGCAGTTTGTATACCACGACTGGAGATTATGGGAACGTCTCAACAAACGTAATCAATTTTAATTGCCGAGAAAAAAACCCTGGTCTTTTTCGTGAAAACAGTTCAAAATCCCCCCAGAGAGAGGAGGAGAGGGAGGAGATGAGAGAGAAAGAGGCGAGGGGAGAATGAAGGAGGAGGGGGAGAAAATGAGAAAAGAGAGAAAAGAAGAGGAAAGAGAGGAAAAGAGAGACCCATGAGAGTGAAAAGAGGAGAGAGAGAGAGAAGATGAGAGGGAGAAAGAGAAAGGGAAAGAGAGCAAAAGAGAGAGAGAGAAAAAGAGAGCGAGAGAAAAGAGAGACAGAGACGAGAGGGGAGAGTGAGAGCGAGAGAGAAGGGGAGAACGAGACAGAGAGAGAAGAGCGGTTAAAAAAAGAGAGAAAGGAGGGGGAGAGGGGGAGAGGAGAGAATAGATAGAGAGGAAAAGAGAGAGTGGGAGAGGGGATGAGTGAGGGAGAGGAGGGGAGAGGAATTTTTTAATGAAGAAAAAAAAAACCCCAAAAACAAGACTTTTTTCAAAAATTTACCCAAACGAAGAAACCCAAAATAACAAAACAACAAAAAAGTGCGAATCAAAAGTAAAAAAACAATGTACTTTATTGGGAAAAGAGCACAACATTGGAAACACAAATTTGTAATTGGGGGCAACCCGAAGAACATCAAAGAAAACCCAAAGGGATGCAAAATCAAATTGGGGGAAATACGGGGGGGGGGGGTTGGGGGGAAGGGGGGGGGGGGGTAGGGTTGTGTAGGTGGGTAAAAATGGTAAAAAAAGGGAGTAGAGGGGGGGGGGGGGGGGGGGGGGGGTGAGGAAGGGAGGGGGGTAGGGTAAATGTAGGGGGTCATAAAAGGTTTAAAAAGGGAGTAGAGGGGGGGGGGGGGGGGGGAGGGGTGAGGAAAGGGGGGGGGTAGGGTATTTTTGGTGGGTCATATTTGGGAAAAAAGGGGGGGTAGAGGGGGGGGGGGGGGGGCAGGGGTTTAAAGGAAAAGGGGGGGGGGTGGGTAGTGAGGTGGGGCAATTTAAAGGGAAAAAAGGGGGGTAGAGGGGGGGGGGGGGGGGAGGGGGTGAGGAAGGGAGGGGGGGGAGGGGGAGGGTAGGTGGGGGTCCTTTAAAGGTAAAGGGGTTGGGGGGGGGGGCAGGGGGGGTTTTGGGGAAGGGGGGGGGGTTGGGTAGTGTAGGTGGGTCCCTTTAATTGGGAAAAAAAGGGAGTTTGGGGGGGGGGAGGGGGTGAGGAAAGGGGGGGGGGGGGTTTGGGTATTTTTGGTGGGGGCTTTAAAGGTAAAGAAGGGAGTAGAGGGGGGGGGCGGGGGTGGGAAGGGGAAAGGGGGGGAGGGTTGTGTAGGTGGGTTTATAATGGTTTAAAAAGGGGTAGAGGGGGGGGCCCGGGGGTGAGGAAAGGGAGGGGGATGGTTTTGGGGGAGTGTAGGTGGGTTTTAAACGGAAAAGGGGGGGGAGGGGGGGGGGGGCAGGGGGGGGGAAAGGGGGGGGGTAGGGGTTTGGTAGGTGGGTTCATAACGGGAAAGAGGGAGTAGAGGGGGGGGGGGGGAGGATTGAAAGAAAACGAAAAAAAAAAGGGGGGGGGGGAGAGAGGGAGGGAGGGGAAATGGAAGAGAGAAGAGAGAGGGGGGAGAGAAAAGAGAGAGAGAGAGGAGGAGAGAGGAGAGATGAAAAGAGAAGAAAAGGGGAGATTTAAAAAGGAGTGGGAAAAAGGAGAAGAAAAAGAGTGAGGAGAGGAGGGGAAGGAGAGGCAGAGACAGTTTAGGGGGGGGGGGAGAGAGGAAAAGGGGAAAAAAGAGAGAGAGAGAGAGGGAGGAGGAGGGGGAGAGAGAGAAAAGAAAGAGAGAGAAGGGGAGAGAGGGGAGAAGAAAAACGACAAACAAAAACAACAACGGCGAGCTTCGGGAAATTTCCAAAATTTTAAAATCACTGGCCTGGTAAACGAAGAAACTTTTAAACGCGGGAAAAAAATCAAAGGAGGGGATTTTTAAATTTAATTTAATAACAAGGGGGGGGGTTTCTCAGGAGAGCGCAGAACCCCCGCCAAGATCGAAACCCACCCTTTTACCGCCCTGTGAGTCAGTTCGGGGTCTGGAAAGAGAACGATTTTCAAAAAAGGGGAAAAATTGCCCGCATGGGCCGAAAAGTTACCTCCTTTTTTTTCTTTTTTTTTTTTTCTTTCTTTTAAAAAATTGGGTTTGGAAAAAAAAAGATATCCCCAAAGTTGGTTTTTCGTTCAAAATTTCAAATTTTTCTTGAAAATTTGCTATTTTGTAGGGCTGTTATCACTTTGTAATCGTAAATTCCCCCTGTTCGTGTTCCCTGGAAAAAAGAAAGGAAACGACCTTTGGGAGAAAGAAATCATGTAGCAAAGTCCAGTGAGATTTGTTTCGAGGGCCACAGTGGGTGTTTTTTTTTTTAACAAAGTTTCTTTACAACGATTTTCACCAAATTTTCCCCCGTGTTTTGAATTTTGGGAAAAAAATGATCCGCCGCTGGTCTAGATTTCCCCAGGCCCCGATTCGAACCAAAAATTTTTTTTGGGCCCCCCCCCCCCTTCTATCTACGAAATTGGTTGTTTTAAAACAGGTCCCCTTCAAGTTGAGTTTAAAATGGTTTTTTAATTTACACACGTTTTGCCGAAAGGGGGTTTAAACAAGTTTGGGTTTTAAAAGGCTTTCAACCAAGTTTAAAATTAAAAAAATTAAAAAGGGTTTCGACCAAGTTTGGTTAAAAAAGGGTTTCAACCAAGGGGTTTGGGGTTTAAAATGAGTTTAAGACAGTTTGGTAAAAAAAGGGGTTTTTAACTTTTTTGGGTTTGGGTACGTGTCCCCCCCCCTTTGCCCCCCTTGCTGGCCCCAAAAAAAGAAAAAAAGCAACAAAAAAAAAAAAAACGAGGGGAAAAAAAAAAAAAAAAAAAAAACCGTTGGGTCAAAGTGATCTTGGTGGTTTCCCCAAAAGAAAAAAAACCCGGATCAACATTACTGTGCCAAAAATTCACACATTGTGACGTTTTAGTAACCCCAAACTGCTTCAGGGATTGTTCCTATGAAAAGTGCTTTTTTGTCAATGGATGGAAGATCTACATGCTCAGAATTCTTAGCTGCTCCGCATTCCAGTGTGGGTGCAAACATTCTTTTTATGTTCTCTACATTTTAATCACAAACTTTTCTAACAAAAAAAACAAGTATGCCTCGCGCACTCAAACAGAACATGAGAGTTCGGTTTCTGTCTTAATACCAACTTGGACATTGCTCTTTGATAATGTCTTTTGAGAGAGAGAGAGAGAGAGAGAGGAGAGAGAGAGAGAGAGGAGAGAGAGAGAGAGAGAGAGAGAGACAGACAGACACACGGATACACACACACACACACACACACACACACACACACACACAACACACACACACACACACACACACACACACACACAATACACGAACTCTCTCTCTCTTTCAACACACACACACACACACACACACACACACACACACACACACACACACCACACACACACACACACGCACGCACGCACGCACGCACGCACGCACGCACAACCACCTTCTCATGCATTAAAGATCAGAAACAGCAGTTAGTCCAATTCCCCGAGGTCTTCCTGAGCCCCTCCATTACGGTGACTCCAACCCGACCACGTGTGTCGTGACGCCACTCAAACCACCTTCTCTTGCATTAAGGATCAGAAACAGCAGTTAGTCCAATCCCCGAGGTCTTCCTGAGCCTGTCCATTACGGAGACTCCAACCTGACCACGTGTGGCGTGACGCCACTCAACGCCACGAGGGGAATCAACTCTGCCGGGTCACAGGGAAGACAACTATGCCAGTCAGGGCTGGTCTCCGCCCTTCCACACAGATGCCCGAACTGGATACCGACAACATGGATCCGGAGCGAACACTCCAGGTAATCGAAAATAACCGCCTCAGGCGGCTTCTCCGTGGGGCCAGGCAGTCCGTGACTTCTTTTGCCGGCAGACAGACCGTGTGCCTCACTCACAGGACATGAGACAATCGAGGTCAGACCATGAGACAATCTAGGTCAGACCATGAGACAAAATTAGGTCAGAACAAGAGACAAATTAGGTCAGAACAAGAGACAAAATTAGGTCAGAACATGAGACAAATTAGGTCAGAACATGAGACAAAATTAGGTCAGAACATGAGACAAATTAGGTCAGAACATGAGACAAATTAGGTCAGAACAAGAGACAAATTAGGTCAGAACAAAAGACGAATTATGTCAGAACAAAAGACGAATTATGTCAGAACACGAGAGAAATTAGGTCAGAACATGACACAAATTAGGTCAGAACATGACACAAATCATGCTGGTGGCCAGGGAATTCCTTTCCCAGCAGACAGGATCCGCTCTTTGTGATCCCCAGCAGACAGGATCCGCTCTTTGTGATCCCCAGCAGACTGGATCCGCTCTTTGTGATCCCCAGCAGACAGGATCCGCTCTTTGTGATCCCCAGCAGACTGGATCCGCTCTTTGTGATCCCCAGAAGACAAGATCCGTTCTTTGTGATCCCCAGCAGACCAGATCCGCTCTTTGTGATCCCCAGCAGACCAGATCCGCTCTTTGTGATCCCCAGCAGACCAGATCCGCTCTTTGTGATCCCCAGAAGCTGCATGTTGGCCTGCTAGGTGGCCTCCATGACTCCCTCTTCAGGATCACCCCTCAGGGCACAGCGGGGTCCGGGAAGGACGTCCAAGAGGCAGGCCGAACGAATCCAGGATCGACAACGTGAAAGACCGGACTGCATGGCGACAACGCTCCTATCATGTTGCACACTGGCCCAAACAGAACTTACTGGGCTGCTAAACCAAGGAAAAAAAAAGAAATTACCAAGCTAACACGACGCGTTTCGACCTGTTGACTTTTCTTCAGGCAGGACATTTCAGTTCAAAACGATGACAACACCAGACCAGCAGACCGTCAGTCATCTCGTCGGTCTGGTGTGCCAAATTTGGTCCTGGGTAAACAACTAAAACTACGGAACGGAACGGAGATTGGAGGGTTAAACTAACAACAGTGGTGATGGAGGGGACAAGATAAGGTTAAACTAACAACAGTGGATGGAGGGGACAGATAAGGTAACTACAACAGTGGTGATGGAGGGGACAAGATAAGGTTAAATACAACAGTGGTGATGGAGGGGACAAGATAAGGTTAAACTAACAACAGTGGTGATGGAGGGACAAGATAAGGTTAAACTAACAACAGTGGTGATGGAGGGGACAAGATAAGGTTAAACTAACAACAGTGGTGATGGAGGGCTGCTGCTGCTGTGCTAAGACTAGTATTGCTACTACCCATAGTAAATGGGAAAAATAAATAAAAGTTATGAAATATACGAATGCACAGAAATTTAGAAAATACAAGTGGAATAAAGTTCATCACTTAGTAGGAATAATAAAATCTATGATGTTAATGATAATAATAGTAAGAAGAAGAAAGAAAAAAAAAAAGAAAGAAGAAGAAGAAGAAGAAAGAAGAAGAAGAAGAAGAAGAAGAGAAGAAGAAGAAGAAGAGAAGAAGAAGAAGAAGAAGAAGAAAGAAGAAGAAGAAGAAGAAGAAGAAGGAAGAAAAAATGACAACAATAATAATAATAATGATAATAATAATAACAATGATGATGATGATGATGATGATGATGATGATAATAGATGTTGTACTACCATTGAAACTACTTTTATTACTACTACTACTGCTGCTGCTAATGACAATAATGAAATTAATAATAATAATAATAATAATAATAATAATAATAATAATAATAATAATAATAATAATAATAAGACAAGAGAAGAAGAAGAAGAAGAAGAAGAAGAAGAAGAAGAAGAAGAAGAAGAAAGAAGAAGAAGAAGAAGAAGAAGAAGAAGAAGAAGGGACAGGAATCAAGCTGTTCAAAGAGTTGCACATGATTAAAGTCAGGAGGTCAGCGAGTTCGCCAAGATCCCTGACCGTCCGTACGTCTGTCCGGCTCTCCCTACGGCCTGAAGTCACGTGGGGTGATGAACATTGCTACCACCACCACTCTCCCCTCCCCTCCCCTCTGCCTTCACAAACAAAACAACCTAGTCCTCTCATTCTCCATTAACCGCCAACGTCTGTAGCAATAATGCATCTCATGCATTCACATTCATCCCCATCCACGTACGGCTCCCTCCCCCACCCCCCCGCCACTCCCCCCCCCCCCCCCACAATGCTCATCCCACTCCCCCCCCCCCCCCCCACCTACTGCGCTTCTTCCTATGACTGACTTCCCTCTCCTTTGTCAGCCCTGTGGTGCAGTTATCAGCACAGTGTCGCGGCTAATGTTCAGTGATATATCAGCCCTGTGGTGCAGTTATCAGCAGTGTCGCGGCTAATGTTCAGTGATATATCAGCCTGTGGTGCAGTTATCAGCACAGTGTCGCGGCTAATGTTCAGTGATATATCAGCCCTGTGGTGCAGTTATCAGCAGTGTCGCGGCTAATGTTCAGTGATATATCAGCCCTGTGGTGCAGTTATCAGCACAGTGTCGCGGCTAATGTTCAGTGATATATCAGCCCTGTGGTGCAGTTATCAGCAGTGTCGCGGCTAATGTTCAGTGATATATCAGCCCTGTGGTGCAGTTATCAGCAGTGTCGCGGCTAATGTTCAGTGATATATCAGCCCTGTGGTGCAGTTATCAGCATGTCGCGGCCAATGTTCAGTGATATATCAGGCTTGGTGCTGTGGTTGGCTTCGGCTTTGGCGCTTGGCAGGTTTAAAAGCAAAAAATAAAATATATAAATAAATAAGGACTAACCTGATTCATGACACGGCGACAGAGTAAAACAATCGGGTGCACGGCAAGTTAACAACAACCGCCAGAACAAACCAACACGACCAGTTATTGACAGCTTGTTATTAACCCCATAGTGCTATTGATTTTCCTTTTATTATCTTGCTCCTCCCTCACACCCCCCTTCCCAGCGTGACCCGCCCCCTCCTCCCCCCCCCCCCCCCCCACTCAAACCACCTCAACCACCCCTATTTTCCTTCCCTCCGCCTTTTATGAGATCGTGCGCGGTCCAAGCTAACGTCACTACAATCCAAATGCGGTAGAGGTGTTCGTTGGAACTCGATCTCGTTTCTGGACTGCCGCCAATAATGTAACCTTCCAACTACAAGCTGTGACAAAATAAAAAACAAAACATTACACGTTGGTTTATATCAATACGACGTACATACCATACACACAGATACACAATAGGTGTACAAAAGCCAGACTTTTTCCCCATGCTCTCAAATTAACGCACATAGGATGTGCAAGTGACCCAAGGTGTGCGCGAGCACACACACACACCACACACACCCACACACACACACACACACACGCATTCCCACACACACACCACACAACACAACCACCACACACACACACACACAACACACAACACATACATACACGCACAGCCAGCAGAGAGAAGGAAGAGGAGAGAAGGAGAGAGAGAAAGGAGAAGGGAGAGAGAGAGAGAGAAGGAACAGAGGAGCTGAGAGAGAGAGAAGAGAGAGAGAGTAGAAGGGTGAGAGAGGGGAGGGAGAGAGAAAGGGGGAAGTAGGGAGGGAGGGTGGAGGGAGAGTAAGAGAGGGAAGAGAAAGTAGGGAGGGTGGGGAGGGGAGGAGAGAGAGAGAGAGAGAGAAAGAGAGAGAAGAGAGAGAGAGAGGGGAGAAGGAAGTAGGGAGGGAGAGAGAGGAGCGAGAGAAAGAGAGAGCAGAAGGAGAGAGAGAAAAAGAGAGAGCGAGAGAGAGAGAGAGAGAGAGAGAGAGAGAGAGAGAGAGGATAGACAGAGAGAGAGAGGATAGACAGAGAAGGAGAGAGAGGAGAGAGCAGAGAGAGAGAGGAAGAGAAAGAAGGGGGAGCAAGAGAGATGGAGTAGAGGACAGAGAGGAGCAGGAGGAAGAGAGAAGAGACAGACAGACCAAAACAAAACAACAGAGAGAGACAAAAGGCGGAGACACACACACACAAAGGAACCACTAACGGCTTCCCCTGCCTGCCTCACACACAAAGGAACCACTAAGCTTCCCCTGCCCTCACACACAAAGGAACCACTAACGGCTTCCCTGCCCTCACAAAGAACCACTAACGGCTCCCTGCCCTCACACACAAAGGAACCACTAACGGCTTCCCCTGCCCCACCACAACAAGGAACCACTAACGGTTCCCCTGCCCTCACACACAAAGGACACTAACGGCTTCCCCTGCCCTCACACACAAAGGAACCACTAACGGCTTCCCCTGCCCTCACAAAGGAACCACTAACGGCTCCCGCGCCTCACAAAGGACCACTAACGGCTTCCCCTGCCCTCAACACAAAACGACGTACTTTCATTTCCTAACGCCTATGTCTACGGCAATAATGCAAACTCATGCATTCACATCATCATCATCATCATCATCCACGTACTGTCTACCCCCATCCCCATTCCACTTCCTCCCCCCCCCCCCCACCTCTAGGCTCTTCCTATGACCGACTTCCCTCCCTTCTATCACCCCTGTGAGCGGATGCCCCTGTGATTTCAGCAGAGACAGCCGCACTTACTGTTCATCTCTATGTCAGGCTCGCTGCTGTGGTTCTTTTCAGCTTTTGCGATGGATGGGTTTAGAGGAAGAAATGACAAACAGATCCAAGCGATTCATCACACGGCGACAAAGACAATGGGTGCGTGGCAAGTTCAAAACAACAACCGGAACACACCAGCGCGAAGAGTTGTCGACAGCCTGTTATTAATCCCACTGACACCACCTGTTATTAATCCCACTGACACACATCTGTTATTAATCCCACTGACACCACCTGTTATTAATCCCACTGACACCACCTGTTATTAATCCCACTGACACCACCTGTTAATAATCCCACTGACACCACCTGTTATTAATCCCACTGACACACTGTTATTAATCCCACTGACACCAATCGGTTATTAATCCCACTGACACCATCTGTTATATCCCACTGACACCATCTGTTATTAATCCACTGACACCACTGTTTTTAATCCACTGATACCATCTGTTATTAATCCACTGACACCACGTTATTAATCCACTGACACCATATCACACCCCTGTTATTAATCCACCTACACATCTGTTATTAATCCCACTGATACCATCTGTTATTAATCCCACTGATACCATCTGTTATTATCCATGATACCATCTGTCATAATCCCACTGATACCACTGTTATTAATCCACTGATACCATCTGTTTAATCCCACTGATACCATATCCGCCCACCTGTTTTTAAACCCCCTGCCCATTCACGCCCGTTTTTCAATCCCATGATACCATACCGCCCCTGTTTTTTTCCCACGTACCTACCGCCCCCTTTTTTAAATTCCCCACGATACCATATCACCCCCACTTTATTAACCCCACTGTACCATATCACGCCACCTTTTAAATCCCCAAAACCTTCACCACCTGTTATTAACCCCACTGATACCATATCAGCCCCCTTTTATTAATCCCACTGATTCCATATCACGCCCCCTGTTTTAACCCCACTGATACCTATCCCCCACCGATTTTCCCATATACCATACCCGCCCCTGTTTTAATCCCAGATACCTATCACCCCACCTTTTTTTTTTTTTTAGTTTTTGCCCCCTCCCCAAAACACGCCCCCCAGCCCCCCCCCCCCTTCCCCCACCCCTCAAACCCCCCTCAACCACCTTCTTCTTCCTTCTTCTTGCTTGTTTACCCAAACGAAAGGGGCTTAGCTTTTCGGTAACTAACCCCGCCTGTCGTGGTGGTGTTCGTTTGAACGGGATCCATTTCTGGACGCACCAACATTTTTTCCAATACAGACAGGACAAACACGACACGTGACCAGTCATAATTGACATGATAAAAGGCGACACACTGGTAACAAAAGAAGATTCAAGCAAGATTAAATTTTCCATCCGTATTTCCCCCATTCTCTCAAAAAAACGCACACGGTTCCACGTTTCCCCAAGTGTGCGCGCCAGCGTCGCACGCACGCCGCAAACACACACAACCACCGACCAAAACACACACACCACCAACACACAACACCAACACACACACACACACACCAC
The DNA here is from genome assembly GCA_018398815.1 of Conus ventricosus. Classification (NCBI taxonomy): domain Eukaryota; kingdom Metazoa; phylum Mollusca; class Gastropoda; order Neogastropoda; family Conidae; genus Conus; species Conus ventricosus. The sequence goes on from CM031600.1 coordinate 100,605,000, forward strand.
ACACAGCACACACACCACGCACCGCAGCACCAAAACCACCATACAACACCACCTAAGCATTCATCCATGGTTTACTTACAACAGAAGAAGGTGGGGGGGGGGGGGGGGGAAGAGGAGGGGGGAAGAAGAGGGGGGGGGGAGAGAGGAGGAGAGAGAGAGAGAGAGGAGAAAAGGAGAGGAGAGGAGAGAGAGAGGAGGAGAGAGAGAGAGAGAGACGCCCGACAAGACACAGACAGACAGCGTGAGAAGAGGTAGGGTTGGGGGGGAACTGAGGAAGGCAGGCGATTGGTATGAGGAGAAATCGATGACGCGCCCTTTTGCCGAAAAACCCCAAAATCAACCTCCCGTATTTTCTCCCCCCCAGAGGTGGGGGCGGGGGGGGGGGGGGGGGGGGGGCGGGGAGGGGGGGGGTTGGCTTGGTTGGGTATGGGGGTAAAGGGACAAAGGAAAGATTGGGGGAAGGGAGGGAGAACAGAGATGGGGGGGGAAGGGGGGGGGGGGGAATAAAAGACTTGGAGACGAGCGGCGCCGGAGATTATTATTTGCCTGTGGGATGGGGGGATAAAAAAAAATGCTCGGAAAAAAAGAGAGAGAGAGAGAGAGGGGGAGAAAAGGGAGAGAGAGAGAGGAGAGAGAGAGAGAGGGGAGAGAGAAACAGCAGCAGTAACATACAAGAGCAGAGCAGGAGACAGAGAAGAGACAAGAGGGGCAGCAACGAGACACAAAGAGACAGAGAATTGAGAGCAGACAACAAGATAGAGAGAGACAGCAACTGAGACAGAGAGGAGAAGAGAGAGAGACAGACAATTGAGAAAAGAGAGGAGGGGGGAGAGAGAAGAGAGAGAGAGTGAGAGAGGGGAAGAGAGAGAGACGAGACAGAGAGAAAGAGAATTTGCAAGAACTAAAAGTAAAATCCACGTCGGGCAAAAAGATATCAGAAAATAAAAGGGTCATGGGAAAAACAAAGAAAAGATAAAACGATGAGGGGGGTGAAAAGGGTCGCGAAAAAGTTGATGAGGAACCCCAAAAAGGAACAGTGACATAAAACAGAAGAGAACAAGTGAAAAGGGCAAAGAAAAATCAGATGAAAGTAAAGCAAGGAAAAACGGCAAAGAAAATCGATGAACAGTAGAAGCAAGCTGCAAAGGGCCCAAAGCAAAATAGATAAACACGTAGAAGAAAGCTGCAAACGGCAAAGCAAAATCAGTGAACACGTAGAACAAGCTAAAAACGGCAAAGCAAAATCAGATGAACACGTAGAAGCAAGCTGCAAACGGCAAAGCAAATCAGATGAACCATAAAAAGCAAGCTGCAACGGCAAAGAAAAATAAATGAACAGTAGAAGCAAGCTGCAAACGGCAAAGCAAAATCAATGAAACACGTAGAAGCAATAGCAAAAGAATAAAAACAAGAAGAATAAAAAAAAAGAAGCAGAAGAAAGAAAAAACAGTAGAAAAGAGAGAAGAAATAGAGGGGAGGGGGGAGGGGGAGGAGGAGGAGGAGGAGGGGAGGAAGAGGGGGGGAAAGAGGGGGAAGAAGAAGAAAAAAAAAGAAAAAGAAGAAGAAAAGAAAAAGGAGGAGAAAAAGGGAAGGGGAGGAGGGGAGGAACAGGGGGAAGAGGAGGAAGAGAAGAAAAAGAAGAAGAAGAGAAGAAGAAAAAGAAGAAGAAGAAGAAGAAGGAGAGGGAGGGGAGGGAGGAGGAGGGGGGAGGAGGAGGGGAGGGGAAAAGAAGGCGAATAAAAGATGCAGAATCGAAAGAAGAGAATAAAAAAGTAATCAGAAGAAGAACTGTAATGATGTTGACGAGACGCGATGTGATGATGTGATGATGATGATGATGAGTGATGATGATGAGGGGGTGATGTTTGATGATGATGATTTGATGAATGGTTGATGATGATGAGATGATGAGATAAAAAAGATGCGATGCGATGACGATGAAGACGACGCGATGAATGATGATGATGATGAGTTGATGATGATGATGATGACGATGGTGATAAAAAAACAGTAGAAGGAGGGGACATGTGATGATGACGACGATGTAAAATAAAAGCCGATAAACAAACTGAGGAACAAGGGCAGCGACGTCAAAAACACAAATCAAAACCTCGCAACAACAAAGGAAAACAACCCAAAACGGGGTGACAATAAACCCGGGAAATCCATTTACGTTCCCCCTATGGGGATGTGCCGGACCATGGAATAAAATCACCCCCCTTTAAAGGGCCCCCATCTTGGTTCCCCCAGGGTAAAGGCTATCTGAAAAATACCCGTTTTACCCACAAGGACAACATGCCATCTTATGTTCCCCAGTCGGTCTGAAAAAAAGCGCCTGTATTTTTTTTCGCAAGATTTATTTTGTCACAACCGGCTCTATTTTTGTTTTCCCCCTCACAGCAGACGCACGTCCCCAGCTGTCCGGAAGAGAGAGAGAGGGGAGAGAGAGAGAGGAGAGAGAGAGAGGAAGGGGGAGGGGAGAGAGAGAGGGAAGGAGAGAGAAGAGAGAGTGCGGGGGTGTGTGTTTGTGTGTGTGTGGTGTGGAGAGAGAGGAGAGGGGAGAGAGAGAGGAGAGAGAAGTGTGCGTATGTGTGGGTTTTTGTGTGTGGGTGTGTGGTGTGTGGGTGTTGTGTGTGTGGGGAGAGAGAGAGAGAAGAGGAGAGAGAGAGAGAGAGAGAGAAGAGAGGGGAGAGAGAGAGAGAGAGAGAAGAGAGCATTGTGTATTCAACCGTACAAACAAGAAACAGAGTAGAGACATGGTACTAAAGACCACAAAAGAACCCTTGATAAAATGAAAAAGAAAATGGGGGAAAAAAACGTTCTATTTACACAACAAAAATAACAAAACAACAAAAAACTTTAAAGAGAAAAGTTCAAATCATCGTGATAGCTTGTGCGTGTCCCGACCGATGACGTGAATTTCAAAGCCGTAGGGCCCCTTTCGCTGACGAGAGAGAGAAAGCAGGGAGAGGAGAGAGAGAAGGAGAAGGAAGGAGAGGAGAGAGAGAGAGAGACGAGGGGACGAGGCAGAGGAAAAGACAGAGAGGAGAGAGACAGAGAGAGAGAGACGAGAAGAGAAAAAGAGACGACAGACAGAGAGAGCAGAGAGAGGAGACGAAGAAGACAGGAGACAGCAGCGGACAGACAGAAAAAGAAGACAGACAGCGAGAGAGAGGGAGAGAGAGAGAGAAGGGGAGAGGAGAGGGCAGAGACAGAGACAGAGAAAGAGAGACAGAAGAGGAGAGAGAGAGACAGACAGGAGAGAGAGACAGACAGACGACAGGAGAGCGAGACAGAGAGAGAGACAGGGGAGAGAGAGAGAGAGAGGAGAGAGAAGAGAGAGAAGACAGACGACAGAAGACGGGGCAGACGAAACAGACAGGCAGACACAGAGGAGGAGAGAGAGAGAGAGAAGAGAGAGAGAGAGGGGGAGAGAGAGAGAGAAGGGGAGAGAGGGGAGAGAGAAAGAGAGGAAACGAAAATCAAACTAGATGTTTTTTTTATATAAAGGCCATTACCTCTTATGAAGGGGGGGTTGGAGAACGTTAACAAGAAGGAAGGAATTTGAAAAAAACGGAAAGAGGATGTGACTTTCCCCCTTCACATGTAAAATGTCGACACCGAGATGCCTTTAAAAAGTAACCCGAGAATGTGTTTCTGTGCTTTCACTCTGAGATGCCAAAGTTTACTTTAACCAAAACTGCGGGGTCCCTGGAAACTTCATTGGTGTACAAGGGGCTTAGACTACATTCCTTGCAGGCACCAAAAAAATGCAAAATTCCTTTCTTTCCCTTTTTGCACAGTGGACAAGTCAGATCCCTGCACAACCCGGGATTGTTGCGAGTTTTCAGAATAAAAATAATAATAATAATAATAAAAATAATAATAATAAATAAAATTTTATTATTTTCTAGATATCTGCGCAACAATACCGGGTTGTGTAATATCTGAAACTACGGGCTAAATTTGGCCCTAAAAAACATCCGTTTTACCCAAATCCCTTCGCAGATAAAGTTTTTACATCGGATGAGCGAGAGAGAGAGAGGAGAGGGGGGGGGGGAGGGAGGGTTTGAGAGGACAAAGGGAGAGAGAGGGGGAGACAGAAGACAGCGACCGACAGAAGAAGACAGACACAAAGACAGACGACAGACAACAGACAACATTTTAGAAATAATGATTGAAAAAGGATAACCCTTTCATATGAAAAAAACCATATGGGTTTTCTTAATCTGGGTATGTCCTAAACCCCCTACCCCTTTTTTAAAAAAATGGAATGCCCCTTTAATATAAGAAAATTTTAAATTTTAGGAGAAACGACTTCTAAATTGAATTGAACTACCATTTGGAAAATATTCTGACAAAAGCCCAAAAAAGGGTTAAATTTATTAAAATGATAAAAACGACAGTCGTGGGGGGAAAAGATAGTAAGGTACTTTTTCATTTTGCAACTGGCTTGAGAATCAAAATTTTTTACGCTCGGAAAAATTTTTCAGCTCCAAAATTTGATAACAAAGATGCAAAACATCGATACAAAGCTTAAGTAGCTTCGGTGTCCTGTCCAGCCCCAACACGAAAACCAAAACAAAATAGGAATTTTTCCCTTTCCGAAAAATGAAACTTGCTTCGCAAAAAATATATTAAGAGTCATTCAACGCAAAATTTTGTACAAGGGGAAAAGTTTTTAAAACAGAAATACATTTTCCAAAAACGGCACAGAGTTTTTGACTCTCTAAAAAAAAAAGGCTCCTATCGTCCCAATTATTTACAGATGTGGTGTTGAAACCCCCAAAAAGTAGCTCCTCAAACGAATTACAGAATATTCCCAATGGGAACTTAGTAAGGCAAAATTTTGATATTATTTTAACAGATTTAAGGAAAATGATGGGACCTGCTGCCAACATAGAAAGGACAAAAAACGAAATTTTTTAAAATATCAAAATTTACGCGTTTTTTTAAAACCAAATCAGGTGCGTTCATTTTTCCCTCATTAAAAATAGAGAAAACGTATAATTGGGAAAAATTATCTGTATTCACGCAGGCTAATTGCCATTATTTTGGCACTGAACATTTCTTGTTTCCATATTCCCAAATTTCAAATATTTTTTGTGTCGATTTAAATCTTCTTACAAGCTTTTAAATATTTCCCTACAAAAGTGAGGGGGAAAAAATGATATTGAGATTACCCTTTTTTTTTAATTTTTTGTCTTTACGGGTTCTTCTTTGACTTTTTTTTGGATTCATCACATTTTTGGGTTTAGCAGCAAATGAAAAAGGGTTGATCGGGGGAACCCCAAAAAAAGGGGCAGTAAGGAAAAAAATCTTTTCAAAAATAAATATTCCTTTACCCTTTTATGAAAATTATAGCCTTTTAGGTAAAGCATCATGGGATTCGGTGATAGGAAGACAAAAAGAGTGTCTAAACATAATAAAGTACAAGGGAAAATTCTTTAAGAAGCTTGTAAAATATAAAACGGGACACAATCTCCACCAGGAACGACTTTTGAAGAGTCTGATATTTAGACTCAGACTTGATGCATACAAAACAAATATTGTAAAAATGTCACTTGCATTTGTGGCCAAAATATTACACTATTCCATGTCATCTTCCTTTGCAGTAATACTAAAAAAATATTTACCTACTTGGTTATTAAGTTTGAACCCATCAATCGTGAATTTTTGGACATTTTTGGGAACGAAGCAAAGGCTGTAGAAGTTGTTAGGGCAATTGTTAAGAGTCCAGTTGGACATTTACTTTGATTCTCGAGTTATTTGTTTGATTTATTTTCTTATTATTTCAATGGTTAAAAATGTTTTGTTTCTTTAAGAATGTTCAGATATGAATCCAGGCTAAAGCAGTTTACCGTTATGCCGGTAGATTAGAATGGTGTTAAAGTGATAGTCACTTATTGGTATCTCATTAATTAAATAGACTCCATACTCCATACACTTTTAATGACATTTTTTAAACAACACAAACATGTATCCCCCCCCCCCCCCCACACACACACACACACACACACACCGACATACACACACCGGCCCCTTTTACATGTTTTTCTGTTTTGTCTTTATTTGTTTGTATGCCTGTTCGTTTGTCTCTTGTTTTTGTCTAAGATCACTGTAAAGTGGATAGACATTAAATTAAAGAACGAACAGACATTCCAAAATTTTGAAAATAATTTTGGTTAACGATAGGACTACTTAAAGCAAAGACAATTAATTGATTAATAATCGCATTGCTGCCCCTGACGATGCATGCCTTGATCCTTATCAGGAAGGAGAAAAGCCTTGTGGGTGGCGCCTGCCCTCCTCAGGCTGAACCAGAGAAAAGCCTTGTGGGTGGCGCCTGCCCTGCTCAGGCTGAACCAGAGAAAAGCCTTGTGGGTGGCGCCTGCCCTCCTCAGGCTGAACCAGAGAAAAGCCTTGTGGGTGGCGCCTGCCCTGCTCAGGCTGAACCAGAGAAAAGCCTTGTGGGTGGCGCCTGCCCTCCTCAGGCTGAACCAGAGAAAAGCCTTGTGGGTGGCGCCTGTCCTACCCAGGCTGAACCAGAGAAAAGCCTTGTGGGTGGCGCCAGCCCTCCTCAGGCTGAACCAGAGAAAAGCCTTGTGGGTGGCGCCTGCCCTCCTCAGGCTGAACCAGAGAAAAGCCTTGTGGGTGGCGCCTGTCCTACCCAGGCTGAACCAGAGCAAGAGTGACTGTAGGACCACCTGCCAAGTGAGTCGGTCCGCAGCAGAGCAGTCTCCTCCAACGGGCAGTCTGTTGGCGACCCGACAGTATAAGATCCGGAACGGTTCCCTGGGGGGAGGGTGGGGGAGGGGAGGGTGTGCATGTCGCCACGGAACGACTCTTAGTGCGCGTGCTATGTGTGGAGCAGTCCTTATGTATGACTTTTGAGGGTAATATCGCCATTAGGACCGTTGAGGGTAATATCGTCATTAGGACCGTTTAGGGTAATATCGCCATTAGGACCGTTGAGGGTAATATGGCCATTAGGACCGTTGAGGGTAATATTGCCATTAAACCCCCATTTCACTGACACGATTTTCCCCGACCTATAAGATCATTGCCGGTCTCTTAGAACTACGCTCGAGCGGCAACCATCGGCAAGAAAATGGTCTTTTTTTTTTTTACAAAAGTACGCTCCGTTTATGCTCAAGTTACGCTCTGTATGATTAAGATACGCTGTAGTTACGTGCATAGTACGATGTGATGCCGATTTGTTCCAGCTCAAACTAGGAACCATTCCGTTCTTTGCCAATTCAATAGGCGCCACTTGGGCTCTAGCTACGCTCCAGGCACGCTCACTGCCGACCCACCTTCGACTAATGCCACTCTCTTCCCGTTCACTGACGTTTACTGACGATGCGATGCCGCTGTAAACACGATTATACCAATCTAGATACGATTCAATACGATGTACTCACGTTCATGCCGCTGGAGTTACGACACACATGCGCTCTAGACGGCGAAAATTCTCCCCGATTTCCTATATAACGGCGCCTGATCAGTGCCGCTGTGTCAATTGTTTGCCTCATACTAAAGGGAGAAACATGGATCCTCAGGATGTTGTTTTTCACATGCTACTGGTTCTTTAACAACGGGCCATTGTCCACCAACAACATATCATGGTACAGATGATGCGGAGAAACAGAAGAAAAAGGCACAAGGCTTTCTGGGTAAGGCCATGGCTCTCTGCAGACAGGAGACTTCAGTTTGGACAATATGACACTCTCATGGCAGAAATGAGAGTAGAAGGCACCTCATCATTCTTCAACTACCTGAGAATGCCCCCTGAAATGTTTGATGAGTTGCTCCAGAGACTGACCGCAAGAATTTCCAAGCAAAACACCAACTTCAGACAGGCCTTGGAACCAGGATTGAAGCTGGCAGTTACCATCAGGGACCTGGCATCCGGAGACAAGTGCCCATTTCTCTCATATGACTTCAGGGTATCACGCCTCACCAAGTATGTCGCGCCATTGTGGTGGAGTACAAAGATGAAGTCATTTCCTGTCCTTCACTGCAGGCATGGAAGGACATTGCTAGGTATTTTGAAGGAAGTGGAACGTGCCCTATGCGGTTGGAGCTTTGGATGGGAAACACGTCGCCATTAGGAAACCTCCAGGTTCTGGATCACTGTACCACAACCACAATGGTTTTTTCTCGATTGTTTTTTCAGCACTGGTTGATGCCAACTACCAATTCCTAAAGATCGACTGTGATGGCATGGGTCACATGCCAGATGCTCAAATCTTTAATGCCTCAGAGCTGAAAGAATGTATTGAGGATGCATCAATTGGTTTCCCAGATTCTTAGCCTATGATAAATGATGACAGGGATATGCCATACTTCATCCTCGGAGATGATGCATTTTGCTCTGCGTACATACTTGATGAAGCCCTACTGTAAAAGAGGCATGACAGATCAGGAGCTCATCACCAATTACAGACTATCCCGTGGAAGACGTGTGGTGGAGAATGCCTTTGGCATTCTTGCGAGCAGGTGGCAAGCACTCGCTAACTACTCTCCAGCAGGGACCAGAAGTTGTCAGGGACATTGTAGAAGCAGCTGTGTGCCTCCACATCATCATGAGGATGAGGTATCCTGCTCTACAGAATTAGAATGCAGAGTGGATGGAGAAGATGTTCAGCACAACCTCATCCCTGGCCAATGGAGAGCAAATGCTAACATGCATGACCTCCACACAGTTGTGGGACCAAACAGGGACACTGTAGAAGCCAAGAGACAGCGGGAATACCTGAGATTATACTTCAACAGTCCAGCTGGATCTGTGGAGTGGCGAGATGCAACGATTCGTCCCAGAAACAACTGAAGAGACTATAACTGCACTGTTCATGTCATGTTTTACATTGTACTCCATTTAGTTTATTGTAATACGATGTAAATGTTCCAATTTAGAATTATGCTTACAAATGAAAGAGTGTTTTGAAATTGTGTTTCTGTGTGAAGACATACATTGTATTCATGTATAATTTCAAGGTAATCATAAACAGACTGAAATATTGTCTTGTTGTAATAAACTGATGGAATAATTGTGGCGCTGTTAGAATTATGCTAATAAAAAAAGTGTGTTTTGAAACTGTATTTCTATGTGAAGACATACATTGTATTCATGTATGATTTAAAGGTAATCATAAAAGACTGAAAATATTGTCGTGCTGTAATAAACTGATGGAATAATTGTGTCGCTGAAACACTTCGTAAGAGCATTTGATCACATATTTTGTGTGAGTGGGAAATATAAATATACAACATTGTTTTTGTCGTTTTACTCACTGTCATAATGGATAACAGTCATTACATAAAATAAAGAAAATGTATATGGATACCATGCTCGTTATGTATTGTATATTAACCGTATGTATGCAAAACATCTTTATTCGTCATAAATTTTCTTACAAGTGAAAAGTAAACTAAAATGTTATTACAAGCATATTTTATTTATCATAACATGCTTATTTCAAGTCCAAAGTAAACTAATGTTTAATGTATTTATAACGAATCATCAGTAAAACTTTAACATTTAATTTCGTTATCACAACACCTGTTCATTACAGACGTTTATTTATGACTAATAAGCAAATCAATTGGAAAACGTATTTTAATCATGGCAAATCATCAGTACACGCAAAACAAATTTATTACAGTTTATTGCAAGATGTGAAAAAATAAAGTCAATGCATAAGTGTCTCTATGCACTATTCTGTGTCTCTGGATCGGTGTCCCAAGATTCCTGTGGCTGGTCATGCAGCTGCGAGTCGTTGCCAACCCCAAACGCTCGGCAAACACTGCTGAGGTTGATGCATGGTGTGGCACTGGAACTGTCCATACTTGGTCTTGGTGCGGACGTAGTTGGACACTTGCTGGATCTTGCTGGTTGTTGTTGTTGTTGTTGTTGCCTGCAGATTTGCTGTCCAGGAAACAGCTGCTGCACCCATCCTGCCTCCTGGGACCCCCACACAGACACAGTCTGGCCTTGAGGTTGATCAGGCCACTGACTGGGTGGTGGCTGCCAACCCTGTTGCATGCACTGCTGTTGATGCTGCAGCTGCTGTTGGGGCTGTTGCTGCTTAAGCTGCTGCTGTTCCACGCGCTGGTCCTGCTCCTCTGTGTAGCGTTGCAGGCAGGCCCAGATGTCCCTTTGTGCTCTTCTGTATAAATCCCTTGGCAACTGATGCAGGCAGCTGGACACCCATTTGCAGAATTTGTGACACTCTCGGTCACCTGAGGAGGCAGGTCTGAACTGCTGCAGAAGCTGTTGTGAGAGTGCCAACAGCTGGTTTTGCTTCTCTGTGGATGAAGTCAGGGAAGGTATTACCTCATGCTCACTTGCTGTGTGTGAAGTTTTGGGCCTGGAGACTGTGGTGGTGGATGGTGTTGTGCTGGTTGGCATGTGGCCAGGATCATGCAGGGCCTGTGGGGACCCTGGCATGTCTTCTGTCTGTCCGACATCTGTGGCTTCAGTAGGTGGAGCTGACAATGTGGCTGGTGCTGTTGCTGCTGTAACTGTGGCTGTGGTTATTGTGGCTGCTGTGGCTGTGGCCTTGGATGCTATCTTTCCCTTGAAGCTAACCAGGTTTCTGCACTTCACCTCCACAATGTGTGGGACGAGGAACTGGAAGCTGTCATAAATCCAGCGATCGCGCTCTGTAAATTCCTCATCACCTTGGCCGGACTTGGTCCTTTGGAGGTGGCTCAGCCTCGTACGTATGCTGTCATACCAAGTCCGTATCTCATTCACACTCTTGCCCATCTTCTCAGCCTGGTCTTGCCATAGTTTGTCCTTCACAGCCTTGTTCATCCAGTCTGTAATTTTTTTTTTGTTATAGAGGCACTCGTGAGCAGAAACAAATTCTGCCATGCACACTTCCTCCACATTGGAGAGACGTGTGTGAAGCCTGGGTTTCTTGGCTGTGTTTCTTTCCTGGTTGTCGGATTGTTGGGTGGCTTCTTCCTCGGCTTGTTTACTTGCAGGAAGGTTGTCATCTTGCTGGGTGGAAACAGGCAATGGTTTCGCTCCCCCATGGCGCCTTGCCTTGGGGACTCGCCCAGTCTTTGAGGCAGGCCTATTTCGTTTCATGATGCTCCTCTCAGAGTTTCCATTTGGGGAGCAGAAATCGTAAAACAACTGGAACGGGTCCTTATATAGCGGCGAGAGCGGAAATGGAGTGTGGGTAGATCGTCATCGCATCCTGTTGGCCGGGAACGGAACATAACTACAGCGGCAGCAGAGCGTGAGACAATCTGTACCGATGCCGCCCTGTGTGGCAATGCAAACACACGATCGGCGCAAAGCGGGAACAGAACGGTGTTAGAACGGCAAGCAACGTTCTTTAATCGGGGCGATCTTGGACACATCGGGATGACTACTTTTTCACCGCTCAAGTTACGTTGCACTCCAGATGTTCCCGACAGAAGCCGCTCGAGATACGATGCGTTCCCGGTGAACCTGCGTTGCTGCCGATCAACATACGCTCTAACGCCGCTCTAGTTTTGATCGGGGAGATCGGGGCTTGTCTTTGAACATGTTCAAAGATCACTCCCGCTCTTCCCGACCATAACGTTTAATTCCCGTTCACTGCCGCATAACAAAGATGGGTTCCCGCTCCATGTCGTTCAATTCCTGCTCTAGTCCCGTTTGTTTCCGATTTTGCCATTTTTTCGGAGCGGGAACGGATCGGCGCTCAGTGAAATGGGGGTATAAGGACCGCTGAGGGTAATATGGCCATTAGGACCGCTGAGGGTAATATGGCCATTAGGACCGCTGAGGGTAATATCACCATTAGGACCGTTGAGGGTATATGGCCATTAGGACCGTTGAGGGTAATATGGCCATTAGGACCGTTGAGGGTAATATGGCCATTAGGACCGTTCAGGTTAATGTCGCCATTAGGACCCTTGTGGGTAATATCGCCATTAGGACCGTTGAGGGTAATATCACCATTAGGACCGTTGAGGGTAATATCGCCATTAGGACCGTTGAGGGTAATATCGCCATTAGGACCGTTGAGGGTAATATCGCCATTAGGACTCAAAAAAGATGGTAGGCAGAAAACTGAGGGAATCAGCAGAAAAGGAGGAGGGGGATGGGGCACGGGAGGGGGGGGGGGGGGGGACTGAGATGGATGCTGGAGTGGAGGAACAAAAAACAATGATGATGATGAAGATGTATGAAGAGGATGATGATGAGATGATGATGATGATGATGATGAAGAGGATGATGATGAAGATGATGATGATGAAGAGGATGATGATGAAGATGATGATGATGATGAAGATGATGAAGATGATGATGATGATGATGATGATGATGATGAAGAAGATGATGATGATGATGAAGATGATGATGAAGATGATGATCATGAAGATGATGATGATGAAGATGATGAAGATGATGATGATGATGATGATGATGAAGATGATGAAGATGATGATGACGATGATGAAGATGATGATGATGAAGTGAGTGATGATGATGATGATGATGATGATGATGAAGATGATGGTGATGATGGTGATGGTGATGATGATGATGATGGTGATGATGATGTGATGATGATGATGATGATGAGTGAAGATGATGATGATGATGATGGTGATGATGGTGATGATGATGATGATGATGATGATGATGATGATGATGATGATGACGATGATGCTGATGCTGATGACCTCATAATTGCAGCAAACCTACACAGTTCGTAAGAAAATAACAATGCTATAATAAGAATAACACCAGACCTAGGCCGTTTCCTTTTCTCCCTAACTCTTCCTTTAAAGAAAAATTACACACACCAAAACAGATCCATGACAACAACTGCAAAATGATTTTTGTGTGTGTGTGTGTGTGTGTGCAATAATGGCTCCATTAAGATCTCCCACACGTCTAACGGCGGTGTATTTACGATAGCCAACAACCAAAAGGAGAGGCGTTGTCGCCTGCATGAACACTCAGTGCCTCATTCGCAATCTGATCAAGGGACATTACTCCACGAGTTCTGCTCCCGCAGGCAGACGATCAACGTCACCAGGCAGAATTCCTCAGCCAGTTCCGCCTTCCTTCATCCAACAGCGAAACAATATTTTTTCCCTCCTGCCATTTTGGGCTTTCTGAGGTGTATTTGCCTTGCCTTGGGTTTTGATTTGTCTTTTTCTCCACGCCTTATCGACCACGAAATGGCCGCACTAAATGGGCGGCATGGATCCGACTAATGCCTCGCCGACGGGCCGCAGTTCCGAGTCGTTTCCGCCCACCACCAGCTAGCTGTGTGAGGAAAATCTTGTCAGAGAAATGTTTCCTCTGGTGTTCCCATCTTTCTCTCGTCCTGTAAGATAACTACAATAATCATTGCAACAATAGCAATGATATGATAATAATGAGGAGAAGAGGAAGAAGAGAGAGTGAAGGAGGAGGAGGAGGAGGAGGGGAGGAGGAGGAGTAGGAGGAGTTTTCTCCAAGGAAGGAGAAGAAGAAGAAGAAGAAGAAGAAGAAGAAGAAGGAGGAGGAGGAGAGAGGAGGAGAGGAGGAGGGGAGGAGGAGGAGGAGGAGGAGAAACATAATAAAATGATGCAGAATCGCATTGAGAGATAAAAATGCTGATTCAGAAGAAGAACATGATAATGCTCGATGATGACGGACGACGATGATGATGTGATGATGATGCTGATGATGATGATGATGATGATGATGATGATGATGATGATGAGGATGTGATGATGATGGTGAGGATGATGATGATGATGATGATATTGAAGATGGACGATGCGTTGATCGATGAAGACGACGACGATTGATGATGATGATGATGATGTGATGATGATGATGATGATGATGATGATGATGACGTTGGTGATGAAAAACAGTATGAAGGAGGCGGACATTGTTGATGATGACGAACGATGATGATAATAAAGCCGATGAACAAACTGAGGAAACAATGGCAGAGACGTTCAAACAAACATAAACATCAACAACTCAGCAACACAAGGAAAAAACAAACCAAGACGGGGTGACAAATAAACCGGAACTCCATTTACGATCCCGTCATGGAATGACAGTCACCCCTTAAGGGCCGCCCCATCTTGTTCCCCGAGGGTTAAATGGCTATCTGAAATTCCCGTCTACCTACCATGGACAACAATGCCATTTATGTTCCCCGGTCCCCCCCCCCCCTCCCCCCGGTCTGAAAATTAGCGCCTGTTATTTTTGTACAGATGAGTTCTATTCTTGCCAGCAACCGGCTCATTTTTATTTAGTTTCCTCATCAGCAGCAGACGCACGCTCCCTACAGCTGGTCGGAGAGAGAGAGAGGTGAGAGGAGATGGAGAGTGTGATGAGAGTGCGAGAGAGAGAGATGGAGTGAGAGAGAGAGATAGAGACGTTGAGAGGTGAGAGGATGTGAGAGAGAGAGAGTGTGCGTATGTGTGTTGAGTGTGTGTGTGTGTGTGTGTGTTGTGAAGAGTGAGAGAGAGAGAGAGTGAGGGAAGAGAGATCAGATGTTAGAGTGAGAGAGGAGAGATGAGAGAGAGAGAGAGAGAGAGAGAGAGAGGAGTGAGAGAGATCGGAGAGAGAGAGAGAGAGAGATGAGAGAGAGAGACGAGAGATGAGAGAGAGAGAGCAATGTGTATCTCCATCACGTCACAAACAGAAGAAACCAAGAGTAGAGACATAGGTACTAAAGACCACAAAAGAACACCTTGATAAAACTGAAATAGAAAGATAGGGGAAAATAAACGTTTCTCTGCTTACACAACAACAATAACAACAACAAACAAAAAGCTTTAAAGAGAAAAAGTTCAAACATCGTGGAGCTTGTGCAGTGTCCTGACCGTGACGTGAATTTCAATTCGATAGGCCTTGCGCATGACAGAGAGAGAGAAAGCGAGGGTGAGAGAGAGAGAGAGAGAGAGTGGTGAGTGAGAGCGAGAGAGAGAGAGTAGAGAGAGAGAGAGGGAGATGCCAGAGAGAGAGAGAGAGAGGAGACAGAGAGAGAGGACAGAGAGAGAGAGACAGAGAGAGAGAGACAGAGACTGAGAAAAAGAGGGACAGACCAGAAGGAGAGAGACAGAGAGAAGAGAGAACAGACAGACAGACAGGAGCCGCCCGGGCCGCCCCAGAAACAGCCCGGACCGTACGCGAGAGAGAGAGAGAGAGAGAGGAGTGAGAGAGAGAGAGAGAGAGAGGAGAGAGAGACAGAGACAGAGGTAAGAGAGCTGACGGAGAGGAGAGGAGAGAGACGGACAAAGACGGGAGAGAGACAGAACAGGACAGACAGAGAGAGACAGGACAGAGAGAGAGACGTGAGAGAGAGAGAGACAGAGAGAGAGAATGGGAAGAGATAGGAGAGAGAGAGGAGAAAGAAGAGAGTGAGGATGAGAGTGAGAGAGAGGACAGACAGACAGACGGACAGACAGAAGAATAAGACAGGCAGACAGAGAAGATGAGAGAGTGTGAGAGAGAGAAGAGAGAGACTGAGAGAGTGACGAGACGAGGAGAGAGAAGAGAGCGAACTCAGAATCAGATGGTTTATTTCATTATAAAGGCCATTACCTCTTATGAAGGGGGTATGGAGAGAGTACGTAACATGAAGGAATGATTTGAAAAAAACAGGAAAGACTGGATGGACTTCTCTCTCACTATGTCAAAACTGATCGACAACGAGATGCCATTGAACAGTACTGAGAAAATGTCGTTACTGTGCTTTCCACTCTGAGATGCACAAGTTGAATTAACAACACTGACGGGGGATCCCTGGAACACTTCCAATTGGTGTACAGAGCGCTTACGGGACTACATGCCTTGCAGCAGCACCAAACAAAATGCCAGTTGTACTCTCGGGCGTGTTCATTGATTTGCACAGTGGACAAGTCAGATCCATTGACCCACAAACCTCGGTATTGTGCAGTAGATATACTAGAATAATAATATAATAATAACTAATATATTAATAAATAATAATCAATCATTAATAATAACAATAATTTTTATTATTATATTTATTCTAGTATATCTGCTGCAAGCAATACGGTGTTGTGTAATATCCTGAAACTACGGTCTAATTTTGGCCATAATTAAACATCACGTGTTTACCTAAAATCCATTCGCAGATAAAGTTTGACCATCGAGTTAGAGCGATGAGATGACGAGAGAGAGAGGGGGGGGGAGGAGGGAGTTAGAGAGGTGACAAAGGGAGAGAGAGAGGTGAGAGACAGACAGACAGACAGACGACAGAATGACGACAGACACAGACCAGGACAGACAGACAGACAGTCAGACTCGAATTCAGCAAATATATGATTGAAAAACGGAATAACCTTTCATATGAAAAAATCGCATATGAGTTCTCTTCAAACTCTGGGTATGTCCTAAACCTTACCTCTTATCAAATAAATGGAATGCGCTTGAATATAAGAAAGTGTTATATTTAGGAGGTAGCCTGACTTATACATTGATTTGGAAATACCATTTGGAAAATTTTCTGACAAAAGCCAAGATAAGGATTAAATTTATTAAAATTGCATAATCGACAGTCGTGGGGCAAAGATAGTAAGGTACTTATTCATTTAGCAACTGCGCTTGTGGTGATCAAAATTATCCTACGCTCAGGAAATTTCTTTTCTGCCTCCAAAATATTTGATACAAAGATGCAAAGCATCGATAGCAAAGCTATAAGGATAGCTCTCGGTTGTCCCTGTCCATGCCTCAACACTTGAAACCTACACAGAAATAGGATTTTGCCTATTACGAACATATGAAACTTGCTTCAGCAAAATAATATTAAGGAGTCATTCAACGCAAATTCATGTAGCAAGGAAACCGGTTTAAAATCAGAAAATACATTTTCCATAGCGAGCACAGAGTTTTGACTCTCTAAAAACAAATATAAAACTATAGGCTCTATACGTCCCTATTATATTTACAGATGCTGGTGTTGAACCCCAAACTGTAGGCTCTTCAAACGAATTACAATAATATTCTGCAAAAAAAATTGGGTAGGAACTTAGTAAGGCTAATTTCGATATTAATTATACAGATTTAAGGAAAAGTGATGGGGCCATGCTGCCAACATATGTTCAAGGCACATATAAACGAAATTATATAAATTCATCTTAAAATATTACAGCCGGTTCTCTAACTGAAAACCAATTATCAGGTGCTGCATTCATTATCCATCATTACAAAATAGAAGAATCGTATCACATGGGGAAAAATTTTTTTAATCTGTATTCACAGCAGAGCTAATTGCCATTATTTTGGCACTGAACTTATCTTTCTTAGGCTTTCCATAGTCCATATTTCAATATTATTTTGTGTCGATTCAAAATCTGTCTTACAAGCTTTAAAATAGTTCATACAATGAGTGAGGAGGAGAAATGATATCTGAGATATACCATTTAATTAATTTTTTGTCTTTACGTGGTTCTTCTATTGACTTTTGTTGGGATTCCATCCAATGTGGTTTAGCAGCAAATGAAAGGGTGATCGGTTAGCAAAAATGTGCAGATAGGAAAAGATCTTTACAAAAATAAATATCCTTTATCCTTGTTGAAAATTAATAGCCTTTTAGGTAAAGCATCATGGGGATCGGTGATAGGAAGACAAAAAGAGGTGTCTCAATACATAATAAAAGTACACAAGGGGAAAATTCTTTAAGAGCTTGTAAAAATATAAAACGGGGACACAATCTCCACAGGGAGACTTTGAAGCGTCTGATATTAGAATCAGATTGATGACCACCCCACCCCAATATTGTAAAAATGTCACTTGCATTGTTTCGGGCAAAATATTACACTATTCCATGTCATCTTCATTGCAGTAATACTAAAATTATTATTACCTACTTGGTTATTAAGTTTGAACCCATTCAATCGTGAATTTTGGGGACATTTTTGGAACGAAGCAAAGGCTGTAGAAGTTGTTTGGGCAACTCAAGGGTATTAAGAGTTCCGTTGGGACATTTACTTTGATTCTCGAGTTATTTGGTTTGATTTATTTTCTATTTTTTCAATGGTTAAAAATGTTTTGTTTCTTTAAGAAAGTTCAATATGGAATCCAGGCTAATGCAGTTTACGTTTGCCGGTAGATTAGAATGGTGTTAAAGTGATAGTCACTTATTGGTATCTTCATTAATTAAATAGACTCCTACTCCTACCCTTAATGGACATTTTTTTAAAACAAAACAAACATGTATCCACCCCACCCCCCCCACACACACACACCCACAACACCACGACATACACCACGGCCCCTTTTACATGTTTTTATGTGTTTGTCTTTATTTGT
The DNA here is from genome assembly GCA_018398815.1 of Conus ventricosus. Taxonomy (NCBI): domain Eukaryota; kingdom Metazoa; phylum Mollusca; class Gastropoda; order Neogastropoda; family Conidae; genus Conus; species Conus ventricosus. Next base: position 100,623,304 of record CM031600.1, read on the forward strand.
TTGTATGCCTGTTCGTTTGTCTATTGTTTTGTCTAAGGGATCACTGTAAGTGGATAGACATTAAATTAAGAACGAAACAGACATTCCAAAATTTTGAAAAATATTTTGGTTAACGATAGGACTACTTAAAGCAAAGAATTATTGATTAATAATCGCATTGCATGCCCTGACGATGCATGCCTTGCTCCTATCAGGAAGGAAGGAGGAAAGAAAAGCCTTGTGGGTGGCGCCTGCCTCCTCAGGCTGAACATGAAGAAAGCTTGTGGGTGGCGCCTGACCTGCTCCAGGCTGAACAGAGAAGAAAAGCCTTGTGGGTGGCGCCTGCCCTCCTCAGGGCTTGAACAGAGAAAGCCTTGGGGTGGCGATGCCCTGCTCCGGCTGAACAGAGAAAAGCCTTGTGGGTGGCCGACTGCCCTCTCAGCGGAACCAGAGAATAAGCTTGTGGGTCGGCGCCGGTCTACCCAGGTTGAACCTGAGAAAAGCCTTGTGGGTGAGCCAGCCCTCTCAGGCTGAAACCAGAGATAAGCCTTGTGTGGTGGCGCCTGCCCTCCTCAGGCTGAACCAGAGAAAAGCCTTGTGGGGTGGGCGCCTGTTCCCTACCCAGGCTGACACCAGAGCACGAGTGACTGTTGGACCACCTGCAGTGAGTCGGTCCGCGCAGAGCAGTCTCCTCCAACGGGCGGTTGGTTGGCGACCCGACAGTATAAGATCCGGATCGGTTCCCTGGGGGATGGGGTGGGGGAGGGGGTGTGCATGTCGCACGGAACGACTCTTAGTGCGCGTGCTTGTGTGAGCAGTCCTTATGTATGACTTTTGAGGGTAATATCGCCTTTTGACCGTTGAGGGTAGTATCGTCATTAGGACCGTTTAGGGTAATATCGCCATTAGGACCGTTGAGGGTATTATGGCCATTAGGACAGTTGAGTGGTAATATTGACATAAACCCCATTTCACTGACACGATTTTCCCCGACCTATAAGATTCATTGCGGTCTCTTAGAACTACGTCGAGCGGCAACATCCTCGGCAAGAAAAGGTCCTTTTTTTTTTTTCCAAAAAAGTTTACGGCTCGTTTATGATCAAGTTACGCTCTGTATGATTAAGATTACGCTGTAGTTACGTGCATAGTACGATGTGATGCCGATTTGTTCCAGCTCAAACTAGGTACCATTCCCGTGCTTTGCCATTCAATAGGCGCCACTTGGGCTCTAGCTACGCTCCAGGCCACGCTCACTGCCGACCCTCTTCGACCTAATGCCACTCTTTCCGTTCATGACGTTTACTGACGAGCGCGATTGCCGCTGGTAAAACAGATTATACCATCTAGATAAGATTCAATACGATGTACTCACGTTTCTGCCGCTGGAGTTACGGACACACATGCGCTTCTGACGGCGAAAATTCTCCCGATTTCCCTATATATCGGCGCCTGTCATAGTGCCGCTGTCTGTCAATTGTTTGCCTCATACTAAAGGGGGAAAACATGGATCCTCAGGATGTGTTTTTCACATGCTACTGTTCTTTAAAAACGGGCCATTGTCCACCAAAACATATCATGGTACGGGATCATGCGGAGAATCAGAAGAAAAAGGCACAAGGCTTTGGGGAAGGCCATGGCTCTCTGAGACTGGAGACTTCAGTTTTGGACATATGACACTCTATGGCAGAAAGACATGAGGAGTAGATGGCACATCATCATTCTTCAACTACCTGAGATGCCCCTCTGACATGTTTGATTGAGTTGCTCCAGAGGATGACGCAAGACTTTCAGCAAACTCAAACTTCAGAAGGCCTTGGAACCAGGGATTGAAAGCTGGCAGTTACCATCAGGGACCTGGCATCGGAGACAAGTGCCCACATTTCTCTCATATGACTTACAGGGTTTCAGCTCACCAAGTATGGTCGCGCCATTGTGGTGGAGCTCAAAGATGAAGTCATTTCCTGTCTTCACTGCGGCATGGAAGGACATTGCTAGGTATTTTGAAAGGAAGTGGAACGTGCCCTATGGGTTGGAGCTTTGGATGGGAAAACGTCGCCATAGGACTCCAAGGTTTCTGGGATCACTGTACCACAACCACAATGGTTTTTCTCGATTGTTTTTTCTGCACTGGTTGATGCCAACTACCAATTCCTAAAGATCGGACTGTGATGGCATGGGTCAATGCCAGAGGCTCAAATTCTTTAATGCATCAGAGCTGAAGAATGTATTGAGGATGATCATTGGTTTCCGATTCTTAGCCTATGATAAATGATGACAGGGATAGGCCATACTTCATCCTCGAGATGTTGGCATTTGCTCTGCGTACATAACTTGATGATGCCTACTGTTAAAGAGATGAAAGATCAGGAGCTCATCACCAATTACAGACTATCCGGGAAAGAAGTATGTGTGGGAGATGCCTTTGGCATTCTTGCGGAGCGGTGGCAAGCACCGCTAACTACTCTCCAGCAGGGACAGAAGTGTCAGGGACATTGTAGAAGCTGCTGTGTGCCTCCCATCATCATGAGGATGAGGTCTCTGCTCTACAGAATTAGACTGCAGAGTGGATGGAGAGATGTTCAGCACAACCACATCCTGGCAATGGAGTGCAATGCAACATGCATGACCTCCACACAGTTGTGGGACCAACGGAGGACACTGTAGAAGCCAAGAGACAGGGGGAATACCTTGAGATTATACTTCAACAGTCCAGTGGATTGTGGAGTGGCGAGATGCAACGATTCGTCCACGAAAAAATGACGAGACTATATAACGCATGTTCATGTCATGTTTTACATTGATACTCCATTTAGTTTATTGTAATACGATGTAAATGTTCCCCATTTAGAATTATGCTTACAAATGAAAGAGTGTTTTGAATTGTGTTTCTGTGTGAAGAATACATTGTATTCATGTATAATTTCAGGTAATCATAAACGACTGAAAATATTCGTCTTGTTGTAATAAACTGATGGATATTTGTGGCGCTGTTAGATTATGCTAATAAAAAAAGTGTGTTTTTTTTTTCCTTTTTTTTTTTTTTTTTTTTTTGTTTTTTTTTGGAAACTGTATTTCTATGTGAAGACATACATTGTATTATGTATGATTTAAAGGTAATCATAAAAAGACTGAATATTGTGTGCTGTAATAAACTGAATGGAAAATTGTGTCGTGAAACACTTCGTAAGTGCATTTGATCACATATTTGTGTGTGAGTGGGAAATATAAATATACAAACATTGTTTTTTGTCGTTTTTACTCACTGTTCATAAATGGATAACAGTCAGTACATAAAATTAAGATAATGTAATATGGATTACATGCTCGTTATGTAATTGTATAAGAACCGTTATGTATGCAAAAATCTTTATTCGTCATAAATTTTCTACAGTGAAAAGTAAACTAAATGTTATTACAAGCATATTTTATTTATATAAACATTTTATTTCAAGTCCAAGTAAAATATGTTTAATGATATTTATAAGAATCATCGTAAACTTTAACATTTAATTTCGTTATCACAACACTGTTCAATTACCAGGACGTTTATTTATGACTAATAAGCAAATCAATGGAAAACGTATTTTAATTCATGGCAAATCATCAGTACCTCGAAAACAAATTTATTACAGGTTTATGCAAGATGTGAAAAATAAAGTCAATGCATAAGTGTCTCTATGCACTATTCTGTGTCTCTGGATCGGTGTCCAAGATTCCTGTGGCTGGTCATGCAGGCGCGAGTCGTTGCCTACCCCAAAACGTCGGCAAACATGCTGGAGGTTTGATGCATGGTGTGGCATGGAAAATGTCCATTACTTGGTCTTGGTTGCGGACGTAGTGGACACTTGCTGGATCTTGCTTGGTTGTTGTTGTTGTTGTTGTTGCCTGCAGATTTGCTGTCCAGGAAACAGCTGCTGAACCAATCTGCCTCCTTGGACCCCCACAGACACAGTCTGGCCTGGAGGTGATCAGGCACTATGGCTGGGGGTGGCTGCCAACCCTGTTTGCATGCACTGCTGTTGATTGCTGGCAGCTGCTGTTGGGGTGTTGTTTTCTTACTGCTTAAGCTGCTGCTGTTCACGGCTGGTTCCTGACTCTCTGTGTAGCGTTGCAGGAAGGCCAGATGTCCCTTTGTGTCTTCTGTATAAATCCTTGGCAACTGTTGCAGCGCTGGGACACCCATTTGCCAGAATTTGTGACACTCTCGGTCACCTGAGGATGGCAAGGTTGAACTGCTGCAGAAGCTTGTGTGAGAGTGGAACAGTGGTTTTGCTTCTCTGTGGATATGAAGTTCAGGGAAGGTATTACTCATGATCACTTGCTGTATGTGAAGTTTTGGGCTGGAGACTGTGGTGGTGGATGGTGTTGTGCGGTTGGCATGTGGCCTGGATCATGCAGGGGCCTGTGGGGACCCTGGCATGTCTCTGTCTGTCCGACTTCTGTGGCTTCAGAGGTGAGCGTGACAATGTGGATGGTGCTGTTGCTGCCTGTAACTGTGGCTGTGGTTATTGTGGCTGCTGTGGCTGTGGCCTTGGTGCTATCTTTCCCTTGAAGTAACCAGGTTTCTGCACTTCACCTCCACAAATTGTGTGGGACGAGGAACTGGATGCTGTCCATAAATCCAGCGATTCGCGCTCTGTAAAATTCCGCATCACCTTGCCGGACTTGGTCTTTGAGAGGTGGCTCAGCCTCGTAACGTTGCTGTCAGACAGTCGTCTATAGTGTGTGTATTTCATTCACACCTCTTTGCCATCTTTCAGCCTGGTATTGCAATAGTGTGTCCTTCACCGCCCTTGTTCTTCAGTCTGTAATTTTTTTTTTGTTATAGAGGCACTCGTGAGCAGTAACAAATTCTGGCCATGGCAACTTCCTCCACATTGGAGTGACGTGTGTGAAGCTGGGTTTCTTGGTGTTTTTCTTTCTGGTTTGTCGGATTGTTGGGTGGCTTCTTCCTCGGCTTGTTTATTTACTGGCAGGAGGTTTGTTCTCTTGCTGGGTGGAAACAGGCAAGGATTCGCTCCCCCATGGACGCCTTGCCTTGGGGACTCGCCCAGTCTTGAGGCAGGCCTATTTCGTTTCATGATTGCTCCTCTAAGAGTTTCCATTTGGGCGCAGAAATCGTTTTAAAACAACTGGACGGGTCCTTATATAGCGGCGAGGGGAGCGGAAATGGAGTGTGGGTAGATCGTCATCGCATCCTGGTTGGCCGGGAACGGATCATAACTACAGCGGCAGCAGAGCGTTGAGACAATCTGTACCGATGCCGCCCTGTGTGGCAATGCAACACACGATCGGCCGCAAAGCGGGAACAGAACGGTGTTAGAACGGAAGCATCGTTCTTTATATCGGGGCGATCTTGGAACTTCGGGATGACTACTTTTCACCGCCTCTCAAGTTACGTTGCACTCCAGATGTTCAGACAGAGGCCGCTCGAGATAACGATGCGTTTTCCGGTGAACATGCGTTTGCTGCCGATCAACATTACGCTCTAACGCCCGCTCTAGTTTTGATCGCGGGAGCTGGGGCTTGTCTTTGGAACAGTTCAAAGATCACTCCCGCTCATCCCGACCATATACGTTTTAATTCCGTTCACTGCGCATAACAAAGATGGGTTCCCGTCCATGTCGTTCAATTCCTGCTCTAGTCCGTTTGTTTCCGATTTTGCCATTTTTTCGGAGTTGGGAAAAGGATTCCGGCGTAGTGAAATGTGGGTATAAGGGGAACGCTGAGGGTATAGGGCATTTGGACCGCTGAGGCGGATAATATGCGCCATTAGGACCGCTGTGGGTATTAATATCAACATTAGGACCGTTGAGGGTTGATATGGCCATTAGGACGTTGTGGGTAATATGGCATTAGGACGTTGAGGGTAATATGGCCATTAGGACCGTTCAGGTTAATGTCGCATTAGGACCCTTGTGGGTAATATCGCCATTAGGGACCCTTGAGGGTAATATCGCCATTAGGCGACCGTTGAGTGAAATATCGCCATTAGGACCGTTGAGGGTAATATCGCCATTAGGGACCGTTGAGGGGATATAGCCATTAGGACTCAAAAAGATGGTAGGCAGAAAATGAGGGAATCAGCAGAAAATGGAGGAGGGGGATGGGGGCACGGGACGGGGGAGGGGCTGGGGGATGAGATGGATGCTGGAGTGGAGGAACAAAAAAACAATGATGATGTGGAAGATGATGAAGAGGATGATGATGAAGTGAGGATTGATGATGAATGATGTGATGATGAGATGAGATGATGAAGATGATGATGTAGATGTTGATGATGAGGATGATGATGAAGATGATGATGATGATGAAGATGATGAGGATGGGGGGGGGGATGGGATGATGGTGATGATGATTGATGAAGAAGATCTGATGATGATGATGAGATGTGATGAAGATGATGATCATGAAGTGATGATGATGAGATGTGACGATGATGATGATGATGATGATTGGTGAGATGATGAGATGATGTGACGATGATGAAGATGATGATGAGTTGATAGATGTGATGATGTTGATGATGATGATGATGTTGATGAAGATGATGGTGATGATGGTGATGGTGATGGTAGATGATTGTGATGAAGATGATGATGCTGGGTGATGATGATGATGTGAGATGATTGATGATGAGAAGTGATGATGATGATGATGATGAAGATGGATGATGGATGATGATGGTGATGATGATGATGATGTGTGATTGATGATGATGCTGATGCTGTGACCTCTAATTGCAGCAAACCTTCACCAGTTCGTAAGAAAATAACAATGCTATTAATAAGAATATACACCAGACCTAGGCCGATTCATTTCTCCACTAACTCTTCCTTTAAAGGACAAATTACACACACCAAAACCAGATCCATGGACAACAACTGCAAAATGATTTTTGTGTGTGGTGTGTGTGTGTGTGCAATTAGTGCTCCATTAAGATCTCCAACGTCTAACGGCGGTGTATTTACGATAGCCAACAACCAAAAGGAGAGGCGTGGTCGCCTGCATGAACACTCAGTGTTCATTCGCATTTGATCAAGGACATTTCTCCACGAGTTTACTCCCGCAGGCAGTCGATTTCACGTCACTGGCAGTATTCCTCAGCCCAGTTCGCCTTCCTTCATCCAAGGCCCCGAAACAGTATTTTTCCCTCCTGCCAATTTTGGGCTTTCTGATGTGTATTTGCCTTGCCTTGGGTTTTTGATTTGTCTTTTTTCTCCACGCCTTATCGACCACGAAATGGCCGGCACTAAATTGGGCGGCATGGATCCGACTAATGCCTCGCGTCGGGCCGCAGTTCCGAGTTCGTTTCCGCTCCACCAGCGTTAGATGTGTGAGGAAACTCTTGTCAGAGAAATGTTTTCCTTGGTGTTCCCATCTTTCTCTCGTCCTGTAAGATAACTACAATATCATTGCTACAATAGCAAATGATACTGATAATAATGAGGAGAAGAGGAAGAAGAAGGGAGTAGAAGGAGGAGGCGGAGGGGAGGACGGAGGAGTGAGAAAAAGAAGGAGAAGAGAAGAAGAAGAAGAAGAAGAAGAAGGCGGAGGAGGAGGAGGAGGTAGGAGGAGGAGGAGGAGGAGCGAGGAGAAGAAGAAGAAGAAGAAGAAAAGTAGAAGAAGAAAAGAAGAAGAAGAAGAAGAAGAAGAAGAAGAAGAAGATGAACGAAAAACAACACACAATACAAAAAATGGATATTTTGTTGCACTCCTATTTCCTAAAGATACGAGACGCTTTTCGAACGTTTTATCCACAATTAAGTGAAATTCGCGTAAGCAAACAAACAAAACAGAAAACAAAGAAACAAACAAACAAAACAGAAAACAAAGAAACATACAAACAAACGCGCGCACACTTTATGCACCAAATCCGAAATATTGATATAGAGAAGTGGTTGTTCTTACATGAGCGCGCGAGCACACACGCCGTCGCGCGCTAACAGAGAACAGAACAGAACACAGCAGAATTGTATTCAGTAAGGCCAAAGCTCCATTTGAAGGGTATGAACATTAATTATATCAATATACAAGAACAGGAGAGGAGGAGAGAGGAGGAGAGAGAGAGGAGAGAGAGAGAGAAGAGAGAGAGAGATTATCATTGTGTTTTTTTTTCCCATTCTTAAACGAGTTTCAGTGGCGTATTCAAATATCACAAACAAAGAAAAGATGCGGTTTTGCTCTCTCCCCCTAATGCACGCGTAATAAAGCATCACTTGGACTAAAACGCAGCCATTTACGCCCGCACCTCCGTATTGTCTGCACCATAAATGCTTCCGTTGTAACAAATAAATGCTTTCCAGCTTTTGCGGCGGTTGCATAGTTTTTTCATTGAATGTGATTCCGTTCTGGTGTACAGTGTTGACCTCACGCAGTCGGATTCGCCGTTCCGCAGAACTGTGCAAGAACAGCGTGGCCATGCTGTCTGGACCACGCATGGAGATGACCGGTCGGTGGCATGGCGGGGACCAATGGACTTGACCGTTCAAAGTCATCAGTCATCGTTTCTGCTCGTTTATTCAATAGTCCACACACACACGACGATGTCGTAGTTTTGCAAAGCTTGGTCGGTGTTTATTCCAGTTCGGATTTTCGTTTCTCTTAGTTCGGCTCAATAAACCTTTTTTTCAGGTTTCTGATCCGATTCTCTCTCTCTCTCTCTTTTCTCTCTCTCTCTCTCTCTCTCTCTCTCTCTCTCTCTCTCTCTCTTTTGAAAGGCTGGGGGAAGAAGTTGAGTGGAAGGGGAGGTGGGGGGGGGGGGGGGGGGAGGGAAGGAGGATGTGTACTTTTGTATTTGTTTTGAGACCACTCTTGATATTACTTGTTTGCAGGCTACACGTTGCCAAGATTTCAGTTCTTTCGACACTCCGAACGGGGAAGACCTGTGTACAATCCAGATGGTCTTGCCTTGCGTTGCCTTGCCCCGAGTCGTTTCCTCGGCCATTGGCAAGACAAGGTGTTGTCTTCACTCAGATTCACTTCAAGGCTCAGATCTACACCGGGTCGACGGTAGGCTGGGCGTCGCCCGTGTTCATCTGTGACCAGGAACACTGTCAATGGACTCTCAAACCCGCAGGTCAACACGGACGCCCCTGTCCCTGTCACACACGTGGACATGGTGACAATGGACTCTGAAACCCGCAGGTCAACACGGACGCCCCTGTCCCTGTCACACACGCGGACATGGTGACGCACACCCTGAACGCCTACACTGGCGGACCGTTTCAGGTTCGACTGGAAGTCTCCCCAACCATCACATTAGAGTATGAGAAAGGCTTCTGCTGCAGTGCCTTCAGACTAACCCCACCTCCACCCCGTCTTTCCCTCCCCGCCCCACCCTTGCCTTATGGGGGAGGGGGGGGGGGGGCAGGGAGGGTCGTCTGTCATCAAATTCACCAGAAGGAAAACCTGATCGGAACGAGCTTTCTCTGATGTTCAGGAGGCACGCACAGCTTCTGGCAGCGGCAGACGACTCCAAGATGACGTCATTATCAGGTGATGAACCTGCCCGGGACGCAGATGTCGGCACCATGATGTGGGGGGGGGGGGGGGGGGGGGGGGGGGGGACTACGAGACTCTCCAGCATGATACAGGGGGCACATCCAGTGAAGAGGATTGGCAGGGAAGTTAGGGGGAAGACAGGGGGAGGGGGGATGGGGGCAAGAGAAGGGTTAATGAAAGTTTGTCTACCATCGCTTGTGATGCCAAAAGTGAACAATGACCAGAAAAAAGGTTAACATTTTCAACAAAGTAAACTTTTTGTCCCCATCCAGACGCAGAGACAAACCAGTCCAATGACACAGTCACACGCGAAGGTGTAGCCATCTTTATGTGCTCGGAAACTCATGACTGCAGTGACGACAGCTGCATCGGAAATCGCCGCCTTGGGGGTGTAACCATGAAGATGCAAAACGCACACATGTCGGCGAAGTGAAGAAGCACAGCATTCGACAGACAACGAAGAGGCAACGCGCACAAGTTGGACAGATGAAGATGTGATAGACACAGATCTAGACAGATGAAGATGTGACGGAGACAGATCTGGACAGATGAAGATGTGATGGAGACAGATCTGGACAGATGAAGATGTGATGGAGACAGATCTGGACAGATGAAGATGTGACAGAGACAGATCTGGACGACCGAAGAAGTGAACAGATTTGACACACGTGAATAAATCATACACACAGAAGTTAACAGACTTGAACTCATGATAAAATCATACATGCTAATATTGAGAAATAAAGAACTGACACACACAGAGACCTGGACACATGAAATAAGTAACACACATACCTGAACACATGAATAAGTAACACACATTCCTGGACACATGAATAAGTACCACACATACCTGGACACATGAACAAGTGATATATATCGATCTGGACCATGGGGGAAAAAGCGATACACACATATCTGAACAAATATAGAGGTGATACACACATATGGACAAATGGAGAAGTAATCCGCACATAATTATATCTGGACAAATGGAGAAGTAATACGCACATATATCTGGACAAATGGGGAAGTATATGCACATATATCTGGACAAATGGAGAAGTAATATGCACATATATCTGGACAAATGGAGAAGTAATACGCACATATATCTGGACAAATGGAGAAGTATACGCACATATATCTGGACAAATGGAGAAGTAATACGCACATATATCTGGACAAATGGAGAAGTAATACGCACATATATCTGGACAAATGGAGAAGTAATACGCACATACATCTGGACAAATGGAGAAGTAATACGCACATATATCTGGACAAATGGAGAAGTAATACGCACATACATCTGGACAAATGGAGAAGTAATACGCACATAATCTGGACAAATGGAGAGGTAATACGCACATACATCTGGACAAATGGAGAAGTAATACGCACATATATCTGGACAAATGGAGAAGTAATACGCACATACATTGGACAAATGGAGAAGTAATACGCACTATAATCTGGACAAATGGAGAAGTAATACGCACATAATCTGGACAAATGGAGAAGTATTACGCACATATATCTGGACAAATGGAGAAGTAATACGCACATACATCTGGACAAGTGGAGAAGTAATCGCATATACATCTGGACAAATGGAGAAGTAATACGCACATATATCTGGACAAATGGAGAAGTAAAACGCACATATATCTGGACAAATGGAAAGTAATACGCACATATATCTGGACAAATGGAGAAGTAATACGCACATAATCTGGACAAATGGGGAAGTAATACGCACATATATCTGGACAAATGGAGAAGTAATACGCACATACTATCTGGACAAATGGAGACGTAATACGCACATATATCTGGACAAATGGAGAAGTAATACGCACATATATCTGGACAAATGGAGAGTAATACGCACATATATCTGGACAAATGGGGAGGTAATACGCACATATATCTGGACAAATGGGGAAGTAATACGCACATATATCTGGACAAATGGAGAGTAATACGCACATAATCTGGACAAATGGAGAAGTAATACGCACATAATCTGGACAAATGGAGAAGTAATACGCACATATATTGGACAAATGGGAAGTAATACGCACATACATCTGGAAAATGGGAAAGTTAATACGCACATACATCTGGACAAAATGGAGAAGTAATACGCACATAATCTGGACAAATGGAGAAGTAATACGACATATATCTGGACAAATGATAGTAATAGCACATATATCTGGACAAATGGAGAAGTATACGCACATACATCTGGACAAATGGGAAGTAATACGCACATATACCTGGACAAATGGAGAAGTAATACGCACATACATCTGGACAAATGGAGAAGTAATACGCACATACATCTGGACAAATGGGAGGTAATCGCACTATATCTGGACAAATGGAGACGTAATACGCACATACATCTGGACAAAATGAGAGAAGTATACGGACATTATATCTGGACAAATGGAGAGTAATACGCACATCATATCTGGACAAATGAAGAAGTAGTACGCACATTATCTGGACAATGGAGAAGTAGTACGCACATACATCTATGGACAAATGGGAAGTTATTCGCACATACTCTGGACAAATGGAGAAGTAATACGCAATATCTGGACAAATGGAGAAGTATACGCACATATATCTGGACAAATGGAAGAAGTAATACGCACATGCATCTGGACAAATGGAGAAGTAATACGCACCATATATCTGGACAAATGGTAAGTAATACGACACACATATCTGGACAAAGGAAGTGTCTGACACAAGTCGAGTCAAATAAAAGAAGTGAAACACACATATTCTGGACCAGAAAAAAAAGTGATAAACAAATCTGGACAAGTGAAGAAGTGATACACACATATCTGTACAAAGAAGTGTACCACACATCGGACAAAGAATGATACACAACATCTGGACAAAGAAGTGATACAACACATATCTGGACAAAGAAGTGATACACACATCTGGACAAAGAGTGATACAACAATCTGGACAAGAAGTGATACACACATATCTGGACAAACAAAGAAGTGATGCCACTATCTGGACAAAGAGTTTACACATATTAGACAAACAAAGAAGTGATACAACATATCTGGACAAAGAAGTGATACACACATATCTTACAAGAAGTGATACAACATATCTGGACAAGCAGTAATACAGATATTGGACAACAAAGAAGTGATGCACACACAATTGGACAAACAAGAAGTGATAACACACATTGGACAACAAAGAAGTGATACACACACAATTGGACAAACAAGAAGTGATACACACACAATCTGGACGAACGAAGAAGTGATGCACAACAATTGGACAACAAAAAGTGATGCACACACATCTGGACAAAAAAGAAGTGATACACACACAATCTGGACGACGAAGAAGTGTACACACACAATCTGGACAAACAAGAGTGATACACACACAATCTGGACGAACGAAGAAGTGACACACACACAATTGGAAAACAAAGAGTGATAACACACAATTGGACGAACGAAGAAGTGACACAACACACACAATCTGACAAACAAAGAAGTGATACAACACAATTGGAGAACGAAGAAGGACACACACACAATTGGACAAACAAAGAAGTGATCACACACAATCTGGAGAACGAAGAAGTGACACACACCACACAATCTGGACAAAAAAAGAAGTGATACACACACAATCTGGACAAACAAAGAAGTACACAACACAATCTGACAACAAGAAGCGAAATTGAAATTACAAATATGAGCAAAGCAAAGAGTCCTACAGACTCGGACACACAAATCAGCAAGGGGACGTTGGGATGAGCAAAGCAAAGAGTCCTACAGACTCGGACACACGATCAGCAAGGGGGACGTGGGTTGTATCATGCAGATTAAAAGCGAGAACAAGAAATGAACGAACGAACGAACGAACGGACGGACGGTGTGGTGTGGTGTGGTGCGGTGCGGTGCGGTGCGGTGTGGTGTGGTGTGGTGTGGTGTGTGTGAGTGAGTGCGTGAATGCGATCTTAAAGGGCACGTGTGCAGTGCATCAGGACATGACGTGTAGAATGGTGTGTGCAAACATGTCTGCTACACCTGCTACTGTTGTCACTCACGTCAATGTAGCTGGCGTTGATGTAGTCGTTGGTGGTGTCGGGTAGAGGCAGCTGGTCAACTTGACCCGGGTGTGGTCGTCTGCAACAGAATATAACATCAAAGGGAATGATGACGATGATGATGATGATGATGAAGATGATGATGATGATGATGATGATGATGATGATATGATGATGATGATGGTATACAGGAAATTTTCCGGCAGTAAATGAAGCTCTTTGCGCATACATTAGTCAGCGAAGAAACAAAAAGTTAAATTCAGTTTGAAAAGTAACCTCAATGTTAAGGTAAAATGATACCACAGAAGTCCGCAGTTCCATAATCATTTGTGCACAAGAACACCGCGATATTTCTCCCTCCCCTACCCCTGTCTCCCTCCCCTACCCTGCCCTCCCTCCCCTACCCCTGTCTCCCTCCCCTACCCCTGTCTCCCTCCCCTCCCCCTGTCTCCTCCCTACCCCTGTCCCCCTCCCCTACCCCCTGTCTCCCTCCCCTCCCCCTGTCTCCCTCCTCCTCCCAACCCTCAGGTAATAAAAACCCGAAAGATGCATCACCATTTGTTGTTGTTGTTGTTGTTGTCGTACCCTGGCTAAAAGACTCCAGGGATCACCCGAACAGCCGAAGTACTCGAACACTATGGTACAAATGCATCAGCTAGGGATGAGAACATTACGTGTGTGACCGTTTTTGATTACCCCGCCACATGGGCAGCCACACTCCGACATTGTGGGGGGGGGGGGGGGGGGGTGGAGCTGATAATGTTGTGCTAGGAGCTTGTCACAACTGAAGACAATCCCCGCATAACTATGCAGAGCATAACAACATTTTGATGTAACCTTGGTGTTCTAGCTTATGTCAGTTGGCCTGACACAGCCTTAAACCAAGGCGGAGCATCACCATTTCATGAAAAAGTCGCGGTATCAACGCTTATGATAATGATGACAAAAATAATGAAGACATCAATAACAACCATTTTCGCGACTGGAAAAAATTCTTTGAAAAACGCGACTATAGTATGCTTATGCCTTTCCGTCCATAATAGAAGACGGTGTTTTATGCAAGGTTCGCTTGCGAACGGTTTGCTCCAAGGGCGTTTGATCAATTCTGAACCCAGAGACCTCCGACTTAAGACACTGCTAGGTAACAGCGCGACAAAAAAAAACAAAAACAAAAAACAAAACAAAACAAAAAAACACCCGCTCGCGCGTGAACACACACATACACACACACACACACACACACACACACACACACACACACACCACACACACACACACACACACACACACACGAAGTACAAAACTAACTCCGTCTTTTTCCC
>CM031600.1:100639962-100647462 GCA_018398815.1 Conus ventricosus
ACAGAGAGCATGGAGAGGGGTACAGAGAGCATGGAGAGGGGTATAGAGAGCATGGAGAGGGGTAGAGAGGCATGGAGAGGGATACAGAGAGCATGGAGAGAGAGTATAGAGAGTATAGAGAGTTGTGTTCATAGTGCTAAGGATAATTCCCAACCAGGGGATTAACGATTTTACTACAACAGCCACTATTCGCTTTTTTTTCTTGTGGGTTTTTTGTTTTGTTTTGTTTTTTGTTTGTTTTACACCACTGACCGCAGCTTACAGATTCAGAAGGGCCCATCTTGTGCCGTACGAAGAGAAGAACTATCTGGTGAATTGTGCAGTTCGTCAGAGCTGGGAGACGAGTTTCACTAGGTTCTCAAATGTGATTTCTTCATCGACTTCAGAAATACCCTCTTGCTCGCTTCTTCAGAACAAAAACAAACATGCTTCAGTTTTGCGAACTGGTCAATGCTCAGAGAAAGAACGCGCGTACAAAAAGCCGGACATCATTAGCGCGCTTTAATGAACACTTTGCACGACTTTAGTATGTAGTAAGAAATAAAATCTGTATGTGGGTGTGGCCACTTTTCTTCGTGGCCAGATACTGTGTGTGAAATGTTTCTACCTCTGACAAAGAGATAACCTATTGTATTTGTATCATTCATGCACTCTGCTTTTTCGTTTTCATTCAACTATTTTGTTTGGCTCGTCTTGAAACACCAACAGTTCTACCTTGGGCTTTCACTCCCCACCGTGTACAGCATCAATCCAAAGTACCTCCCTTCCTCACACACACACACACACACACACACACACACACACACACACACACACACACACACACACACACACACACTTTCCCATCGCCAGATACCCTTTACTATCTCTGAACTGGTGTCAGCAGAGTGACGACGCAGACCAGTGGAATCCAAACCTGCAGGCGATTGAACCGGAACACACACACACACACCCCACACACACACACACACACACACACACACACACACACACCACACACACACAAACTCTTCAGCCACTTGGTGCTGTGAGCCAGTTTGTTTAGTTGCTGTCGTGCGTGTTACATTGCGCAGGGAGTTATCGATCACCTGGGGGGAGGGGGGGGGGGGTTAAAAAAAGGTGGTGTGTGTGTTCGGAGCTCTCTATCACAGCGGCTGACTTTTTAAAAATTCTACTCGTTGTCAGACGGAAGTTCCGGCCGGCAGCAAATCCCAGCAGTCCTCAGCACAGCCACTTGGTCAGATGCGCATGCGTGATCGCAAGCAGGATGTCCTCGACTAAATGTACCCGCTTTTGCGAATGTGTGGGCATTTGGTCAGATTATTTTTCTGTGTCAAACCCAGACCCGTTCCTCTGCCTATGTGTGAGCATCTCTGTCTGCGTAAAATCCGGATTCGTTCTTTTGCGTATATGTGTGCATTTTGTTTCGATTTTTCTGTGTAAAATCCGCACCTGTTCTTTTGCATATGTGTGGGCATTTTGTCAGGATTTCTCTGTGTTACATCCAGACTCGTTTTTTTGTGTATGTGTTAGCATTTTGTCAGATTTTTTCTGTGTTAAACCTGGACCATTTTTCCCCACGATAGAACGATCTTGGACAGGGAGTCATGGCGAGATACATGTCCACCTCCACTGTACCCTGCAGAATGGTCTTGGACAGGGAGTCATGGTGAGATACATGTCCACCCTCCACTGTACCCTGCAGAATGGTCTTGGACAGGGAGTCATGGTGAGATACATGTCCACCCTCCACTGTACCCTGCAGAATGGTCTTGGACAGGGAGTCATGGTGAGATACATGTCCACCCTCCACTGTACCCTGCAGAATGGTCTTGGACAGGGAGTCATGGGGAGATACATGTCCACCCTCCACTGTACCCTGCAGAATGGTCTTGGACAGGGAGTCATGGGGAGATACATGTCCACCCTCCACTGTACCCTGCAGAATGGTCTTGGACAGGGAGTCATGGGGAGATACATGTCCACCCTCCACTGTACCCTGCAGAATGGTCTTGGACAGGGAGTCATGGTGAGATACATGTCCACCCTCCACTGTACCCTGTAGAATGGTCTTGGACAGGGAGTCATGGTGAGATACATGTCCACCCTCACTGTACCTTGTAGAATGGTCTTGGACAGGGAGTCATGGTGAGATACATGTCCACCCTCCACTGTACCCTGCAGAATGGTCTTGGACAGGGAGTCATGGTGAGATACATGTCCACCCTCCACTGTACCCTGCAGAATGGTCTTGGACAGGGAGTCATGGTGAGATACATGTCCACCCTCCACTGTACCCTGTAGAATGGTCTTGGACAGGGAGTCATGGTGAGATACATGTCCACCCTCCACTGTACCCTGCAGAATGGTCTTGGACAGGGAGTCATGGTGAGATACATGTCCACCCTCCACTGTACCCTGTGAATGGTCTTGGACAGGGAGTCATGGTGAGATACATGTCCACCCTCCACTGTACCTGCAGAATGGTCTTGGACAGGGAGTCATGGTGAGATACATATCCACCCTCCACTGTACCCTGTAGAATGGTCTTGGACAGGGAGTCATGGGGAGATACATGTCCACCCTCCACTGTTACCCTGTAGAATGGTCTTGGACAGGGAGTCATGGTGAGATACATGTCACCCTCCACTGTACTCTGTGCGATGGTCTTGGACAGGGAGTCATGGGGAGATACATGTCCACCCTCCACTGTACCCTGTAGAATGGTCTTGGACAGGGAGGCATGTGAGATACATGTCCACCTTCCACTGTACTCTGTGCGATGGTCTTGGACAGGGAGTCATGGTGAGATACATGTCCACCTTTCACTGTACTCTGTGCGATGGTCTTGGACAGGGAGTCCACCTCCACTATACCTGCACAATGGTCTTGGACAGGGAGTCACAGAGAGATACATGTCCACTCTCCGTTAACCTGTAGCATGGCGATGCACAGGGAGTCATAGCGAGAGATACACGTCCTCACTGTACCGTGTAAAATGGTCATGGATTGGGAGTCATGACCAGATACACATTCATTCTCCATTGCGCTCTGTAAAAAGGAGATATGTATGTCCATCCACCACTGTACCATGTGGGATGGTGATGTACAGGGAGTCAAGGTGAGGTACATGTTCACCCACAACACCACTGTACCATGTGGGATGGTCATTCACAGGGAGTCATGGTGAGGTACATGTTCACCCACAACACACTGTACCATGTGGGATGGTCATTCACAGGGAGTCATGGTGAGGTACATGTTCACCCACAACACCACTGTACCATGTGGGATGGTCATTCACAGGGAGTCATGGTGAGGTACATGTTCACCCACAACACCACTGTACCATGTAGGATGGTCATGCACAAGGAGTCATGGTGAGGTACATGTTCACCCACTACCGAACCATGTCGACTGGTCATCAACAGGGAATTATGGCGAGATATTGCCCACCCACTACTGTATCGTGAGAAGTGGTCGTAGGGCATCATGGCGAGATATTGCCCACCCACTACTGCATCGTTCAACAAAGAAGAGCTATGGAAGCATGCAGGACAGGAACCAGTGGCCGAGCAGATTCTGCGGACGAAGTGGGCCTGGATTGGACACACTCTCAGGAAACCAGCATCCAGCATCACACGTCAAGCCCTAACATGGAACCCGCAGGGGAAAAGGAAGAGAGAGGCCGACCTCGCAGCAGCTGGAGGTGAGACACTGTCGCAGAGATAAAGAGGCAGGGGACCAACTGGACAGGCATTCAGCGTGCAGCCCAGAAGCGAGTGTGATGGCGGAGTGTTGTCGATGGCCTGTGCTCACCCTTGAGCTATGGGCCTAAGTATGTAAGTACTACTGTATTGTAAGGAATGGTCGCAGGGAATCATGGCGAGATATTGCCCACCCACTACTGTATTGTGAGCATTGGTCGCAAACAGGGAATCATGGCGAGACATTGCCCACCCACTGCTGTATTGTAAGGAATGGTCGCAGGGAATCATGGCGAGATATTGCCCACCCATTGCTGTATTGTAAGGAATGGTCGCAGGGAATCATGGCGAGATATTGCCCACCCATTGCTGTATTGTAAGGAATGGTCGCAGGGAATCATGGCGAGATATTGCCCACCCACTGCTGTATTGTAAGGAATGGTCGCAGGGAATCATGGCGAGATATTGCCCACCCACTACTGTATTGTGAGCATTGGTCGCAAACAGGGAATCATGGCGAGATATTGCCCACCCACTGCTGTATTGTAAGGAATGGTCGCAGGGAATCATGGCGAGATATTGCCCACCCACTACTGTATTGTAAGGAATGGTCGCAGACAGGGAATCATGGCGAGATATTGCCCACCCACTACTAGTAGTAATACTGTATTGTAAAGAATGGTCGCAGGGAATCATGGCGAGATATTGCCCACCCATTACTGTATTGTGAGCAATGGTCGTAGACAGGGAATCATGGCGAGATATTGCCCACCCACTACTGTATTGTGGGCAATGGTCGTAGACAGGGAATCATGGCGAGATATTGCCCACCCACTACTGGATTGTAAGGAATGGTCGCAGGGAATCATGGCGAGATATTGCCCACCCACTACTGTATTGTGAGCAATGGTCGCAGGGAATCATGGCGAGATATTGTCCACCCATTACTGTATTGTAAGGAATGGTCACAGAATGGGAATCATGGCGAGATATTGCCCACCCACTACTGTATCGTGAGCAATGATCGCAGGGAACCATGGCGAGATACATGTCTGCACCAGGCCATCTAACAGCAATAAATGAAATTTGAAAAGAAGTTCTTGTCTGCCAGCCTGTTACCTAAGCTGACTCGCTGCCTCACATAGCACAATCCTACACAAAGATACGGCTAGCAAGGCAGTATATTCTTCTTAGCAATACGTGCTCTGCGGAGGTTGCTGCCTCACATAGCACAATCCTACACAAAGATACGGCTAGCAAGGCAGTATATTCTTCTTAGCAATACGTGCTCTGCGAAGTTGCTGCCTTTGCAAACTTGGTTTATTCTTCTTTTTTTTTAAAGCTGAAACGATGAAATCAGCAAGCGACTGCAAGTGGAAGTATACGAAAACGCCACTCTCGCTCGAATCTCATACTCAGCTGCCACCACGGTAAAACAAGATTTCCAGCATTGTAGGACTCGGATCTTAAAATAGACACGCGGACACACCCTCCATAGAGTTGTCTGAACTATGGGACAGCATACGGTCGATATGATAGCAGCACTGATCATTTCGCGTTTATCTTTCTTCATCCACTTGTGAAGTAGTCACTGCACTCAGTGCACATTGAAGCATCTTCAGTAGCGCGTGGCGGCTGTGGCGATGAAAGGCAGTGTTCTGTGTCACCGTGGCCCTGTACACGAGAACAACGCACCTTGTCACAGATGCCGTTCACACGTGGCCCTGTACACCGAGAACTGAACGCACCTTGTGCACAGATGGCTGTGTCACACGTGGCCCTGTACACCGAGAACTGAACGCACCTTGTGCACAGATGGCTGTGTCACACGTGGCCCTGTACACCGAGAACTGAACGCACCTTGTGCACAGATGGCTGTGTCACACGTGGCCCTGTACACCGAGAACTGAACGCACCTTGTGCCAGATGGCTGTGTCACACGTGGCCCTGTACACCGAGAACTGAACGCACCTTGTGCGCAGATGGCTGTGTCACACGTGGCCCTGTACACCGAGAACTGAACGCACCTTGTGCGCAAGATGGCTGTGTCACACGTGGCCCTGTACACCGAGAACTGAACGCACCTTGTGCACAGATGGCTGTGTCACACGTGGCCCTGTACACCGAGAACTGAACGCACCTTGTGCACAGATGGCTGTGTCACACGTGGCCCTGTACACCGAGAACTGAACGCACCTTGTGCACAGATGGCTGTGTCACACGTGGCCCTGTACACCGAGAACTGAACGCACCTTGTGCACAGATGGCTGTGTCACACGTGGCCCTGTACACCGAGAACTGAACGCACCTTGTGCGCAGATGTCTTTGCCAGCAGACGGTCCCAGGCTTTAGAATTCAGACTCCTACGTCCTTCTTAAAGGACGAAATATGGCTCTGACGCCAAGCGTATTTGTTTAAGCGTTATCTCCACCCCGCATATATTGTATGGAGCGAATGAATAAGCCCCTCCCCCCCCCTCAATCTCCACCTTTTCTTCCCCTTGAATATCCCCCCACACACACACACAAATGTAACTGCACATGCAATTTTCAATCTTTTTTTCCGTTCACATGGAGTTGATGGAGCATTCAAGTTATTTTCGAACTGGTTTGCAGCTGAAGATGGAACTTGATTGCTCTGCGGGTCCATTCCTGCATAGTGTCGTCCACACTGCATGTAGGCCTACCAAGGAAACGAACAAGGTTTTTTTTTTTTAATTTTCCTTTTCCTCCCCCCCCCCCCCCTTTTTTCCTGGAGGGAGGGGAGGGGGGCTTTTCTTTTTCTTTCTTTCTTTCTTCCTTTTTTCTTTTTTTTTTGTGGGGGCGGGGGGGGGGGGGGGGATGGCTGCAGGTTCCTTGTGTCTCTTGTCTCCTGTGTGGAATCGTCAGCTAAGTTTCTCCATGGCGAGACGTGGCACGTGTGACGTACGGCAAGGAACAACGGAAAACAAAATTCCCATCGCGATCAGATAAAAGAAATTGAGCTCGTCGGGCTTGAGAGCTCTCTGCACAGAGAGCGGCAGAGTAGAGAGGCGGGGCATGGTACGGCGTTGTCGATTTGTACAGCTCCATTGACGTCATCCACAGCCAAGGGCAGCTCAACAATCTGGAATTTGTCGAGAGCAGGGAGGAAAAAAAAAGAGCCACCTGGAACTGTTTCTTTCCTGTTTTTTTTTTTTTCTTTTCTTTGTTCACTTCATCTTAGGTTTTTGGTACACGAAGTATGTTTCGACTGGTTATGTGAGGAGCCTAAAACGAGACTGCAACATCAATGAAAACACAGGGGAAAATCCAAATGAACAACGCAACGCAGGATGCAATGTCAAGCTGATTCGATAGGTGACACAGACAAGACAGTTTTCGACAAATCGGAAACCGCTGCTGACTGCTCTGCTCACAGATTGTTATGTCTGTTGTTTGTTACGTCTTGGGGGGGGGGGGGGGGGGGGGGACATAATGGTCGACTATGTACTTGTCTGCCTTGCATTGTGTATTGAATAAGTCGTTACTGTGCACCTTGTTTTTGTGCGTTTATTCGTTGTTTTGACCGGTTGTGTGTTGGCTAAAGCTGTCAGACGAAAAACAAAACAAAACTTCTACCCCCCCCCCCCCCAAAAAAAAAAAAAAAAGAACAAAACCACCAAACATACAAAACGTGTGATTATTCCAAAAAAAATTTCTAAGCTTCCGAGACTCAAAGGAAGCTATTTAAGAAAAAAAAACTTGCTCAACAAGATTTCTTACAGTCCTTCTGTTGAGAAATGTTCTTTAAATGTTCCTCCGATCCAATATGC
>CM031600.1:100649962-100657462 GCA_018398815.1 Conus ventricosus
CCTTTGCGCCATTGACGCACGCTGTAGGAAAGTTGCGGTCCTTTGCGCCATTGACGCACGCTGTAGGAAAGTTGCGGCCCTTTGCACCACTGATGCACACTGCAGGAAAGTTGCGGCCCTTTGCGCCATTGACGCACGCTGTGTAGGAAAGTTGCGGCCCTTCGCCCCATTGACGCACGCTGTGTAGGAAAGTTGCGGCCCTTTGCACCATTGACGCACGCTGTTGGAAAGTTGCGGCCCTTTGCACCACTGACGCACGCTGTAGGAAAGTTGCGGCCCTTTGCACCACTGACGCACGCTGTAGGAAAGTTGCGGCCCTTTGCGCCACTGACGCACGCTGTAGGAAAGTTGCGGCCCTTTGCACCACTGACGCACGCTGTAGGAAAGTTGCGGCCCTTTGCGCCACTGACGCACGCTGTAGGAAAGTTGAGGCCCTTTGCACAACTGACGCACGCTGTAGGAAAGTTGCGGCCCTTTGCGCCACTGACGCATGCTGTGTAGGAATGTTGAGGCCCTTTGCACCATTGACGTATGCTGTAGGAAAGTTGCGGCCCTTTGCACCACTGACGCACGCTGTAGGAAAGTTGCGGCCCTTTGCGCCACTGACGCACGCTGTGTAGGAAAGTTGAGGCCCTTTGCACCATTGACGTACGCTGTAGGAAAGTTGCGGCCCTTTGCACCATTGACGCACGCTGTAGGAAAGTTGCGGCCCTTTGCGCCACTGACGCACGCTGTAGGAACGTTGCGGCCTTTGCGCCACTGACGCACGCTGTGTAGGAACGTTGAGGCCCTTTGCACCATTGACGCACGCTGTAGGAACGTTGCGGCCCTTTGCGCCACTGACGCACGCTGTGTAGGAAAGTTGAGGCCCTTTGCACCATTGACGCACGCTGTAGGAACGTTGCGGCCCTTTGCGCCACTGAAGCACGCTGTAGGAAAGTTGAGGCCCTTTGCGCCACTGACGCACGCTGTAGGAAAGTTGCGGCCCTTTGCACCATTGACGCACGCTGTTTAGGAACGTTGCGGCTGCCCTTTGCCTGACAACCAGCCCGTGGTGTGTACGGCAGTTTCGATTTTTGTTTTCAAACGAGTCGAAACCTCAGTGGATTCCGGGAATACTCAAAGTGGAAGGGCAGCCTCAAGCAGAAGCTGATGTATGTTGATATTCTGGCATATTGCTGTCGTAATCATCATTTTCAATTTTGTTATCATCATTGTTATTATTGTCATTATTATTATCATCATCATCATCGTCATCATCATCATTATCATTTTTGGTGTTTGTGTTATCAGCATTATCATCATATCATCATCATCATCATCATCGTCGTCGTCATGATCGTTATCATTATTATTATTATCATTATCATCTATTAATGACCATTATTGTTATCATAATCATCATTGTTGTTGTTATTGTTAACAGTGTTTATATAGTCTCTATCCTCGGTTAGAGATGGAGCTCTATGCACTTTACAGTCGACGCACTGGTCTGTACCATGGATTGTCTACCTGGGTAGACCCAACTGAAGCCTGCCTGTTGGCGCTATTTGCCGACTACTGAAGCCTGCCTGTTGGCGCTATTTGCCGACTACTGAAGCCTGCCTGTTGGCGCTATTTGCCGACTACTGAAGCCTGCCTGTTGGCGCTATTTGCCGACTACTGAAGCCTGCCTGTTGGCGCTATTTGCCGACTACTGAAGCCTGCCTGTTGGCGCTATTTGCCGACTACTGAAGCCTGCTGTTGGCGCTATTTGCCGACTACTGAAGCCTGCCTGTTGGCGCTATTTGCCGACTCACTCACTCTGTCAGTCATACAATTTTACATTCATATTTTCATTTTTTCGGTGTATGTTATGTGTAACGTGTCATCTACGCCAACGGCCAAACTGGCCTTTTCTGACAGTTAGTGATGGGATTTTACGTGTGCGCAAGATGTTGTGCGTGCGTTCACACACGGAGCCTCGGTCTATAGTCTCATGCGACGGACTTTGGGGAAACGGAGTCAGAACCGATGTTAACTCTGAGGGGAAATAATTCTAATACTGAAACAGATCAGCGGAAATTTGAACCCGCACTCCTTGGGTCATCAGGACGCTCTACCAACTGAGATATTCTGGTCCCCCAAGGAGATAATTCAGAACAGCAAGTTTGTCCTTCTGGTGTTGTTTCACCGACTCTCGTTTCAGTCTAACTCAACTGGAGGAAACCCAGTGACGGTGTGGCAAGACCCACTGACCGCGGGGAAAGTCCTGTTGGCAGCAGAAGAGACTGTGACCCATGACCCACTGACCGCGGGGAAAGTCCTGTTGACAGCAGGAAAGACTGTGACCCATGACCCACTGACCGCGGGGAAAGTCCTGTTGGCAGCAGAAGAGACTGTGACCCATGACCCACTGACCGCAGGGAAAGTCCTGTTGACAGCAGGAAAGACTGTGGCCCATGACCCACTGACCGCAGGGAAAGTCCTGTTAACAGCAGGAAAGTCTGTGACCCGGGATTCTGTTCACGGGGCACGTAAGACCTCATGAGGCGAAAGCTTGGCCCTGTCTGGAGATGTGCTGTTTTCACCTGTCAGCGGAACAGCTACGATCAAGGCTGCGGAACACATGCGGCATTTGCTTCATAGTGGCGTCTTTAGCTGGTGGGCTCTGCAGTCATGAAACATGGGCTGGTACAACCATGGGACGCTCCTGTGGAGGTTCTGTTGTGTCACATCCAGTGGCCATTACACAATGGCACCTGCCAGACAGCAATTATGTCCTTAGACGTCTTCATGGAATGCGGTATCCAGCATGAGTGGACTAGATCTTGAAGTAGACTCAGAGAACAGTGCCCGGGGAGCTATGAGTGAACTAGATCTTGAAGTAGACTCAGAGAACAGTGCCCGGGGAGCTATGAGTGAACTAGATCTTGAAGTAGACTCAGAGAACAGTGCCCGGGGAGCTATGAGTGAACTAGATCTTGAAGTAGACTCAGAGAACAGTGCCCGGGGAGCTATGAGTGAACTAGATCTTGAAGTAGACTCAGAGAACAGTCTCCGGGGAGCTATGAGTGAACTAGATCTTGAAGTAGAGTCAGAGAACAGTCTCCGGGGAGCTATGAGTGGACTAGATCTTGAAGTAGACTCAGAGAACAGTCTCCGGGGAGCTATGAGTGGACTAGATCTTGAAGTAGACTCAGAGAACAGTCTCCGGGGAGCTATGAGTGGACTAGATCTTGAAGTAGACTCAGAGAACAGTCTCCGGGGAGCTATGAGTGGACTAGATCTTGAAGTAGACTCAGAGAACAGTCTCCGGGGAGCTGTCTGAAGACCAGACATCAGGCGTCGACAGCATTGGTAGCTCTTTCATGCTGATCTTTCTTTATCCACTTATGATTGTCCTCATACACGCACTCTTGTAAGCCAGTGACATCGAAACATACTGGGCCCATAACAGGTTAAAGAGAGCAAAAATCAAGGTGTTTCTTTTTCTTAACAGTTTGACTCTCATTTAAAATAATTATTTCCAAAGACCAATGAGATTTCACACCAGATTCATCGTTTTATGGGGATGATGACTGACAAGTCAGAAATACCACTGGAGGATACTTACCTTCATTCACCGGCGAACACATCTCAAGGACTTAAGACGATGAAAAAGAGAATCAGTCACCTTTTAAAAGACTTAGATTGACAGATTAGATGCATCTGTCAAGAAGAAACAATTCAAGGCCTGTGTCAATTGTTCCTCCGCCCCTCCCCCATCCGAGTGAGAATTCTTGAAGTCTCTGCCCAGAAGGTTGCTGACATCCCGCAAGAAACTGTTCCGGGCGAAGCGAGGACAGGTGCTGATGTACTGTGTGTACATCGGAGAAACTGTTCCGGACGAAGCCAGGACAGATGCTGATGTACTGTGTGTACATCGGAGAAACTGTTCCGGACGAAGCCAGGACAGATGCTGATGTACTGTGTGTACATCGGAGAAACTGTTCCGGACGAAGCCAGGACAGATGCTGATGTACTGTGTGTACATCGGAGAAACTGTTCCGGACGAAGCCAGGACAGATGCTGATGTACTGTCTGTACATCGGAGAAACTGTTCCGGACGAAGCCAGGACAGATGCTGATGTACTGTCTGTACATCGGAGAAACTGTTCCGGACGAAGCCAGGACAGGTGCTGATGTACTGTGTGTACATGGCGGATTCCGATGACAGCAACAACAGCAGACTGTGGCTGCCACCACTGCCACTTCCAGCCACTCCCTTACTGCCAGACTGCCAGCTTGTGTGACAAGAATGTCTCTTCCTGTTTCTTTCGCGCATGTCGCCAGTCAGTAAGCGTGCTGGGTCATCCAGCGTCACGCTGAATCATTGAAATGATGAGCTGAAATCAGTCAAGAAACGAAAATTACGTTGGTCTGGCCACACATCAGGATCCAATGGCCTTGCCATTATCAATCCTCCAGGGACGTTTTGAGAGACGGAAACGGAGGGGGAAACAAAACAGAAGGGACTAACAACATCACAGAATGTGCAGGAAACTATTGTTTAGAGACACAGACCTCGGCACACAACGGGCCGAGTTGTGTGAGCCTGGTGAACAGTTCTTCAGTGCGGAGCCCAAACGGATCTTCGTATAGTGCAGGGAGAGAAGAAGCCTCCATGGACACCCGGATCTAAGACAGAGGAAAACAGGAATAGAGGGGCACCAGGGTGCTTGGTGAGGTGATCACATAACAGTTGTTTAGTCAAAGATGATCGCGACAGGAATTTAACATTTGAGGGGTAGTCACGTCCCTTGATCCCAACCTGGTGCTGATGCAGAGGCTGTTATGTTGAGGCTGTTGTGTGGTTATTTTGGCTGCTATGCGAGTTCTGTTATGTGAAGGCTATTGTGTGGTTATTTTGGCTGCTATGTGAGTTCTGTTATGTGAAGGCTGTTGTGTGGTTATTTTGGCTGCTATGTGAGTTCTGTTATGTGAAGGCTGTTGTGTGGTTATTTTGGCTGCTATGTGAGTTCTGTTATGTGAAGGCTGTTGTGTGGTTATTTTGGCTGCTATGTGAGTTCTGTTATGTGAAGGCTGTTGTATGGTTATTTTGGCTGCTATGTGAGTTCTGTTATGTGAAGGCTGTTGTGTGGTTATTTTGGCTGCTATGTAAGTTCTGTTATGTGAAGGCTGTCGGACATGAAATCAACACATCCAGCAGTCGTCTGAGGCACCAACTGTCCCGCCTCTAAGTGTCTCCATGGCGAGGCGATTCCCGTCTGCAGAATAAATGGCTGGCATCACACAACAAGACAACGTCAGCAATACTGAGGGTGTTCAAATGGACATCCTTCCAGTTGGCCATGTGTCTGCCACTTCATTAAAAAACACAGAACTAGCAAGCAGTAGTGGAGCAACAGCAAGACAGTCGGGTTGATGTTGATCACAAGACAGCTAATAACAGAACGGCAAAGAAATCATAACACAAAGACATGACCTGAGTGCAAGGAAAATCAACCTACTGATGACGGCAGCAAAAGTCCCCAACCCCACCCACCCCTACTCCTTCCTTCCTTCCTTCCGACCCTGTGGGGAAAACCCACCCTTCTAGTAACGTCACGCCGTGCTCTGCGGCAGTGCTCTGCGGCGCTTCCAGAGTGAGTGCAGACACAGACAATGAGCGCCGGAAGCCAGTCTTCCTCGTCAGCAGCGCAGGTGAACAGGTGCCAAGTGAGAAAACGTGCTGGGAATGGCCACTGAAGCGGCCACTGACCCGCTGCCCATGTCCAGCGGAGAACCAGGCAGGCAGGACACGGGTGGCAGAGGTGACAACTGACTGCTAACCACGGGTGGGGGGGGGGGGGGGGAGGAGGCAGCGCGCACAGGCTGGAAGTTCATGTGGATTCCCACAGAGACAGACGGTGTTGACAGCAACAACAGCTGACAGGATTGTGGCTGGGGCCGTGATGGTGACGGCTGTCAGCCCGCAAATAACAACTCTGGAAGGTTTTCTTTCACGTGTGTGTGTGTGTGTGTGTGTGTGTGTTGTGTGTGTGTGTGTGTGTGTGTGTGTGTGTGTGTGTGTGTGTGCGTGCGCGCCATGCGCGCGCGTGTGTGTGTGTGTGTGTGTGCGTGCGTGCGTGCGTGCGTGCGTGCGTGCGTGCGTGCGTGCGTTTGGGAGTGCGTGCCGCCGTTTGTGTGTGTGTGTGTGTGTGTGTGTGTGTGTGTGTGTGTGTGTGTGTGTGTGTGTGTGTGTGTGTGTGTGTGTGTGTCTGTGTCTGTGTCTGTGCATGCGCGTTTGTTTGTGTGTGAGTGGTGCGTGCGTGCGCGCACGCCTGTGTGTGTGTGTGTGTGTGTGTGTGTGTGTGTGTGTTGTGTGTGTGTGTGTGTGTGTGTGGTGTGTGTGTGTTTTAAATAAAAGTTTGACCACCAGGATACGTAGCAACAGTTTGGTAAGTAAATATCAGGCTGGATTTTGCAAAGCGTTCAGAAATACGGACTACTTAATTACATTAATTGATATCGTATTTAGGCATTTATCTTAAGATCGAAAGTATATGTCACGTTCATTGATTTGAGAAAAGCACATCAATAGGTTGTACGTATTAAACGTTCACAAATTCTAGAAAATATAAAATACAAAAAAATGGTGCCATGCAATCGCGAGCATGTAGAATGTTGTAAATGCAAGGGTTGTAAGCAAAGGCTGTTCATTTGAGTCATTTTTGTGCCCTCTTGGTCTACAGCAGGGAGGTGTCTACAACCCCAATTTGTTTTCTCCCTTTTATTAACAAACTTGTTATTATCTTTAGCAGTACGGCTCACACACCTTTTTTCCCTATAATTACCGATGATGTAATCCTAGTCTATGATACTCTCTGTGCTTCTCGTTATCTTCACAATCGGTTAAGTATTTTGTATAAAACTGGAATTCGTGTGAGTCTTCTCGTACGGTCAGATAAGTCAAACAGCACTGTGTTTAAGAAATAGTGTGCATATTGCATAATATGAAATCTAGTCATACGGGAATGTTATGTACTAGCTTTAAGTTCGTGTATCAATGTCTGCGAATAACACCACTGTCCATCAAGACACCACCTTCATAGCAAAAGGACGGAGAATTTGAATGTAATCTTTTAAATTAGTTTGGACTTTTGGAGAGGAATTTCACAAATCTTTGTGAAGCTTTCTGACAGACATTACAATCTGTCTGAACATATGGAGAAGGTGACTTGAGTCAAGACTGCCCTAACTTTTTTATCTGTCTCCGAAACTATTTCTGAATACTCCCATAAGAACATTGACCATTATTGTTAACGGTGAAGTGAGTAGAAACACTTATACATTACCCGTTTAGTAAGCTGTAATACAATTCTGATTCAAGAAGACAAGAAAACCTATCAACAGCTGAACAAAGATCCCACAGCAAGTATACTGCACGCCTGACCGAACTACTGCAAGGCCTACAGAAGTCAGGAGAACTCCTTTAGAACAGTACCCCTCAGCTACGGATGTGCCTAGTTCTACGGA
>CM031600.1:100662462-100717462 GCA_018398815.1 Conus ventricosus
TGAATGGATGACACGGGAAACGACTGAATGAAGCGCCAGCTGGCAGCTCTTCAGTCGGCACTACCCAGGTAGGCAGCCCGTTGTGTAAACGAGTGTTGATTGTAAAGCGCTTAGAGCTTGGCCTCTAGCCGAGAATAGGCGCTATATAAGTATTCATTATTATTATTATTATTATTAGATCAGACACTGAATCTCTCTGGGACTACAATGTATACTGTAGAGGCGTGTGCGCTGGAGTGTGTTCACAGGTGGGGTGACGCAGGTGTATAAAGTGGAGACTCCATAGATTGAGCGTGTGTGTGTGTGTGTGTGTGTGTGTGTGTGTGTGTGTGTGTGTGTGTGTGTGTGTGTGTGTTGCTGTTCTTGTGGTTCTTTTTACTGTTCTTGTTGTTCTTTTTTTATTATTCTTGTTACTATGTCAGTTTCTGAACATTCATTTCCTAAAAATAAGCAAATGCGCACGCACGCACGGACGTACTCACACACGCGCGCGCGCTCTCTCTCTCACACACACACACACTCACACACACACACTCACACATGCACGTGCACACACACACACACACACACACACACACAACACACACCCACACTCACACACACACACACCAACACACACTCAAACACACACACACGAACAAGTGGGTTTAAAACTCTTGCCCCCATGTTAAAGTAATTACGCACGCATAAATTCACACAAATGCCTTTTGCGTTTGACAGCCAAATGTCCGTACTCCCAAACATCCACATCCTCTGAGTAGAACCACTATTGAGGAGGGCTTTCACATCATATACACCGATCATTAGGTTGATCACGCGATTTTTTTTTCCTTTCATGTGTCCTTTCGTAATCTGAGAAAAATTAAAACCCAAAGTGTACTGGCCATTACTTTCATGTCTTTTTCCATGTTCCACTCCCCTTTGCTATCATTGTTAATTTCATTCACCATCATCACCCATCTTCAGAATTATTACTACTACATTACTATATTATTATTATATATACTACATTATTGTAACTAGAGAACAGGGAAAGGGGCATTCTGGGCCACTTCGCCCTCACTCAGTTCGGGCGAAAGTAACCCAGAATGCCCTTTCCCTGTTCTCTGACAAGTAAGAGTAATACTGTGTAGGGTTATCCGTTTTCAATACTAATTTACTAAAGTTTTCAGAGAGTAGCTAGGACTGAACACATTCCCATAGAGTAACGCAGGGGAAAAAGCAGTTGTGTCTGAACGCGCCCATATACACGGTGGGTGCACCAGGCTATCCGATTACTTCGCGGTATGTTAATTACAGCATTGGGGAGAGAGAGAAACCCTAAGGTTAGTTGCCCTCAGAACAGACAGACAGACAGACAGACAGAGACAGAGAGACAGACAGACAGAGTGGCGGGCACACACACACACACACACAAACACACACACACACACACAAACACACACACACACACACACACACACACACACACACACACACACACACCACACACACACACACACACACACTATTTAAAAAATGTGCCCCTAGTTTACAGTAGCATACCCCCCGCCTACGGTGGCGTGCTCCCTGTTTACATGCAGGTGTGTATCCGGCCAAAAAAAATCAATACTGCTGCACTCCCCCCACTCCTTCCTGCCTAGCTTGCTCGATCGCCCCATATGACATCAGCCGCGTGGCGTCGCTGTCACAGCCTAGCCAATGAGCGGCCGCTCACGACTAGATTAACTCACACATTCTTCCACTGACAGCTGTGCAAGCAGGTTGTGTTTTACGGCGCTGTGGGTGTCTAACCGGTTTACTGAAGAACAGAATTGTGTATCTTAAAGGTTTGTTGGCTCGTTGAAGACAATATTGTTGACAAAGATACAGCCAGTTTTAATACGTGTTTGGCTATCGATGAGAAAAATGGCGCTGCATTGTTGAAAGTTGGCCGAAGCAAAACAATCCATTACGCGTTGATTGGGTTTGGGAGCTGGCTTGAGACAGCTAAAGCACGTTTAAAAACATGGCGTTCATTTCTTAAGGCGAAGGTAAACACGGCTGATTCGTGACTTGATTGATTGTTACTACAGATTCAGTGTTCATGTGGCAAGCTGATCTGTGTATTAGATGTGTATACTTTTCTTTCTTTTCTAAATTTTAACCAGTTCATTTGCCTTAAGTGTGCCCTTATGCAACCCGAAAGGCGATTTCAAATTGCTCCTGTGGTGGAATCGTCAGCTAGTTTCGCTCCAGGCGAGACGTGGCCGTGGTGACGTACGGCAAGGAACAACGGAACAACATTCCCATCCGCGATCAGATAAAAGAAATTGAAGCTCGTCGGGCTTGAGAGCTCTCTGCACAAGAGAGGCGGCAGAGTAGAAGGCGGGGCATTTTACGGCGTCGTCGATTTGTAACAGCTCCGTAATTGACGTCATCCACAGGCCAATGCAGCTCAACAATCTGGAAATTTGTCGAGAGAAGGGAGGAAAAAAAGAGCCAGCCTGGAACTGTTTTCTTGACCTGTTTTTTTTTTTTTCTTTTCTTTGGTTCATTCTCATCTTAGGTTTTTGGTACACGAAGTATGTTTCGACTGGTTGATGTGAGGATCCTAAAACGAGACAGCAACATCAATGAAAAAACACAGGGAAAACCAAATGAACAACGCACGCAGATGCAATGTCAAGCTGATTCGATAGGTTGACACAGACAAACAGGTTTTCGACAAATCGGAAACCGCTGCTGACTGCCTCTGCTCACCGATTGTTATGTCTGTTGTTTGTACGTCTTTGTGGGGGGGGGGGGGGACCATAAAGGTCGAACTATGTACTTGTTCTGCCTTGCATTGTGTATTGAATAATCGTTACTGTGCACCTTGTTTTGTGCGTATTCGTTTTTTGACGCCGGTGTGTGTTTGCTAAAGCTGTCAAGACGAAAACAAAACAAAACTCTACCCCCCCCCCCCCCCAAAAAAAAACAAAAAAAAAAGAACAAAAACCACCAAACAATACAAAACGGTGTGATTATTCCAAAAAAAATTCTAAGCTTCCGAGACTCAAAGGAAGCTATTAAGATAAAAACTTGCTCTAAACAAGATTTTCTTTACAGTACCTTCTGTTGAGAAATGTTCTTTAAATTTCCTCCTCCGATCCAATAATATGCCCTCCATTCTTTCCACCTGCACCACCTCCTCGTCTCTCTCTCTCTCTTTTCTATCTCCTCATCTCTCTCTCACTTCATCTTTCCCTCTTCTCTTCCTCTCTCTCTCTCCCTCTCTCCTCTCGCTTTCTCTCTCTCCCTCCCTCTCTCTCTCTCTCTCTCTCCCCGTCCCTCTCTCTCTCTCTCCTCTCTCTCGCTTTCTCTCTCTCCCTCTCTCTCTTCTCTCCTCGCTTTCTCTTCTCTCCCTCTCTCTCTCTCTCATCTATCTCTCTTTCTCTCTCTCTCTCTCTCCTCACTCTCATCTCTCTCTCTCTCTGGCAGCAGTCCAAAGCGTTTAATTGGCCTCAAAAGTCTATTCACGGGCAAACAATCACCTGATGATCGTTGGAGCAGTTTTATTTAATCAGCCATCTCGCCTGTTCCTGTATTGGTTTTAACTCACAGGCCGAGGGACACTCCTCCGCCAGCCATCTGCTGTCGGTGGCTGTTGTCTGTCCTGTCCGTCTCTCTCGGTCTCTCTCTCTCTCTGTCTCTCCTCTCTCTCTCTCCTCTCACTGTCATGAAAGAGCGAAAGGGTAGACAGGGGAATCAGGCGGAAAGGGTGGGTTTTTTTCTTTTTTATGGTTTGTTGTTGTTGTTGGTGTTTTTTTTGTTTGTTTTTTTTTTTGGGGGAGGGGCAGGACGAGAGGACCGAGAGCTTTGGGGCGTGGTTACTTTTGGGGTAGTGGGGGGGGGGGGGGGGGGGTGGACGTTTGGATCCCCCATTCGCGGCATCGATAATGATTGAAGAAATTCCTGCTGCTTTTTATCCCCTTCACTTCCTTTCTTTTAGGTAAGTTTTCTCCCTTGTTCCTTTTTTCCCATCAGGGCTAGATGCTAAAAAGCATTCTTTATCCTTATCCGCTCTGTCCAAGGCGTTGCATTCAAACAATAAAGCCGTGCTCTCTCTCTCTCTCTCTCTCCGTCTCCCTCGTCTTCTCTCTCTTCTCCTCTCTCTTCTCTCTCTCTCTCTCTCTCTTCCATCTCTCTCATCTCTCTCTCTCTATCTCTCTCCTCCCTCTCCTCTCACCTCATCTCCTCTCTCATCTCTCTTCTCTCTCCTCTCTCTCTCTCTCCAGTATAAGCTTAACTCCGTTCGGGAAGGATGTGAACGGAAAGTCCTCATGTTCGTAATCTAGTTCCCACCAATTGCTAAAGGAAAAAAAAATACCAGACCAAAGCATCCCCACAACTGTGTGGCTCTCTAAGAAGGGGCAGAACTGTTTCGGAGTCCCTCCAGGCTTGATTCTCCAAATGAACAGCCGCCCTGTTTTAGCCAAACAACACTAACAGGGAGAGCTCAGCTGTCTGAAATGTGTCCCCTCCTCCCCAAACAACACTAACAGGGAGAGCTTCAGGGACTGAAATGGTCCTCCCCAAACCAACACTAACTGGAGAAGCTCAGCTGAACTGAGATGTGTCCTCCTCCCCCAAACAACACTAACAGGAGAGCTCAGGGGACTGAGATGGTCCTCCTCCCCCAAACAACACTAACATGGAGAGCTCAGGGGACTATGATGTTCCTCCCCAAACACACCAACAGGGAACAAAGCTCAGGTTGGCGACTGAGGATATTTCCTCCCCAAACAACACTAACAGGGAGAGCTCAGGGACGAGATGTGTCCTCTCCCCAAACTACACTAACAGGGAGAGCCTCAGGGGACTGAAAATATGTCCTCCTCCCCAAACAACACTAACAGGGAGAGCTCAGGGACTGAGATGTGTCCTCCCCAAACAACACACATAACAGGGAGGAGCCAGGACTGAGATGTGTCCTCCCCAAACAACACTAACAGGAGAGCTCAGGGACTGAAATAAGTCCTCCTTCCCAAAAAACAACACTAACAGGGAGAGCTCAGGGGACTGAGATGTGTCCTCCCCAAACAACACTAACAGGGAGAGCTCAGGGACTGAGATGTGTCCTCCTACAGCCTAACAACATAACAGGGAGAGCTCATGGGACTGAAATGTGTCCGCCTCCGCCAAACAACACTAACCCGGGGTGGTAAGAGTTTAGGGACTGAAATGTGTCCTCCTCCCCCCAACAACACTAACAGGAAAGCTCAGGGGACTGAGAATGTGTCCTCCCCAAACAACACTAAAAAAACCCAGGGAGAGCTCAGGGGACTGAAATGTTTCTCCTCCCCAAACAACACTAACACAGGGAGGGGACTGATATGTGTCCTCCTCCCCCAAACAACACTAACAGGGAGAGCTCAGGGGACTGAGATTGGTCTCTCCCCAAACAACACTAACAGGGAGAGCTCAGGGGACTGAGATGTGTCCTACTCGCCCAAACAACACTAAACAGGGAGAGAGCTAAGGGGAACTGAGCGATGTTGGTCCTCCTCCCCAAACAACACTAAACAGGGAAAGCTCAGGGGACTGAGTTTGTCCTCCTCCCCCAACAACACTAACGGAAAGCTCAGGGGAACGAGATTGGTCCTCCTCCCCCAAACAACACTAACATGGAAAGCTCAGCTCACTGAAATGTGTCCTCCTCCCCAAACAACACAAACAGGGGAAGCTCAGCTCACTGAAATGTGTCCTCCTCCAGCTGTCCCACAAACATCTCAACAAACAGACCGTAAAAAAGAGCCACCATCTTTTCCCAACCTGACGCACGCAGTTTTAAGGAAAGGATGCGGCCGCTTTTGCGCCATTGACGCACGCTGTAGGAAATGCGGTCCAGTTGCCGCCAATTTGACGCACCGCTGTAGAAAGTTGCCGGCCCTTTGCCCACTGATGCACACTGCAGGAAAAGTTGCCGGCCCCTTTGCGGCCATTGACGCACGCAGTGTAGGAAAGTTGCGGCCCTCTTCGCACCATTGACGCACGCTGTGTAGGAAAGTAGCTGCCCTTTGCACCATTTGAAACGAACGCTGTTGGAAAGGTGCGGCCCTTTGCACCACTGGACGCACCGCTGTAGGAAAGTTGCAGCCCTTTGCAACCACAGACGCAACGCTGTAGGAAAGTTGCGGCCCTTTGCGCCACTGACGCACGCAGTAGAAAGTTGCGGCCCTTTGCACCACTGACGGCACCTGTAGAAAGTTTGCGGCCCTTTTGCGCCACTGACGAACCTGTAGGAAAGTTGAGGCCCTTTGCAACAACTGACGCACAGCCGTAGGAAAGTGCGGCCCTTTGCGCACTGACGCATGCTGTGTAGTATGTTAGGGCCCTTTGCACCATTAGACGTATGCTGTAGGAAAGTTGCGGCCTTTGCACCACTTGACGCACGCTGTGAGGAAAGTTGCGGCCCTTTGCGCCACTGACAGCACGGCTGTGTAGAAAGTTGAGGGCCCTTTGCAGCCTTGACGTCCGCTGTAGGAAAGTTGCGGGCCCTTGCACCATTGACGCACGCTTTAGAAATTTGCGGCCCATTCGCCACTGACGCACTGCTGTAGAACGTTTGCGTGCCCTTTGCGCCCCTGACGCACGCTGTGTAAGGAACGTTGAGGCCCTTTGCAACCATTGACGCACGCTGTAGAAAGTTGCGGCCCCTTTGCGCCACTGACGCAACCGCTGTGTAGGAACAGTTGAGGCCCTTTGCACCATTGACCAGACGCAGTAGGAGACGTATGCTTCCCTTTGCGCCACTGAAGCACGCTGTAGGAAAGTTGAGGACCCTTTGGCGCCACTGACGCAACGCTGTAGGACAGTGCGGCCCCTTTTGCACCATTGACGCACGCTGTTTAGGAACCGTTGCGGCTGCCCTATGCAGACAACGCAGCCCTGGTGTGTACGGCATTTCGATTTTTGTTTTTCAAACGATCGACACCTCAGTGGATTCCGGAATACACAAAGTGGAAGGCGCAGCCTCAGCAGAAAGCTGAAGTAATGTTGATATTCTGGCATATTGCTGTCGTAATCACAATATCAATTTGGTTATCATCCATTGTTATTATTGTCATTATTATTATCATCATCATCATCGTCCATCATCATCATTACATTTTTGGTGTTTGTGTTATCAGCATTATCATCATATCATTCATCATCATCATCATCGTCGTCGTCCATGATCGTTTATGCATTATTATTATATCATTATCATCCTGATTAATGACATTATTTGTTATCATAATCATCATTGTTTGTTGTTTATTGTTTAAAAGTGTTTATATAGCCTCTATCCTCGGTTAGAGATGAGCTCTATGCACCTTTACAGTCGACGCACTGGTCTGTACCATGATTGTCCTACCTGGGTAGACCCAACTGAAGCCTGCCAGTTGGCGCTATTTGCGACTATACTGAAGCCTGCCTGTTGGCCGCAATTTGCCGACTACTGAAGCCTGCCTGTTGGGCGCTATTTGCCGACTACTGAAGCCTGCCTGATTTGCGCATTGCCGACTACTGAAGCCTGCCTGTTGGCGCTATTTTGGTGCCGACCTACTGAAGCCTGCCTGTTGGCGCTTATTGCCGACTACTGAAGCCTGCTGTTGGCGCTATTTTGCCGACTACTGAAGCATGCCTGTTGGCGCTATTTGCCGACTCACTCACTCTGACAGTCTACAATATTACATTCATATTTTCTTTTTTCGGTGTATGTTATGTGGTAACTCGTGTCATCTACGCAACGGCCAAACTGGCCTTTTCTGACAGTAAGTGATTGGGATTTACGTGTGCGCAAGATGTTTTGCGTCATTCACACAACGGAGCCTCGTTCTATAGTCTCATGCGACGGCCATTGGAAACGGAGTCAGAACCGATGTAACTCTGAGGGGAAATTAAATCAAATACAGAAACAGATCAGCGAAATTTGAACCCGCACTCCTTGGGTCTTCAGGACGCCTACCAACTGAGATATTCTGGTCCCCAAGGAGATAATTCAGAACAGCGAAGTTGTCCTTCTGGAGTTGTTTCACCGACTCTCGCTCATCTAACTCACTGTGCGGAAAACCCAGTGACGGTGTGGCAAGACCCACTGACCGCGGGATAGTCCTGTGGCAGCAGAAGAGACTGTGACCCATGACCCACTGACCGCGGGGAAAGCCAGTTGACAGCACGGAAAGACTGTGACCCATGACCCACTGACCGCGGGGAACGTCCCTGTTGGCAGGCAGAAGATACTGTGACCCATGATGACCCACTGACCGCAATGGAAAGTCCGTTGACATCAGGAAAGACTGTGGCCCAGACCCATGATCCGCAGGGAAAGTCCTGTAAACAAGCAGGAAAGTCTGTGACCCGGATTCAGTTCACGGGGCCACGTAAGACCTCTCATGAGGCGAAAGCTTGGCCCTGTCTGGAAGATGTGCCTGTTTTCACCTGTCACGAACAGCAAAGATCAAGGCTGGCGGAACACATGCGGCATTGCTTCATAGTGGCGTCTTAAGCTGGTGGGCCTCTGCAGTCATAAACATGGGTCTGTACAACATGACGCACCTGTGTAGGTTCTGTTGTGTACACAACATCCAGTGGCCATTACACAATGGCACCTGCCAGACAGCAATTAGTCCTAGACGTCTTCATGGAATGGCGGTATCCAGCATGAGTGGAACTAGATCTTGAAGTAGACTCAGAGAACAGTGCCCGGTGAGCTATGAGTGAACTAGATCTTGAAGTAACTCAGAGAACAGTGCCCGGTGGAGCTATGAGTGTACTAGATCTTGAAGTTAACTCAGAGAACAGTGGCCCGGAGTATGAGTAGAACTAGATCTTGAAGTAGACTCTGAAACGTGCCCGGGGAGCTATGACATGAACTAGATCTAAAGTAGACTCAGAGAAACAGTCACCGGGATCTATGAGTGAACTAGATCGTGAAGTAAGAGTCAGAGAACAGTCTCCGGGGAGCTATGAGTGTACTAGATCTTGAAGTAGACTCAGAGAAACAGTCTCCGGGGAGCTATGAGTGGACTAGATCTTGAAGTAGACTCAGAGAACATTCTCCCTGGTGGCTATGAGTGGACTAGAACTTGAAGTAGGACTCAGAGAACATCCTCCGGGGACTATGAAGAGGACTAGATCTTGAAGTAGACTCAGATAACATCCTCCGGGGAGCTGTCTGAAGACCAACATCAGGCGTCGACAAGCTTGGTAGCTCTTCATGCTGATCTTTTCATTATCCACTTATGATTGTCCTCATACACGCACTCTGTAAGCCAGTGACATCGAAACTAACTGGCACATAACAGGTTAAAGAGAGCAAAATCAAGGGTTTCTTTTCTGTAACAGTTTGACTCTCATTTTAAAAAAATTTATTTCCAAAGACCAATGAGATTTCACACCATATTCATCGTTTATTGGGGATGATAACTGACAAGTCAAATACCACTGATGATACGTACCTTCATTCACAACGGCGAACACATCTCAAGGACTTAAGACGATGAAAAAGAGAATCATGTCACCTTTAAAAAGACTTTAGATTGACAGATTAGATGCCTCTGTCAAGAAGAAACAATTCAGGCCTGTGTCAATTGTTCCTCCCGCCCCTCCCCCATCCGAGTGAGAATTCTGAAGTCTCTGCCTCAGAAGGTTGCGACCATCCTCCGCAAGAAACTGT
This sequence comes from Conus ventricosus, assembly GCA_018398815.1. Classification (NCBI taxonomy): domain Eukaryota; kingdom Metazoa; phylum Mollusca; class Gastropoda; order Neogastropoda; family Conidae; genus Conus; species Conus ventricosus. The sequence continues at coordinate 100,672,148 of CM031600.1, forward strand.
TCCGGCGAAGCGAGGAACAGTGTCAGATGTACTGTGTGTACATCGGAGAAAACTGGTTTCCGGACGAAGCCAGGACAGATGCAGATGTACGTTTGTAACATCGGAGAAAACTGTTCCGGACTAAGCCAGGACAGATCTGATGTAACTGAGTGTAACATCGAGAAACTGTTCCGGACGAAGCCAGGACAGATGCTGCATGTACTGTGTGTACATCGGAGAAACTGTTTCACGACGTAAGTCCAGGCAGATTCGAATGTACTGTTGTACATCGGAGAAACTTGTTTCCGGACGAAGCCAGGACAGATGCTGTGTACTGTCTGTACATCGAGAAACTGTTCCGGAACGAAGCCAGTACAGGTGCTTGATGTACTGTGTGGTACATGGCGGATTCCGATGTACATCAACAACAGCAGACTGTGGCTGCCACCACTGCCACTTCCAGCCACTCCCTTAATGCCAGACTGCCTTCTTGTTGACACGAATGTCTCTTCCTGTTTCCTTTCGCGCATGTCCCAGTCAGTAAGCGTGCTGTCATCCAGCGTCCCACGCTGAATCATTGAAATGATGAGCTGAAATCAGTCAAGAAACGAAAATTACGTTGGTCTGGCCACACATCGGATCCAATGGCCTTGGCCATTAATCAATTCCTCCAGGGACGTTTTGAGAGACTGAAACGAGGGTGAAACAAAACAGAAGGGACTAACAACATCACAGAATGTGCAGGAACTATTGTTTAGAGACACAGACCGCGGCACACAACGGTCCGTGTTGTGTGAGCCCTGGTGAACAGTTCTTTCAGTGCGGAGGCCCAAAAGGATCTTCGTATATGCAGGGAGAGAAGAAAGCCTCCATGGACACCCGGATCTAAGACAAGAGGAAAACAGGAATAGAGGGGCACCAGGGTGCTTGGTGAGGTGAACAACATACCAGGTTGTATTAGTCCAAAGATGATCGCGACAGGAATTTAACATTTGAGGTAGTCACGTACCCTTGATCCCCACCTGTTGCTGATGGCAGAGGCAGTACGTTGAGGCTGTTGTTGGTTAATTTGCTGCTATAATGCGAGTTCTGTTATGTGAAGGCTATTGTGGGTTATTTTGGCTGCTGATTTGAGTTCTGTTATGTGAAGGCTGTTTGTTTGGTTATTTTGGCTGCTATGTGAGTTCTGTTATGTGAAGGGCTGTTGGGTGTATTTTGGCTGCTAGTGGTGAGTCTGTTAGGTAAGGCTGCTTGTGTGGATTATTTTGGGCTGCTATGTGAGTTCTGTTATGTAAGGCTGATTTATGGTTATTTTGCTGCTATGTGAGTTCTTTTATTAAGGCTGTTTGTGTGGTTATTTTGGCTGCTTATGTAAGTTCTGTTATGTGCAGGCTGCAGGACATGAATCAACACATCCAGCATCGTCTGAGGCAAACCAACTGTCCCGCCTCTAAGTGTCTCCATGGCGAGGCGATTCCCGTCTGCTAGAATAAATGGCTGCATACACACAACAGACAACGTCAGCAATACGAAGGGTTTTCAAATGGACATCCGTTGCCAGTTGCCATTTGTCTGCCCACTCAATAAAAAACAACAGAACTAGCAAGCAGTAGTGAGCAACAGCAAGACATTCGGGTTGATGTTGATCACAAGACAGCTAATAACGAGAACGGCCAAAGAAATCATAACACAAAGACAAGACCTGAGTGCAAGGAAAATCAACCTCACTGGATGACGGCAGGCAAAGTCCCCAACCCCGACCCACTGCCCTACTCCTTCCTTCCTTCCTTCCGGCCCTGTGGGGAAAACCCCCCCTTCTAGTAACGTCACGCCGTGCTCTGGCGGCAGAGCTCTGACTGGCGCGCTTCCAGAGTGAGTGCAGACACAGACAATGACGCCCGGAAGCCATCTTCCTCGTCAGACCAGCGAGGTGAACAGGTGCCAAGTGAGAAAACGGTGCTGGGAATGGTCACTGAAGCGGCCGACTGACCCGCTGCCCAATGGCCCAGCGGAAGAAAAAACCAGGCAGCAGGACACTGTTGGTCAGAAGTGACACCTGACAGCTAACCACGGGTGGGGGGGGGGGGGGGGAGGAGCAGCCGCGCACAGGCTGTAAGTTCATGTGGATTCCCATACAGAGACCAGACGGTTTGACAGCAACAACAGCTGACAGGAATGGGTGGCTGGGGCCCGTGAATGGTGACGGCTGTCACCCAGAAATAACAACTCTGGAAGGTTTTCTTTCACGTGTGGTGTGTTGTGTGTGTGTGTTGTTTGGGTGTGTGAGTGTGTGTGTGTGTGTGTGTGTGTGTGTGCGTGCGCGCCATGCGCGCGCAGTGTGTGTTGTGTGTGGTGTGTGCGTGCGTGCGTGCGTGCGTGCGTGCGTGCGTGCGTGCGTGCGTTGTGAGAGTTGCGTGCGCGGCGATTGTGTGTTGTGTGTGTGTGTGTGTGTGTGTGTGTGGTGTGTGTGTGTGTGTGTGTGTGTTTGTGTGTGTGTGTGTCTGTGTCTGTTGTCCCTGTGCTTGCGCGTTTTGTTGGTGTGTGAGTGCGTGCGTGCGTGCGCGCCACGCCTGTGTGTGTGTTGTGTGTGTGTGTGTGTGTGTGTGTGTGGTGTTGTGTGTGTGTGAGTGTGTGTGTGTGGGTGTTTTAAAAAAAAGTTTGACCACCAAGGATACGTAGGCAACAGTTTTGTAAGTAAATATCAGGCTGGATTATGCAAAGCGTTCAGAAATACGGACTACTGAATTACATTAATTGATATCGGTATTTAGGCATTTCATCTTAAGGTATATATCGAAAGTATATGTCACGTTTTCATTGATTGAGAAAAAGCACATCAATAGGGTTGTACGTATTAAACGTTCACAAATTCTAGAAAATATAAAATACAAAAAAATGGTGCCATCCAATCGCGAGCATGTTAGAATGTTGTAAAAGCTAGGTTGTAAGTCAAAGGCTGTTCATGAGATTTGAGACTTTTTGTCCCTCTTTGTCCTACAGCAGGGAGGTTCTACAACCAACCCCAATTTGTTTTCTCCTTTTATGAAACAAACTTGTTATACTTTAAGCAGTACGGCTTCACACACCTTTTTCCCTTTCCCTATAATACCGAACGATGTAATCCTAGTCTATGATACTCTCTGTGCTCCTCGTTATCTTCACAATCGGTAAGTATTTTTTGTATAAAACTGGAATTCGGGGAGTCTTCTTGTAAGGTTCAGATAAGTCAAACAAGCACTGTGTTTAAGAAATAGTGTGCATATTGCATAATATGAAATCTAGTCACGGGAATGTTATGTACTATCTTTAAGTGCGTGTATCAATGTCTGCGAATAACACAACTGTCCATCAAGAACACCACCATCCTAGCAAAAGGACGGAGAATTTAATGTAATCTTTAAATTAGTTTGGACTTTTTGGCTAGGAAATTTCACAAATTATTTGTGAAGCTTTCTGACAGACAATTACAATCTGTCCTGAACATATGGAGAAGTGAACGTGAGCTCAAGACTGCCCTAACTTTTATCTGTCTCCGAAACTATTTCTGAAACCCCATAGAGAACATTGACCATTATTGTTACGGTAAGTGAGTAGAAACACCTTATACTTTACCCGTTTAGTAAGCTGTAATACATTTTCTGATCAAGAAGACAAGAAAACCTATCAACAGCTGAAACAAAGATCCCACCAGCAAGTATCTGCAACGGCCTGACCGAGAACCTACTGCAGAGGCCCTACAGAAGTCATGGAGAACCTCTTTTAGAAAACAGTAACCCCTCAGCCACGGATGTGCCTAAGTTATCTACGACTGCCTAAAATGCACAGAGAGATGTATCTCCTCCGTCCCATTGTCGCATCAGGTGATCCCTGATGTAGAATGGGCCGGGGGGCGCTTCGTTGCGGACATCCTCTCGCCTTTGTAGGAAAGACCGAACACTCCAATTGCCAACATGCAGACCTGGTTAAGAAGTATCAACGTTTGTACCACAGCCTGATGAGATGTTGTGTCCTATGAACTACACAGCACTGTTTCACCAGTGTCTGTTAAGGACAGCATTGACATCATCAGACGAGGTTACAGGACGACAACAGCCTTCCACAGCGCACCAACCTGTCAGTGGAACACATCTGTGATCTCTATCTTGCTGCCTCCACACCACCTACTTTAAGCCTTTGAAGGACAGTTCTACCAACAGACCGAGGGTTGCGCCATGGGTCCCCTGTGAGTCCTATTTAAGTCAAACCTCTTTATGAAGACTTTGTGGAGAAAGCCTGGCATCGTTCCACACCCCTCTCGCTACTCGGGGCTGCTACATGGAACGACACCATGACAGTGCTAAAAAGATCGCGGTCGAAGACCTTCAAGAGAACAGTATTTTGCCCAATCCTGCTCACTTTTCGCGATCAACCATTTTTCGGGCGAAAAAGTTGACCTAAAAGCCGCCTTTTTCCTGTTCTCTGACAAGTAAAGACTTTAAAAACCAAAAAAATAACGACCCTAACAAACATACATACTGGGTAAGGGTTGACGTTTTTCAATAACATCATTTCATCTTAACTGTCTTTACAGCTTTTAAAACCGAGTTATATTTTCTGGCATACAATCCACACCCACACAATGCAATAAAACAACAACACCCGCCACACATACTGACATTTGGCGCGGGCGCGCGCATGACGATAACCTCTCTCCTGAAACAGTAAGCGCGCGTTCAAGCCTATGCAAGACAAACACTAGGCAAAGCTGCCGGGTTTTCCACACACCTTTAGAGACCCGACAATAGGCCCCGTCCACCTGATTACTAATTAAAGTTAACAGAGCCCAAAAAGCAAGAAAAACCGAGCCTGCCGACAGTACGCTGTAGTGACATCACAGACACGCTTGCGGCTAGCCTGACATTGACCTTGGTTCGCGTCAGAACTGACTTGCTGGGACCGCGCAAGCTGTGTCGTTGTAAACGAATTCTACATACCTCACTCCTCTTCAAATTCCACTGGGCCGAGGTTAACCCGATCTTATTCTCCTCTAAGTCTCACTGGGCATGCGTAGTATCGAGTACAACCTGCAATCATGTGCCCCGCGTTCAGCCGCCCGCCGCGCGACGCTGCATAAACCAGCCCGTGTTTTCACAGGCTTGTGACAGTCCTTATTGAGTACAGTGTTGTGGTGTGTTGTGTGTGTGTGTGTGTGTGAGTGGTGTGTGTGTGTGTGTGTTGTGTGTGTGGTGGTGTGAGCGTGCATGTGTGCGTGCGTGTGTCCACTAAACGTTTTATATGAATGCTGCAGGTCGTACGAATTAAATGACCTTCAAACCGCTGTAGGTCAGTCAGAGAGAGGCGTTCTATTCAGCCAAAGCCTGTTTAAGGTCAAGTGACGCCAGAGAAACATATAGCGAAGGATTAGCTTGTGGTTTTAAATAATATTTTCATTAGACACGGAGGAGAGACCCACTCGAGCCCATATACAGAGTGTTCTTTCTGCGTTTCATTCACAAAATAAGGTGCGGTATGCGCGCACCACACAGTACACACCACACACACACACACACACACAACACACACACACACACACACTATTTATTAGTTTCTCTGCATGTCTTCTACTGAAAGCCAGGTTTACAAAGTGTTCTTCTGGCTGTAGTCAGTTATTTAGAATAAATAGTGACTCGTTTTAAGTCAGCCATCACTCGAGAGCTGCTTACCAAACAGGGGGCCAAAAAATCAATACCCGCACACCTCCACCTCCTCCCACCCCTCTTCTTCGCTTTCTCTTCAAACCCACTCCTCCTGCCCAGCCTGCCCCCATTAACAACATATTGTCATCATCCTAAAACGTTCTCGAACCTTCTCTGCCCCGTAACTCTACCACGTGATTGGCCGATGTAACGCCCGTCACCGGCCCATTTTTACTTGGCGGTGTTGGGCCGTGAAGGTGTGGTGTGCGAGTGAGAAGATAATTTAACTGAGTTTTTGTGGCATGTTGGTATTGTTTATATAACATTTTGATCATGGCAGAACAAAGACAGTGGAGATTTCTAAGCTGACAATACATGACGATCATGTTTTGAGTACCATGCAAAAATTTCCATAGTGCTTTGGATGAGTTTTGAGAGCGGCCAGGCCCTGTCATATCTCGCAAAACTAAGAGAATTGCACGTTTGTTGAAACCCATATGCTCAAGAGGTTTTCTACAGTCGGTCTTCTTTCATAGAAGTTTACTCTATGAGAAAGGATTTGTATTAATGTTTTCAAGCAGAGAGGAGATTAGAAATTATTGACCCCTTTAAAAAACTCCCGTACAAGAACCAATGCAGCTGCCAAACACAACTCCTCTCAAAAGTCCGCAGCGAGGAGAGGAGAACTAACGCTCAACCCTGAGCTGTCAAGGTCACAGTAAGCAAGGCAAGCCGTTTTTCACGCTCCATCGTGCCACCCTAAGCGGCCAAAGTTGCAGTGACAAGAAGGCCGTTGGCCGTTTTCCAGCGTCTCCAACCCCTATCGCGGGCCAAAAGGTTGCAGTGACAGAGCCGTTTGAGAGATCCAGGCGCGTCCACCTAGAGCGGCACTGTTAGGAGTGAGGGCGCGGTGAGGAGAACGGGACTTGTTTATTTGGCTGTCGTGGGGGGGTGGGGGGGGGGGGTGCGTGATCGGTGGCGCTTTGGGGGGGTGAGGTGTGCTGTCTAGTACGGGGGTGCGGATTCGGACGGTCACGGGGGGGGGCGTGGGACAAAGGGGTTGGTGGTTGCTTGGCACTGCTCCAGATGTGGGTCTGCGAGTCTCTCTCTTCGTGTTTTTTTTTTGGGTGAGGGGAGTATTGTTGGTGTGATTTTGGTCGGGTGGTGTGTGTGAGGTTGTTTTGGGTGTGGGGGGGGGGGGGGGGGGGGGGGGGGGGGGGGGTGGGGTGGAGGGTATGTGTTGGGTGGTGGTGGGGGTGGGGGGGGGGTGGGGGGTGTGGGGGGGGGGTGTGGGTAGGTGTTTAATTATTGGGGATGGGTTGATTTTGGAAGGTGTGTTGTATTTTATTGTATTGTGTATATAGTATATTGTATCAGCAGCGGCTGCTGGGGGGTGCCCGTAGCTAGAGACAGTCTTTAGGGGGAGGTTGATTCGGTGGGATATTGGTATAGATATATTGTGTTGTAAAGATGATTAGTTGAGTATGTGTGTTGTTAGGGGGGGGGGGGCGGGGGGGGGGTGGAGGGGGGGGGGGGGGGGGGGGGGGGGGGGGGGGGGGGGGGGGGGGGGGGGGGGGTGGGGGGTCTAGTTAGGCGTTGTGAACCACTTAAAGACTGTCTTAGACGGCCGCTGGGTGTTCTTTAGACAATTGTCTTGTTTATTCTATCAGGCTTTTGTTAAATGCACTGGTGGCAGCTTTGAACATGCACCAAAAGAGCCAATGCATCACAAAAAACCAAGCACTGTCTTGCACCAATGAGTGTGACACATACAAATAATAAGCTCTGTGTACACCACACCCTCCTACCCCAAGTCACCCCAAGTCATAATTAAGTTTTTAATTAAGTGCCCCAAGTTTTTAATAAAGTTCTTAATTAAGTTCTTAATTAAGTATCTAATTAAGTATACTTCTAGTTCTAATAAGTTCTTTGATTAAGTAACTTTTTACGTTCTTAATTAAGGTTACCTCAAGATTGTATTAAGTCGTCCTTTAAGTACAACTAAGTTCTTATTCAGTTATCTTATATTTCTTTACAAAAAACAATACAATCTATGTTTTTGTCTTAAATAGTAGATGCCTAATAGAGGACACACACTCCCTCAAAAAACGCGTCATCTTGAGGATGTCTTGCTTAACGCCCTTGGCGTGAGATTGGTTAGCATAGATCCTTAATGAAGTTTTTGTCCTTACATCCTAAGCAATTACAATTCTGGTCTATGGAAAATGTCTTTATAGACTCCATTGTCTTTTATTTATTGACTCCATCATTTTAAACAAATAATAATCCGCGCATTTTTATCATAAATTTAAATTTTAGTGTTCTTAAAATATTATTGCATTTTAAATGGATCAAAATGATTTTTTTGTGTATTGCGGTGCTGACTTGCTGTTGTCTTTTTCTGTATTTAGTGGTTCAGATTTTTGCTGCTTTGTTGTTTGTGCCATCGGTTTATATATTTTTAACGCGTAATAACTGCCCCCAGCAGCAGCAATGGCGCCAATAATGGCAACAGTTTTTAAGTGCAATATTCCATGAAGACAGTTGGTGCCCTTGATATAACTTGCTTCTTGTTCTGAGCTGGCATTGATCAACTGTTGGCGTTTGGCGTGATATGTTTTTCATTTATGATTATATTCTGTGATTGTACCTTTAATTTTCTTTGTCCTGTTTAACTCTCTACTCTTTTCCCATCCTGCTGCACCACGCCAGGATGTTTACTGTCACTTCTTCGACTTGATGCAGGCGTTTTTCTGATTTCAATGTTTCTGATTCTGCTGATTTTCCGACTCGTTCATTTGAAGGTAAATAAAATCTATATGATTAAAATAATTAATCCATTATTTAACGGCGATAACGGATGTTTCCAAATCAGTGGGAATATAAATCACAGCTTAGAGACTCTATTGACCTGTTAAAAACGATCTGTGCCGTTTAAATCATACGTAGAGCTTGTTCAGAATCAATGCGGGAGCAAATCTACTGACTATTTAGTGTACAAACTAAGAACTGTTGTGCCCGTCACATTTTACCATTTTCTTGACCCCAGCTGCGCCTCAAACCTTTTATGATACATTTAAAATGTCCTTGCGACGACATCTGTTGAATCTGTTTCATGCGAATTCAGTTCTGAGGACCTGTTTGTTTTTTTCCATCCATGCTGCCAAAGAATACAACCTTTTCCTTTTTGGGCATAATAGCTTGAGTCATCAACTTCTTCATTTGTAAGTTCGGAAGGTTTCGGCCTACCCGTTAGCTGTAGCAGATCATCGCTGTTCATGGTTTTTTTATTAATTATTATATTTTATTTTTAAAATGAGCACAGAAAAAACACTGTCGCCACCCTTGTATACATTCTGCCGTTATCGGAGGTCTAAGTGTAGGATACTACAATGCTTGGTAAAAGCCAGTTAAAAATAAAACCAGCAGATCTTGCAAACTAGAACTTTGAGGATTCAGCAAAGGCTAATCGCTAGTATTTACAGGCTTCAATTGCTACGAAAGATTTATCTAGTTAATCAAGAATAATTTCCAGAGAAAAATAAATATGTCTACAATAACAATTATAAAAAATGGCGTTCACTCGTAATGATGATAGGTGGCCGCTGTGGTGAAAGCGTCTTTCATTTAGGCGGAAGTAATTACGCATTTAAGTAAACTACGGGAATACGTGAGAAGAAAAAGACATAACAAAGTCTTTGGAGCAACTAGCTTGCAGCACAAAGATCGCTATGAAAAAGCAAAGAATTGAGCAGTTTAGATTTTATTAATAACACACGAAATAGACCGGGGCATGCAGCTTACACATGTTAAAGATGTAGATCCAGCAATAAAAGAGAATTATCTGTAACGGGCAAACCAATTACCAGACATTGCCCCCCTAAAAAAAAAAAACCACCAAAATTCATCAACTTTTATCAACCATCAGAAAAACAAAAGATGTCAAGAAATCGGTTTATTGTCGTAGAATGACTGTTTGTGTATTTTGTTTGCGACAGAGATATCAGCTGAATAAAAAATAACAGGAAATTTACTTAAGTCACCTGAAAGGATATTGGAAGGGATACCTGAAATTGAAAAAGGAGGGGGGCTAGGGATGGGGGCCAAGCACGGGGTCAGTGTGAACAAACAGCAAAAGGAATGGTTATCTAAACAAGCGAGGGTCTGGCAAATTTTGAGTTAACCTGCGGGGCCTAGACGGGAAGATACAGAGAGCCGAGCGAGGCGGATATGTAGGGGGGGGTGTGAGGGGCAATGGGGGGGGGCGTGGGGGGGGGGGGGGGGGGGGGGGGGGGGGCGGCGCGACTCGCGACAAGCGAGCATCGCCCATCAGAATGGACCTTCTATAGCGATGTAGCCCTCTGGTACGATTAGACAAAAAGATTTACGCTGTATGAGCTGCGACTCACAGTCGCTGACAGACTGACAATATACTGCAGCAGGCGTGGGTCGTACTGGGGGAGGCGGGGCGGCAAGAGGCGCGCTGAGGCGGAGACATGGGTGAGTTGCTTAGGCTTTTGGTAACTTTGCAGTAGCTGGATGCCGATACAGGGCTGATGGCATGACGTCAAGCGAAGGACCTTTAACATAGGTCCTCGCATGATTCAATTTGATGAGGGATAATAATTTTAAAGGCCGAGTGACTCAATTAATGTTACAACTAGAGTTTACCATTAACAGAGGCATCCCAGGAGTTCAGATCCCACGAGGCTTTAGTTGAAAACTATAAACCAACAATATAGCCGAAAGACTTTTTCTTACCAGTATCACAGAGGCGCTTATGATAGACAAGTTCTCGCAACACAGAATGGGTTAGAAGACTTGCCCTCAGTTGCGCGCAATGAATAAGAAGAAAATTTAAAAGGTCTAAAGACCAGTACAAGCAATCAAAAGAAAAACAATAATGTTGCCTGAAGACTCCAGTACGACCCACAAACTATTACCGTTTGATTGAAAGTAAGGTACCTTTATTTACCGGGGGAAGCAGAAGGGGAAACACCCGCCTCAGGGCGAACAGATCCTGTTTGGAGTGTTGACCCATAGAAATAAAAAGAATTGTAAAAAATGAATCCGCCCCGTGTATCAATTATGAGAAACTGACACAAGCAAACAACCAGCACCTCCAGAGCATTTTGTGAAAGAAGAACTGCATCTAATCCCACCAGACACAGTTCCACTTTATTTCATATACGGTTCCTATAAGTCCATAAATGCATATGAAAACTCTGTATTAACAAACACACGTTTTTGTGTTTGTTCTATCTAATGACATCTCTTTGTTTACAACCGAGTTTGTTTGATCTCATGAGATTAGAATCGCAGTTTTACGTTGTCATTATGAAAAGTCTTAATGTCAAACAATGCTTTCAATGCATGTTGTCATGCGTTATGCTCGACTGCCCAACACTGCGAATATTCCTTTTGCTTTCTTAATGGTTTTCTCCTGGCTCGAATACTGTACATTTTTTACCTTAACCCCACATACTCCTTAATCACCTATCACAGAATATTCATCCTTCATCTGTTCCTAAAACCCTCCTGTTAGTAATGAATGCAAAGGGCGAATACTTTAGGTTAATTAGGATGTGTCGTACCATCCGCATGTCCTTTATCTACTTCTATTTTCCTGTCTATATTAATGTCTTTCAGTATGGATATCTAGTAACAAAACTGTCTGTATCTGTGTAAAGAACTTCTGGACATGCTTGATACGAGGGTTAAAAGTAGTCAAAAGAATTCTAACCATCAAAAGCTATGTATAGAATCTAATATCATAAACCCCAATAAATCAGGCTTGTCCAATTTGACTTTCTTTTTCTTCATCATTATGCCAAAACGCTGGTCATGAAATTCTCTGAAGTTTTTCCCTGATTAATTAGGTTTTGAAGTCAGACTTAATTGCTTCGTTCTCTTTGGTGACTTAATCTGACATCTTTACGTTTGTTGTGGATTTTCCATAGTTTTTTTCCAAAACAGCTGTTTGTTCATTAGCTTTAAAAGTCCATTTTCTGAAGCATCTGTGGATTTAGTTTCTGAAGATCAGTGTTCTACATGAAGTATGGTATTCCATGAATTTCTTGATCAAAAGCAATCTACGATGAACAGCTTCAACTTCAAACCATGTCTTAAATAAAATTGTAGAAGTCTGTATGACAGACATAAATTTTTTTGCTCGAAGATTAGGCACAAGTTTAGGCGGTTCAGTTTTTGCCATCTTTAGGCTTTGCTGCTGCTAATGGAATAGCCTTATGCAGGTCATGGAGTTCATGAGATATCCAAAGTCAACTTCTAGAATGAAACCACGCTGTTGATCTAGACTTCAAACTGCCCGAACCACTTTAATGCCTTTTGGAATATTAATTTTACCTGTGTACATTTTAAATTGCGTAATGGAAGCGATTGCGCCATATCCAACCATACAGATTGTTTGCATCTAAAATACATGAGATAGTTAGACCTTTTACTTGGATCATAATCATCTAGGTATTTGTTTGTTTGCTTTACAGTAATGAGCGACGTCCACGCCCTCATACAAATTCCTCCACGCAATCCGTTTTCGAATCATCAGAATCATTGGTAAATCTGACAATAAATCAAGATCTGTAACTCCATAACCTTTAAGAAAGCTCCCAGCTCATCCCGGGCGCAGAAATGTAATGCGGCGGATCCAGTCTATAATGTGTTCCATGAAGGTGCTTTCGTATAACTTTCAAGACGTCCCCAACAAACATGTATCAGCCATCAAGTATGAATCATGATAGTCTCCCATCGTTTACACTCTAATTTTGCCACTCATCTTGAGCATGCTGGTAATCAGAATCACTGATGTCCTTTCCTCTAAGACTAGAAATAACGCGCCTTTAGGGAGGAAGCGTGTCTTCGTCAAACCTTTCCCACTTTCATGTACTACTCATAGGGGTAAACGCCCTATTCTAACGAGAGTTGGGTCAAAATATTCTTCCCGTTATTGGGCAGGACTTTTAAGGACGATAGCCAGTGACTCTAATGGTCCCATCATGTGTTGCAAAGAGTCATAAAAAGACATGTTAATTAAATGAAACACATGACTTTTTTGATGAAACTGTTCAATGCATGACACCCTGAAGGCATCGCCCACTGCTTTCATTATACGATGAGAGTCATAACCTCCGGGGGGGGGGGGGAGAGGGGGGGGGGGGGGGTTAGAAAGAATATAGGCAGCTCCATGTCTTTGGTTCAAACTTTAAGTTGAGATTTGCATTTACTGATGTGCTGCTCCTCTGAACTTCCACTAATGTGATCATGGTCTCTTACGTTTGAATTTGTTGCTTCTTCACTGAGTTCTACACCACAAATCCACAATGTTTAGCTGAGTCCATACGTTGTTGTTTTATGCGTCATTATGATTTCAGATAAATTCAGATTATTAGAACAGTCATTATACGGCACTTGCTGCAATGCGTTTTTAAGAATTATGTCGTGCAGCATTATGCCCCTCTATATAATGCTGGTGCATGATGAGAGCCATCCACTGACAATAATGAAGGCAAATGAACAATTCTGATGATTACTCATTAAGACTGTTTTCGAAGTTTTGTGGCGCTGGCCCCTTTCATAATGAAAAATAAGCGACTCGAATTCTGCTTAAACAACATATGGAGAATTTTGCATCCCGTTTCCATTTCTTACAAACTAACTTTATATCCGGGTGGGGCGTAATTAGTTCTGTAATTACATACAACTGGGCGATACAAAAGTTTCTTATGTTCGCTTGCGGCTTGAGCAGATGGAATTCCTTGGTTAAACATTTTCTGCAGAACTCAGTTTATGCCCATTCTTTGAAGCATGCTGCAATTATTTACTCATTGATGCGTATAATGTGTACTTGCGGTAGCCCCGCAGGTGAAAGCATCATTAGTAAGTCCAACATGATTTTTGTCTGGCTCGCCAATCGATGGGCTATTCCTTAGACACATTAAAATTGGCGCCAAATTGTTTCGCTCAGCCCATGTGTAGATATGAACAGTTATTGGGGTTATTGTTTTGTTACTTCAAACTGATCAATTTGTTCTACACTCAACAGAAAGTATATCCACTAAAGTTAAGATCATTGACGAAAGTGCGATAGTTTAGACACAACTCTCGCGTTGATTTAGCGGACTTAATGCAGCCTTGCGAGAACCACACCACATGAAACATTTGTTGTCCGAATTCTTTATGTTTAGAACTGCTTTTTTATGCAACTAATGCTGAGTAGTGGAATGTAAGAACATGCCAACCAATCGCGCATACATTAACTGTTTTAAATCTGATTCACTAGACTTCGCCCTCTGACCAACCAGAGCCTCTCATTTTGCTTCTCAGCGGCCACATCAAACTGTGTAAGCATTTCGTCTGCCGGCACCCGGTGTGTTAAGTATTATAGAAAGAATGTCATGCTGATTAGTTTGAGACCAGACTATCTAGATTTTCTTCATTTATTGTTACAAAGTCGATAAAACAGCTACATTACTTTAACAGCGGGTCTATTGTTAGTTTACCCGGGAACTTTGTAGAAATATCAGAGCAACACTTGCCTGTACGTTTGCTGGGATCAATGACTTCTAGATCAATAACATTCAGTGCTCTTGATAAATCTACTTGCATGCTTTCAAACAAATCGTCTGGACTTCATATATTTTATCAGCTGAGCTATTTCTGTTTCAAACTCAAAATATTATTGAAATCTAAAAAATAGATAAATCAATATAATCGATGGTCTTTTTTGTTTAGACTCATAACTAAAGTCAATAAACCCCTTTGGCGTTGTTAATGTGAGCTGTTTAGAGCATAGTTTAATGTTTCGTTTTTTTACTTTTTTTTTTAAGCATTCCTTTTATTTTTAATGGGGGTGCTCGGCGTCCCTGGCTGTTTAGTAAAACGTGTCCTCGACTTTCTATGAAGATCAAACTTTTGTCTTTTGATAGTCATCAAAATCGCCTGTAAACGACTAAATGCTCATCCGTTGATGTTTGAGTCAGCTGGGGTGGAGTGCTTTATTTAAATCAGCTTGAAGGAACTAAGTTTAGCTTTATTCGTTGAACCATACTGTGTGCTTTTGGAGTTTATGGTTTTTATTTTTTGCTAGCAGCACCTACGCTAATGAACATAGGCCAAGATCTAAGACAAACCACCAAGGGCAAAAGCAGCCGGTGCGGCCTATGCCCGATGCTATGAGGCCCACACTCGTTCCTGCTGATGCGGCGCTTATAGTCATGCTCCATTATTAACATAGGTAACAGCCATTAAAGGCAGCAGATACCTTCGATTGGTTTTGCGGTATTTTGAAAGGTGCCTGCCTGCTCTAGTTTTGTTTGGTTGCACTTGTGTAATGTTGGTTAATCAACGGTTTTTTATGCCGGGGGTTTTTTATTCCCCTACTTCTCTTCTCTTGGGCGACTCAGTTCTGTAGGCACATTGGATAAAATTGAGTGGGCAATGCTTTTTAAAATTGAAAAAATAATTTAGTATACTACATCTTTCAATCTTGTTAGCTTCAATATTAACTGTGCATCATCATAAATAAAAAACAAATGTACATTAAGCGGTTTTAAACACCCTACTTTTCTTTATCAATTTGAATTTTTATTATGTCTCTAACCTCTCTCCCACTTCCATGCCAACTGATTATCCTCTGTTGACCTTAGGTCAATCAAGAAACCGTATTTTGATGTTAATAATCATCAATCCTAACACTGTGAAGGTGTATATCTTTAGACGCAAGGTCCTGCAGTTAGACTTCTACCCCTCCCACCCCCAACAATTTCTTATTTCGTCAAAATGATGATAAGGCCTAAGTCCCGCTAGCATGATTTGGTTAGGAACTACCATCAATCGAACATTGTACTTTCGTTATTTTTTGGATTAAAAAACTTTTCACTTGCTCTTGCGAATGGTTCTTCATCTTCGCACAGCAATAACAAATACCTTTAAGCGATTTTAAAACTGCGAACACTAAGATTAAAATTCCATATAGCGTCTGCCCTGCTTAAGGAATTGAATGATGACGCACGTTTTCGTAATATATTAAAAAATTGTGACTCTGATTGTTGCCCAATCACCTTGCTAAATTAGAGTTGCTAACAACACGAAACTCTAACTAGAATTGTCAGAAATGCTGTACTTTGCTTCGGTGTCTGTTGATCTGATAACACGTTTTTATCATTAAAGTTAGTTCGTATGACTATCAGTCTTTTTAATGCCCCTTGAAGGTTATGGGGCATGCGCTTTTAACAACTCAAAATCTAGGGGGAATGAAAAGCGATTCCCAAACAGCTAACTTACAGCAAAGCCTTTTTGCTGCTTTAGCACCTGAAGGGCGAGTTTGGGTTTTCGGGGGGGCGCCTATTCCTAAGTTTTAGTGCTTCTTCATTACGCAATTCCTTGAAACGCAAGATCTTCCCTTTCATTCGCGTTAGCCAAGATCAGATAGGTTTAAAAATAAGTCTGCATTGTTTTAAAGAAAATACTTCTTTCCCCTCAATTTTTTATAGAAATTTTTCTTAACGATTGCCCGTCCTAGATTCTGGACAACTGTTCTGGTTTGGTCTGTTGTTGAAGCGAAGTTCATTTTGAAAAGTGAAGCCGTGCAGAGCCTGGCACAATCAAATCATCACGCTTCCTAAGTCCTGGAAATCTGACAGTAAGAATTGATCCGCATCAATAGTGGATTGATTATTTGACAGTAATATTCCGTTTATTTCTCTTCACGCCATGGGGTTCTTCAGCTTTCTATGTGGGTGCAAAGAATCGAGCCATAAACTTGTGACCATTTTTATAAAACAAAATAAAAAGTTAATTTATACATGGCGTGCATTGAAGATGATGATTTTGGTGTAATCGCGAACTTGGAGGCTCCAACCTGGATGAAAGAACTCCGTTTGACACAGCATCGCTCAGAGATCTCATGGAGATGAAATACCGAAGGGAAGCAAAGGCCGTGTATTAACAGAAAGTAAAGTCAGATCATTATAACCAAAGTTTAGAACCAGAACCTCCTAAAACTATATACCCTGATGATTTTGAACTAAAACAATAACCATTTGTATTTTTAAAACGACAAGGAGAACGTGTTTCCGCTTACGTAAAAAAACTAAACTCATCAAAGTTTGTAAGCGAGGATACAATTAGACAAAGGCTCACTGCAAGGCGAGCGAAATCGCCTTTTTTTTTTTGGGGCCTTTTTTTTTTACTAACCAAAATTAGATGGGAAGCAGTTGCTGCACTTCAAAACATAACAACAAAAAGCCCAAACAGATAACCAAGCGCAATACATTGCAACTTGAAGAGTTAAGTCAAGCAGCGGCGAATAAATCAAGCAACAGCAGAACTCACTCAGAAGAAGAAACAGCATTAACAACTATACTAAAGATCCGCTGCTGCCCACGCAAGAAATACAGGCGCCTATAAGAGATTTATTTAGCCCTGACCGCACTTTAAGAACCTTCAGAGGAGAATTAATAAACAATTTAGGCAAAACTGACTAAAGTAAATGAACTATAGAAAAAGAAAAAAGAAAACTCGCTGAGGCTGAAGCCGCCACCTTAGGAGTGATGTTACAAGAAATAAAACAAAAAATAAATGAGCTTAAAGAAGTGAAGATCACGAGAGTATAAGCTGTTGTTCCTACTAACCGGAGAACAATTACGAACCCGAATGACAGATAAGAGAAACTGTTCAAAGAATTTTATTGAAGACACAACGCTAGCAAAATAATAAAAACACTGGTTTAGATAGCAAGGTGTCCACATTAGCAAGCGTTATAACGGGCCTAGGTGTTTGCAATAAGTACACTGGGTATGGCTATACAGGCGGTGGTGGAGGGCAAGAGTTCAGCGCCTCCATCGCCATCGCCTGATAAATCATGGGTAACAGAAACAGCATGATCATCTTGCGAGTTTATTAAAAAATTAGCTGGTAAAGCTATAGACTCTGTTTTTTTGTTTTTTGTCCAGGTAATTAATGGAGTGTTATTAGCTGGCTTTTGTCTACTGGAAGCAAAGTAGTTGGCTTTATGGGCCGAGCACTTATGGGCAGTGTTTCTCTTAATAGTTGGGTTCTATTTAGTAAGTATAAAGACCAAGAATCCTAGGGCAGTTAATCCAACAACAAACGCTGTCTTTTCATATTCATGGTCATCGCGAACAAAAGCCACGTCTTCAACAGTCTTTGGGCTTTTAACCTCGGGGATAAGATGACTAATCTGGTGTTTTTTTTATGTTTGTAATATTACAGCTCAGAATTTATATCGTTTTTTCCCAACCTTCTGTTCATTACCTCTACAAGGGAGTTCATTGTTGTAGTTTATTATTGTTCCTACCTTGGAGTCTGAGGTCAGAAGGCAGCATGTATAAACCAGTGCCACAGCAAAGTCTACTTTCGATCTTGCGGTATTGTAAACATGATTGTACCTTTTTATACTTGAAGGTAAATCAACTGTAAATTAATGGCGTCACTAAAATTCGCTAAGTATTGTTTTTGTGCATCCAAGGCCAGTAGAAGAATCAGTATATGCTCGATCTCGCGTTGAGCTTGCGAACCTATCAAACACCAACGTAATTACGAATGAGAGTTCGTTTATTCGTTCTATTCCGCTTTAGTTAAGCCCTCAGATATTCTAAGATCAATGTTTGTCCAGTGCTGTTATGTAAGCTCGTGCTCTATGGACCCAAGGTGAACACCTGTGTCCGAAGAGAAAGTTTTAAGGAGGATTCCAGTCCATAGTTATACTTTCTTGCACGCCCCACAAATAAGGGGTGCCTAAGCCATGATTAAGATCCGACTTTAGTCTAAAGTCTGTCTTAACTTAATAATTAATTCGTTTACATGATCCTTTCAAAAGGCCTTCATGTCTATTCTGTTTTGCTGAATGGATTAAACGTTTTGTCATTTGGCAATGGGTGCTTGCAGTTTCAGTCAAAATAACGCCTTAAGGTGTAATAAAAATGAAATCTGTAAAACTGACCTCACCACAGGATCAGGATGATTTAAATGATCATCGTACGATACTCCACACCCAGTTGTTGCACAAAACACAGCAAAGTTAACTGGATCTGATAAAACTGCATCGATGACAAACCACACTTTTGCGATGTAGTCTGTTTTTAACAGGGGGGTTAATATATCTGCTTAATGGATGTACTCACCTTTTATGAAAAGTGACAGTCTGGGTCACTCAATGACCAAGAGAATCAGTTTGCTATATTTTAAGATTGTAGTGCGGCCCAACAGAATATTATGCATCCTTTAGTATATTGAACGCTGCTCATTTTTATTTTGTTTAAAAAAATGTTTGTAACAATAACAACCCAGACAGTCCTACGGATTTAAAACAACATTCTGTTGATAACGATTGCGGAAACCAATATGGTCCCCTCCATGAAATAATCTACAAAGTTGGATGGTTTAATATAACTAAAGGCCAAGGGGAATAATAAGATTACAAAATTATGAAAGGAAACAAACGCCGTTAAAACCGTTAGACAATACTGATGGTTTTATTACGGGTTTTGCTCACTAAAAAGAAGCAATGAGTAACTTTGACATTACTCTCAAACTTAACATTGCAAATCTAAAAACAATATTAACATTCAAACCTGAAGAAGCAAAATACGATTTTGATAAAGGGCTAGCTAAAATGCTAGCGTTACAACTAGCAATCTACCCACTCGATAGTTTTAGTGTTTCGCCAAATGAAACTACGTTTGAGGGGAAAAAGTCCGCTCAATTCTTGGGCAGTACATTCATTACTCTATGTTCATTTAGATGAGCTATCACTGATGAAAACTTATATTATGGAGAGCCTCAAATGTTTTAAGAGCTCTTCCGTCAGGGACACGCTGCATATTGCGATTATGAATTATACAATTCCCAATTTACAGTTAAAAGGTTAGTTTGTGGGTGGGGTCGGATCATTAATATAAAAAATCAAGACAAAACGGGAAAAGTCTAAAATTGTGATAACCAGCACATTGTTTTGGAAATAAAATAAGAAACTGTACTAAAAAATGTCGCGCGGCCAGATGAATCCGGATTACATAGCGCCTATGAGGTTATAACTTTAGAGATAAAAAGAACTAGCCAGACGTTGGCTGACTTTGAACAGAATGGCGAAAATAGGCACTTTGGTATGGTTTTGAGTACACTAAAGATGGTGATTATAAACGCAAAGAGTTGCGACCAACAAAAGTTTCCTAAACTAGAACAACTGCGCAATCTAGAAGCAAATAATGTTGGGCCAGTATGAATAGAAAATAGTTTCGGAAAACCTGACCTTCAATGGCAATTTAGAACCATATTTAGAATGGGACATAAAATTTGAATTCATAAGCCCATTTTACATTTTTTTGGCCGTCAAAAAAGATTAGACTAGCATTCAACTCCTGGCCCTTTACATGTAAGTCTTATGCCGGATGACAAAAGTCGGAAAGAGATTGAAATAACGCCGTATGAGAAAAAACAGTACATCCTCCACGAGAAAAGACACGGTTTAAAAGATGCTATCTACAAAATTACAATTCATTCCACAAATGAAATTAGGAGACACGTTTTTACAATGATATTTGAAATTTCTGTCTTAAAAGATGTAAAGAGGGATGGGAATGGGTGTGGCGTTAGTGACGTCCTTCAAAAGTGACTTCTAAATTAGCTGGCAAAACTTGACGTTGAAAAACTAAAGTTACCCGCGTCCTCTTTACAACGGTGAGGATAGTAAGGTCATAACCACTAGCAACAAAATCAATCTTGTCTAAATAGAAATAATCTCTTACAGAACTAATTGGATTAATCTTACACATTTAAAGACCTTTTATAGGAATTTTTAATTATAACTGACCAAGTTTTAAACAAGAGAGCATGATAAAAACAATAACTGGATTAGATTAAGTTCTGTTATAAAACTATGGAGCAGTTAAACTTTATGACAAAAACCCCTCATAGTTCCATTAATTTGTGGACAAACTGGTTTGTGGACAAACAATATTTATCCTCGACCTGTTTACAAACAGTTTATCGTTTAAATTTTACCATATTGTTGATTTTCTGCCCAACACTTAAATTGAACAAAGCATATCACGATAGAAGGTTTATATGGACAGATGATAACAATTTTTAGTTATCCTAGCAATAAACTTAGTGAGTGTTTAGAACACTATGTTATAGACTGTTGAAGGAACGCAGACACTATTTATGTATAGATACTGTGGGGGACGGGCAAAAGAGACATAGTTAAAAAAAGAAATACTTGTCAAAACTGGCTTTTAGCGAAGACATGCTGGAATAAGTGTGTGGATTTTTAATGGTCCAGAAATATAACTCGTTTTAAAAGACTTTAGCGAACAGTTAAAGACTGTAGTTCTATTTCACATGAAAGACAGAGATGCATTTGCAGAATTTTTTGCGTGAAAATGAATGTTTTATTGAGAATGACAGGAAAAACATAGGATTAAGCACAAACTAAAATCACAGAAAAGTTTATGTTAATATATTGAAAACGTATAATCCTACACAATAGTTTGTTTGTAGATAATCGTTTATTTTTTGGTTAATTGAAGTCTTACTTTATTAAAGAAGGTTATTGAAGAACAGGAAAACACCAAGTCTAGGCCACTTTCGCCGAAAACTGGTGATCGCGAAAGTGAGTCCAGGGAGTTGGCAAAAAACTGTTCTCTCTTCACGACCCATCTCCAATAACCAACACTTGTGGTTGTTTTGTCGTGTTGGGGTTGTTGCCGTCAAGTTCACCCTTCGAGGAAGAAGAGAAACGGCAGCATCGACAGGTTGGAGGGCAAAGTTCAGTGTCCATCGCCCATCGCCTGATAAATCATGGGTAAAGAAACAGCTTGATCATCTTGCGAGTTTATTAAAAAATTAGCTGGTAAGCTATAGACTCTTACCAGGTATATTAGGGAGTGTTATTAGCTGGCTTTTGTCTACTGCAAGCAAAGTAGTTGCTTATGGCGAGCATTATGGGCATTATTTCTCTTAATAGTTGGGTTACTATTTAGTAAGATAAAGACCAAGTAATCCTAGGGCAGTTAATCCAACAACAAACGCTGTCTTTTCATATTCATGGTCATCGCGAACAAAGTCCAGTCTTCAACAGTCTTTGGGCTTTGAACCTCGGGGATTAGATGACTTAATCTTGGGTGTTTTTTATTGTTTGTAATTATTACTGGCTCAGAATTTATATCGTTTTTCCCAACCTTCTGTTCATTCCCTGCTACAAGGATTTCATTGTTGTAGTTTATTTATTGTTCCTCCCTGGAGTCTGAGGTCAGAAGGGCCCAGCATGTATAAACCAGTGCCAACAGCAAAGTCTACTTTCGATCTTGCGTATTGTAAACATGTTGGTACCTTTTTACTTGAAGGTAAATCAACTGTAGAATTAATGGCGTCCTCTAAATTCGCTAAGTATTGTTTTGTGCATCAAGGCCAGTAGAAGAATCAGTTATGCTCGATCTCGCTTGTGCTTGCGAACCTAGCAAACACCAAACGTAAGTACGAATAGAGTCGTTTATTCGTTCTATTCCCGCTTTAGTTAAGCCCTCAGATATGTCTAAGATAAATGTTGTCCATGTTTTTTTATGCTCTTGCTCTATGGACCCAAGGTGAAACCTGTGCCTGAAGAGAAAGATGTGTAAGGAGGATTCCAGTCATAGTTATACTTTCTGTGCACGCCCCCCAAATAAGGGGTGCCTAAGCCATGATTAAGATCCGACTTTTGTCTAAAGTCTGTCTTAAACATTAATATTAAATTCGTTACAGATCCTTTCAAAAGCCTTCATGTCTATTCTGTTGCTGAATGGATTAAACGTTTTGTCATTTGGCAATGGTGCTTGCAGTTCAGTCAAAATAGCCTGAAGGTGTAATAAAAATGAAATCTGTACACTGACCTCACCAAAGGATCAGGATTGATTTAAATGATCAGCGTACGATACTACCCCACCCAGTTGTTGCACAAAACACAGCAAAGTTTAACTGGTTCTGATAAAACTGCATCGGATGACTAAACCACACTTTTGCGATGTAGTCTTTTTTAATAGGGGGGTTTAAGATATCTGCTTAATGGAGTACTCCCCTTTTTTAAAAAAATTTTGCCAGTCTGGGTCACATCAATTCAAGGGGTATAAAGTTGCTTTTTTTTTAAGTTTTTGTGCGGCCAAC
Source organism: Conus ventricosus (assembly GCA_018398815.1). Taxonomy (NCBI): domain Eukaryota; kingdom Metazoa; phylum Mollusca; class Gastropoda; order Neogastropoda; family Conidae; genus Conus; species Conus ventricosus. The sequence continues at coordinate 100,694,983 of CM031600.1, forward strand.
AAAAATATTTTCCCTCTTTAGTTTTTGAACGCGTCATTTTTATTTTTTTTTTAAAAAAATGTTTGAAACAATAAAAACCCCAAGACAGCCCTACGGTTTTCCCAAACCTGCTGTTGATAACGATTGCGGAACAAAATGGTCGACCCCCTAAAATTTTCTACAAGTTGTAGGGTTTTAATATAAAAAAGCCAAGGGAATTAAAGATTACAAAAATGAAAGGAGAAAAAACCCCCTTTTTTTAAACCCTTTAATTTTTCCCTTGGGGTTTTTTACGGGGTTTTGTCACTAAAAAAAGCAATGATTTAACTTTGACTTTACTTAAAAATTAAAAATGAAATTAAAAACAATATTAACATTCAAACCTGAAGGGAAGCAAAATACAAATTTTGTTTAGAGAGCTGTTTAAAAATGCTGGGCTTTACAATACCCCAATTCCCCACTCATTTTTTTTAGTGTTTCCCCAAATGAAAACTACGTTTGGGGGGAAAAAAGCCCCGCTCATCTTGAAAGAAACTTTTCTTTTACTCTATGTTCTTTTAGATGAGCGGGGCACGATGAAAATTTATATGATGGGGGAGCCCAAATGTTTTAGAGCCCCTTCCGTCGGGGAAAACGCTGCTTTATTGCATTATGAAATTTTTAAAATTTCCCCTAATTTCCCTTTTAAAAAGATTAGTTTGTGGGGGGGTCGGATCTTTTAATTAAAAATAAAAGAAAAAGGGGAAAAAGTCTTTAAAATGTGATAAACTGACATTGTTTTGGAAAAAAAATTAAAAACTTTTACTAAAAAATGTCGCGGGGGGCCGATGAACCCGGAGTTACATTAGCGCTATGAGGTGTTAACTTAAAATTTTTAAAAGACCTTGCGAGGGTTGGGGACTTTGAACAGAATGGGAAATGGCATTTTGTATGGTTTTGATTTACATTTAAGTGGTAAATTTAAAAAAGCAAAGAGGTTGGCGACAAAAAAAATTTTCCTTAAAACTAGAAAAAAACTGCGCAATCTAAAAGAAATAATTTTTTGGCCCGTATGAAAATAAAATAGTTCAAAAACCTGACCTCAAATGGCATTTAGAAAACCCTATTTGAAAGGGACAAAAATTTGGGAAATTTTAAGCCCCTTTAATTTTTTTGGGGCCCTCAAAAAAAATTTTAGAAAAAAATTCAACCTCTGGCCCTTTAATGTAAGTCTTTGGGGGTACAAAAGTCGGGAAAGGGGATTGAAAATAAAGCCCTTGAGAAAAAAACCGTACATCCCCCAAGGGAAAAAAAACGGGTTTTTAAAAAATGCTTCTACAAAATTCAAATTTATTCCACAAAAGAAATTAGGAACACGTTTACAATGATATTTGAAAATTTTTTCTTAAAAGAGTAAAGAGGGATGGGGGAAAGGGGTTGTGGGCGTTAGTGACGTCCTTTTAAAAAAGGGAAATTTTAAATTTGCTGGCAAAAAATTTTGCGTGAAAAACTTAAAGTTACCGTGTTTTTCTTTACAAAGGTGGGATATTAAGGTCATAACAACAAGCAAAAAATAATATTGTCTAAAAAAACATAATTTTTACAGAACCCAAATTGGGTTTTTTCTTACAATTTAGACTTTAGGTTTTTTTTATACTGAACAAATTTTAACAGAGGCATGATAAAAACCAAAAACTGGATTTGCTTAGTTTGTTATAAAACTAGGAGCAGTTAAAAATTTATGACAAAAACCCTCATTTTTCATTAATTTGTGGGGCAAAATGGGGGTTTTGGAAAAAAATATTTATCCTCGACCTGTTACAAACAGTTTATCGTTATAATTTTAACCATATTGTGATTTTCTGCCCAACACTTAAATGGAACAAAGCATATCACGATAGAAGGTTTATATGGACAGATGATAACATATTTTTAGTTAATCCTAGCAATAAACTGAGTGAGTGTTTAGAACACTTTTATAGACTGTTTGAAGGAACGCAGACACTATTTATTATAGATGACTGTTCGGCAGAAAGAGACATAGTTAAAAAAAGAAATACTTTGTCAAAACTGGCTTTTAGCGGAAGACATGCTGGAATAAGTGTGTGGATTTTATGTCAGAAATATAACTCGGTTTTAAAAGACTTTAGAGAACAGTTAAAGACTGTAGTTCTATTTCACATGAAAGACAGAGATGCATTTGATGAATGTTTGCGTGAAAATGATGTTATTGAGAATGATCAGGAAAAACATAGGATTAAGCACAAACTAAAATCTGAAAAGTTTAGTAAATTAGTATTGAAAACGGATAATCCTACACAATATGTTTGTTTGTAGATAATCGTTATTTTTTGGTTATTGAAGTCTTACTTTATTAAAGAAGGTTATTGAAGAACAGGAAAACACCAATTCTAGGCCACTTTCGCCCGAAAACTGGTTGATCGCGAAAGTGAGCCAGGATTGGCAAAATACTGTTCTCTCTTCACGACCCATCTCAATAACCAACACCCTGCCATCAAGTTCACCTTCGAGGAAGAAGAGAACGGCAGCATCGCGATGTTGGACACCTGCATCACCCAGACAGAGACAGGCCTCGCCTTCTCCGTCCACAGAAAGCCGACCCACACAGACCAGTATTTGCAATTTGACAGTCACCAGCCACTGGAACACAAGCTGGGAGTGATTCGCACCCTCACCCACCGAGCGAAGACCCTCTGCTGCACCGACACCGCTAGGGAAGAGGAGGTGCAGCACATCAAGAAAGTGTTAAGTATATCGGGATACTAGAAGTGGGCCTGGGATATCCCTGGGGGCAAGAAAATCATACCCCACCCCTCCACAGAATGCCAAACCCCTTCAAGAGGGCACGTCTCCATGCCGTACGTCAGCGGCGTCACTGAAGCTCTCAGCAGGAAGATCCGAAAGTTGGGAGTCAGTGTCCACGCCAAGCCCACCAACACCATCAGAAGCCAGTTAGTCCACCCCAAGGACAAAACAGACAAATTGGACAAATCAGGGGTGATATACAAGATAGACTGCCAGCACTGTGACCATAGTTACATTGGTGAAACTGAGCGCAACCTGCACAAGAGACTAAAGGAACACAAACGTGAGTCCTTCCCAGTGGGTGAACATCTGACCCACACCCAACATCACTTTGAAAAGGACAACGTGCAAGTGCTCGACAGAGAAGCAAGATGGTTCCAGAGGGGAGTACAGGAGGCAGTCCACATCGCCGCCAGGAACCCTTCATTCAGTCGCATTGTCGTGAGTTCGCTCACGGCGGTGCGCACTGAATCCAGTTCTCAACCCAGTAGCAGTTGCGCTGAAGAAGGCGGCCGGATTGCCGACCGAAAGCTACGCACACAGTGAGTAGCCTTCTTTAACTGAGTGACCTGTTTAGTCTGGTAGCCGTTACATTCTGATTCGTTGTCATCAAGATTTCAAATTATCATTAGCCTTTTAAAATTCACCAGTGTCATATTTTTTTTTAATACGGTCAAACTAAATCTAAGTGCGTCTTGCATTTGGTTTCTTTTGAATAGATATGGGTTTTTCAATGTTTGGACTAAATGAAGAGCTGGTGATGAAAGATCATTTTTCTCAATGTCAACGAAAGTCGTCATCATTTTATCGTGTACCTTAACTGATAGCGCGCGCGCGGGCGCGTTCACACACTCGCGCGATGCACGCACGCACGCGCACGCGCGCACACACACACACACACACACGCGCACGCACGCACACTCGTGCATCCACCTGCACATGCTCACAAACACACACACACACACACACACACACACAGGGGGAAGATACAAAAACAGAAGGGAAAACGATAGCGATGGAACGGGACGACTGAAGTGCCAGATGGGTGGGGGGGGGGGGGGGGGGGGGGGGAACTGCTGCTGTGAAGTGGTCCATCGACTCCCAGTCACCGGACACAGGCTGTGGGGTCAGGAGATAGGAGGGAAGAATGGAGGAGACGGGAGGGGAGGGGAGGGGAGGGAAGGATGAGGAGGAGTCCACGTGTGGTCGAAGAATGACATCCAGAGAAACGGGCAAAGATGGGAGAGGGGGAGTATACAGGATAGAGTCTGTGGAGCGGAAACGTGAAATACACTCCGTATCCTTACCCCCCCCCCCCTCTCCCACCCCCTCCCTGATATCTTTTCATCCCCACCCGCCTCACACTCACACACACACGCACGCACGCACACACAAAACACACAGAGACACACACACACACACACACACACACACACACACACACACACACACACACACACACACACACACACCACACGCAAACGTACCTCACTCTATGACCTCACCCGTCCCTCATCCGCCCCTCAACCCTCCCCAACCTCTTTTGCCACCCCACCCCCCATCCCCACTTCCCTCCGCTTTCCTCCCCCCCCCCCCCCCCCCTCCGAAAAAGCGTGATCAATCAATCGATTGGTGTACAGGCAAACTTTGTCCCTCATATCGTCTTCCCTCCCCACCTCACCACCCTACCTCCTTCCCCGTCTTCCCTCCCCACCTCACCGCCCTACCTCCTTCCCCCGTCTTCCCCTCCCCACCTCACCGCCCTACCTCCTTCCCCGTCTTCCCTCCCCACCTCACCGCCTTACCTCCTTCCCCGTCTTCCCTCCCCCACCTCACCGCCCACCTCCTTCCCCGTCTTCCCTCCCCACCTCACCGCCCTACCTCCTTCCCCCGTCTTCCCTCCCACCTCACCGCCCTACCTCCTTCCCCGTCTTCCCTCCCCACCTCACCGCCCTACCTCCTTCCCCGTCTTCCGTCCTAAACCCAGTACAGTTGACCCTCGTCGGCCATGGGTCACCGAAAGTTATCCCCTCCCCCCTCCCCTTGTCCCATCGCCATCAGTGTGTGTGTGTGTGTGTGTGTGTGTGTGCGTGTGTGTGTGTGTGTGTGTGTGTGTGTGTGTGTGTGTGTGTGTGTGTGTGTGTGTGTGTGCGTGTGTGTGTGTGTGTGTGTGTGTGTGTGTGTGTGTGTGTGTGTGTGAAAACTTGAAACTTTTTTATTGTCACTAAACACCATTAAAGGATTTATGGACACAAGATGGCGATGGTTAAACAACTCATCGTCCAAAGACATAATGATTTGTTCTTTTTACATAAAAAGTCATTATGTAAAGCAGTCATATACATACTTCGCAATTTCAACCTGAAGGTCATCATTAGACATCAAAGTACTTATTTTCAATGAGGTAGCGTCGTATATATCCTTTTCGTTTATGATACGTTTCTTAAACGTATTCCTGATTTTATCGTAACGTTTACAAGAGTCTAAAAAATGTACCTCGTCTTCTATTATATTGCAAGTTGTACATTTCCTGTCTTCACGCTTAATATGGGAATATCTACCTCTTTCTATTGCGAGGTCATGTGCGCTAATTCTTAATTTACAAAGCTCTTTCCTGTAATGCTTATTTGTGCATTTAATGAGGTATGGTTCAAACCTATATTTATTACTGATGTCATTATAAAATTTTAACCTTGGTGCTCTTTCTTTTTCTTTTTCCCAAAAGTGTATATAATCACTTTGTAACTTTCTCTCTATTGCATAACGCAATTTGTTAGGGTTAAGCGTACTTTGGTTATTCCATACATGTGTCATTCCAATATTACTTAAGATCTTCTTTACAGCAGATTTCCATGAAGATGATGGGTCAAGATCTTCGTACACGTCTCTTAGATATGGGTCTTCCTTTGATTCCATTATATGGATCCAAAACATGACTACTTGACTCATTATTTCTTGACACAAGGGAAATCTTCCAAGTTCAGCTAGTACTGGCAATTTCATTGCTTTTCTGTGTACGCCTAATATATGTCTGCAAAATTTTACATGTACGTTCTCGATCGGATTATTGGATAAGTATTTGTGATAAATGTCGAACATTGTAGTCTGCTTTTCAACATGTCCTATCTTTTCTGTAAATGGAAACCAAACTTCTGCGCCATAAAGCATGACTGGTGAAATCAAAGTATCAAAGAGTTTTGCTATTGATGATACATTGACATGTTCTCCCTTTACTTTACGTAGTAAGGAGTGTACAGCTTTGTTACCTTGTTTTGCTAGATGATCTTGTGCTTTATGTAACTCTCCACTTTTATGAAGAATTATTCCTAAATACTTGTATTCATTTACTGTCTCAAGAGAATCGTTTCCACATGTAAATGCGGTTGAAAATTTTGAGTCAGTTTTAGTGAATATGACAACTTTTGTTTTATCTTTATTTAGTTCCATGCCCCATTCTGTACAATAATTATGAAGTCGATTAAGTTTTGTTTGTAATCCCGATTTTGTGTTTGACAATACAACTATGTCATCAGCATATAATAAATGCGATATTCGTGTTTCTTTCAACTTGTTTATAACAGGAGAATCATTATTATCAATATAGTTTGAGATATCATTTATAAAGATATTAAACAGCGTCGGGCTAAGCGTGTGTGTGGTGTGCATGTGTGTGTGTGTGTGTGTGTGTGTGTGTGTGTGTGTGTGTGTGTGTGTGGTGTGTGTGTGTGTGTGTGTGCGCGCGCGCGTATGTGTGTGTGTTGTGTGCATGTGCGTGCGTGCGTGCGCGCGCGCGTGCGTGTGCGTGCCCGTGTGTGTGTGTGTGTGTGTGTGTGTGTGTGTGTCCGTGTAGTTTAGAGACTCCTTTGACCCCAGACGCTAAATGCACAATAACACTTCAGCAACCACACCAAGGCTGGATGAATAACACGCAAACAACCACAATGTGGATCAACTCATAAATAACGGATCATCAACCACAATGTGGATTAACTCATAAATAACGGATCGTCTACACACCGCAACCACACCAAGGCTGGATGTATAACAACAGCAACCAACCACAATGTGGATTAACTCATAAATAACGGATCATCAACCACAATGTTGATTAACTCATAAATGACGGATCATCTACACACCGCCGATCTGACAGGACAAAAATGTCACACAGCACCTGATTTAACACCAAAAAAAAAGGTATTAAAAGTTTCAGTTCAGGGCAGATTAAATAAGTCAGGAGGTGAAAGATAGGTTCTGATTTCCATCATACCGTGCCCTGAACAAAGAGAACCTCTGACAGTTCGCTGCCCCTACGGCTGACAGGCTCCGGGACCATGAACCTCTAACATTTCTAATTGACTATGTAAAAGACCAGCAGCACCAACCATTTCAGTGAAAGGATACATGCCGCTAATCCTAGCCGATAATTGAATGTTAATTTGGTGAACTTTACGATCACAGAATTACGACATCGCATATTAAAGTGAAACCTATCTCCAAAAGTTCCGTGTCACAGCTTGTGCGAAAGTTTCTTCTTTTTTAAAAAAATGGGGTTCGTTTCCAACCCCTAAATTCAATTTTAATTTTATGACGATGCTATCAACTACGAATGAATGAGAAACGACTGATGTGGTTTCTGCTTGATGTAATACACCGTTCCTGGGCGTCATGTTTCTGGATATTTCTGTACAGCTTGCATTTTCTTTCTTTCGTTCTGCGTACACATGCTGATACTCCTGCGGACACTCCCTGTATAGACAGGCAGTGGAGTTTTGTGTGTATGACCGTTTTTTTTATCCCGCCATTAAGGCAGCCATACTCCATCTTCGGGGAAGGTGCATGCTATGTGTAACGTGTCATCCATACCAACGGCCAAACTGGCCTTCTCGTCCGAAAGTTGTTGATGGGATTTTACGTGTATGCAAGATGTTCGTGCATTCACACACGGAACCTCGGTTTACAGTCTCATTCGAAGGACTGTATGGGGAGTGGAGTCAGAACCAACGTTAACTCCGAGGGAAAAATCCTCCTGTACCGAAATTCGAACCCGCAACCCCAGGATCACGAGTCCAGCGCTCTACCAACTGAGCTATTCCGGCCGCCCGAGCTTGCATCTAATTGCTTCGGTCGACCTCTGCTGACCAAGAAAGAAGAAACATCACCAACCAAACAAACTGATACTGGAATAATCTCAAGACCAACACTTCTCGCACTCCTAGAGACCGGGCAGGTTCATACTGGACTTTTCCAGTGACAGACACACACGATAAACCTCATGTCAACTGAGATCAGACACTGAATCTCTCTGGACTACAATGTATACTGTAGAGGCGTGTGCGCTGGAGTGTGTTCACAGGTGGGGTGATGCAGGTGTATAAAGCGGAGACTCCATAGATTGAGCGTGCGTGCGTGCGTGCGTGCGTGCGTGCGTGCGTGCGTGTGTGTGTGTGTGTGTGTGTGTGTGTGTGTGTGTGTGTGGTTGCTGTTCTTGTGGTTCTTTTTACTGTTCTTGTTTTCTTTTTTATTATTCTTGTTACTATGTCAGTTTCTGAACATTCATTTCCTACAAATAAGCAAATGCGCACGCACGCACGGACGTACTCACACACGCTCGCGCTCTCTCTCTCTCTCTCTCTCTCTCTCTCCTCTCTCTCTCTCTCTCTCTCTCTCTCTCTCTCTCTCTCTCTCTCTCTCACACTCACACATACACGCGCACACACACACACACACATGCACGCGCGCGCACACACACACACACACACACACACACACACACACACACACACACACACACCACACACAACGAACAAGTAGGTTAACTCTTGCTCCCATGTTAAAGTAATTACGCACGCATAAATTCACACAAATGCCTTTTGCGTTTGACAGCCAAATGTCCGTACTCCCAAACATCCACATCCTCTGAGTAGAACCACTATTTAGGAGGGCTTTCACATCATATACACCGATCATTAGGTTGATCACGCGATTTTTTTTTCCTTTCATGTGTCCTTTCGTAATCTGAGAAAAATTAAACCCAAAGTGTACTGGCCATTACTTTCATGTCTTTTTCCATGTTCCCACTCCCCTTTGCTATCATTGTTAATTTCATTCACCATCATCACCCATCTTCAGAATTATTACTACTACATTACTATATTATTATTATTATATACTACATTATTGTAACTGTCATTCTCGAGGGGAGAGGGGAGGAGGTGAGTGTGGCGGGGGAGAGGGTGGAAATGGTGGGTGGGCGTTAGGTGGGGGTACTTGGGATCGCTCCATCATGCTCTGCGTTTACATTCGTTTATAGTGGTTGCTGGCTCATTGTCCATGTATGATGAGGATACGCATACACTCTGTACAAACTCATGCTTTTTTTCAGTAAGCTGCAATTTGTGTTTTGTTCTTTTGTTTAAGTAACCCAGCGCACAACTGAGACCTCTCTCTGGAAAGACTCCTGTCTGAAGCCGACATTCTTACAGCATTCACCTTTACACGTGTAGGTAGCCTTTAAGATGAACTAATGCTGCTTTATTTCGTTCCTGTAGATAACCCAAGCTCAACGAACCTTTATTTTAAGTGATTCAAAACCGGAATAGACATTCATATTCAGTGCCTTAATTTGTCTCCATACCTAAGTATACAAGACCCGACGACCATCCAGCTAGAATTAATCCCCTAATCCGGATGTGTGGTCAATAGTTTACAGTAAATTTCTAACAACACATGCAGACAAGTTTTTAACAAGCTGATATGTGTTCATAATGTATGTGATTTCTTTCCGGCAGCTTTACCTATTTTTCAGTTTGACATAGCGGTATGTTCATTTTAAAGTTCAGTTATAGAATCACCCATAACACCTGTAACGATCTTGAGATTTGTATAGATAAAAAGAATGGTCTCATTATGAACAAGTCACACCATCAAAATGTGTGTAGATAACCTGAAAAAGAAAAAAACAAAACATCAAAACAGTATATGACATGGTAGCTGAGCTGTAGACGTCTAGCAGTATTTCCAGTTAGGCTGTGCTACGGGTACTAGACATTCCCCTTGATTTTTCGTTACCAAATTCAACAAATGCATCAAAACTTCAACAACAAAACCATTCAAATGCCACAAAAGATACATTCAAAAGCCATACTGGCCACTAGATGCTGCAGCATGGTCAGTTATTGTCCACTGTGTACACAGCGTGCAATTTTCACTACCTCATTTGTTACGAGAAGAAAAAAGCTGTCAACTGACAAACGTACAAGAATGTTCAGAACAAAGGGAGGAGAATGGGCCACAACACAGCAGACCACAGTAAAGACGGACATTCTTTTTTAAAAGGCCAGATTCAAAGAGAGTGTCAGAAAAAGGAGGTTGCCAGCACAAAACGTCCTAAAGTCGGGAGAGCTGTTTGCAGTGAAATAGCCCCTAGCATCCCACGTGGACTGTGGATTTCATAATCGACATATTTCAGACAGGCTGCTGATGAGTTACTGTGGTAACTGATAATAACTGTAAAACGTTGTGAACATCAAAGCATCGAATGGCTCTTCAAAAAAAAAGTGACTTTACACATCAAATAAGCGAGCGAGGTAACTTTTACCGCCATTGTGAAACCATTAAAGCACCAACTCTAAACTAATAGTGCTGGCTGTTCCCATTCTCCTGCCACACATGCAGGCACGGGGCACGCACAACACACACGGAAACCCGCCTCCAAAAGGTTCCAAGCTCATTCGTCTATCCAGATCTGACACACGTGTCAGGCGAAATATGACAGTTTGCTCATGCTCAACATCAAAGATCATATAACAATCAGCATCCATACCTCCCACCCTCCCCTCCCTTCCCCCCTCCCTATGGTCCTGCAGACATCAGGACAGCAGATGGTGCCGTGCTTCTGTCAGGGGAGACAATACCGCCCGCCGCTTCATTGTCTGTCTGATCACAGAGATTATATGGACAGCGTGTGTGGAACATGATCGCCAATACCGCCACTCCAGGCACGGCCGCTATCGATGCTTTCACAATCTCCGGGATGCCGTGCGCATACACACAGACACCCAGCCCGCCAGGGGACGTCAGGCCATTAGCGACGGAAGTTGGTCTACTAATTTATTCAGCGCTGTTCGGAATTCATCCCCACCATCCATCCTACTGCATTCATCACATCCTCCCTTATCCATCATACTGATGATGGCAATCTGAAACTTAAGGCTCTCACTACACAAGCCGTTTATGACGAATCGTGCAAACTTCCAGGTGCGATAATGTGGACTACCAAGAGATGCCTGTCTGGGTGGATTACTTCTGCTTCAACAGCTGTCAAATTTCAGATATTCCGAATGTATAGGTTCCAAGAGAAATGGCGACCACGTCAACTTCAGGTGTCCCAATAGGGTACCATACCATTAGGGCCCAGTACCGACACAGTCCAATACCATTAGTACCCGGTGTCAGTAGGGCCTAATACTAATAGGGCCCAGTGCTATTAGGGCTCAATGCCACAGGGCCTAAAACTAACAGGGCCCAGTACCAATAGGGCCCAGAACCATCAGGGCCCAGTATCATTAGGGCCCAGTACCATTAGGACCCAGTACTATTAGGGCCCAGTACCATCAGGGCCCAGCACCATTAGGGCCCTGTACCATTAGGACCAGTACCATTAGGGCCCAGCACCATTAGGACCAGTACCATTAGGGCCTACTACCATTAGGGCCCAGTACCAAAAGGGCCTAGAACCATTAGGGCCCAGTACCAAAAGGACCAGCACCATTAGGGCCCAGTACCATTAGGGCCCAGTACCATTAGGGCCCAGTACCATTAGGACCAGTACCGCTAGGGCCCAGAACCGTTAGGGCCCTGTACCGTTAGGGCCCTGTACCGCTAGGGCCCAGTACCGTTAGGGCCCAGTACCGTTAGGGCCCAGTACCATTAGGACCAGTACCGCTAGGGCCCAGAACCGTTAGGGCCCTGTACCGTTAGGGCCCTGTACCGTTAGGGCCCTGTACCGTTAGGGCCCAGTACCGTAAGGGCCCAGTACCATCAGGGCCCAGTACCATCAGGGCCCAGTACCATTAGGACCCAGTACCATTAGGACCCAGTACCATTAGGGGCCAGTACCATTAGGGGCCAGTACCATCAGGACCCTGTACCATCAGGGCCCAGTACCATCAGGGCCCAGTACCATCAGGGCCCAGTACCATCAGGGCCCAGTACCATTAGGGCCCAGTACCATCAGGGCCCAGTACCATTAGGACCCAGTACCATTAGGACCCAGTACCATCAGGGCCCAGTACCATTAGGGCCCAGCACCATTAGGGCCCAGTACCATCAGGGCCCAGTACCAAAAGGACCCAGTACCATTAGTGCCCAGTACCATTAGGACCCTGTACCATTAGGGCCCAGTACCATTAGGGCCCAGTACCATTAGGGCCCAGTACCAATAAGATTCAGTGTTAATAGGGCCCAGTACCAATAAGATTCAGTACCAATAGGGCCCAGCACCAATACGATTCAGTGCTTATAGGGCCCTGTATCAATAGGGCCCAGTACCAATAGGGCCCAGTACCAATAGGGCCCAGTACCAATAGGGCCCAGTACCAATAGGGCTCAGTGCTAATAGGGCCCAGTACCAATACGATTCAGTGCTAATAGGGCCCAGTACCAATAAGATTCAGTGCTAATAGGGCCCAGTACCAATAAGATTCAGTGCTAATAGGGCCCAGTACAAATAAGATTCAGTGCTAATAGGGCCCAGTACCAATAAGATTCAGTACCAATAGGACCCAGTACCAAGACGATTCAGCACCAATAGGGCCCAGTACCAATGGGGCCCAGTACCAATACGATTCAGTGCTAATAGGGCCCAGTACCAATAGCGCCCAGTACAAATAAGATTCAGTGCTAATAGGGCCCAGTACCAATAAGATTCAGTACCAATAGGACCCAGTACCAATACGATTCAGCACCAATAGGGCCCAGTACCAATGGGCCGAGTACCAATAAGATTCAGTGCTAATAGGGCCCAGTACTAATAGCGCCCAGTACCAATAAGATTCAGTGCTAATAGGGCCCAGTACCAATAAGATTCAGTACCAATAGGACCCAGTACCAATAAGATTCAGTACCAATAGGGCCCAGTACCAATGGGGCCCAGTACCAATAAGATTCAGTACTAATAGGGCCCAGTACCAATAGCGCCCAGTACCAATAAGATTCAGTGCTAATAGGGCCCAGTACCAATAAGATTCAGTACCAATAGGACCCAGTACCAATAAGATTCAGTACCAATAGGGCCCAGTACCAATGGGGCCCAGTACCAATAAGATTCAGTACCAATAGGGCCCAGTACCAATGGGGCCCAGTACCAATAAGATTCAGTACCAATAGGGCCCAGTACCAATGGGGACCAGTACCAACACGATTCAGTGCTAGTAGGGCCCAGTACCAATAGGGCCCAGTACCAATAAGATGCAGTGCTGATAGGGCGCAGTACCAATAAGATTCAGTACCAATAGGGCCCAGTACCAATGGGGCCCAGTACCAATAAGATTCAGTACCAATAGGGCCCAGTACCAATAAGATTCAGTACCAATAGGGCCCAGAACCAATAAGATTCAGTACCAATAGGGCCCAGTACCAATAGGGCCCAGTACCAATAAGATTCAGTGCTGATAGGGCGCAGTACCAATAAGATTCAGTACCAATAGGGCCCAGTACCAATAAGATTCAGTACCAATAGGGCCCAGTACCAATAGGGCCCAGTACCAATAAGATTCAGTGCTAATAGGGCCCAGTACCAATAAGATCCAGTGCTAATAGAGCCCAGTACCAATAGGGCCAGTACCAATAAGATTCAGTGCCGATAGGGCGCAGTACCAATAAGATTCAGTACTAACAGGGCCTAGTACCAATAGGGCCCAGTACCAATGGGGCCTGGTATCATAAGGTCCCATTGTAAATACGACCATCTACATGGCCCTGTGTCAATGCGCCCGGTCCCAATAGGGTCCGCTGTCATGCAGTGCTATGTGACCAATGCCTTCGGTGTTCAGTGGCCAATGCCTTCGGTGTTCAGTGGCCAATGCCTTCGGTGTTCAGTGGCCAATGCCTTTCGGTGTTCAGTGGCCAATGCCTTTCGGTGTTCAGTGGCCAATGCCTTCGGTGTTCAGTGGCCAATGCCTTCGGTGTTCAGTGGCCAATACCTTCGGTGTTCAGTGGCCAATGCCTTCGGTGTTCAGTGACCAATGCCTTCGATCGTCAATCTGCTCCAGTCACCGCCATCTACCCTTTTCAGAATGTATTTCGTTTCCCTCTGCCAACGACCTTTGTGGACCTGCCACAGAACGTTTCCCTCTGCCAACGACCTTTGTGGACCTGCCACAGAACGTTTCCCTCTGCCAACGACCTTTGTGGACCTGCCACAGAACGTTTCCGGTGTTCACGGCAAACGTGCAACACTGCCGTTACCCAGACAGACGTGCAAACTGGCCCCATGTCACTGTCTCAGTAAGGCACCCCGAGTATCTGCAGCAGCAGGCAACCTGGTCCCATGTCATCGTCTCAGTAAGGCACCCCGAGTATCTACAGCAGCGGGCAAACTGGCCCCATGTCATCGTCTCAGTAAGGCACCCCGAGTATCTACAGCAGCGGGCAAACTGGCCCCATAGCTCTGTCTCAGTAAGGCACACCAAGTGTCTGCAGCAGCAGACCACACTGTTACGTAAAGCATTTCGTCCGGATTTGCAACAGGTACTTGGTTATTCCTGTACATGTTGTAAAGTATTGAGCTTGGATACCTATCGTTGGCCGAAGGTCGTGTCGCCTACAGGAGCTTGGATACCTATCGTTGGCCGAAGGTCGTGTCGCCTACAGGAGCTTGGATACCTATCGTTGGCCGAAGGTCGTGTCGCCTACAGGAGCTTGGATACCTATCGTTGGCCGAAGGTCGTGTCGCCTACAGGAGCTTGGATACCTATCGTTGGCCGAAGGTCGTGTCGCCTACAGGAGCTTGGATACCTATCGTTCTCCGAAGGTCGTGTCGCCTACAGGAGCTTGGATACCTATCGTTGGCCGAAGGTCGTGTCGCCTACAGGAGCTTGGATACCTATCGTTGGCCGAAGGTCGTGTCGCCTACAGGAGCTTGGATACCTATCGTTGGCCGAAGGTCGTGTCGCCTACAGGAGCTTGGATACCTATTGTTCGCCGAAGGTCGTGTCGCCTACAGGAGCTTGGATACCTATCGTTGGCCGAAGGTCGTGTCGCCTAAAGGAGCTTGGATACCTATCGTTGGCCGAAGGTCGTGTCGCCTACAGGAGCTTGGATACCTATCGTTCTCCGAAGGTCGTGTCGCCTACAGGAGCTTGGATACCTATCGTTGGCCGAAGGTCGTGTCGCCTACACGAGCTTGGATACCTATCGTTGACCGAAGGTCGTGTCGCCTACAGGAGCTTGGATACCTATCGTTCGCCGAAGGTCGTGTCGCCTACAGGAGCTTGGATACCTATCGTTCGCCGAAGGTCGTGTCGCCTACAGGACGGCATTCTTGTCGCCTGCTGCAAAACCTTCACTTCTCAAATCGATGCTCGATGAAAGTATGTTATGTTTGAAACATTTTCACGTACACACATTTTTCTTCTTCTTCTTCTTCTTCTTCTTCTTCTTCTTTACCGCCATTGCTACTGTTGTGTCCTGTGGTCAGTTTGGTCACCTAGTTTGTTTTCGCATCTCGAAAAAAAAAGTGGCAATCGATTATCCTTGATAAATTATATGATGGGTCGGAGCTTTCAGCATTCGCATTCACAGACTTACACTTCAAAAATAAGTTTCCAAAATCGAAACGCGGTGCGACACTTTAGATTGAAAAAAAAAACTTTTTAAGTTCGAAAACGGTTTAGCTTTGAATAAATGCCTGTTCGACTGAATGGCTTTTGAACACTCCCACATGCAACCACGCACGTACGTTTGCACGCACGCGCACGCAAAGAGAGAGAGGGGGAGAGAGAGAGAGAGAGAGAGAGAGAGAGAGAGAGAGAGAGAGAGAGAGAGAGAGAGAGAGGGGCCAGCAGACAGACAGACAGACAGACAGACAGGAGGGAGAGACTGTGGACGAGACTAAACAAATCTTGTAGAAAAGATGCGTAAGCGATTTGACCTCCGGCGAAACGGGAGCAGGCAAAACAAAAGTAGGGAAACGAACGTAGACAAGACGAAGTGCATCCTTCAGCTCCCGCCTTCAAATTCTTTTCCTCATTATACAATCAAGTGTCTAACAGTAGACCACCGCGCTCACCGTGGTTTCTTACCTCCGATGTGACGTGGCCTTTAGTGACAAGTCCAACACCCAAACTGACGCGACCTCAATGAAAGCAAAGTGACGCCACCTCAATGAAACCAAAGTGACGCCACCTCAATGAAAGCAAAGTGACGCCACCTCAATGAAAGAAGTGACGCCACCTCAATGAAAGCAAAGTGACGCCACCTCAATGAAAGCAAAGTGACGCCACCTCAATGAAAGCAAAGTGACGCCACCTCAATGAAAGCAAAGTGACGCCACCTCAATGACAGCAAAGTGACGCCACCTCAATGAAAGCAAAGTGACGCCACCTCAATGAAAGCAAAGTGACGCCACCTCAATGAAAGCAAAGTGACGCCACCTCAATGAAAGCAAAGTGACGCCACCTCAATGAAAGCAAAGTGACGCCACCTCAATGAAAGCAAAGTGACGCCACCTCAATGAAAGCAAAGTGACGTCACCTCAATGAAAGCAAAGTGACGTCACCTCAATGAAAGCAAAGTGACGCCACCTCAATGAAAGCAAAGTGACGTCACCTCAATGAAAGCAAAGTGGGATCCTATTCTTCAGGTTACCAGTTCCTTACTCCTGTACCCGACATTCCCACTGTGTCATCGGTGTCCACTGTGTCATCGGTGTCCACTGTGTCATCGGTGTCCACTGTGTCATCTGACACGGCCTTAACGGCTGAATGTAACCTGGCTTTAAAACTTGCGCTGTAAACAAATGAAGAGAGTCGGCAGTTCTTGTGAAAACTGAACACAAATAGATACGTGCGCGCGCACACACACACACACACACACACACACACACACACACACACACACACACACACACACACACACACACACACACAGAGTGAGCCAGAGACAGAGAGATACCGAGACTGACAGCTAGACAAACGGACAGATTGACAGACAGAGGGAGACACATGAGATATTCACAAATGCATGCGGGCGCGGGCGCCCAACCCATCCATCTCCACACACACACACACACACACACACACACACACACGCACGCACGCACGTATGCACGCACGCACAAGCGCGCGCGCGCGCGCGCACACACACACACACACACACACACACACACACACACACACACACACACACACACACACACACACACACACACACACACACACGTATTCAGGCGGACGGACAAAAAGACATACAGAAAGAGGAGGACGACAGTTGTCTGCAAATCATCGTTCTCTCCTTTGGCTTGCTGCCTGTATTTTTCCGTTAAACACCCCACGGCATCTGTCACGGGGGTGCTTTTTTTTCAAAGAAAAAGCTCATAAAATCAAGCAATAGCACCCTGTCAGAATCAGGAAAGTAAATAAGAAAAACCAAACGAGAAAAGAAATAATGAAAGGTATGAAGGGAAGGGTTCTAAGAAAAAGGGGTAAATAGAGGACATCCATCAAAAAACGGAAATGAAAGAAAAGCACACAAAAAGGAAAGGAAGAAGGGCGAACGTGTCGATGGGTGCCACTATGTACGAAGTGTCAGCTTCAACATGGAAATGTCACGGTACCGTGTTGATGGGTGCCACTATGTACCAAGTGTCAGCTTCAACATGGAAATGTCACGGTACCGTGTTGATGGGTGCCACTATGTACGAAGTGTCAGCTTCAACATGGAAATGTCACGGTACCGTGTTGATGGGTGCCACTATGTACGAAGTGTCAGCTTCAACATGGAAATGTCACGGTACCGTGTTGATGGGTGCCACTATGTACGAAGTGTCAGCTTCAACATGGAAATGTCACGGTACCGTGTTGATGGGTGCCACTATGTACGAAGTGTCAGCTTCAACATGGAAATGTCACGGTACCGTGTTGATGGGTGCCACTATGTACGAAGTGTCAGCTTCAACATGGAAATGTCACGGTACCGTGTTGATGGGTGCCACTATGTACGAAGTGTCAGCTTCAACATGGAAATGTCACGGTACCGTGTTGATGGGTGCCACTATGTACGAAGTGTCAGCTTCAACATGGAAATGTCACGGTACCGTGTTGATGGGTGCCACTATGTACGAAGTGTCAGCTTCAACATGGAAATGTCACGGTACCGTGTTGATGGGTGCCACTATGTACGAAGTGTCAGCTTCAACATGGAAATGTCACGGTACCTTTATACTGCACCACGGCTTCTAAACCACGAAATCCTATGTGCGTATAGAAAAAAAAATCCCATGAAGAAATATAACAGTCACAAAGTTAAAGGACAGAACCAGAAACCTCTGTAATCAAAGGTCACGGACAAGCTGGGCACATACCTGACCTATACCTAACCCAACCAGCTGGTCAGGCTTCAGTTGCTTGCTCTGTGCAGAATGTGTTTAGTGACTATACCTTTGTGGGACATACCTTTAAAAAAAAGTTTGTTCCAAGGAAATACTATAAAACGAAGTCTACTTTTCATATTCCCAATATGTTCAAAGCAGAGCGGGGTTTATGTCTCAATCTTAGCTAATTTATAGAGAAATCTTAAATAAATGTTAGCGAACCGCCCAGAGAACGTGGACAAACGAGTCACAAGACAAAACACAACGCGTTTCGACCTCTTAGGTCTTCGTCGGGTGATACATAAACGAATAAAACAACGAAAATTCACTTAGCTTTGATCGCTTCAGATCGCTTAGGGTTCAGCGCAAGGAAGAAGGCGTTGAATGAACAGCCTCGTTTCCATTGTGTGGTGACGAATCACAGGCATTCATTTGAAGTTGGCCGTTTCATTTCCATTGTTTGGTGACGAATCACAGGCATTCATTTGAAGTTGGCCGTTTCATTTCCATTGTTTGGTGACGAATCACAGGCATTCATTTGAAGTTGTGTATTTTCCCCCTGTGTTTTCTATTTGCTTTTTATTAATGAAGTTGGTGACTTTGAAATAGTTGATTTAAAAGTGAGTTAATTCAGTCAGTTATGATTTGTTGTCGGTTCTCTTCTTCCTCTTCATTCTATGCTTGGTCCTCGCAGCCTTTGATACTCAACACCCAGCATGTTAGGTAAAGCTGTGGCAGGCTGTTGACGAATTTTGCTTGTCTTTTGTTACCATCGTATGGTCTTCAAGTTGTGTCTTCGTAGTAGAATAGCAAAGACAGATTGGAAGACTAAGATACCGCCTAAAACTTGTCCTTCGGTAATAAAACGTTTCAGAGTTTTGAGCCTCGGTCTCGCCTCAGGGTACTATCTTCTAGATTCCAGTGCCAACTGATCTAGTGGAGTCGTTATTATTTTTTTTTAAACTATTGTTTGGTTACTTTGGGCTCTAAACATCGCACACGGGCTGTGTGAAAAAGTTTGCTGGCCCAAACTATAAATTTCCACATCTTAAACGACTGCATCTTATTGCTTCTTGCCGTGAAGTTCCAAGACTTCCTGGCCCTTTGAAGCAGGCCGACATTTCCTCTGCTTGTGTCTGACGCGTGCTGGTGAAGGAGGTCGTAAAGCAGCCGGCTCGTGGTTCCAGCCGACTGTCTTCCGTGGTCGCCCGGATCAGTCTCATGGCTTCCTTGGGAATTCCTTCTCATTTCCGGAGGCTTATCTAGGACAAGGGATGCGACACGTAATCCATAATTAATCCACGACAAAAGCAACTGACCGATACCGCTAATTAAGATGGCGTTGTCCGATGCCTTCTGCAGCCCCGCTGCTTTGGTGCCAGGAAGAAGAACTCTGTTTTGTATGGTAGAACTCTGTTACCACCAGGCCGTCTGCAGCTCAGCGGAATGCCATAGCTTTCACCCGTGCAGCGCGAATTTCTGTGTTCCCTCACTTTGTGTTCCGTTGACGTAGAACGAAGAAATGAAGAGAGAAATGGAAGCATGGAAAAAAGAAAGGACGCAAGCACAAAATACTCCATGAGCACAGAACTGGCTGCACCAATCATCAAGGGAGACACAGAGGGGAAATAGTCCATGCGTACAGAACTGGCTGCACCAATCATCAAGGGAGACACAGAGGGAAATAGTCCATGCGCACAGAACTGCCTGCACCAATCATCAAGGGAGACACAGAGGGGAAATAGTCCATGAGCACAGAACTGGCTGCACCAATCATCAAGAGACACAGAGGGGAAATAGTCCATGCGCACAGAACTGGCTGCACCAATCATCATAGGAGACACAGAGGGGAAATAGTCCATGCGCACAGAACTGCCTGCACCAATCATCAAGAGACACAGAGGGGAAATAGTCCATGCGCACAGAACTGGCTGCACCAATCATCATAGGAGACACAGAGGGGAAATAGTCCATGCGCACAGAACTGGCTGCACCAATCATCAAGGGAGACACAGAGGGGAAATAGTCCATGCGCACAGAACTGGCTGCACCAATCATCAAGGGAGACACAGAGGGGAAATAGTCCATGAGCACAGAACTGCCTGCACCAATCATCATTGGAGACACAGAGGGGAAATAGTCCATGCGCACAGAACTGGCTGCACCAATCATCAAGGGAGACACAGAGGGGAAATAGTCCATGAGCACAGAACTGGCTGCACCAATCATCAAGGGAGACACAGAGGGAAAATAGTCCATGCGCACAGAACTGGCTGCACCAATCATCAAGGGAGACACAGAGGGGAAATAGTCAAAGAGCACAGAACTGGCTGCACCAATCATCAAGGGAGACACAGAGGGGAAATAGTCCATGCGCACAGAACTGGCTGCACCAATCATCAAGGGAGACACAGAGGGGAAATAGTCCATTAGCACAGAACTGGCTGCACCAATCATCAAGGGAGACACATAGGGGGAATATTCCATGAGCACAGAACTGGCTGCACCAATCATCAAGGGAGACACAGAGGGGAATAGTCCATGAGCACAGAACTGGCTGCACCAATCATCAAGGGAGACACAGAGGGGGAATATTCCATGAGCACAGAACTGGCTGCACCAATCATCAAGGGAGACACAGAGGGGGAATATTCCATGAGCACAGAACTGGCTGCACCAATCATCAAGGGAGACACAGAGGGGAAATAGTCCATGAGCACAGAACTGGCTGCACCAATCATCAAGGGAGACACAGAGGGGGAATAGTCCATGAGCACAGAACTGGCTGCACCAATCATCAAGGGAGACACAGAGGGAGCGGAGTGTGTGGCTCCAGGGCTTCATTTCCTCCCTCCCTCACTTGCCCGCTTTCAGTGGTTAAACATCCCACGGCAAACGGATATCTATTGTTTGCCTCCACTATCATAACACTCTAAGGATCACTAGCAACACGTGGGAATACTCAACAACAAATGGCGGCTCCCTGCAAAGTGCCCTTCACGGGCACGCTGGATGGCCACGTGGCCAGTGGAGACAAGGTGGCAACATAGGCAGCTGCATTCCGTCTTCGTGGGAGGCAACGGATTAGCAGAAACCGTGTTGGTGTATCTCAGATCCATGATTGTTTGGCATGGAAGGACGTTAGGACGGAAGGGGAGTATGGAAGGACGTTAGGACGAAAGGGGAGTATGGAAGGACGTTAGGACGGAAGGGGGTATGGAACGTAAGAACGCAGCAGGGACAGGGAAGAAGAAAGAGGGGCGGGAGACCTGAGGAAGAGAAATTTAAAACCAGGTGGTCATCGGGACGCCATACGCTGAACACCAGTCTCCAGCAGAGAGAGAGAGAGAAAGGAGAGAGAGAGAGGGGGGGGGGGGGGGAGGAGAGAGAGAGAGAGAGAGAGAGAGAGAGAGAGAGGAGAGAGAGAGAGAGAGAGTCACCAATTTTTCAGAACCTTTCCGCTTCCCTCATCAGAGCAGAATGACCGGACTGACTAGAGGTAGTTATCGCCCCTATCATCGCCTTCTTCATCACCATCTTCCCTATCTCGTCGTCATCAAGGCAGACTAACAGGATTGCACACCAACAATTAACACGCCAAGGTCTCTCATAAGGAGTCGAGTATTAACAGGCAGGTACAATTATATTTCGACCATTTTCAGTGCGTCTGAAAGTCGATTCACCTTCTGTTCTTTGTTATGTCCATCAAGGTGCATGCCAGGTGGTTCCAAGCAGACAGATTGAACTGAAAGGAAAGGGATTAACACTGGGTCCATCAAGGTACATGCCAGGTGGCTCCAAGCAGACAGATTGAAATCAAAGGAAAGGGATTAACACTGGGTCACGGGTGAGTGTGAAGGCCACAAACGTGGCCTCATGTAAGGGGGGTGGCTCGTGCGTTTCTAGACTGTGAAGGATTTCATTGGCCGATATCCCTAAAAACAAGCGAAATGATTTGTGGGGAGGGGGCTGTTTATTTGATCCATTATCAATTCAATATTTTGTTTGGTTTCAAATTAAATTTTGTGCTACGCCTCAAATGCTTGCATGGATTATGTAGTGATTTACTGCCAGTTGTAGTGCGTGGCCAGATGGTTGTCATGT
>CM031600.1:100722462-100724114 GCA_018398815.1 Conus ventricosus
CAGACCGAAAAGATGAGTGGCTGCTTGTTTGATTTTTGTTGTGTACTGTGTTTGTTCCTTCGTTTGGCGGAGCAGTCATTCCATTTTGTTGTGTACCCTCAACTATTATTCATTATTATTATTATATTACTGTGTTGGTTCCTTCCTTTGGCGGAGCAGTCATTCCATTTTGTTGCTTTTCTTTTAAACTGTGGGACTCACCACTGGTGATGTAATTTACGTATGTGACCGGTTGGCTTTTTTTTTTTTCCCCCAACCGCTCTGACAAAGCTTGCTCCAAACTTCATACGCCGAGAAACCAGATTCAAACAAAAAGGTATAAGATTCTCTAAAACGTTTTAATTATAACCTCTATACTGAGCAAAGGTGTAAGGTATAGGGACTAGTCTGCAAACAGAGAACCATTTTTAGCGTGTAATGATGCAATACAAATTCTTCAAGGTGTTGGGACTAGTCTGCAAACAGAGAACCATTTTTAGCGTGTAATGAAGCAATACAAATTCTTCAAAGAATATACTGCATACCCTTCCAGTGTTTTGAAGTCAACATGAGGATGCTGATCAACTTTGAAGTCAACATGAGGATGCTGATCAACTTTGAAGTCAACATGAGGATGCTGATCAACTTTGAAGTCAACATGAGGATGCTGATCAACTTTGAAGTCAACATGAGGATGCTGGTCAACTTTGAAGTCAACATGAAGATGCTGATCAACTAATGAAAATTCGTGACACAAATGAAAATAAAGAAAAGGAAGTCACTATGAGACCAAAAAGAACATAATAAAAGCTGAAAGAGTACTCTATCACACAATCAAAAAGGAAGAGCTGAGACACTCCTGAAGAACTTGACGCTGATGGACAATCTGTGATGAGACCATTAGTAATCCCACCATCAAGGCACATGCGCGTGTTAGCGATCTACTCCTCCCCCCACCCCAACACACACACATTTACATGTGTGCATATACATCCGTGCGTGCGCACACACACACACACACACACACACACACACACACACACACACACACACACACCACCACCACCACCACCACCACCACACACACACACCACCACCACCACCACCACCACCACCACCACCACCCAGTCTATGACAGTAGCTCAGCATACCACAGCTATGGTATCCAATCCAAGGCCTATGCAGCGCGCTGGGTTCCATGCGTCGGTCAGACGTGCGCCACGCCTCCTCCATTCCACGCGCTCCCCAGCGCACTGTTTTCAGTCCTGCCTTCAATGATTCCTACATCCAGCTGCACAGCCCTGCACTGTGTACGGCACAGGGTCCACTCCGTCCACAATGACGCCTGCTTTGATGACTGAAGCATCGAGGCAGCCACAGCTCTGCCTTGGGGGATGATGTCCCTTTCTACACGACGGTCCACACAGCTCTGCCTTGGGGGGGGGGGGGGGGGGAGGATGTCTCTTTCTACACGACGGTCCACACAGCTCTGCCTTGGGGGGGGGGGGGGGTTCTTTCTACACGACGGTCCACACAGCTCTGCTGGGTTGGGGGTGGGGGGGATGATGTCTCTTTCTACACGACGGTCCACACAGCTCTGCCTTGGGTTGGGGGGGGGGGGGGGGGGATGATGTCTCTTCTACACGACGGTCCACACAGCTCTGCCTGTTGGG
>CM031600.1:100724214-100726714 GCA_018398815.1 Conus ventricosus
GTGTTGCTTTCTATCGCCATGCGTCGCATGAAGTGTGGTGCATCAACAGCCAGATCCCTCTGCTGTGGTGTCCAAGGTAATCAGCCCATTAGTACTGTCCGCCATGACGTGTGGTCAGTCAACAGCAGATCCCTCTGCTGTGGTGTCCAAGGTGATCAGCCCATTAGTACTGTCCGCCATGACGTGTGGTCAGTCAACAGCCAGATCCCCTCTGCTGTGGTGTCCAAGGTGATCAGCCCATTAGTACTGTCCGCCATGACGTGTGGTCAGTCAACAGCCAGATCCCTCTGCTGTGGTGTCCAAGGTGATCAGCCCATTAGTACTGTCCGCCATGACGTGTGGTCAGTCAACAGCCAGATCCCTCTGCTGTGGTGTCCAAGGTAATTAGCCCATTAGTACTGTCCGCCATGAAGTGTGGTGCATCAACAGCCAGATCCCCTCTGCTGTGGTGTCCAAGGTCATCAGCCCATTAGTACTGTCCGCCATGACGTGTGGTCAGTCAACAGCCAGATCCCCTCTGCTGTGGTGTCCAAGGCGTGGTCCAGGTGCAGAGTAATCTAAGATTCTGTAGATTGTGGCAGCGAGGACACGGTCTTGTTGGACCTCACTGTGGACGGCAGACTCTAAAGAGCTGTTGCTGAAATTTACCATTTCCCTCATGTGGGTGCGGAGGGATTCAGTCCAGCTCTACGGATTTTGTTAGGGAGCCAGTCCTTGGCGAGTTGGAAAACAAAAACCCACTCTGTTGATCATGCTGAACGCCTTGGTGACGTCGATCAACGCGGCACACAGGGACATCTGCTGTTCTTCACACTTCTCCTGAAGCTGACAAAGGGACCATGTCCACCGTGGGCCTTACAATTCAGAAGCTGGACTGTGAGTCTGGGTGGACACCACCTGCCTGCCTGTCTGCCTGTCTGTCTGCCTGTCTGTCTGTCTGCCTGTCTGCCTGTCTCTCTGCCTGCCTGCCTGCCTGCCTGCCTGTCTGCCTGCCTGCCTCTCTGCCTGCCTCTCTGCCTGCCTGTCTGCCTCCTGTCTGCCTGCCTGTCTGCCTGCTGTCTGCCTGCCTCTCTGTCTGCCTGTCTGTCTGCCTGCCTGCTGCAGCCAGCTTCTTACTGGTGGTTCGAGGTGATCTAGCGAGACTCTGCCGACGATGTTGAGGTGGAGATGCTCTGCAGTTTCTTCCACTTGCTTCTTTTACCATTGTTCTCGTCGCAATATGTTGGTGATCAGAGCTTCTGGCACGTCCGTGAAACGGTTCCTTTCTGTGGTGATCTGAGCTTCTGGCACGTCACGTGAAACGGTTCCTTTCTGTGGTGATCTGAGCTTCTGGCACGTCACGTGGAAACGGTTCCTTTCTGTGGTGATCTGAGCTTCTGGCACGTCACGTGAAACGGTTCCTTTCTGTGGTGATCTGAGCTTCTGGCACGTCGTGAAACGGTTCCTATCTGTGGTGATCTGAGCTTCTGGCACGTCACGTGAAACGGTTCTTTCTGGAACTGCTGCTGAGGTCTTCAGTGGAGGTGGCCGGGAACTGCTGCCTGAGGTCTTCAGTGGAGGTGGCAGGGAACTGCTGCCTGAGGTCTTCAGTGGAGGTGGCAGGGAACTGCTGTCTGAGGTCTTCAGTGGAGGGGGCAGGGAACTGCTGTCTGAGGTCTTCAGTGGAGGGGGCAGGGAACTGCTGTCTGAGGTCTTCAGTGGAGGGGGCAGGGAACTGCTGTCTGAGGTCTTCAGTGGAGGGGGCAGGGAACTGCTGTCTGAGGTCTTCAGTGGAGGGGCAGGGAACTGCTGTCTGAGGTCTTCAGTGGAGGTGGCAGGGAACTGCTGCCTGAGGTCTTCAGTGGAGGTGGCAGGGAACTGCTGCTGAGGTCTTCGTGAGGTGCGGGATGCGTCTGAGGCTCAGGGAGGGGGGGAATGCTGCGAGAGTCTTCAGTGAGAGGGGCAGGGACTGCGTGAGGTTCGTGGAGAGGGAGGGAACTGCTGTGGAGGTCTTCAGTGGGGAGGGCGGACTGTGTTGAGGCTTCAGTGGAGGGGCAGGGATGCTGTCTGGGGTTTCAGTGGAGGTGGCAGGGAATGCTGTGAGGTTTCAGTGGATGGTGGTAGGAACTGCTGCGCTTGCAGATGGGCAGGGGGGCGGTGAGGGTGGGGGGGAGGAGTGTGAAGAGTGTGCGGGTGGGCGTGGGAAATACGAGGTGCGCATGGCTTGCGTGGTAGTGTGCGTGTGTGGTTGTGTGTGTGTGTGTGTGTGTGTGCGTGTGATGTGTGTGTGGTGTGGTGTGTGTGTGTGTGTGGGTGTGCGTGTGTGCGTGTGCGTGCGTCGTGTGTGTGGTGGTGTGTGTGGTGTGGTGTGCGTGGTGTGTGGTGTGTGAGTTGCGTGTGCTTGTGAGTGGTGCGTTGTGTAGTTTTGTGTGGTGGGGTGTGTGTGTGTGTGTGTGTGTGTGCGTGGTTGTGTGTGTGTGTGTGTGTTGTGTGTGTGTGTGGTGTGTGTGTGTGTGTGTGT
>CM031600.1:100735150-100745150 GCA_018398815.1 Conus ventricosus
AACAAAGACGACGTGAAAATGCACAAACCAACACACCACAGCAGCAGAAACGAGGACGACATAGAAGCGCACAAAACAAGACTCCATAGCAGTTAGAAGCGAAGTCGACATTGCTTCCAGCGTCCTAACCCCCTCTCTCTTCCCCCACCCCATCCCAATCTCCGTCCACCTACCCATAGCAGTCGTGTCCCCCCCCCCCCTCTCTCCTCTCTCTCCTCTCTCTCTCTCCTCTCTCTCTCTCTCTCTCAGGGTATTTGTTATCAGGTGAACCCAATAAAGAGTCCTTGGCCTCTTTCTGTCTTTCACTACCCAACCTCTAAATTTCTCCAATACTATGCAAAGTTTGTCGAAAGAAAAAAGAAACTATGAATGATAAAAAGGAAAAGGAAAGAAGTATATGCGAACCGAAAGAAAGAATGTTTTCGAAACGAAAAAAGAAAGCAAACACACACACACACACACACACACACACACACACACACACACACACACACACACACACACACACACACACACACACACACAAGCCGCCTGTTCCAAATTCTAAGCACACAATCGCGTAATCGTATATTTTTGCCCTTCTCAAAGAAAAAGATCGGAGGAGAAAAAAATGTTACAGATCATAAACAGACGACGATGACCTTTTATCATATACTGATGACAAGCAAGGCATCAGATTTCCCTGTCCGTAAAGAGACGACAATGACCTTTCTCCGTGCCTCGACAGGCAATGACAGCACGTCACATTTCCAGCACTGTCGCACGCATCATCAGTCAGGGAGGAAAGGTTGGAGGGGGGGGGGGGGCGAAGAGGGGAGTGGGAGGGAGGGAGGAGGGGGAAGGGAAGCGTGGGTGGCAGAGCGAAGAACCATCCTGGTCGCTTCCATTAAAGGTGTGCCTTCAGAAAGAGCTTACAGCAGCATTCCGATGTCAAAAGACGGTGGTTACTTTTTTGTCGTTGTATCTCCCATGAGGAAAATCAAACAGACTGTACGCACAGCAGACCTGACAGGCAAGGGACGTTTCGCCGAGGACGTAATCTTTAGACATCACACACAGCAGCTGCACTGGCAAGGACATTGTCGACAACGATGTCACACACAGCAGCGATACAGGCCGGGGAATTTTCGACAAAGACGTCCCAGTTTCAAACATCACACATAAGACATTGAGGAAAGGAAACTTTCGACAAAGACGTCCCGGTTTCAGACATTACACACAAGACATTCAGGACAGGAAACTTTCGACAAAGACGTCCCGGTTTCAGACATCACACATAAGACATTCAGGACAGGAAACTTTCGACAAAGACGTCCCGGTTTCAGACATCATACACAACAGACATACAGGAAAGGGAATTTTCGACAAAGTTGTCCCATCGTTACAGGGAATTTTCAACTAAGATGTCATCTTCAAACATCACACACAACAGACATTAATTAAAACATGCACAAAACAAGGCTCTCCCTGACCGCAGTCCACAAGAGAATCAGACAAGGCCTGAAGCGATCTGGACGGTCTTGTTTCGTGCATTTGTCATGTCGGTGGTTTACACCGTCTGAAGACGCTGAATTTGTCGAAATTTCTCTTATTGGTTCCTAATTTAAAAAAATAATTAAAACGCGTAATTTTGCACCTACTTTTGTGTGTACATTTGTATTTTGCCCGACTATTTTTTTAACCATGTCAGCAAGTCGTTTCGTTTCCACAAGACGCCACACGGTAGCCATAGAAATATACCTGACAGAGGCGTGTTCATGTGAAAATGACTGTTTCTCCTTAGAATGCCGCTGCTTTTGTTCAATGACAGCTGTCACCTCCGCAAAGGAGGATCCTCCCCCCTCCTCCCCTCCCCATCTTGGTCGCTCCCCTTACAGAGAAAGTTCTTTTCTCTTCGACAATGGAAAAACAAACACGAGTTCATACCAAAAGGAGTACAAGAAATACTTATCAGATGTGGGTGAACGTTCATCTGCAGTATTAAATAACTTTAAAATAATTCAAATCATAAGGGGGAAAAAGACAGAAAAGGATGCAGCATGGGAGATTGATCTCTGTATATATATTATGACAGTCTCTTCCTCCTCCACCGCCACCGCTCCAAAGAATAAGGATGCAGCATGGGAGATTCATCCTGTATATATATTATGACAGTCTCTTCCTCCCATCATCTTTATATATTTATGACAGTCTTCTCCATCTTCTGTATATATATTATGACAGTCTCTTCCTCCATCATCTCTGTATATATATTATGACAGTCTCTTCCTCCCATCATCATCTGTATATATATTATGACAGTCTCTTCCTCCATCATCTCTGTATATATATTATGACAGTCTCTTCCTCCATCATCTCTGTATATATATTATGACAGTCTCTTCCTCCCATCCACCGGCCCACCCCGCTCCACCCCCACCCTCAAACACAATTCCTTTCACTCGCCCACTCCCCATCCCTTTTCAATTCATATCCCCACATCCCCATCACATTCTCATAATCCACACGGCTGACAAAGTATGCTTGTGTACATAGCGCATGCCATCGACGGAAACGGCAGATTCTACGGACTGACCCACTGATTGAAAAGATATGTCACGTGAAGTGGATTCAGCGGAGCAGCCTGCTTTGGGAAGTTATGTCATCGCCCGGGTCTGTCGGTTTGTTTTTCCACAACACAATTACGCAACAACCGCAGAACCCATTTTATTTAACCCAACCTGGTAACAAGATGGAACGTGGCCTACACACAAACCCATTGAAATCTGCTGCGGATATCTGAAGAGAATCCATTTTATTTAACCCAACCTGGTAACAAGATGGAACGTGGCCTACACACAAACCCATTGAAATCTGCTGCGGATATCTGAAGAGAATCCGATATCCCAGGGTGGATCCCAAAGCTGTTCGACATGACAGATCTGTGCTCTCCCCGAGCACACCTCCAGTTATCGCCTCTTTCTGGATGACCCCAACAGTTATCACCCTGCTCTGGATGACCCCTCCAGTTATCGCCCTTTTCTGGATGACCCCCTCCATTTATCGCCCTTTTCTGGATGACCCCTCCAGTTATTGCCCTTTTCTGGATGACCCCTCCAGTTATCACCATTTTCTGGATGACCCCTCCAGTTATTGCCCTTTTCTGGATGACCCCTCCAGTTATCGCCATTTTCTGGATGACCGTCGGGCGAAAGCTGAAATGACAACCTCTTGACGCCGGCATGGTACCATAAGATCCCGTTTCCCTCATCACGCTTCCTCCCCTGGCTGACCTGGACTTGCGACACGAGTAGGCCGACTCCGTGTCTTGCTGGGCTGCCATACAAGAAATGGGACGCGCTGATAATAACGACGATAATTCATAACTTTGCATTGGGCAATACTCCGGATCCACGTTTTCTTTCGTTATTTTTTTATTCTATTTTTCTTCTCTCCTTTTGATTGTCCCCCTTTCCTCTCCCCCTCTCCATCTGCGATCAGTCACTCTGGTTCTGCCTTTGCTCCCTGTCTGACGCTTCACATCCACATACCTACGTCATCTCTGGTTCTGCCTTTGTGCCTACTTCTAACGGCTTCCACATCCACTCACCACGTCATCTCTGGTTCTGCCTTTTGTCCCACTGTCTGACGCTCTCACATCCACACGCACACGTCATCTCTGGTTCTGCCTTTGCCTACTGTCTGAACGGCTTCACAATCCACATACCACGTCATCTCTTCTTCCTGTGCTCTCTCTGAACGGCTTGCAAAATCCATTACACTACGTCATCTAGAGGTGGGCGGTGGCTACTGTCTTGACGCTTCACAACCCAGCACAATACATATCTGTACGCCGCCCGCTGCGCACTCCGCCCACGCTCGTCTGGTCCTACCATCCTACCAACGCTTCACACATCCACATACCACGTCACACACCACTCCTGTTCTCTCCAGGACTGCCACATGACAACTAGACTTAAGGAAGGAGCTGTCTGAAAGAGGAGTGCAAAGATTTTGTACGATGAGCCAATGGTTTCTTAAGAAACAATTTAAAAGAATAAGACCCACCTTTTTGCGCACCGCGCGTTGCATAAAGACACCAGACACTCTATCACAACACACACACACCACCTGTCCTGCAGTTCAGAGTCGACGCATCAAAACACATTTTTAAAAAACCTGAATCTTCTTTCGCGTTAGCTGCAAAGTGTTGTCGAAATTTCCTCGTGGTTGTTTTAAGAAACAATGCTAAAAGAGTGATCTAAACTGACGATGTTGCGGTCCTGAGGACACGCATTTTTGTCTCTAAACCATGAAGTTAACTAGAACTCGGTTTCGAGGGACACCACTATTTACGTTCTTAACTGAACGAAGAGCGCAAGAAAGCACTAATTGTCGTTTCAAACTCTTTTGCGTCCTTCGTGCTCGCGCCTAAATTTTTGCGCTAAGGTCGGGGTCTTAAGGACACGTGGCTATTTGTGAGGTTCTGCAAACTGCCGTAATATGCGTCAGGACACGCACTATTTTCATTCTAAAACGTACCTATTTGCGCATCGAGGGCAACATCATTGTAAGTTCTCAAACCTACCGATGATGTCGCCGGTTCGAAGGCCAGCACGCAGTTGTACAGCTTCATCAAACCTGAATATGACCGTCTTGGGACCGCCTTTGTAGTACAAACGGGGTCTCATCTGACCACGCGTTTCTAATGTAGTAAGCAGCATGCGTCTTACGTGGACCCACAGACTCTTCTTCAATTCCTAACTTTTAGGACTCAATTCATTTATCATCAGCTTCAAATCTGACGTGGGTCTTCAGGACCATTTATATAGAACTAAAGCTAGTCTTAGGCGTGCTATGGTTTTGGGTACGCAACGCAGTGAGCCTGGCTTAGGACCTAACTGTTCCGTATAGACCAAAGCCTGGCTTCAACGTCGTGCGCTTCACTTTGCACAAACATCGGTATCAGGCCTGATCTTCATATGAGAACACTAAGCTGGCTAAAGCCTATCAGGCACCCACACTTTCTGTATAGAACTAAAGCCTGGTCTTCAGGGACCCAACTTCTGTATAGAACTAAAGCCTAGGTCTTCAGGGACCCACACTTTCTGTATAGAACTAAAGCCTGGGTCTTCAGGGACCCACACTTTACCGAAGGAATACGCCTTGCCGTGTTTTCGTGTGTGTTGTTTGCTTCCTTGTTTGTTTACAAACAAGTTTGGGAGAGAGATCCGGGACCACGCTTTACTGACAAAACAAAATCATAAATATTTTGTGGAAACAGCATAAAAACTAGCCCAGTCTCCAAGTGCAAACCACGACTGTGAGTCATCTGATACCCAAGGTGCAGCGCCCAAGGTTGAGCAGATTTCACCTTCCACACAAACAAGATAAATGTTGTCTGTAACGATTAGAGTTTTTAAAAATGCTTTGGGCTGATGCGTAGGTCAGACATCTGCTAAGTCGTAGCCTCGAGACCCTCTTCTTCAGTTCTCTCATCTTAGTTGTTAATTCATTTATCCATCAGCTTAAAATCATGCGTAGTGTGGTCTCATAACTTAGCGGATGTGGTGTAGCGTATACGGACTAGTCCGCACGCAGTGACGCCTCCTTGATGAAACTGAAACTTAAAAACAGGAAATCTTTTCAACGATGTTCAGCCATTACTTTTCCTCAGCATCAAATGTGGTGGCGTTCTCTGATTGGTTAAAAAGAGCTGTCGGGCTGTTCTCTCTGGTCGTCATCGCACCCTGGGAGGTGTCTGTCGGTGAACTGGCTGATTACCTGGTGAGACTGTAGGAACACAGTCTTGATCCTCCAAGACGTTTGTTTTTTTTGAGCGTGGGAAAAAAAAGCAAACCAGCCAATACAACCCCCCACGAAGCCTTTATAAACCCTCCTCTTCCCCGCCCCCTCTCTCACCCCTCCCCCACTCCCACCACCACCCTTCTGCTATAAGATTCAGGACCTCTGTCCGTTTTCTCTGTCACGTATCTGTTGATGCTATTCCAGTGAAGATGAGATGCTTCGAAGAGTTCCCGGGTTATCTCCCTTGTATGTCCGCAGCGCATTGAACCATCGGTCAGCATGCGAGTCACTATGGAAACCAGCTGGCCAGTGAGAAACGAACAAGAATGCTAAAGCCGTACGGCCATGTGAGAAGACGAAAAAGAACCCTCCCGAGATTGTTCTGACAGAAACAGCACAGGGGAGGAAGACAGGGCAGACAGAGAAAGAGATCATCACATTTTTCATCTGGTATAAGATTTTACGGAGAAAAGATTTTTAACAAAATTGCCGGTGGGTTTTGTGTGTGTGTGTGTGTGTGTGTGTGTGTGTGTGTGGTGTGGTGTGTGTGTGTGTGTGTGTGTGTGTGCGCTGTGTGCGTGTGTGCGTGCGTGCGTGCGTGCGTGCGTGCGTGCGTGCGTGGGGTTTTACAGGATTGTGTGAATGAGTTAGTTTGTTTTTGCTTGTTTGTTTTGTTTGTTTGTTTTAAATAATGACTGGTGAGTTGACTTCAAAGCGGTGACAGCCCTGATATGGCTCTTCGCGGTCGGCTGGGCTATAAGCAGTACTACCTTCCCTTACCCGTACAGAGGAAAAGGTGAACGGATGATGTAGCCAGTGTGCCCTGAAGAACTCAGCCGCAAACCCAGGTACTCTGCCTCCATCGGACAATCGTCGGAGATGGAGACGCCTTGTACACCGTTCCTACTTGCCGTGCCCCTCGGCCGTTGGCAGGCTCCGAGACCGGCGAATCTCTTCCACCTCCCCTATCCCCCCCCCCCCCCCCCCCCCCCCCCCCCCCCCCGTCATTGTAACACGAAGATGATTTTTCTCTCCGCTGCCCTTCTTATTTTTTCCTCCTTGGTACGAAAAAGAAAAGTACTACTGTCCATGTTGTGTATTGATTGATGTTATTGGTTGTTTTCATTGCAGAAGATAAAGTGGGGGGGGGGGGGGGGGGGGGGGGGGGGAGGAGAAGACATACAGACAGACAGACAGGCAGACAGGCAGACAGACAGAGAGAGGGAGAGAGCGAGAGAGTGAGTGAGACGCGCGCACCACACACACACACACACACACACACACACACCACACACACACACACACACACACACACACACACACACAAGCGCGCGTGCGCGCGCACACACACACACACAGACAGACACATACACATCAATGTTGATGAATGGTGTCTAATAATCAAATGCACGTGACAACAGCAATATCATGACCCTGTGACCCTTTTTCATAATTTTCACCCCCCCCCCCCCCCCCCCCCCCCCCAAAAAAAAAAAAAAAAAAGTGCGCAGAAGCACGGACACACTAAATTAACATTCTCCATAAAACAACGACCATCAGACCTTTTTGGGGTAGTCAATTAACAGAACTTGCACGAAAACAAAAAACAAAACTGTCAACCGTCCCACTCCGACACTGATAGCTTTATCGTCCACACTGCACCTGATTGAAAGGCAGGTTGAAGCTGACGGTGTGTGGGTGCGCGCTTCCACTACCAGGTTCGGCTTTCACCTTCTGACTTCGTTTCACTCCTACTGTTACAGACGTTTAATGCCAGAGCGCCGTCTTGTGATGTGGCAATGTCTGGGAACTGGAGACGTTGTGTCACACGTCATGCCACTGAGATTGGATTTCTCAACAACACCTCTGGCGCTCTTTTTCTTTACTTTCTTTCTCTGGTTTGAAAGGTCTATAAATAACCCATCTTTTGCACGTAACGCCCTCTCTCTCTCTGAGCACAGATTTATAAATATCAATCAGTACGCCGTGGTGCCGCGGTGGTGAACGTTGTGGACTGTTGGTCGGGGGAAGGTGAGTTCCAATCCCATCAGACGCATTTACCAGTAGCCTTTATTACCAGTAGCCTTTACCAGTAACCTTTACCAGTACCTTTACCAGTAGCCTTTACCAGTAGCCTTTACCAGTAGCCTTTACCAGTAGCATTGTTCAGTGGCTGCATTGTTCAGTGGTTGCATTGTTCAGTGGTTGCATTGTTCAGTGGCTGCATGCTGCTGCTGTATGTTGAATATGCTAGAGGTTCAAATGGCAAGACAGAAAGCTCATGAGTTTTGGAGGTTTAAAGTCCACTTCATGGATGGATTCTTAAAGCTCATGTTTGAGTTTAATCCACTTCATGGATGGATTCTTAAAGCTCATGTTTGAGTTTAATCCACTTCATGGATGGATTCTTAAAGCTCATTTTTGAGTTTTAATCCACTTCATGGATGGATTCTTAAAGCTCATGTTTGAGTTTAATCCACTTCATGGATGGATTCTTAAAGCTCATGTTTGAGTTTAATCCACTTCATGGATGGATTCTTAAAGCTCATGTTTGAGTTTAATCCACTTCATGGATGGATTCTTAAAGCTCATGTTTGAGTTTAATCCACTTCATGGATGGATTCTTAAAGGCGTGATTCAAATGTCCCAATAACACTGCAGGTGTCTGTATCTCTCGGCTTGGCTGACACTAGAACGAAAAGAAGCGTGGAGTACAATGTGAGCCATTTAGTCTCAGAAAGGAAGAGAACGCATGACCTTGATCAGCATCATCCTCATCGATCATTGTAACAAACAATACCCGTGGACCTTCACTAGGCTCGCTATCGTGGTGACCCCCAGTTCCGATCGCTTTCAGTGTCAGAATCTGTAAGTTACAGGACTGTTATTTGATGGACGTGGTGGCGCCCTAGGGGGGGAGGGGAAGGGTAATGGATGGGGAGGGTGGGAGGGGGGAGCGCTCAGTCGCTCCGGTTCAAAGCTAAGCACTTGATGTTGTTAGCTGGGAGTTTATCAGGTTGTGTCGTAATAGTATGTCGGCATCTGAACACCAACAAAATGACTCAACAGCAGCGCAGTGTCTCCTCTGGTAGGCTCGTCTGTGGGTGGGGGCTCTGCATGGAGGTGAACTGAGCAGTGCTGGGCCAGGGACAGGTCACTGTGGGTGGGGCTCTGCATGGCGGTGAACTGAGCTGTGCTGGGCCAGGGACACTGGGCACTGTGGGTGGGGCTTTGCAGGAGGTGAACTGGCAGTGCTGGGCCAGGGACAGGGTCACTGTGGGTATGGGCTCTGGCATGGAGGTGAACTGAGCAGTGCTGGCCAGGGACAGGGTCACTGTGGGTGGGGCTCTGCATGGAGGTGGAACTGAGCAGGGTGCTGCGGGACAGGGCATGTGGTGGGTTGCATGAGGTGAATGAGCAGGTGGCAGGGCAGGGTCCTGTGGGTGGGGCTCTGCATGGAGGTGAACTGAGCAGAGTGCTGGGCCAGGGACAGGGTCACTGTGGGTGGGGCTTTGCATGGAGGTGAACTGAGCAGGGTGCTGGGCCAGGGACAGGGTCACTGTGGGTGGGGCTCTGCATGGAGGTGAATGAGCAGTGCTGAGCCAGGACAGGGTCACTGTGGGTGGGGCTCTGCATGAGGTGAACTGAGCATGCTGGGCAGGGACAGGGTCACTGGTGGGGCTTTGCATGGAGGTGAACTGAGCAGTGCTGGGCCAGGGACAGGGTCACTGTGGGTGGGGCTTTGCATGGAGGTGAACTGAGCAGTGCTGGGCCAGGGACAGGGTCACTGTGGGTGGGGCTTGCATGGAGGTGAACTGAGCAGGGCTGGGCCAGGGACAGGGTCACTGTGGGTGGGGCTTTGCATGGAGGTGAACTGAGCAGTGCTGGGCCAGGGACAGGGTCACTGTGGGTAGGGCTCTGCATGGAGGTGAACTGAGCAGTGCTGGGCCAGGGACAGGGTCACTGTGGGTGGGGCTCTGCATGGAGGTGAACTGAGCAGGGTGCTGGGGCTGGGACAGGGTCACTGTGGGTGGGGCTCTGCATGGAGGTGAACTGAGCAGGGTGCTGGGGCTGGGACAGGGTCACTGTGGGTGGGGCTCTGCATGGAGGTGAACTGAGCAGGGTGCTGGGCCAGGGACAGGGTCACTGTGGGTGGGGCTTTGCATGGAGGTGAACTGAGCAGGGTGCTGGGGCTGGGACAGGGTCACTGTGG
>CM031600.1:100752650-100773752 GCA_018398815.1 Conus ventricosus
GGCAGCAAGCAGCGAGGGAGGGGTGGAGATGGGGGCTTAATAAGTATGGACCTGAGCGAGTTGGGTTCAGAGCAGTGAACAGTACCGAAGTGTCTCCATGGCACGGAAGTGTCTTCTCTCGATGGATGCCTCGGGGCGACCTGACACCGATTGCCTCCCCCCCCCCCCCAATCCCCTCCTTTGGACTGCAATGGCTGGGTCAGGGTGATTGTGTTATATATGGAGGCAGAACAAGGACTGCCATGGTGGGTCAGGGTGATTGTATATGGAGGCGGAACAAGGACTGCCATGGTGGGTCAGGGTGATTGTGTTGTATATGGAGGCAGAACAAGGACTGTCATGGCTGGGTGGGTCAGGGTGATTTGTGTTGTATATGGAGGCAGAACAAGGACTGCCATGGTGGGTCAGGGTGATTGTGTTGTATATGGAGGCAGAACAAGGACTGCCATGGTGGGTCAGGGTGATTGTGTTGTATATGGAGGCAGAACAAGGACTGTCATGGCTGGGTCAGGGTGATTGTGTTGTATATGGAGGCAGAACAAGGACTGCCATGGTGGGTCAGGGTGATTGTGTTGTATATGGAGGCAGAACAAGGACTGCCATGGTGGGTCCGGGTGATTGTGTTGTATATGGAGGCAGAACAAGCGACAAAGAAATCCCCAGTAGAGACAGCGTTATAAACATCCTTCCTGCCTGCCCCGTGTCTTTGGTCACACAGATGCTCCCCATGACGAATAAAACCAGGAAGGGGTGTTTCCTTTGCTTCAGTGAATGAGACTAACGGTGGTCCAGTCAAAGAATCATCAAGACACAACAGACGTCCACATGGTATTCTCACAAAAGCGTCTGACTAAACAGGAAGAGAGGGAGGGGGGCAGGAAGAGAGGGAGGGGGGCAGGAAGAGAGGGAGGGGGGGCAGGAAGAGAGGGAGGGGGGGGCAGGAAGAGAGGGAGGGGGGCAGAAGAGAGGAGGGGGGGCAGGAAGAGAGGGGGGGGGGGAAGAGGGCTTGGTGGGAACAGAGGTTGAGGAGGACGGGGGGGGTGATGAGGATGAAACACATGAAACCGACGAACATTAATATCACGTTAGAAGATTAACCCGGCCACCCCCTGCCCCTCTCTCTCTCTCTCTCTCTCTCTCTCTCTCTCTCTCTCTCTCTCTCTCTCTTCCTCTCTCTCTCTCTCTTCTCTCTCTCTCTCTCTCTTCCTCTCTCTCTCTCTCTCTCTCTCTCTCTCTCTCTCTTCTCTCTCTCTCTCTCTCTCTCTCTCTAACCCCCCCTCTCTCGCTCCCTCGCGGCTGGTAACACAGACAGACAACGAACACTGTTTCTCATTTGGAGTTTTCTTGTTGTTCAATCCCAAGCCGTTCCATCGTCCTGCTGATGCTGGTCATGCGGGCAGGATCAACACACCACCCGTTCCTCTGCTGCCCCTAACCCCCTGCCCCTAACCCCCTGCCCCAAACCCCCCGCCCCAAACCCCCGCCCTCAACCCCGCCCCTCAACCCCCGCCCCTCAACCCCCGCCCCTCAACCCCCGCCCCTCAACCCCCGCCCCTCAACCCCCGCCCCTCAACCCCCGCCCCATCAACCCCGCCCCTCAACCCCGCCTCACCCCGCCCTCACCCCCGCCCCTCACCCCCTGACCCCTGCCCTCACCCCCTGCCCCTCACCCCCTGCCCCTCACCCCCTGGCCCTCACCCCCTGCCCTCAACCCCCGCCCCTCACCCCCTGTCACATCACTCCCTGCCCTCACCCCTGTCACATCACTCCCTGCCCCTCACCCCTGCCCCTCACCCCCTGCCCCTCACCCCTGCCCCTCACCCCCGCCCTCACCCACTGTCACATCACTCCCAGCCCCTCACCCCCTGCCCCTCACCCCTCACCCCCTGTCACATCACTCCCTGCCCCTCACCCCCTGTCACATCACTCCCTGCCCCTCACCCCTGCCCCTCACCCCCTGTCCATCATCCCTGCCCTTCACCCCTGCCCCTCACCCCTGCCATCACTCCCTGCCCCTCACCCACTGCCCCTCAACCCCTGCCCCTCAACCCCTGTCACATCACTCCCTGCCCTCACCCCCTGCCCCTCACCCCTGTCACATCACTCCCCTGCCCCTCACCCCCTGTCACATCACTCCCTGCCCCTCACCCCCTGTCACATCACTCCCTGCCCCTCACCCCTGTCACATCACTCCCTGCCCTCACCCCTGCCCCTCACCCCCTGTCACATCACTCCCTGCCCCTCACCCCCTGTCACATCACTCCCTGCCCTTACCCCCTGCCCCTCATCCCCTGTCACATAACTCCCTGCCCCTCACCCCCTGTCACATCACTCCCTGTCCTCACCCCCTGTCCATCACTCCCTGCCCTCACCCCTGCCCCTCACCCCCTGTCACATCACTCCCTGCCCTCACCCCCTGCCCCTCACCCCCTGCCCCTCACCCCCCGCCCCCTCACCCCCGGTCACATCACTCCCTGCCCCTCACCCCCTGCCCCTCACCCCCCGCCCTCACCCCCTGTCACATCACTCCCTGCCCCTCACCCCCTTTTGCCCCTTACCCCCCGCCCCTCACCCCTGTCACATCACTCCCTGCCCCTCACCACCTGTCACATCACCCCCTGTCACACCTCCTACCCTGCCCCTCACCCCCTGCCCCTCACCCCCTGTCACATCACTACCTGCCCCTCACACCCCTGTCACCATCACTCCCTGCCCCTCACCCCCTGCCCCCGCCTCACCCCCCTGTCACATCACTCCCTGCCCCTCACCCCTGCCCCTCCACCCCTGCCCCCCCCTGCACACGCCCCCCTGCCCCTCATTCCCTGTCACATCACTCCCTGCCCCTCACCCCCTGCCCCCCACCCCCTGCCCCTCACCCCTGTCACATCACTCCCTGCCCTCACCCCCTGCCCCTCATTCTCTCCACATCACTCCCTGCCCCTTACCCCCTGTCACATCACCCCCCCATGCCCCTCACCCCCTGTCACATCACCCCCTGCCCCTCACCCCCTGTCACATCACTCCCCTGCCCCTCAACCCCTACCCCTCACCCCCCCCTGCTCCATCACTCACTCCCTGCCCTTCACCCCCTGCCCACTCACCCCCTGCCCCTCACCCCCTGTCACATCACCCCCTGCCCCTTACCCCCCTGTCATCACTCACTCCCTGCCCCTCACCCCCTGCCCCTCACCCCCTGCCCCTCACCCCTGTCCACATCACTCCCTGCCTCTCACCCCCCGCCCCTCACCCCTGCCTCACAATCACTCCCTGCCCCTCACCCCCTGCCCCTCACCCCCTGCCCCTCCACCCCTGTCACATCACCCTCCCTGCCTCCTCACCCCCGCCCCTCCACCCCCCCGCCCCCGCCCCTCACCCCCTGTCACATCACTCCCTGCCCCTCAACCCCCTGCCCCTCACCCCCTGCCCACCTCCCTCACCCCCTGCCTCACCCTCCCCACCCCGTCCCCTGCCTCTCACCCCCCCCCCTCACCCCCCTGCCCCTCACCCCCTGTCACATCACTCCCTGCCCCTCACCCCCCTGCCCCTCACCCCCTGTCACATCACTGCCCTGCCCCTCACACCCCTGCCCCTCACCCCCTGCCCCTCACACCCCTGCCACATCACTCCCTGCCCCTCACCCCCTGCCCCTCACCCCCTGTCCCTCACCCCTGCCCCTCACCCCCTGTCACATCCCACTCCCTGCCCCTCACCCCCTGTCACATCACCCCCTGCCCCTCACCCCCTGCCCCTCACCCCCTGTCACATCACTCCCTGCCACATCACTCCCTGTCACATCACTCCCTGTCACATCACTCCCTCCCCCTCACCCCTGTCACATCACTCCCTGCCCCTCACCCCCTGCCCCTCACCCCTGTCACATCACTCCCTGCCCCTCACCCCCTGTCACATCACTCCCTGCCCCTCACCCCCTGCCCCTCACCCCCTGCCTACATCACTCCCTGCCCCTCACCCCCTGTCACATCACTCCCTGCCCCTCACCCCCTGTCACATCACTCCCTGCCCCTCACCCCTGCCCCTCTCACCCCCTGCCCCTCACCCCCTCTGCCCCCTCACCCCCTGCCCCTCACCCCTGCCACATCACTCCCTGCCCCTCACTCCCCTGTCACTCACTCCCCTGTCACATCACTCCCTGCCCCTCACCCCTGCCCCTCACTCCCCTGCCCCTCACCCCCTGTCACATCACTCCCTGCCCCTCACCCCCTGTCACATCACTCCCTGCCCCTCACCCCCTGCCCCTCACCCCCCTGCCCCTCACCCCCTGTCACATCACCCCCTGCCCCCTCCCCCTGCCCCTCACCCCCTGTCACATCACTCCCTGCCCCTCACCCCCTGCCCCTCACCCCCTGTCACATCACTCCCTTTTTCTTCCTCACTCGTCTGCTCCCTTTCTCTGCCTCCACCCCTTTCTCCTCTCACTTGTCCCCCCTTTCGCCCCTACCTGTCCCTTGCCTCCCCCTCCCTCTCCTCCTCCTGTTCTCCCTTCTCCCCAGCGTCTTCGGTCACCGACCTGGTTTAGCGTTTTGGGTTTAAAATGACGGATTGAATTCAAAGACTCGTCTCACAGGAGTTCTCTGTCTCTCTGTCTCTCTCAGTGTCTCTTTCTCTGTCTGTCTGTCTGTCTGTCTCCCCCCCCCCCCCCCCTCTCTCTCTCTCTCGATCGCTGGGTAATCTTACGAAAGATGGCAGGAAATATTCATTTATCCACCTCCACCCATGTTTTCCTTCTCCATCAATGTGTTTGATATTCCTCCCCGCTCGGCAGTGGAAAGTTCCATAATTCAGTCCAGTGTGTACAGTTCTCTCCCTGACCACGCTAGGTGTCGCTTTCACACCTCATTAGCAAGGCTCCACCACTCTCGCTGTTTACTCACACTATCCCCTCCCTCGTACACTCCTCCCCCCTCCAAACCTCTCCAACCACTCTCCACCCCCCTTCCCCGCCTTTCATAACACAATTGTTACTGTAACATGAAGACCACACCAAAAAAATGTTGATTATCATGACGGTGGAGGTAGAATTGTTGATGGTGGTGGTGCTGGACAGGATGGAGGTCATGGTCATCATAGGTGGGCCAGCCATAGAACAACAGCACCTGAAGAATACCCCCTCCCCCGCATCCTTCTTTGCTCTCCCTCCTTAGTTTTGTGTGGTCCTCCCAACTTTCCATGAAGACTAAGTTTACTGTGCTTCACCTTTTGCATTACAGGGTCAGCTGGAAATTTCGCTGACTACCTCGCTGTTCAGCAAAAGCTGTCATGAACGATCAGGTTGCGTTGGCCTCATACCACCCAGAGAACATGCCACTGTTACGACCACGCAGGGCCTCATACCACCCAGAGAAGAGTGCCACTGTTACGACCACGCAGGGCCTCATACCACCCAGAGAACAGTGCCACTGTTACGACCACGCATGTTACGCGTTCAGGTGGAGTTTGCTTCACTCTTCCCAGCGCAGTGCTCCGTTATTAGGAAGACCAGAGTTACATATTCGGGTGGTGTTGTGGTTCACTTCAGCAATGGTCCGTTGATAGGAACACTAGAGTTACATATTCGGGTGGTGGTGTGGTTTCACTTCAGCAATGGTCCGTTGACAGGAACACGGGTGGTACGTGTTCGGGTGTGTCTGACTTCACCTTTTCCAGAGCCATGTTCCATTGACAGGAGGAATTCCAGAGTCACGTGTTCAGGGGGTGTTTGACTTCACAGTTCTAAAAGCAGTATTCTGTTGAAGGGAACCCATCTGCTGCTAGTCCAGCCAGTGTCCGACCTGTGAGGACGGATGAACACAACACGATGCACGCTTCCGTTCAAGGTTAGGCTTCAACACTCTTCTCCCCCCCCCCCCCCCCCCCCCCTCACCTGACAGGAACGGGTGAGTGATGCCGGGACGGCTGTTTTTTTCCCTCGGAGTAATGTGACAATGTCTGGGAAGCGGACCCGGTGTCACACAGGGTGTTTCAACACTCTGCTCGCCCTCCCCCATCCCTGACGGGACCGGGTGAGTGATGCCGGGATTGCTGTTTTTCCCTCAGAGTAATGTGACCATGTCTGGGAAGAGGACCCGGTGTGTCACACCTGACGTCATGGATGACGGATTTCTCCACACCACTCTCTGGCCATCTGTCCGAGCAATGCTTGATCAATGTCTCCAAGCACAGAGCAACAAAAAAACAGCGGGTCACCGTGGTGCAGTGGTGTATGTCACAGAATGCAGGCTGGGGGATGGTGGGTCGAGTCCCGTCACAGGCATTTACCAGAGGGATTTTCAGTCTCAGCAGGTTCCTGCACAGTCTGCTATGGGCTGAAATAGAAAAACCGGAACCACATGGTCGGGTTTCATCCACTTCACCGACGCATCTTTTACAAGCAGTTTTCACATTTTCTGACCAGCAACGCAGCTGTCTGTATCTCTCGGGCCTGGCTAACGCCAAGATGTGAAAGAAAACGAATAGTATGACTCTGCTGTTTGGTCTAAGATTAGAACAGAACCACCACCACCATCCCACCACTGCATCATCTTATTTATCCTGATTCTAATCGCTTATCATAAAAAAAAGAAGAAGGCAAAAGTCTCAAAGACTGTAGCCCTTCATGTCCCGCTGTGGTTATGGCCTCAGTTCTGGTTTCCCCTCCATGTCCCTGCCCGTGGGATTTCCCCTCCATGTCCCTGCCCGTGGGATTTCCCCCCCATGTCCCTGATCGTGGATTTCCCCTCCATGTCCCTGATCGTGGGATTTCCCCTCCATGTCCCTGCCCGTGGGGTTTCCCCTCCATGTCCCTGATCGTGGGATTCCCCTCCATGTCCCTGATCATGGGATTTCCCCTCCATGTCCCTGATCGTGGGGTTTCCCCTCCATGTCCCTGCCCGTGGGATTTCGCCTCCATGTCCCTGCCCGTGGGGTTTCCCTTCCATGTCCCTGCCCGTGGGGTTTCCCCTTCATGTCCCTGATCGTGGGGTTTCCCCTCCATGTCCCTGATCGTGGGATTTCCCCTCCATGTCCCTGATCGTGGGATTTCCCCTCCATGTCCCTGATCGTGGGATTTCCCCTCCATGTCCCTGATCGTGGGATTTCCCCTCCATGTTCCTGATCGTGGGGTTTCCCCTCCATGTCCCTGCCCGTGGGGTTTCCCCTCCATGTTCCTGCCCGTGGGGTTTCCCCTCCATGTCCTGCCCGTGGGGTTTCCCCTCCATGTCCCTGCCCGTGGGATTTCCCCTCCATGTCCCTGATCGTGGGGTTTCCCCTCTATGTCCCTGCCCGTGGGGTTTCCCCTCCATGTCCCTGCCCGTGGGATTTCCCCTCCATGTCCCTGATCGTGGGATTTCCCCTCCATGTCCCTGCCCGTGGGGTTTCCCCTCCATGTCCCTGCCCGTGGGATTTCCCCTCCATGTCCCTGATCGTGGGATTTCCCCTCCATGTCCCTGCCCGTGGGTTTACCCTCCATGTCCCTGATCGTGGGATTTCCCCTCCATGTCCCTGCCCGTGGGATTTCCCCTCCATGTCCCTGCCCGTGGGATTTCCCCTCCATGTCCCTGCCCGTGGGGTTTCCCCTCCATGTCCCTGATTGTGG
Organism: Conus ventricosus; assembly: GCA_018398815.1. Classification (NCBI taxonomy): domain Eukaryota; kingdom Metazoa; phylum Mollusca; class Gastropoda; order Neogastropoda; family Conidae; genus Conus; species Conus ventricosus. The sequence continues at coordinate 100,760,242 of CM031600.1, forward strand.
GATTTCCCCTCCATGTCCCTGATCGTGGGATTCCCCTCCATGTCCCTGATCGTGGGATTTCCCCTCCATGTCCCTGATCGTGGGGTTTCCCCTCCATGTCGCTGCCCGTGGGGCTTCCCCTCCATGTCCCTGCCCGTGGGTTTCCCCTCCATGTCCCTGATCGTGGGATTTCCCCTCCATGTCCCTGATCGTGGGATTTCCCCTCCATGTCCCTGCCCGTGGGGTTCCCCTCCATGTCCCTGCCCGTGGGGTTTCCCCTCCATGTCCCTGCCCGTGGGATTTCCCCTCCATGTCCCTGCCCGTGGGGTTTCCCTCCATGTCCCTGCCCGTGGGTTTCCCCTCCATGTCCCTGCCCGTGGGGTTTCCCCTCCATGTCCCTGCCCGTGGGTTTCCCCTCCATGTCCCTGCCCGTGGGGTTTCCCCTCCATGTCCCTGCCCGTGGGGTTTCCCCTCCATGTCCCTGATCGTGGGGTTTCCCCTCCATGTCCCTGATCGTGGATTTCCCCTCCATGTCCCTGATCGTGGGGTTTCCCCTCTATGTCCCTGCCCGTGGGGTTTTCCCCTCCATGTCCCTGCCCGTGGGATTCCCCTCCATGTCCCTGATCGTGGATTTCCCCTCCATGTCCCTGCCGTGGGTTTCCCCTCCATGTCCCTGCCCGTGGGATTTCCCCTCCATGTCCCTGATCGTGGGTTTCCCCTCCATGTCCCTGCCCGTGGGATTTCCCCTCCATGTCCCTCGCCCGTGGGGTTTCCCCTCCATGTCCCTGATCGTGGGATTTCCCCTCCATGTCCCTGATCGTGGGATTTCCCCTCCATGTCCCGAGTCGTGGGATTTCCCCTCCATGTCCCTGGATCGTGGGTTTCCCCTCCATGTCGCTGCCCGTGGGGCTTCCCCTCCATGTCCCTGCCCGTGGGGTTTCCCCTCCATGTCCCTGATCGTGGATTTCCCCTCCATGTCCTGATCGGGGATTTCCCCTCCATGTCCCTGCCCGTGGATTTCCCCTCCATGTCCCTGATCGTGGGATTCCCCTCCATGTCCCTGACGTGGATTTCCCCTCCATGTCCCTGCCCGTGGGTTTCCCCTCCATGTCCCTGATCGTGGGCTGATCGTGTCCCGGTCATCAGGATCTAGTCAACAACCTCTGGACACCGTGATTGATGGACGTGGTGGCCTCCCCTGCACCTGCGTTGGCTTCTCTAATAAGCATTCTTTCTATTCTTTCTTTCTGCGTACGCAGGCTGATACTCTTGCGGACACTGCCTGTATAGACAGGCCGTGGAGTTTTGTGTGCATGACCGTTTTTTTTTATCCCGCCATTTAAGGCAGCCATACTCTCCATCTTCGGGGAGGTGCATGCTATGTGTAACGTGTCATCCATACCAACGGCCAAACCGGCCGCGCCTTTTCTTCCGAAAGCTGGTGATGGGATTTTACGTGTGTGCAAGATGTTGTGCGTGCGTTCACACACGGAACCTCGGTTTATAGTCTCATTCGAAGGACTGTATGGGGAATGGAGTCAGAACCAATGTTAACTCCGAGGAAAAAAAACCCTGTACCGAAATTCGAACCCGCAACCCCAGGATCACGAGTCCGGCGCTCTACCAACTGAACTATTCAGCCCCCCATTCTTTCTATTGACTTGGGGAGGGGGGGGGGGGGGGGCGAAGATTGATGAAGAAAGGGGGTTAAGCAGGCTTAGTAGGTAGTCACGGTATCAAGATTGTACTTGATTGCCGGACGCCGTGGTGCAGCGGTGAATGTTGTGGAATGCAGGCCGGAGGACTATCGGTTCCAGTCCCTTCAGAAGCATGTCCTACAGAGATGTCTTTTTAGCACCACGCGGTTCCTACCCACAGTTGTGGGTTAAAACAGGACTGGAGCCATGCAGGTCTATGACAGTGTTGACTGGAGCCATGCAGGTGTCTATGGCAGTGTTGACTGGACCCATGCAGGTGTCTATGACAGTGTTGACTGGAGCCATGCAGGTGTCTATGGCAGTGTTGACTGGACCCATGCAGGTGTCTATGACAGTGTTGACTGGACCCATGCAGGTGTCTATGACAGTGTTGACTGGAGCCATGCAGGTGTCTATGGCAGTGTTGACTGACCCATGCAGGTGTCTATGACAGTGTTGACTGGACCCATGCAGGCGTCCTATCACAATGTTGACTGGACCTATGCAGGCGTCTATCACAGTGTTGACTGGACCCATGCAGGTGTCTATGACAGTGTTGACTGGACCCATGCAGGTGTCTATCACAGTGTTGACTGGACCCATGCAGGTGTCTATCACAGTGTTGACTGGAGCCATGCAGGTGTCTATCACAGTGTTGACTGGACCCATGCAGGTGTCTATGGCAGTGTTGACTGGACCCATGCAGGTGTCTATGACAGAGTTGACTGGACCAATGCAGGTGTCTAAGACAGTGTTGACTGAGCCATGCAGGTGTCTATCACAGTGTTGACTGGACCCATGCAGGTGTCTATCACAGTGTTGACTGAAGCCATGCAGGTGTCTATGACAGTGTTGACTGGAGCTATGCAGGTGTCTATGACAGTGTTGACTGGAGCCATGCAGGTGTCTATCACAGTGTTGACTGGACCCATGCAGGTGTCTATGACAGTGTTGACTGGAGCCATGCAGGTGTCTACACAGTGTTGCTCAACATTCCTGGCCAATGTAACAGAAAGACTGGAGCCATGCAGGTGTCTATGACAGTGTTGCTCACCATTCCTGGCCAATGTGGCGGGGTATCTGTATCTCTCGGGCCTGGCTGACGCCAGGATATATTACCCAAAGCAGCGTACACCACATCCTCGCCATTCAGTGTCGGACTAGAAAACAAAATCGATGGAAAAAAATCGATAATTCTTCATGGATTGTTGTCACAAAAAGAAGTCTTTAAATTCTGTGGCCCTTCACACCGTGTTGTGGTGATGACTTTGATTCCGATTTCCTCTTGCCATCCATGTCCGTCCGTAGAGTTCAAACCATCAGCATTAGTACATTCCGGGACTATCGATGGATGGACATGGTGGCCTCCTCCACAGAAAGACGCTCACTCACTCCAGTGTCGCGACCGAGCGAATATTGTCGTGAGTGAGAGGCTTCAAAGATGGCGTCCACTGTGTCTGAACTGCATCGAAATGAAACCAACAGCAGCGCAGTGTCTCCTCGGGTGTGTTGCCTCGTGGCGACCTGATCCTACTTGCTCCCTTTGGATGGCCGGTGCCGGGCAGAGGCCGGGGCTCTTGGTGCGGCTGTGTAACGGTGGCAGAATGAGCGGCGTGGAGATGATGTCATGGAGAGGGCAAGAGAGGAGACAGCCCCCCCACCCCCCACCCCCTCTTTTTTTCCCCTTTCTTTTACGTTATTGGTCTATAAATAACCATACACCTGGCACGCAGTGCTTGTCTTTCACAACACAGCTCCTCTCATGACGAGATGAAACCAGGAAGAGAACGTCCCTTTCCTTCAGTTGATGGCAGTAGAGACAGTGCAATCACAGGTCAGTTGATGGCAGTAGAGACAGTGCAATCACAGGTCAGTTGATGGCAGTAGAGACAGTGCAATCACAGGTCAGTTGATGGCAGTAGAGACAGTGCAATCACAGGTCAGTTGATGGGAGTAGAGACAGTGCAATCACAGGTCAGTTGATGGCAGTAGAGACAGTGCAATCACAGGTCAGTTGATGGCAGTAGAGACAGTGCAATCACAGGTCAGTTGATGGGAGTAGAGACAGTGCAGTCACAGGGTCAGTTGATGGCAGTAGAGACAGTGCAATCACAGGTCAGTTGATGGCAGTAGAGACAGTGCAATCACAGGTCAGTTGATGGCAGTAGAGACAGTGCAATCACAGGTCAGTTGATGGCAGTAGAGACAGTGCAATCACAGGTCAGTTGATGGCAGTAGAGACAGTGCAATCACAGGTCAGTTGATGGCAGTAGAGACAGTGCAATCACAGGTCAGTTGATGGCAGTAGAGACAGTGCAATCACAGGTCAGTTGATGGCAGTAGAGACAGTGCAATCACAGGTCAGTTGATGGCAGTAGAGACAGTGCAATCACAGGTCAGTTGATGGCAGTAGAGACAGTGCAATCACAGGTCAGTTGATGGCAGTAGAGACAGTGCAATCACAGGTCAGTTGATGGCAGTAGAGACAGTGCAATCACAGGTCAGTTGATGGCAGTAGAGACAGTGCAATCACAGGTCAGTTGATGGCAGTAGAGACAGTGCAATCACAGGTCAGTTGATGGGAGTAGAGACAGTGCAATCACAGGTCAGTTGATGGCAGTAGAGACAGTGCAATCACAGGGTCAGTTGATGGCAGTAGAGACAGTGCAATCACAGGTCAGTTGATGGGAGTAGAGACAGTGCAATCACAGGTCAGTTGATGGCAGTAGAGACAGTGCAATCACAGGTCAGTTGATGGCAGTAGAGACAGTGCAATCACAGGTCAGTTGATGGCAGTAGAGACAGTGCAATCACAGGTCAGTTGATGGCAGTAGAGACAGTGCAATCACAGGTCAGTTGATGGCAGTAGAGACAGTGCAATCACAGGTCAGTTGATGGCAGTAGAGACAGTGCAATCACAGGTCAGTTGATGGCAGTAGAGACAGTGCAATCACAGGTCAGTTGATGGCAGTAGAGACAGTGCAATCACAGGTCAGTTGATGGCAGTAGAGACAGTGCAATCACAGGTCAGTTGATGGCAGTAGAGACAGTGCAATCACAGGTCAGTTGATGGCAGTAGAGACAGTGCAATCACAGGTCAGTTGATGGCAGTAGAGACAGTGCAATCACAGGTCAGTTGATGGCAGTAGAGACAGTGCAATCACAGGTCAGTTGATGGCAGTAGAGACAGTGCAATCACAGGTCAGTTGATGGCAGTAGAGACAGTGCAATCACAGGTCAGTTGATGGCAGTAGAGACAGTGCAATCACAGGTCAGTTGATGGCAGTAGAGACAGTGCAATCACAGGTCAGTTGATGGCAGTAGAGACAGTGCAATCACAGGTCAGTTGATGGCAGTAGAGACAGTGCAATCACAGGTCAGTTGATGGCAGTAGAGACAGTGCAATCACAGGTCAGTTGATGGCAGTAGAGACAGTGCAATCACAGGTCAGTTGATGGCAGTAGAGACAGTGCAATCACAGGTCAGTTGATGGCAGTAGAGACAGTGCAATCACAGGTCAGTTGATGGCAGTAGAGACAGTGCAATCACAGGTCAGTTGATGGCAGTAGAGACAGTGCAATCACAGGTCAGTTGATGGCAGTAGAGACAGTGCAATCACAGGTCAGTTGATGGCAGTAGAGACAGTGCAATCACAGGTCAGTTGATGGCAGTAGGATAGTGCAATCACAGGTCAGTTGATGGGAGTAGAGACAGTGCAATCACAGGTCAGTTGATGGCAGTAGAGACAGTGCAATCACAGGTCAGTTGATGGCAGTAGAGACAGTGCAATCACAGGTCAGTTGATGGCAGTAGGACAGTGCAATCACAGGTCAGTTGATGGCAGTAGAGACAGTGCAATCACAGGTCAGTTGATGGGAGTAGAGACAGTGCAATCACAGGTCAGTTGATGGCAGTAGAGATAGTGCAATCACAGGTCAGTTGATGGCAGTAGAGATAGTCCAATCACAGGGTCAGTTGATGGGAGTAGAGAATAGTCCAATCACAGGATCAGTTGATGGGAGTAGAGATAGTCCAATCACAGGGTCAGTTGATGGGAGAAGAGAGAGTCCAATCACAGGGTCAGATGATGGGAGTAGAGATAGTCCAGTCACAGGTCAGTTGATGGGAGTAAAGATAGTCCAATGACAGGTCAGTTGATGGGAGTAGAGATAGTCCAATCACAGGGTCAGTTGATGGGAGTAGAGACAGTCCAACACAGGTCAGTTGATGGAGTAGAGACAGTGCAGTCACAGGGTCAGTTAATGGGAGTAGAGACAGTCCAATTACAGGGTCAGTTGATGGCAGTAGAATAGTGCAATCACAGGACAGGTGATGGGAGTAGAGACAGTGCAATCACAGGGTCAGTTTGATGGAGTAGAGACAGTGCAATCATAGGACAGTTGATGGGAGTAGAGACAGTCCAATCACAGGTCAGTTGATGGGAGTAGAGATAGTACAGTCACAGCTCAGTTGATGGGAGTAGAGACAGTGCAATCACAGGGTCAGTTGATGGGAGTAGAGATAGTGCAATCACAGGTCAGTTGATGGCAGTAGAGACAGTCCAATCACAGGGTCAGTTGATGGGAGTAGAGACAGTGCAATCACAGGGTCAGTTGATGGCAGTAGAGATAGTGCAATGACAGGTCAGTTGATGGGAGTAGAGATAGTCCAATGACAGGTCAGTTGATGGGAGTAGAGAGAGTCCAATCACAGGTCAGTTGATGGGAGTAGAGATAGTCCAATGACAGGTCAGTTGATGGCAGTAGAGATAGTCACTGGTCAGTTGATGGCAGTAGAGATAGTCACAGGTCAGTTGATGGCAGTAGAGATAGTCCACAGGGTCACTTGATGGCAGTAGAGATAGTCACAGTCAGTTGATGGCAGTAGAGATAGTCACTGGGTCAGTTGATGGCAGTAGAGATAGTCACAGGTCAGTTGATGGCAGTAGAGAAGTCACAGGGTCAGTTGATGGCAGCAGAGATAGTCACAGTCAGTTGATGCAGTAGAGATAGTCACAGTCAGTTGATGGCAGTAGACATAGTCACAGGGTCAGTTGATGGCAGTAGAGATAGTCACAGGGTCAGTTGATGGCAGTAGAGATACAGGTCAGTTGATGGCAGTAGAGATAGTCACAGTCAGTTGATGGGAGTAGAGATAATCACAGTCAGTTGATGGCAGTAGAGATAGTCACAGGGTCAGTTGATGGCAGTAGAGATAGTCACTGGGTCAGTTGATGGCAGTAGAGATAGTCACAGGTCAGTTGATGGCAGTAGAGATAGTCACAGGGTCAGTTGATGGGAGTAGAGATAGTCACAGGTCAGTTGATGGCAGTAGAGATAGTCACAGGTCAGTTGATGGCAGTAGAGATAGTCACAGGTCAGTTGATGGCAGTAGAGATAGTCACAGGTCAGTTGATGGCAGTAGGGATAGTCACAGGGTCAGTTGATGGCAGTAGAGATAGTCACAGTCAGTTGATGGCAGTAGAGATAGTCACAGGGTCAGTTGATGGCAGTAGAGATAGTCACAGTCAGTTGATGGCAGTAGAGATAGTCACAGTCAGTTGATGGGAGTAGAGATAGTCAGTCAGTTGATGGCAGTAGAGATAGTCACTGGGTCAGTTGATGGGAGTAGAGATAGTCACTGGTCAGTTGATGGCAGTAGAGATAGTCACAGGGTCAGTTGATGGCAGTAGAGATAGTCACAGTCAGTTGATGGGAGTAGAGATAGTCACAGTCAGTTGATGGGAGTAGAGATAGTCACTGGTCAGTTGATGGCAGTAGAGATAGTCACTGGGTCAGTTGATGGCAGTAGAGATAGTCACTGGGTCAGTTGATGGGAGTGAGATAGTCACAGGGTCAGTTGATGGCAGTAGAGATAGTCACTGGGTCATTACGGCGAAAAAGATTTCGTCCGGCTTTCTCACAGTAGCATCTCATCTATAACAGGAGGGAGGAGAGGGTAACGGTGATGGTAACGGCGGTAGTGATGATGATGACAATGATGGTCAGTTTTTGCCCTTCTAAAGGCACTGGTTTCAGGTGACACACGTGACAACAATCGACAAACTGACATGACACAGTGTGACACAGACACACAGACACACTGACAGTCCTCTGTGACAAAGAAGACGCAAGACACGCAGTGACAACAACAACCCTTGGCTGGTGACGGCCATCAAGGAGAACTTGACCGAGACGTGAACCGGAGAGTTCTGAACATCGTGTTTGTGAACCTGGACATTCAAATCAGCCGACCGGCTGGACGGTCGAGAAACCTCGGTTCCAGAAACACTGGCCTGTCTGGAGGAGAGGGAAGGGAGAGTAGTGGCAGTTTTTCTTCACGTGCAGTGGCGAGGAGCGGCCAGTCACTTCGCCAAAGAAGATGCTGTACAGAAAGGAAAATCCTTCTCAGGACATTTCATGATGGTGGACAATTGTGACAGGAAAACAAACTGTGTTCACTCAGTGTTTGCCACTGTTGCAGTTCTGTGCTTCTGCAATGCTGGGATTTGGATTCCATCGGATGCCGATTGTCGTACTGTGTTTTCTGAGTGGAGTTGTATTCCAGCTTTCATCATTTTTTTGCAAGTTTATTAATAATGCAGAATCCCTTTCCCTCCAACCCTCTCTCTTTTGTATGGGTTAAGAGAACCTAATCACAATAAATCCTTCGTATTCGTCTGTCTGTCTGTCTGTCTGTCTGTGTCTTCTTCTCTCTCTCTCTCTCCTCTTCTCTCTCTCTCTCTCTCTCTCTCTCTCTCTCTCTCTCTCTCTCTCTCTGCTAGAAACACAGAGACCGAATTCTGTTTCTCAGTTTGATTTTTGTCATGTTCAATGCCAACCCGTTCCTTCGTGCTGCTGCTGCTGCTGCTGCTGCGCCATCTCCCCATAACACGGGCGGGGATCGATACACGGCCCCTTCCCTTTCTCCTCAAGTCACTCTGCCTCTGTCCCGCCCTAAGCCCCCCCCCCCCCCCCGCCCCCCCCCCCCCCCCCCCTCGCCCCCTCCTCTCTTCCTGTCCCCAGTCTGTCCCCTACCCCTGTCCCCACCCCTTTTCCTTTTCCTCAGTCCACTGTTCAAAGCTCTCTCCCCTCTTTGTCGCCACCCAGTCCCATCAATCCCCGCTCTCCACACACACACACACACACATACATACTTTCCAGCATCTTCAACGGTCTGATCTAGGATTGTGGGTTTAAAACGACGGACTGACTTTTAAAAATCGCAGCCCAGAGTTCTCTCTCTCTCTCTCTCTCTCTCTCTCTCTCTCCTCTCCTCTCTCTCTCTCTCTCTCTCTCTCTCTCTCTCTCTCTCTCTCTCTCTCTCTCTCTCTCTCCCTCCCTCCCTCTCTCCCTCCTCCTCCCTCCCTCTCTCTCTGCCCTCCTTTTCTCCTTCGACCTCCCTCTGTCTGTCCGTCTCTTTCTCTGCCTCCATCACTCCCTCCCTCCCTCTCTCTCTGTCTGCTCTCTCTCTCTCTTTCTGTCTGTCTGCAGTCTGTCTGTCTGCGTCTTCTCTCTCTCTTCTTCTCCCTCCTCTCTCTTCTCTCCTCTCTCTCTCTCTCTCTCTCTCTCCTCTCTCTCTCTCTTCCTCCTTCTGCAAGGTAATTTGACGAAAGATGACAGGATATAATTATTTGTTATCCGCCTCCTCCCCGTGTTTTCCTTCTCCATTAATGTGTTTGATGTTCCTCCCCGTGTTTTCCTTCTCCATTAATGTGTTTGATATTCCTCCCGCTCGGCAGCGGAAAGTTCCATAATTCAGTCCAGTGTGTACAGTTCTCTCCCTGACCACGCTAGGTGTCGTTTTCACACCTCATTAGCAGGGCCCATCACTCTCGCTGTTTACTCACACCGTCTACCTCCCTCCCTCCTACTTCCCCCCATCCAGCTCCGTAATACCTCTCCATCCACCAGCTCCCCCCCCCCCCCTTCCTTCCTCCTCACCTTTCATTTCGCCTTTTTTTTGCAACAGATGTGCAACTTTTACTCAAAGACCACAAAAAACAACATGCCTTTGATTTGTCATGGTGATCATGATAATGGTGATGGTGGTGATGGTGGTGGTGATGGTGATGGTGATGGTGGTGGTGGTGGTGGTGATGGTGATGGTGGTGGTGATGGTGGTGGTGGTGATGGTGGTGGTGGTGGTGGTGATGGTGATGGTGGTGGTGGTGGTGGTGGTGGTGATGGTGATGGTGGTGGTGATGGTGATGGTGATGGTGATGGTGTGGTGATGATGATGGTGATGGTGGTGGTGGTGATGGTGATGGTGATGGTGGTGGTGGTGGTGGTGATGATGGTGGTGGTGCGGTGGCAATCATGATTATCGAAGATGGCTGGGTAATGGACAACAGAACTAAACCCCACCCCCACACTCCCTCTTTTATCCCCTCCCATCAATCCCACTTTTCACATAGTCTTCCTCGCTTCCTCTTTCCCGTGTCCGAGTAACAGAAGTTCTGCTGACCACCGCGTTCTCCTAAAAGCCAGTGCCACTTCTCCGGGTAAATGGTCAGGTGGATGTCTGACGTCATAATACCCCCAGTAATGCTTCGTCGATAAGAATATGAGCGTTACGTGTTCATTTGGGTGTCTGATCTCACAATACCCCTAGTAATGCTTCGTTGGTAAGAACATGAGCGTTATATGTTCAGGTGGGCCTCTGACCTCATAATACCCCCAGTAATGCTTCGTTGGTAAGAACATGGGCGTTATATGTTCAGGTGGGCGTCTGACCTCATAATACCTACAGCAGAGTGCCTTCTGTTGGATCATCATGCAACATGTTCAGATGGTGTCTGAGGTCCCTGTATCATGAGCAACGCTAAGGCTACATGTTCAGATGGTGTCTGAGGTCCCTGTATCATGAGCAACACTAAGGCTACATGTTCAGATGGTGTCTGAAGTCCCTGTATCATGAGCAGTGTCACATGAACACCAAGGCTGCATACATGTTCAGATGCTGTCTGGTCCCGTAATACCGGAAGTGTCCCGCTGTTCAGCTAGCGTCTGGCCTCACTCCACTACAGCAGTGTCCTGTTTGAGAGACACAAACACTACGTCTGCAGACAGTGTGTGGTGTTGTAAAGTCCATGGCAACGTCTCGCAGTTAGTCTTTATGTAGTAACACGGGTGTTCAGACAGTGTCTGCAGTCATAACGCACTAGGCAATGTCTCATTAACGTGTGTTACGTGTTCACACGGTATCTGATCTCGTAACACACTGGGCAATGTTTCATTTACTAATGCTACATGTTTAGATGGTGTCTGCTCTCATAACATCCAGAGCAAAGTCTTGTTGGTCGGAACACTAATGTTAAATGATCAGATAGTGTCTGGCCTGATAAGACTTGAGTAATGCCCCCCTCCCCCACCCTCCATCCTCACTGTTCGGAACAGTAATGCTTCATTACATGTTCAGGCAGGGTGGTTTCATGATACCCAGAAGAATGCCTCGCTGATCGGAAAACTCATGCCAAATGTTCAGACAGGATTTCATGATACCTAGAGGAATGCCTCACTGATCGGAAAACTCATGCCAAATGTTCAGACAGGATTTCATGATACCTAGAGGAATGCCTCACTGATCGGAAAACTCATGCCAAATGTTCAGACAGTATGACGTTACAATACTGGAGTAATGTCCCACTATTCTGAACACTAATGCTACATGTTCAGACAGTATGACGTACAATACTTGGAGTAATGCCCCACTATTCTGAACACTAATGCTTCATGTTCAGATAGTGTGACCTCAAAACACCAACAGCAATGCCAAAGTTTCAGTTTCAGTTCCAAAGAGGTGTCACTGCGTACGGACTAGTCCATATACGATACACCACATCCGCTAAGTGTCGAGACCACCCACACCACGCATGGTTTAAAACTGATGGATAAATGAATTAGTGACTAAGATGAGAGAATTTAAGAAATGGCTACGACTTAGCAGATGTCTGACCTACGCATTAGCCCAACGCGCTGGTCAGATCGGAACACACGCTGTAAGTTCAGACAGACCCTCGTATCTCGGGCACTAGAAGCCACATATGCCTGGTTGCCGATGATCGGAACACTAAGTCTACATGTTCAGGTGGTATCTAACCTGTTAATGCCCAGAGCAATCTCCTGTTATTAAGGACACTAATCCTACTCGTTCAGACTGCGTCTGAGCACACAATACCCAAGGACTGTATCCCGCTATTCAGTGTTCCAATGCTATACGTTCACATCGTGTCTGACCACACAATACCCCATGCCAGTGCCGCGCTATTCAGAGTTCCAATGCTACATGAGGCCTCCCCGTTCCAAGCAATGTCCTCGCTCCTGCTGCGATTAATCCTCGGTCAACCCGGGGTCTGCAAGTGCTTGTTCTTCTCTCTCTCCCCACACAGGAATCGATGCTTCTTGTCTGCTGTCAATGGTTTTTTTTAACCTGCAGTTGCTGTTGTATCCATCTCCCCCTCCCCCCTTCTCGCTCACTCCTGCCTTCCCCCCTCCTTCACCTCCCATGTCTCCGTACTCTCTCTTTCTTCATCCTTCTTTATTCTGTCTGTCGCTTGAAAACTGGAATCCTTGGTTGGTCTTGCTGTACCCCTGGTTGAACATCCTTGGTTGGTCTTGCTGTACCCCTGGTTGAACAGCGTCCACAAGGTCCTAGCTATCTGTGTTAGTTTCAAAACCCCTGGTTGAACAGCGTCCACAAGGTCCTAGCTATCTAACTGTGTTAGTTTCAAAACCCCTGGTTGAACAGCGTCCACAAGGTCCTAGCTATCTAACTGTGTTAGTTTCAAAACCCCTGGTTGAACAGCGTCCACAAGGTCCTAGCTATCTAACTGTTAGTTTCAAGACTAACATCTAACTGTGACTTGCCATCAGTGGTCCGGTCAGAAGTGCTTAAAGAAAGGAAAATCATCAACAAACATACTGCTTTTAGATGCGTATTGATGTATTATTCTCCTCTGTTCCATGTTTTCCCTCCTTTCCCATCGATTCTTTTCCGACTGTTTCCAGCAAACCGTGGTTTATACACACCGCTCGTTTATGTTGATGCCTTAACCTAGTCCTGCCCCTACCCCTGCCGCCACGGCTCGCCACGCTGAAAGATTCGCTGATATTTCTCCCTGTCACCGGACACTGTTTGGATGTAGATGACAAGACAACGACACGAGACATGCTGAAACAGGTCAACACGAACAGCAACAACAACAAAATGAAACAAATTCATTGATCACAAATTCAATCCTGTTGACGTCTGCATGCACGATTTCCAATGATCACCAAACCAACCACTGTTCCCCACAGTTAGAATGTTACTCAGAGCAACTGTACTTCATTCCCTGCACGAAACAGACTGCCCCAAATGAGCGCTAGTCAATGCAGACGACGTGTGGCAGTAACCTCCATGTCAACGTGGTTTTATGTCCGTACATCAGGGCCTATACAACAAAATAAAAATCGATCCGCTGCGACAGTTAGTTCCCTTGACACATTGCCCACTAATTCTGAAACGCTACCCATTCGCTCCATGAAATTCCCATTACATTCCCAACATTTCTGTTGCCTGTTACACACACACACACACACACACACACACACACACACACACACACACACACACACACACACACACACACACAACTATTTTTTTTAAGTTAGACCTCTATAAAGTTCTTTTTTAATAACATTCCGTACATGTTTTCGTTTCTTGTTACATTCCCTACCGGTTCTCGATTTTTGTCACATCAATCTTTTGCTGTTGTTACATTCTACACACCAATGTAATCCCTCTCCACCTTCTCCTATTAAGATAACGTGAATTCCATTACCGTACGTGCAA
>CM031600.1:100774958-100777458 GCA_018398815.1 Conus ventricosus
GGGGTCGTTTGTTATCAGCCGCATTCATGACCATCACACCCGGCTCGTCCCTCCCTCCCTCCCTCCTCTTCGTAACGTGCAGTTTCGGTCCTTATCGGAACAAGCGGCCTGAACCGCTATAGAAAGCCGTGTTTCTATCGGCGCAGCGAGACGAGACAAGACAAGACAAGACAAGACAAAATTCTTTATTTACGAGGATAATAGATAAGCACTGATGTGCTTTTTTACATCCAGTCCCGCCCTGTGTAGGGTCAACAATATGAAATAAAAGGTAACAAAGGAAGCATGCAAAGTGACTAGAACTACAATACAATAGGGGATTAAAATTTAAAAAGGGGAAGAAGAAGAGAAAAAAAAAGAGAGAGGAGAGAGAGAGAGAGAGAGAGAGAGAGAGAGAGGAGGGGAGAGAGAGAGAGAAGAGAGAGAGAGACGCAGGAGCGAAGGGGAGTGCGGGGTAAGCCTGCAGAGAGAGAGAAGGGGGAGGGAGAGGGGGGGGGAGAGGGGAGGGGGAGAGAGAGAGAGAGAGAGAGAGGAGAGAGAGAGAGAGAGAGGAGAGAGAGAGAGAGGAGAGGGGGGGGGGGAGGAGAGAGAGTGAGGAGCGAAAGAGAGATGGAGAAGAGATGAGAGAAGAGAGAGAGAGAGACGATATTGAGAGAGAGAGGGGGGGGGGGGGGGGGGGAAAAAAGAGGCTGAGTGGCGCGATAAGTGAGCATGTTTAGAACAACGCATCGAAAATTCAAGAGATACAAAACAATCAATTTTGAAACCCGGGGGGGGGGGGAGGTGAGGATAGAAATAAAGCAAATGGAGGTGGGAAATGCCATAAGATAGCCAGTCGCAACGGGGTAGGATAGGATATCATAGGAAAACAACCCCTGCATATCATTCAAGCAGAAACCGTGAGAGACGAGAGAAGAGAGATGAGAGATGGCGAGGAAGAAAGTGAGAAGAGAGTGGAATGAGAAGATGGAGAGAGGAGAGAGGAGAGAGAGAGAGAGAGTCACATAAGATCAAGACAATTGTCGACAGAATGACAGCAGGGCAGTAGGTATAGGACCATCACACACACTAACAACACAACACACACACACACAACACAACATAGTCTCATATAAGACATACTTACTAAACTAATTAACATACATGTGCATTTCAGAGTACAAAAACTTTTCTAAATTAGTCGTACTTACATAAGCCAAGAGGCGTGGTGGTGATTGGGGGTGGATTTATGGCGGGGGAAAGCAAGAAAGGGCACATAAGATGGTTAAAATTAATGGTTTTTTAAAAGGGTTTGATAGGGCATTGGCGTTGTTTGGTTAAATTAGGGGCGAGTTCCATTGACAGGGAATAAATTAGGGTTTAAACTGGATTTGAAAAATTTTCAATTTAGGAACGGGACATGGTTTGGGTAGAGCCCTTTTGGGAAATTTTAGGAGAATTGTGAACTAATGTGGGGGTCCCCTTCCGGGACAAAATTTCTTTTTGAAATTTGACCCCTTTTGTTGTATTCTAATCTCGACTTAAGGGGGAAGAACTTAAATTTCTTTTTTTAGCCCCGAGTCCAGAAGCATGCTTTTTAGGAGGGACTAATTTAAAGGTGCTCGCTTGTGCGGGCTTAACAATGGTTTGAGAGTGTTTGCGTTTGCCATTTCCCTTAGAGTAGTTTCCTTAGTTATTATGATTGAATATGGGGACGGAAAAAAAAGAGCTTGCGTAAATTTGCAGGGTCGGGGGGAAGCTTTTAATTTTGGGAGAGTTGATAAACTTTCTGTGAAAATTTTTTTGCATTTTGGGGGTTTATTTTGAGCTTGCCAACCCCCTATTTTTTATTTTTTGGTTATTCCTGCACTTTGAGGCTTTTTCCCCTGTTCAACGGTTAAATTTTTAAGTGTACGGGAGGGGGGAAAATTTAAGAGGGGATTTTTTTTTTTTTCCCTTTGGTTGTTAAGCAGGGGATTTGGGTTTTTTGAGGGTGAAGCGACTTTGTGATTTAGTTCAGTCTATTTCACGAGATCTTTCGCACTTTTTTGTAAAGTTTGTGCAAGAACAGTAACATCGAATGATTTTTTGTGGATTGTTGTGTCCCCGCAAAAAGTTCACAGGGGGGAAGTGTATTTTGAGGGAGATCATTGTTTGTAAAAATTGGGAATTAAAAAGGGGACCCAAGTTAGAGCCTTGTGGGACGCCATGGGAAAAAGTGTTTAAAATGAAGTGGAAGGTTTTTTTTAAATTTTTTCACACATTTTGCCTATTTGTGAGTGCCCGGGAGTTTGTCACGGGCCCTTTACGACGTTTGCCCAAACGGGGGTGGCGGAATTATTCATTTTTTTGCCCGTCGTTGTTGTCGTAATGGGGCCCTTAAAGGTGGCTTGTGGTGGGGTTTTGCCCTTGGTGTTTTCCCACCCCCCCGTTCGGTTTGCTTTTTTCTCTCTCTCTCCTCAAAATTTCCAACGGGCCCGGGGCAATTCACCCTGAGGTTCACGGGTGGGGGTCCCTTTCT
>CM031600.1:100782458-100804453 GCA_018398815.1 Conus ventricosus
AAAAAGAAAACTTTCGAGAATGAACGAATAAAGGACAACAAGTAAATTGAAACGAGAACTACAAAAGACACATATAAAAAGAAAATGACGAATTCAAAGACAAAACGACAGAAAGACGAATTTCAAAGAACAAAAAAGAAAAAAAGGGGAAATGAAGTTTCAAAGAGAAAAAAAGTACAAAAACGAAGGGGTTTCATAAAGGGGGAAAACAACGACAGAAATGATTTAAAAAAGGACAACAAACGAATTGAAAGAAATTAAAAAGGAAACAAAATTTAAAAGAAACAAAAAGGATTCAAAGGAAAATAGAAGGAAAAAAGGAACGTTAACAAGAGAAACCCCACGACAAAAAACGAAGCAAAAGGGAAAAACAAAAAAAAACGGCATCAAAGAGACAAAAAAAGTCAAAAAGAAGATCAAAAGAGACAAAAAGAATTGAAACTGCTTTATTATAAAGAGAAAATACGACGAAAGAAGTAAAAAAAAGAAACACACGCATTGAAAGGGACGAAAATAAAAAAGACACAATCGTTTGAAAAAAAGTTACATAAAAGAGACAAAAGTCAGAAAGACCATCAAAGAGACAAAGAAATTGAAACGAAGATTTAAAAGGAAAAACAGAATTAAAACGACGATCATAAAGAGAAAACAGACAAAAAAATAAACCCGGTTTTACAAAGAAAAACCAGTAATTAAAAACGAGTTTTTAAAAAGAGACAAAAAAAGTAAGGGGGAAAGGGAAATTTTTAAACAAAAAGAAAACATAGAAGAAATGAACGAATAAAAAGGAAAAAGAATTAAAACAAAGGATCAAAAGAGAAAAAAAGAAATTTAAATTTAAAAACCTACGAGACAAAAACACATTGAAATGACTTTTATTACAAAGAGACACCTACGTAATTAAAACAAACGTTATTTCAAAAGGAAAAATTAGTACATTGAAACTGAACTTTTTATAAAAGGACAACTTTTCGTCATTGAAAGAATTTATTTTCAAGAGACACCTTTGTACTTTGAAATGAACTTTTTTTAAAAGAGACAACTACGTACATTAAAAACAAAACTTATCAAAAAAACAAATTGATTTGAAACTGCTTACTTCAAAGAACAAACTACTTATTAAAACTAATTATCACAAAAACAAAACTACGTACATTAAAAAAAAAACTTTCTAAAAGAACCCCCTCTCAGGAAACAATTTATTAAAAAAGGGCCCACTACAATAAAAACTGAATTATTATCAAAAGGGGGACAACATATCATTGAAACTGAACTTATCATCAAGAGACAACCTCGTACATTAAATTGAACGTTTTCTATCAAGAGACAACATACGTACATTAAAACTAAAAGTTATTTAAAGGGGAACAACATACGTAATTGAAAGAACGTTATCTATAAAAGGGGGAAACACTAGTACATTGAAACAAACGTTATTATCAAAGGACAACCCCAAAAATAATTTACTTTAAAGGACAAATACGAAATTTAAAACTTTTCATAAAAAAGAACAAACAACTAGTACATTGAAACTAAAAAGGGTATCTATAAAAAGAGACAAACTCGTCATTGAAATAAACGTTATCTATCAAAGAGAAAACATAGTACATTGAAACTGAACTTTTATCTTCAAAGGACCATACGTACATTAAAAATGAACGTTATCTTCAAGAGAAAAAAACACTACTAATTAAAACAAAATTTCATCAAAAGACAAACCCCAAAAACCTTTACTTGAAAAAACGAACAAACTATTTAAAAGGAAACCCCTACTACGAAACAACTTATTAAAAGAACAAATACTAAAAGTGAAACTAATTTACATAAAAAAACAACTACTAAAAAAACAGTTATTATCAAGGAAACAACAAGTCCCCCCCAACTAAACTTTACATAAAAGGGAAAACTATAAAAGGAAAACTTATTAAAAAAGGAAACAAGTATTAAAAAGAGACTTAGAACAACTATACAGAACAACTTTTTATAAAGAACAAACTATCGAAACTACGTTTTTACAAGAACAAAAAAACGTACATTGAAACTGACTTTATCTATAAAGAGCAACACTACTCTTTGAAATGAACGTTATCATCAAGAGACAACACTACGTACATTAAAACTGAACTTTATCATAAAAGGGAAAAACTACGTACATTAAAAATGAACTTTATCTATCAAGGAAAAAACATGAATTAAAACGAAGTTATCTAAAAAGGCAAAAAATACGTACATGAAACTGAACTTTATTATCAAAGAGAAAACATAGTACATTGAAACTAAACGTTATCATAAAAGAGCAAAAAATACTACTTAAAAACGAACGTTTCTATAAAGAGACAACATACTAATGAAATAAGAAACTATCAAAAAAACAACTTTTAAAATTGAAACAAACTTACTAAAAAGAAAAAAACTACTACAGAAAATGAACTTACTACAAAAAAACATACGTACATTGAAACTAAAACGTTATTACAAAGAGACACATACGTACATTGAAACTGAACGTTATTATAAAAAGAGAAACACTACGAAATTAAAAAATGAAGTTATCACAAGGACAACATCGTACATTGAAACTGAACGTATCTTAAAAGGACAACATACGTACATTGAAATGAACGTTATCTATCAAAGAGCAACACTACGTACATTAAAAACTGCGTTATCTATAAAAGAGACATACGTAATTGATACTAAGATAAAATCAAAAAACAACTACTACAGAAACTGAACTTAAATCTATCAAAAAACAAACTACAAAAAATGAAATTACTATCAAAGAGAACACACGTACATTGAAATAAAGTTTCTTCAAAAGAAAACCTAGTACATAAAATAAAACGTTATCTATCAAGAGACAACTAGTACATTGAATGAACGTTATCTATCAAAGAAAAAACATACGTACTTTGAATGAACGTTTCTATAAAGAGGAAACATACGTACATTGAAACTGAACGTTTTTATAAAAGAGACAACATACGACTTGAAACTGCGTTATCTATCAAAGAGAAACATAGAATTGAAATGAACGTTATTATCAAAGAGAAAACATAGTCTTTGAAAACTAAATTTATTATCAAAGAGACAACATACGTAATTGAAATGAATTTATCTATCAAGAGAAAAAATAGTACATGAAACTGAACGTATTATCAAAGAACAACAAAACGTCATTAAAAGGAACTTATTTTAAAAAGAAAACTGTAAATTTATAAATTTATTATAAGAAAAAAACCCTCTACAGAAACTACGTTTTTACAAAGAACAAACACTCTTGAATTAAAACGTTATTATCAAGAGACAACCTACTTTCATTGAATAAAAGTTATTATAAAGAGAAACACTCGTCATTGAAACGAACGTTATTATCAAAGGGAAAAACATACGTACATTGAAATAAACGTTATCTATCAAAGAGACAACATAGTACTTTGAAACTGAACGATTATCAAAGAGCAACATAGTCTTGAAACTGAACTTTATCTATCAAAGAGAAAACATAGTACTTGAAAGAACGTTATCTATAAAAGAGACAACATCGTACATTAAAATGAACGTTATCTAAAAAAGGGGAAAACCCTACGTAATTTAAAATGAACGTTATCAAAAAGGGAGACAAACTCGTACATTAAAACTGAACGTTATCTATAAAGAGAAAACATCGTACATTGAAACTGAACGTTATCTATAAAAGAGACAAAACTACGTACATTGAAACGAAGTTTTTATCAAAGAGAAAACATACTAATTGAAACTGAACGTTATCTATAAAAGAGAAAAAACTACGTCTTTGAAATAACTTATTTAAAAAGAGACAAATACGTACATTGAAACTAAAAGTTATCTTCAAAGAACAACTAGTTTTGAAACTGAGTTTTCAAAAGAGACAACATACGAACATTAAAACACTTATTTTAAAAAAAACAATACTAATTAAAAATAACTCAAAAAGAAAAAAACGTACATTAAAGAACTTTCTAAAAAGAACAACTCTACAGAAACTGAATTTTATCTATCAAAAGAAAACATACTTAAATAAAAGTTTTATAAAAAACCCCTACTTAAAATAAACGTTATCTATAAAGAGAAAACATACGTACTTTAAAAATGAACGTTATCTATCAAAGAGACAACATACGTACTTGAAACTGAAGTTATCTATCAAGAGACAACTTTTGTAATTTGAAATGAACTTTATCTATCAAAGAGAAAACAATAGAAATTTAAAATGAAGTTATCTATCAAAGAGAACACTACGTACTTTGAAATAAAATTTTATCAAAGACAACATCGTCATTGAAATGAAGTTATCTTTTCAAAGAGAAAAACTAGTACATTGAACTGAGTTTTTTAAACAAAAGCAAAATTTCGTACATAAAACAACTTACTAAAAGAAACAAACTATACAGAAAAAACGTTACTTAAAGGGCCCAAATTACATTGAAACCCAAACTTTACATAAAAGAAACTACTCATTGAAATGACTTTTCTATCAAGAGACAACACTACGAAATTAAAACTGAACTTTACTATAAAAGGGGACAAAAAAGTACATTGAAACTGAACGTTATCTAAAAAGAGACAACACTAGTACATTGAAATGACGTTATCTATCAAGAGAAAAACACTTTACATTGAAATGAACTTTTTCATAAGAGAAAACACTCTACATTGAAATAAACGTTTCTATCAAAGAGACAACATACGTAATTGAACTGAACGTTATCTACAAAGAGAAAACACTACGTACAAAAAACTGACGTTATCTATCAAAGAGACAACATAGTACATTGAAACTGAAGTTTTTATCAAGAGAAACATAGTAATTAAAAAGGGAACGTTATTATCAAAGAGACAAAAATAGTACTTTGAAACGAATTTTATTTTCCCCAAAGAGAAAACCTAGTACTTTAAAACTGAAGTTATCTATCAAAGAGAAAACACAGTACATTGAAATGAAATTTATTTAAAAGGAAAAATACGTACTTAAAACTGAATTATTATCAAAGGAAAACACAGTACTTTTGAAAACGAACGTTTTTCAAAGAGACAAACTACGTCATTGAAATGAACGTTATTATCAAAGAGAAACACTCGTACATGAAACTAAAGTTATTTCAAAGAGCAAAAATGTACATTAAACTAAACTTTATTATCAAAGGGGACAACACTTTTAATTAAAAACTAACTTTTTAAAAGAAAAACCCCGAATTAAAACTAATTTTTTCCAAAAGACAACTACGTACTTTAAAACGAAGTTTTTTTAAAAGGAAACCCTATACAGAAACAACTTTACATAAAAGGGAACCCTACTACAGAAAAAAGTTTTTATAAGAGACAAAAAACTCTTAATTTGACGTTACTATCAAAGAGCAACATAGTACATTGAAATGAACGTTATCTACAAAGAAAAAATACGTACATTGAAACTGAACGTTTTCTATCAAAGAGAAAAACATACGTACATTGGAAACTGAACGTTATTAAAAAGAGACAACTAGTACATTGAAACTAAACGTTATCTTCAAAGAGAAAAACATACTTAAATTGAATTAACTTTTTAAAAAAAGGGACAAAAAGTACATTAAAAAAACTACTATAAAGAGAAACACTGTACATTAAAATGAACGTTATTATCAAAGGAAAAACGTCATTGAAACTGAACGTTATCTATCAAAGAGAAAAACATACTACATTGAAACTAAACTTTATCTATCAAAGGCAAAAATTTACATTGAAATGAACGTTATCTATCAAAGAGAAAAAATACGTACTGAAACTAAACGTTATCTATCAAAGAGAAAACATCGTACATTGAAAATGAACGTTATCTATCAAAGAGCAACATCGTACATTGAAATGAACGTTATCTATAAAAGAGACAACATACTAATTGAAATGAACTTTATCTATCAAAGAGAAAACACTAGTACATTAAAAGGGTTATCATAAAAACCCCTTTGCATTGAAATATCGTTTTCATAAAAAGAAAAACTCTACAGAATGACTTTTACTACCCAAAGGACAAATAAGTACATTGAAACTGAAACTTTTCTATCAAAGAGACAACAAAAGTACATTGAAAATGAACGTTTCTTAAAAGAGAAAAAATACGTACTTGAAATGAACGTTATCTATAAAAGAGACAACAAGTACATTGAAATGAACGTTATCTATAAAAGAGAAAACATGTACTTTGAAATGAACGTTATCTATAAAAGGGAAAACAAAGTACTTTGAAATAAAGTTATTATCAAAGAACAACATAGTACATTAAAAAATAAAGTTATCTATCAAAGAGAAAAAATCGTACATTAAAACGAACGTTTCATCAAGAGCAACCTACAAATTTTGAAAGGGGATCTATAAAAGAGACACTACAAATTGAAACTGAACGTTTCTTAAAAGGACAACATCCCAATTAAAATGCTTATTTTAAAAGAAAAAACACTCAAAATTGAAATAAGAACACAAAGAAAAAAACGTATTTAAAAGAACATCTAAAAAAAGGGGAAACCGTACTTTAAAACAAGCCCTAAAAAGAACAACTAACAGAAAAAACTTTTCTTTTAAAAGGAAACCCTTTTAATAAAAGAATTACAAATAAAAGGAAAAATACAAATTTAAAACAACGTTTTTACAAGGGCACACCCCCGTAATTAAAACTAACGTATCTTAAAAGAGACAACACTGTAATTAAAATAAACGTTATTTAAAAGAAAACCCTTGGGACATTGAAACTGAACGTTTTTCTATAAAAGGCAACATACGTACATTGAAACTGAACGTTTCTATAAAGAGAAAACCTTACGTAATTAAAATGAAGTTATTTCAAAGAGAAAACACACGTACTTAAAACTGAACTTTATCTATCAAAGGAAAACCTCGTAATTGAAATGAACGTTATTAAAAAAGAGACAAAAATAGTAATTGAAACTAAAACTTACTATCAAAGAGAAAAACATACGTACTTTGAAATGAACGTTATCAAAAAAAAAGGACAACACTCGACTTGAAATAAAGTTATCTATCAAAGAGACAACACTGTACATTGAAACTGAACGTTACATCAAAGGACAACATGTACTTGAAACGGAACGTTATTATCAAAGAGAAACATAGTACTTTGAAACTGGTATCATCAAAAGACAACAACGTACATTAAAAAAGAACGTTATCTATCAAAGAGAAAAATACGTACATTGAAACGACGTTATCTATCAAAAGACAACACACGTACATAAAATGAACGTTATTATCAAAGGGGACAACATACGTACATTGAAAATAAACGTTTTTTATAAAAGGGAGCAAAAATAGAAAAACTGAACTTATCTATAAAGCAACACTATACATTGAAACTGAGTTATTATCAAAGAGAAACATACGTACTTGAACTAAACGTTATCTTTAAAAGAGACAAAATAGAAAATTGAAAAAAAAGTTATTATCAAAGAACAAAAAATACGTACATTAAAACTGCTTTATCTATAAAAGAGAAAATACGTACATTAAAACTAAAGTTATCTATCAAAGAGACAAATCGTCATTGAAACTAAACGTTATCAAAAAAAGGACAACTATTTAATTAAAACTGAATTACTAAAAAGAAAACCCTATACAGAAAAAAATTTTACTATAAAAGGAAAACACTGTACATTGAAATGAACGTTATCTATCAAAGAGAAACTATTTACATTGAAACTGAACGTTATTTTCAAGAGAAACATACGTACTTTGAAACTGAACGTTATTTTCAAAGAGACAACATACGTACATTAAAACTGAACTTTATCTATCAAGGACAACATACGTACATTGAAACTAAACGTTTCTATAAAAGGGGAAACAACGTACATTGAAACTGAACGTTATTTAAAGAACAAAACTCGTACATTGAAACTAAAATTTTTATCAAGAGACAACACTACGTACATTGAAAACGAACTTTATTATAAAAGGACAACATACGTACATTAAAATAAACGTTTCTAAAAAAAGAGACAAACTCGTACATTAAAAACTAAACGTTATCTATAAAAAGAGAAAAAACCATCGTACATGAAACTAACGTTATTATAAAAGGAAAAACATGTACTTAAAAACGAACTTTTATCTATCAAGGGGGGGGGGGTGTTTGAAACAAAAAGGGGGGGGGACAACACTACTTTACATTAAAACTAAACGTTATCTATCAAGAGACAACATACGTACATTAAAAATGAACGTTATCTATAAAGAGACAAAACTACGACATTAAAAAATAAACGTTATCTATCAAGGACAACACAGTACATTGAACTGAACGTTATCTATAAAAGAGAAAAACCTTACTTTGAAACTGAAGTTATCTATAAAAGGGAAACACTACGTACTTGAAACTGAACGTTTCTATCAAAGAGGAAACCTACGTACTTTGAAATAAACGTTATTATCAAAGAGAAAAACATAGTACATTGAAACGAACGTTATCTATAAAAGAGCAACATCGTACTTGAAATGAACGAATCTATAAAAGGGAAACACTCGTACATTGAAATGAACGTTTTATAAAAGAGACAACATCCCCTACTTTGAAATAAACGTTATCTATAAAAGGAAAACATACGTACATTGAAATGAACGTTATTATAAAAGGACAAATCGTACATTGAAATGAACGTTATCATCAAAGAGAAACAATATTTTTTTAATTGAAACTGAACGTTATCTATCAAAAGACAACATACGTACATGAAACTGAACGTTATCTATCAAAGAGACAACACTACGTACATTGAAACTGAACGTTATCTATCAAAGAGACAACATACGTACATTGAAACTGAACGTTATCTATCAAAGAGACAACACTACGTACATTGAAATGAACGTTATCTATCAAAAGAACAACTACGTACATTGAAACTGAACGTTATCTATCAAAGAGACAACATACGTACATTGAAACTGAACGTTATCTATCAAAGAGACAACACTACGTACATTGAAACTGAACGTATTATCAAAGAGACAACACTACGTACATTGAAACTGAACGTTATCTATCAAAGAGACAACACTAGTACATTGAAACTGAACGTTATCTATCAAGAGACAACACTACGTACATTGAAACTGAACGTTATCTATCAAAGAGACAACACTACGTACATTGAAACTGAACGTTATCTATCAAAGAGACAACACTACGTACATTGAAACTGAACGTTATCTATCAAAGAGACAACACTACGTACATTGAAACTGAACGTTATCTATCAAAGAGACAACACTACGTACATTGAAATGAACGTTATCTATCAAAGAGACAACACTACGTACATTGAAAACTGAACGTTATCTATCAAAGAGACAACACTACGTACATTGAAACTGAACGTTATCTATCAAAGAGACAACACTACGTACATTGAAACTGAACGTTATCTATCAAAGAGACAACAACTACGTACATTGAAACTGAACGTTATCTATCAAAGAGACAAACACTACGTACATTGAAACTGAACGTTATCCTATCAAAGAGACAAACACTACGTACATTGAAAACTGAACGTTATTCATCATAAGAGACAACACTACGTACATTGAAACTGAACGTTATCTATCAAAGAGACAACACTACGTACATTGAAACTGAACGTTATCTATCAAAGAGACAACACTACGTACATTGAAACTGAACGTTATCTATCAAAGAGACAACACTACGTACATTGAAACTGAACGTTATCTATCAAAGAGACAACACTACGTACATTGAAACTGAACGTTATCTATCAAAGAGACAACACTACGTACATTGAAACTGAACGTTATCTATCAAAGAGACAACACTACGTACATTGAAACTGAACGTATCTATCAAAGGACAACACTACGTACATTGAAACTGAACGTTATCTATCAAAGAGACAACACTACGTACATTGAAACTGAACGTTATCTATCAAAGAGACAACACTACGTACATTGAAACTGAACGTTATCTATCAAGAGACAACACTACGTACATGAAACTGAACGTTATCTATCAAAGAGACAACACTACGTACATGAAACTGAACGTTATCTATCAAAGAGACAACACTACGTACATTGAAACTGAACGTTATCTATCAAAGAGACAAACAATACGTACATTGAAACTGAACGTTATCTATCAAAGAGACAACAATACGTACATTGAAACTGAACGTTATCTATCAAAGAGACAACAATACGTACATTGAACTGAACGTTATCTATCAAAGAGACAACACTACGTACATTGAAACTGAACGTTATACTATCAAAGAGACAACACTACGTACATTGAAACTGAACGTTATCTATCAAAGAGACAACACTACGTACATTGAAACTGAACGTTATCTATCAAAGAGACAACACTACGTACATTGAAACTGAACGTTATCTATCAAAGAGACAACACTACGTACATTGAAACTGAACGTTATCTATCAAAGAGACAACATACGTACATTGAAACTGAACGTTATCTATCAAAGAGACAACAATACGTACATTGAAACTGAACGTTATCTATCAAAGAGACAAACAATACGTACATTGAAACTGAACGTTATCTATCAAAGGACAACAAGTACATGAAACTGACCGTTATCTATCAAAGAGACAACAATACGTACATTGAAACTGAACGTTTCTATCAAGAGACAACACTACGTACATTGAAAACTGAAACGTTATCTATCAAAGAGACAAACAGTACATTGAAATGAACGTTATCTATCAAAGAGACAACACTAGTACATGAAATGAACGTTATCTATCAAAGAGACAACAATACGTACATTGAAACTGAACGTTATCTATCAAAGAGACAACAATACGTACATTAAACTGACGTATCTATCAAAGGAAACACTACGTACATGAAACTGAACGTATCTATCAAAGAGACAACATACGTAATTGAACGAACGTATCTATCAAAGAGAAACACTGTAATGAAATGAAGTATCTATCAAAGAGAAACATACGTACTTGAACTGACGTTTTCTTCAAGAAAAATCGTATTGAAAATAAACGTTTCTACAAAGAGACAACATGTACATGAAACTGAACGTTTCTTCAAGGACACATACGAATTGAAACGAACGTTATCTATAAAGAGACAACATACGTACATTGAAGAACGTTATTATAAAGAGAAACATACTACATTGAAATGAACGTTTCTTCAAGAGAAAACTACGTACATTGAAACTGAACGTTATCTACAAAGGACAACATCGTACTTTGAAATGAACGTTATTTCAAGAGAAACACTACGTCTTGAACTGAACTATCTATCAAAGAGACACATCGTACATTGAAATAGTATCTATCAAAGAGACAACATACGTCATGAAACTGACGTTATCTATAAAGAGAAAACATACGTACATTGAACTGACGTATCTATCAAAGGACACATACTACTTGAATGAACGTTATCTATCAAGAGACAACAATAGTACATGAAACTGACGTATTATCAAAGACAACATACGTCATTGAAATGACTATCTATCAAAGAGCAAATCGTACATTGAAATGACTTATCTAAAAAGACAACATACGTACATTGAACTGAACGTTTCTATCAAAGAGACAACATACGTACATTGAAAATGAAGTTTCTTCAAGAGCAACATCGTACATTGAAATGACGTTATTATCAAGAGAAAACATAGTAATTGAAGAAGTTTTATCAAAGAAAAACAATACGTACATGAACGAACGTTATCTTCAAAGAAAAAAATAGTACATGAAATGAACGTTATTTCAAGAGCAACTTCGTACATGAAACTGAATTACTATCAAAGAGACAACACTAGTACATTGAATGAACGTTATCTATCAAAGAGACAACATAGTACATTGAAACTGAACGTTCTATCAAAGAACAACCTACGTACATTGAATGAACGTTTCATCAAGAGACACATAGTACATTGAAATGAACGTTACTATAAGGACAACATAGTCATTGAACTGAACGTTATCTATCAAGGACAACATGTACTAACTAACTTTCTTCAAGAGACAACATAGTCATTGAAACTGCGTTATTATCAAAGGACAAATACGTACATTGAAATGAAGTTTCTTCAAGAGACAAATACGTACTTGAAATGACGTTATCTATCAAAGAGACAACATACGTACATGAAACTGAACGTTATCTATCAAGAGACACATACGTAATTGAACTGACGTTATCTACAAAGAGACAAAATACGTCATTGAAATGACGTTATCTATCAAAGGACAACATAGTACATTGAAACTGACTTATCTATCAAAGGACAACATCTCTTGAAACTGAACGTTTTATCAAGAGACAAAAGTAATGAAACAACGTTTCTACAAGAGCACATACTACATTGAACTGACGTTATCTTCAAAGAGACACATCGTACATTGAAACTGAACGTTATCTATCAAAGGAAAACACGTACATTGAAATGAACGTTATCTATCAAGAGACAAACTACGTACATTGAAAACGACGTTATCTATCAAGACAACACTGTACATTGAAACTGACGTTATCTATCAAGAGACAACACTAGTACATGAACTGACGTTTCTACAAGAGACAACTAGTACATGAAATGAACGTTACTATAAAAGGGGACAACACTACGTACATTGAACGAAGTTATCATCAAAGAGACAACATAGTACATTGAATGACGTTATCTATCAAAGAGACACATACGTAATTGAAAGAACGTTTCTATCAAGAGACAACTACGTACATTAAAAACTGAATTTCTATCAAGAGACAACATCGTACATGAACTGAACGTTATCTATCAAAGAGCAACATAGAATTGAAACTGAACTTTATCTATCAAGAGACACATACGTAATTGAACTGAACGTTATCTATCAAAGAGACAACACTACGTAATTTAAAACGATATCATCAAAGGACAACACTACGTCATTGAATGAACGTTATCTATCAAAGGGACAACATACGTCATTGAAATAAAGTTTCTATCAAAGAGACAACATGTCATGAATGAACGTATTATCAAAGAGACAAAACGTACATGAAACTGAACGTTATCTTCAAAGAGACAAATACTACATTGAACTGAACGTTATTACAAAGAGACAACACTAGACATTGAAGAAGTTTCTATCAAAGAGACAACTACGTACATTGAAAGAACGTTATCTACAAGAGACAACATAGTACATTGAACTAAACGTTATCTATCAAAGACACATACGTACATTGAAAGAACGTTATCATCAAAGAGACAACAATACGTACATTGAATAAACGTTATCTATCAAGAGAAACAAGTACATGAAATGAACGTTTCATCAAAGAGAAATACGTACATTGAAACTGACGTTATCTTCAAGAGCAAACTACGACATTGAAACTGAACGTTTTATCAAAGAGACAACCTAGTACATTGAAATGAACGTTATCTATCAAGGACACACTAGTACATTGAAACTGAACGTTATCTATCAAAGAGAAAAAACGTAATTGAAATGAACGTTATCTTCAAGAGACAACATAGACATTGAAATGAACGTTTCATCAAAGGACAAACTACGTACATTGAAAATGAACGTTTTATCAAGAGACACACTACGTACATGAAAGACGTATCTTCAAGAGACACAACGTACTGAACTGAACGTTATTATCAAAGAGACAACATCGAATTGAAACTGAACGTTATCTATCGAGACCATACGACATTGAAACGAAGTTATTTCAAAGGGGAACATAGTACTTGAACTGAACGTTATCTATCAAAGACACATACGTACATTGAAACTGAACGTTATCTATCAAGAGACAAAAGTACATTGAAACTGAACGTTATCTATCAAGGACAACATACGTAATTGAAATACGTTATTACAAAGGACAACAACGTAATTGAATGAAGTTTCTATCAAAGACAACATACGTAATTGAACTGACGTTATTATCAAGAGAACATAGTACATGAAATGACTTATTATCAAAGAGACAACATGTACATTGAAACTGAACGTTTCTATAAAGAGACAAATACGTCATTGAAACTAAACGTTATCTATCAAAGGACAACATAGTACATTGAAACTGAACGTTATTATCAAAGAGAAAACATAGTACATTGAAGAACGTTATTATCAAAGAGCAACATACGTACATTGAACTGAACGTATTATAAAAGGCAACACTACGTACATTGAACTAAACGTTATCTATCAAGAGACACATCGTACATGAATGAACGTTATCTTCAAGAGCAACATAGACATTGAATGAAGTTATCTATAAAGAAAAATACGAATGAATGAACGTATTATCAAGGACACATAGTCTTGAACTAAACGTTATTATCAAGAGCAAAATACGTACATTGAAACTGAAGTTCTATCAAAGAGACAACTCGTACATTGAAATGAACGTTATCTATCAAAGAGACAATACGTACATTGAAATGAACGTTATTATCAAAGAGACAACATACTACATGAATGAAGTTTCTATCAAAGAGAACAAACGTATTGAATGAACTTATCTATCAAGAGACAAAAAGTACATTGAATGAACGTTATCTATCAAGAGACACATAGTAATTGAATGAACGTTATTATAAAGAGACAACATACGTACATGAAATGAACGTTATTATCAAGAGACAATTCGTACATGAAATGAACGTTATTTCAAAGAGCAAATACGTACTTGAACTGAACGTTTTATCAAAGAGACAACATACATTGAAACTGAACGTTATCTATCAAAGAGACAACTGTACTGAAAAGAACGTTATTATCAAAGAGACAACAAAAAACTTTAAATGAACGTTATCTTCAAGGACAAATACGTACATTGAAACTGAAGTTATCTATCAAAGAGACAACATTGACATTGAAACTGAAGTTATTAAAGAGAAACAACGTACATTGAATGAACGTTTTCTTAAAGAGACAAAAGTCATTGAAATGACGTTATCTATAAGAGACAACATACGTAATTGAACTGAACGTTATTATCAAAGACAACATAGAAATGAAATGAACGTTTTAAAGAGAACATCGTACATTGAAACTGAACGTTCTTCAAAGAGCACATAGTACATTGAAACTAAGTTATCTATCAAGGACAACATAGTACATGAACTGAAGTTATCTATCAAGAGACAACATATACATTGAAACAACGTTATCATCAAGGACAACACACGTCATGAAACTAAACGTTATCTATCAAAGAGACAACATACGTAATTGAAACTGAACGTTTATCAAGAGACAACATACGTACATTGAAACTGAACGTTATCTATCAAAGGGGACAACAATACGTACATTAAAAACTGAACGTTATCTATCAAAGAGACAAACATACGTACATTAAAAACTGAACGTTACATCAAGAGACAAACATACTTTACATGAAACTGAACGTTATCTATCAAGAGACAACATCGTACATGAAACTGAAACGTTATCTATAAAAGGGAGACAAAAATAGTACATTGAAATGAACGTTATCTATCAAAGGACAACACTACGTACTTTGAAATGAAACGTTATCTATCAAAGAGGACAACACTACGTACATTGAAACTGAACTTTATCTATCAAAGAGACAACATACGTACATTGAAACTGAACGTTATCTATCAAAGAGACAACAATACGTACATTGAAACTGAACGTTATCTATCAAAGAGAAAAACAATACGTACATTGAAAACTGAACGTTATCTTCAAAGGACAACATACGTACATTAAAAACTGAACGTTATCTATAAAAGAGACAAAAATACGTACTTTGAACTGAACGTTATCTATCAAAAGACAAAAATACGTACATTAAATGAACGTTATCTATCAAAGAGAAAAATACGTACTGAAACTGAACTACTAATCAAAGAGACAACAATACGTACTTTGAAACTGAAGTTATTATCAAGAGACAACATCGTAATTGAAACTAAACTTTATCTATCAAAGAGACAACAATACGTACATTGAACTGAACGTTATCTATCAAGAGCAACATACGTACATTAAAACTACGTTATCTATCAAAGAGACAACAATACGTACATTGAAACTGAACGTTATCTATCAAAGAGACAACTACGTAATGAAACTAAACGTTATCTATCAAGAGACAACAAAGTACATTGAAACTAAACGTTATCTATCAAAGAACAACACTACGACTTGAACTGAAGTTATCTATCAAAGAGGAAAAAAATACTACATTTTGAAAACTGAAGTAAAAAAAAAAAAAAAAAAAAAAAAAAAAAAAAAAAAAAAAAAAAAAAAAAAAAAAAAAAAAAAAAAAAAAAAAAAAAAAAAAAAAAAAAAAAAAAAAAAAAAAAAAAAAAAAAAAAAAAAAAAAAAAAAAAAAAAAAAAAAAAAAAAAAAAAAAAAAAAAAAAAAAAAAAAAAAAAAAAAAAAAAAAAAAAAAAAAAAAAAAAAAAAAAAAAAAAAAAAAAAAAAAAAAAAAAAAAAAAAAAAAAAAAAAAAAAAAAAAAAAAAAAAAAAAAAAAAAAAAAAAAAAAAAAAAAAAAAAAAAAAAAAAAAAAAAAAAAAAAAAAAAAAAAAAAAAAAAAAAAAAAAAAAAAAAAAAAAAAAAAAAAAAAAAAAAAAAAAAAAAAAAAAAAAAAAAAAAAAAAAAAAAAAAAAAAAAAAAAAAAAAAAAAAAAAAAAAAAAAAAAAAAAAAAAAAAAAAAAAAAAAAAAAAAAAAAAAAAAAAAAAAAAAAAAAAAAAAAAAAAAAAAAAAAAAAAAAAAAAAAAAAAAAAAAAAAAAAAAAAAAAAAAAAAAAAAAAAAAAAAAAAAAAAAAAAAAAAAAAAAAAAAAAAAAAAAAAAAAAAAAAAAAAAAAAAAAAAAAAAAAAAAAAAAAAAAAAAAAAAAAAAAAAAAAAAAAAAAAAAAAAAAAAAAAAAAAAAAAAAAAAAAAAAAAAAAAAAAAAAAAAAAAAAAAAAAAAAAAAAAAAAAAAAAAAAAAAAAAAAAAAAAAAAAAAAAAAAAAAAAAAAAAAAAAAAAAAAAAAAAAAAAAAAAAAAAAAAAAAAAAAAAAAAAAAAAAAAAAAAAAAAAAAAAAAAAAAAAAAAAAAAAAAAAAAAAAAAAAAAAAAAAAAAAAAAAAAAAAAAAAAAAAAAAAAAAAAAAAAAAAAAAAAAAAAAAAAAAAAAAAAAAAAAAAAAAAAAAAAAAAAAAAAAAAAAAAAAAAAAAAAAAAAAAAAAAAAAAAAAAAAAAAAAAAAAAAAAAAAAAAAAAAAAAAAAAAAAAAAAAAAAAAAAAAAAAAAAAAAAAAAAAAAAAAAAAAAAAAAAAAAAAAAAAAAAAAAAAAAAAAAAAAAAAAAAAAAAAAAAAAAAAAAAAAAAAAAAAAAAAAAAAAAAAAAAAAAAAAAAAAAAAAAAAAAAAAAAAAAAAAAAAAAAAAAAAAAAAAAAAAAAAAAAAAAAAAAAAAAAAAAAAAAAAAAAAAAAAAAAAAAAAAAAAAAAAAAAAAAAAAAAAAAAAAAAAAAAAAAAAAAAAAAAAACCTTAAAGGGAAAACGTAATTAAAATGAACTTTATCTATAAAAGAGACAAAATACGTACATTGAAATGAACGTTATCTATAAAAAGAGACAACACTAGTACTTTAAAACTGAACGTTATCTATCAAAGAGACAACCTACGTACATTGAAACTGAATTTATCTATAAAAGAGAAAACAATATTTTACATTGAAACTGAACGTTATCTATAAAAAGAGACAAAAATTAGTACATTAAAAAATGACGTTATCTATCAAAGAGCAAAAATACGTTTTTGAAACTAAAACTTATCTTCAAAGAGACAAAAAATAGTACATGAAAGGGAACGTTATCTATCAAAGAGACAAAACTAGTACATTTAAACTAAACGTTTTATCCAGGGAACTGTACGAACCTATGACAAAAAGAGCAAAATACGTACATTAAAAATGCGTTTATATCCAGTGGAACTGTAAAACCCTACTGACAAAAAAGAGACAACATACGTACTTTGAAACAAAACGTTATCTTCCGTGGAAAACGTCGCCCTACGACAAAAAGAGACAACAATACGTACTTTTGAAATGAAGTTATTATCCAGGGGAACTGTAAAACTACTGACAAAAGAGACAACAATACGTCTTTGAAATAAAAGTTATTATCAGTGGAACTGTACGAACCTCTGTCATAACACTAAAGGTCCCCCGTTAAAAGTCTGTCATACGTGGTATTAATGTTCTGAAAAAAAACAGCCCCTATGGTCGTGTCTGTGTCTTTCTATCGATTTGCCGCTTTGCGTGCGCTGAGTGTGTGTGTTGGTGTGGGGGGGGGGGGGGGGGGGGATGAGAAGTAAAGTAGATGTCTATTTTTCATCCCGGTTTTTTCTCAAACCTGTTTCCCTTTTCCCCTGAGGCCCCCGGGAAATGGATACAGTCCCGGGTCAATGTGCTTTCCTGGAGAGAGGAGGGGGGGACCGGGGAGGGAGGGGAGGGGGAGGGGGGAGGGGCGAAGGGCACGGGGTGTGAGGGGGGGGAGGGGAGGGCGGGTTGGATCCGGACCGGGGAGGGGGGCGAACCGGTCACGTAGAAAAGGGAAGCAAGGGAAGAATCCCGCAACGACACCCCTTGGAGGGTCTGCCCTGCCCTGAGACACTTCACCGACACAGGGCGGGAGGGTCTTAAAGGGAGTTCCGAGTGCAGACTCCCGGTACCCCTCCACCCCCCATGCCCTTGACTTAGGGGTGTGGGGATGGAAGGGCCAGTCGGTCTTGGAGATTTGGCGAGTGCCAGACTTCTGGTGTCTGTCCCCATGGTTCAACTGATGACGTCTCACAGGTGATGCGCGGTCTCGCGGGGATCTGTGTTGTTTTTGATAGTCTCTAAAAGCAGACACGGTATGTTTAAACACTCCCGTGTAGAGCAGGTGGAAAGCGATGCCTTCTCTTCTCCCCTCATCTCTGCCTGTTTCCCCTCCCCTCCGCTCTTGGACAAAAAAAAAAAGGAAAAAAAACAAGAGACAAGGGGAAAGTTTTCCCCAGTCATTACTATGTGTGCTGAGCCACTCACACGGGGCCACAAAGGGAAAATTCTCCGAGTCATTTCTATGTGATAGTGAGCCACTCACCGGGGCCAAGGGAAATTCCCGATTTATATGAGATGCGAGCCACCCCCCTGGGCCACAGGAAAATTTCCGAGTCTTACATGTGATAGTGAGCCACCAACATGGGCCCCAAGGAAAGTTCTCCGAGTCATTATAGATGATAGTGAGCCCCCACACGGGGCCCTTTTAGGGTGTCCCTCAAGACATAGAAAAAAATCCCGTCCAAAAAAAACAAGAAACCGACGGATTTACTTTAGAAAAAAATAGACAGGAGCTTTCTAAAGTAAAGTTTTCAGCGAAAAAAAAAGAAGAAAAAAAAGTATTTTATAAAACTGCATGCAGGAGGGGAAAAAATTAATTTCTTCAACAAAGACAGAGGAATGGGCCACAAAGGCAAGAAATACAATGGTCGACATCACAGCGAAATAAAATCACGATATAAAGTCAGCAAGGAGAATGAGAGAAAGGAAATGAACAGGATTGCTAGATGGCGATATACAGCGAGCAATGAAAGATTTCCCGGCGTCTCAGAAGGAACAAAACAAAAGGTAAATTTTAAAAAAACAAAACAAACCAAATCTAAACCAGAAGGAACAAAACAAAAGGTAAATTTTAAAAAAAAAAAAATCTAAAGCAGAAGGAACAAAACAAAAGGTCAATTAAAACAAAACAAAATCTAAAGCAGAAGGAACAAAACAAAAGGTCAATTTAAAAAAACAAAAACAAAACCTAAAGCAGAAGGAAAAAATGGATTAAAGGGGGGAGGAGGTGGGAAGAGAAAAACAGAGCAAGATGGAAAGAGAGAAAATGGATTAAAGAAAATTATCCGGACACAGAATTAGTGGGTGGACAGGTGACTGGTAAGACTGGCGATGAAACACGAACGAACACACACACACACACACACGCGCGCGCGCGCTCAGAGAGGGAGAGAGAGACGACAGACAGAGAAGAGAGGCAGAGAGAGAGAGGGCATTGACAGAGGCAGAGACAGGTGGGGTGAGAGACAGACAGACAGACAGAGATGGAGAGAGATCCTGTAAAATATATAAAAACTGGAGTGGCTTTTCAAAGACGAAACAAGCCAACATCCCCCTTTTCCCAGCAGTCTCCAGTCCACCCCTCTCTGCCCCCCCCCCTCTCTCTCTCTCTCTCTCTCTCTCTCTCTCTCTCTCTCTCTCTCTCTCTCTCTCCTGCCTCCCTTTTCCCATCCCTACCCCTCATCATCTCAACACGGGTTGCTCTTTTTGTGGAACAGCAAAACAATACCTTCCTTGTTCTTCACAGAGTTTGGTTGTTCAGTTAATTCAAACGCTTTCACACACCTGTGTATGCCATAGTATTTACACACACACACACACACACACACACACACACACACACACACACACGCGCCCTGAACAGAGAGTGAGAGTGAGAAAGAGGAAGAGGGGGAAGTGACAGACAGACAGGCAGACAGACAGACAGAGGCAGAGACAAAATGATGATGAAACCGCAGCAAAGGCAAAACGAGATGTATCCTACTGTAAATTGTAAATGTCTGTTATCAACCCAGCAGAACTGCACGAATTTCCTGCCCTAA
The DNA here is from genome assembly GCA_018398815.1 of Conus ventricosus. Lineage (NCBI taxonomy): Eukaryota > Metazoa > Mollusca > Gastropoda > Neogastropoda > Conidae > Conus > Conus ventricosus. Next base: position 100,803,175 of record CM031600.1, read on the forward strand.
CACTGAAGGTCACTAGTTTAAAGTCTGTCAAACCTTTGTATCAATGTGTTCAGCATGTGGTATATGGGCAAGCTTGGAGCATCCTTTTGGGGGATGTTTCCTTGTTTGTTCTGTGTGCTCTGTGCTGTCATGTCTGCTAGACGATTCGGTGTCGCAAGCAGCATTCCTTTGAAGAACTGATTATGGTTTCTTGTGGGAGCAAGAGTTACCGTACTTGTTTACTGTTCTTTGTATCAATGTTCTCATGGAAACGGCACCTAGGCGTCACATCTGTATCCTTCTATCCTGTATGAACGCGTGCTGCCATGAAGCGTGTGCGTTAAGGGGGTAGGTGGGAGGTAGGGTAGATGGCCCATCTCTCAATACGTCATGTTTGATCAGGAATTTGTCTTCAACACCTGTTTCCCTTCCCACTGGGTCCCGAGAGCGCCGTGAACTGAATACAGCCCAGGGGCAATGTACTTGCCTGTAAGAGCAGGGGAGGGGAGGGTAGTGGACAGGAAGGGGCGAGGGGCGGGGAGGGAGGAGAAGGATGGAGGTTAGCATTCTAGACGTGGTGGCAGCCGCTATCCAGGTCAAGCCATACGACGGCAAAGGGAAGCAATCCAGCAACGACACCCTCTGGAGTGGTCTGCCCTGTTCTGATGGCACTTCACACAACACAGGCGCGGGCCAGGGTCTCTCTGGAGAGTTGCCGAGTGCCAGACTTCGGTACCATCCACGCGCGACTCGCCGTTGACTTTGGCGAGTGTCAGGCGACTGGTAGGGACCACGTCAGGTCTATCTCTCGCTCCTCCTCTCTCCCGCCTCCATCTCCCCACTCTACTTCTCTTTATCTCAATATTTGGTTCCTTATTGTCATTGAACAGCAAAACAATACCTTCTTTGTTCTCCATGGGGTTTTCGTTGTCCGGTAATTAGATGTTTTCACACACTTGTGTATTCCATAGTATTTACACACACGCACACGCACACACACACACACACACACACACACACACACACCACATGGAGAGAGAGAGAGAGAGAGAGAGAGAACGAGGGAGATTGGGGAGAGAGGGAGACCGACAGACAGAGAAACAGACAGTCAGTCAGAAAGAAGCAGAGAGAACAGTAATAGCGACTCTACCCACTTGCTCCCACGAGTTTTCGGGCGAAGTGACCTAGAATCAGCATATACTGTTCTCTGCAAGTAAGACGTCCAATCCAACAAAATAACGATTATCTACAAACAAACATACTGTGCAGGGTTTCCGTTTAACTAATTCTAAGTTTCAAG
>CM031600.1:100805453-100820403 GCA_018398815.1 Conus ventricosus
AGGGTGACAGCCGTATTTCATGACTGCAGAGCCACACGGCGAAAACACACCCCCAGCTGCCGAGCACACCCACAGACCAACCACCCTGCCCACGGACAGATGAAGACAGTGCACTCCAGACAACAGCAAGCTTTCGCCATACGGTCTTATGTGCCTCAAGAGAGAATCCAAAGTTGTAGTCTTTCCACTGTCAACAGGACTTTCCCTGTGGTCAGTGGGTCTTTCCTCACCGCCCTGGACTTTTTCCAGGGTCAGCTAGTTAAGGCAAAGAAGAAAAGAAACACCCGAAGGTGTGGGGAGGACCAGAGAAGCACTGTCTTCACTGCCCTTAGAGCAGTCCTGTACCACCCCTGGAGGCCTGCGCTGTGTTGCGATGGGTACAGGCACGCGCAGGACACTCCATTAAGATATCAAGGGACATAACTGCTCCTGAACAGAGGTAAATTAGACTACAGGATGCAGCTCATAACAGCCTCAAAGTAGCATCCCCATGGGTTTGTACCAGCCCGTATTTCATGACTGCAGAGCCCACCGGCGAAAAACACACCCCCAGCTCGAGCCACACCCCAGACCCCACCACCCCTGCCCACGGACAGGAAGCAACTTTCCACTCAGACCCAGCAAGCTTTCGCCATACGGTCTTATGTGCCCTCAGAGGATCCAAAGTTGTAGTCTTCCCATGTCAACAGGTCTTTCCCTGTGGTCAGTGGGTCTTTCCTCCGCCATGGAACTTCTCAGGGTCAGCCTAGTTAAGGCAAAGAAAGAAGAAGAGAAACACCGAAGGTGCTGGGGAGGGCAGAGAGAAGCACTGTCTTCACCGGCCAGAGGCAGTCTGTACCACCCCTGGAGGCCTGCGCTGTGTTGACGATGGGTTAGGCACGCGCGGGACACCCTAAGATATCAGGGACATAACGCTCTGAACAGAGGTAAATTAGCAGGATGCAGTCATAACGCTAAAGTAATCCACATAGTGTACCAGCCCGTATTTCTGATCGGCAGGAGCCCACGGCGAAAAAACCACCCCAGTGCCGAGCCACCCACAGCCCACCACCCTGCAGGGCATGAAGACTGGTGGCCTCCAGACACAGCAGCTTTCGCATACGTCTTATGTGCCCTCAAGAGAGATCCAAAGTTGTAGTCTTTCCTCACTGTCAACAGGACTTTCCCTGTGGTCAGTGGGTCTTTCCTCACGCACTGGACCTTTCTCCAGGTCAGCCTAGTTAAGGCCAAAGAAGAAAAGAAACCCCGAAGAGGAGAGACAGAGGAGAGGAAGAAAAGAGGAAAGGGGAGAGGAGGCAGGGAGAGAAGAGAGAGGAAAGAAAAGGGAAAAAGCCGAACGAGGGAAAGAACAAGAAGAAGGGGAGATACGCCTGAACGTACCTTCCACCTTTTCCGCCCCGTTTAGCCCGAGCCCGGTTTGGCCAGAACCCCCCCGGGCAGAGGGGAAGGGGGGGAAAGGGGGAACGGGGGGGGGGGGGGGGGGAGGGGGAAATAACCAGAAATTTCGTTGTGCCCCGCCCCCGGGGCCCTTTTCCCGGCGTGTTTTACCAAATGAGCGGGGGGGGGGGGGGGGGGGGGGGGGGGGGGGGGGAGGGGGGGGAGGCAGTCTGAAACGTGGGGAGGGTTTCCATTATACAGGATGGGGGATCGGCTCCAGGTGTTGCTGATTGTGTTGACACGACCCACTGTCGGAGGGATCACACACACCCACACACACACCACACACACACTCACTCACTCCTCATACCACATAACAAACCACAGGCCTACAGATGCAGGCACACGCACGCAAGCACGCACACACACACACACACCACACACACACACACCCCACACACACACCCCACACACACACACACACACACACACACCAACACCGCACGCACACACATACAGAGGCAGGCACACGTACACTCACACACGCACGCACGCACGCACGCACACACACACCCCCACACACACACACACACACACACACCCCACACACACACACACACACAACACAACACACACATACAGAGGCAGGGCACCCCGCAAACTCACACACACATACGCACGCACACGCGCGCGCGCACGCACGCACGCACGCACGCACGCACGCACGCAGCACACACACACACACACACACACACCACACACACACCACACACACACACCCCCAAAACACACAACACACCCATTGTGGGGCAAGGGTGGGGGGAGAAAGAGATGAAGAGAGGGACGGGACGGAGGAAGGGAGACAGACAAGGCAGAAAGAGGAGAAGGGGAGGACTCAGAATTGTAAGGAGGGGAGAGACTTACAGGGGTGAAGGAGAGAGGGAGGGAGGGAGAAGGAGAGGGTTGAAGAAAGAGAAACACAGAAAGAGTAAGACAGAGAAGGTGGGGAGGAAGGAGGGGGCTGAAAGAGAGAAACGGAAGTGTAATAGAAAGAGAGAGGGAGAAAGAGAGTGAGGGAGACTACGAGCGGGGAAGTGAGGGAGGGTGGGATGGGGACGTAGAAAGAGAGAGAGTGAGAAAATGAGAGCGAGAGGCATAAGAGAGAGAGGGGAGGGGGGGGGGGGGGGGAGCACAGGAGAGTGAGACAAACACACAGAAACACAAATTGGGGGAATTTCAGAGAGACATAAAGACAGAGACAGACGGACAGACATACATACAGACAGACAGACAAACAGACAGACAGAAAACAGACACAGCGACAGAGACAGACAGAGACAGAAAGACAGAGACAAAGAAGGGAGAGAGAGAGAGGAGAGAGAGAGGAGAGAGGGAGGGAGAGAGAGAGAGAGACGAGAGAGAGAGAGGGAGAGAGAGAGAGGAGAGAGGAGAGGAGAGAGAGAGAGAGAGAGTGGAGAGATGTCAGACAGAAGAGAGGACAAAGAAGTGTCAGAATCTTCAACTCGAGAGAAGGTGGTACTCAAAGAGAAGAGAAGAAGCGAGAGAAAGAGAAAGTGACGAAAGAAGGGCGTCAGAAGGAGACAGAGAGGAAATAATGCGATGATAAAACGTGACCGAGACAAAAAGAGACAACAATACTTTACATTTAAAATGAACGTTATCAAACCAGTGGGAACGTACGAAACCCAAATGTCAAAAAATTGAAGGTCACCCTTTTAATTTTTCTGTCTTTAGTTTGGAAAAAAATTTTGGTTTTGGTAAAAACAGCCCCTTGGGTTTCGTGTCGGTTTTCTATCGATATTGCACGCTGCGTGTGTTTTGAGTGTTTTTGTGTGTGTGTGTGTGGGGGGGGGGGGGGGGGGGTTTTGAGAAGTAAAGTAGATGATCTATTATTCACAGATTTTGGTCCTCAACCCCTTTTTCCCTTCTTCCCCCGGGGGGGGAGGCCCCCAAAATGGATACAGCCCGGGTCAATGTGTTTCCTTGGGAAGAGAGAGAGGGGAGTGGCCCGGGCGAGGGGGGGAAGGGGGGAGGGGGGGGGAGGGGGCGAAGGGAAAAGGAGGTGTGGGGGGGAGGAGGAGGGGGGCCCGGTTGGGCCCCCGGGACCTGGGGGGAGGGGGGCCCCGCCAAACCAAAGCAAAGGCGTAAAAAGGGGGAAGAAAGGGGGAAACCCCAATCCAGCAACGACCCCCTTTGGGAAACGTGGTTTTCCCCTTGCTTGATGACATTTTAACCGACACAGGCGCGGGCCGGGGTTTCTCTAAGGAGAGTTGCCCGGTGCCCAACCCCGGGTCCCAATTCCCCCCAAAAGACTTCCCCGGTGCCCTTAAAGGGCAATTCCCCCCGGAAGGACCCCCCCGCCCGGGGTTTTGGGGGTTTTTGGGCCCGGGGGCCCCCCAAAGATCCTGGGTTGCCCAAACGATGGTCCCCCAAAATTGTGACTAATCAAGGATGATGCAGCGGTTCTCGCGGGGAGAAACCCCTTGTGTTGTTAATTGATACGTCTTTAATTGCAGACACGGGTTCATTTTAAAGCACCCCTGTTTTAGATTTTGGTTTGGCACTGCAGTCCCCTTTCTTTCCCCTCTTTTCTCTGCCTTTTCCCTTTCCCCTCCCCTCCCAAATTTTTGGCCCAAAAAATAGAAGGGAAAAAAAAAAAGGAGACAAGGAAAGGGTTTCCCGAGTCTTATATGAGCCCACCCTGAGAAAAACCACACGGGGCCCCAACAAGGAAAAGTTTCTCCAAAAAGTCTTTAGATTGATGTTAGTGAGCCACTCAACGGGGCCAAAGGAAAGTTTCCAAAGTCTTTTACTATGATGATAGCTGAGCCACCCCCCTTTTTGGGCCAAAAAGGAAAGTTCCCCGGGGGTTTTTAATATGATGAAAAGCTGAGCCCCCAAACATGGGCCACAAGGAAAGTTTCCAAAAAGTATTATTTAGGGAGATAGCTGAGCCCCCCACAACGGGGCCTTTTCAGGGATGTCACCTCAAGACATAAAAAAAAAAGCCCCTGTCCAAAAACAAAAAAAAAAAAACAGAGGGAAATTTACTTGGGGGAAAAAAAAATTACGCACAGGGAGTTAAAACTAAAGTAAATTTTTGTCAGGGGAAAAAACAGAAAAAAAAAAAAATGTCTTTTTTATAAACTGCGATGACAGGAGGGGGAAAAAAATAAAATTTCTAAAACCCAAAGACAGGGAAAAATGGGGAAAAAAGGAAAAGAAAATACAAGGGGTGTCGACATCCCCGCGAAAAAAAATACGTTTATAAAGGGTCGGGCCAAGGAAAATGAGGGGAAAGGGAAAAAATGAAAAAAAAACCAAAAAAATGGCGAAAATTAAAAAAGGCGAGTAGGAAAAAGTTTCCGGGGGGGTCTCAAAAGGAAAAAAACAAAAGGTCAATTTTAAAAAAAAAAAACCAAACCAAATCTAAAAAAAAGGAACAAAACAAAGGTAAATTTTTAAAAAAAAAATTTTAAAGCGAAGGAACAAAAAAAAAGGTAAAATTAAAAAAAAAAACAAAATCTAAAGCGGGGGGGAAAACAAAATCAAAAATTTTTCAATTTAAAAAAAAAACAAAAAAAAACCTAAACCCAAAAGGGAAAAAAAAAATGGTTTTAAAAGGGGGGAGGAAGGGGGGGAAAAGGGGGAAAACAGAGAAAGATGAAAAGAGAGAAAATGGATTAAAAGAAAATTATCCGGCACAAAATTTTGTGGGGGGAAAAGGGGGACGGGTAAGCTGGCGCATGAAAAAAAACAAAACACACACAACACACCCAAACACACACACACACACCACACACACAAAAACACCACAACACACCACACACACACACACAAAAAAAACCGCGCGGGGCCCCGCGCACGCGGCACGATCAGAAAGGAGGGAGAGAGACGAAGACAAGAAAGAGAGGCCAGAGAGAGAGGGGGGGAATTGACAGAGGCAAGGGACAGGTGGGGGGGGAGGACAGGGCCCCCCCGACAGCCCCCCCCCCCCTTTTTGGGTGAATCCGGGTAAAAATTTTATAAAAACTGGGGGGTGGCTTTTCAAAGCGAAAAACCCAAACCCTTCCCCTTTTCCCCAACGTCTCCATTTCCCCCCCTCTCTGCCCCCCCCCCTCTCTTTTCCTTCTCTCTCTCTCTCTCTCTCTCTCTCTATCTCTCTCTCACCCTTTCTCTCTTCCTCTCTCCCTCTTCTCTCTCTCTCTTCTCCTCTCCTGCCCCCCTTTTTCCCCATCCCTACCCCCCTCATCTAAACCCACGGGTTGCTTTTTTTTTGGAACAGAAAAAACAATTTCCCTTCCTTGTTTTTCACGGGTTTTGGGGTTTTTTCATTTAAATTTCCAACGTTTTCACACAAAACCGTGTATGCCATAGTATTTACACACCACAAACAAAAAACCAAACACACACCACACACACACACCCCAAACCCCACACCCCAACACCCAAATGAACGAGAGGGGAAAAAGTGAGAAAGGGGAAAAGGGGGAATTTACGACAGAAGGGGACGACAGACAGACGGGATTGAAAAAATATATGAAACCGCAGAAAAGGGCAAAAGGGAGATGTATCCTACTGAAATTGAAAATGTTGTTTTTCAACCCACCAAAAATTGCCAAATTTCCCCCCAAACCCAATAAAAGGTCACTTTTTAAAAGTTTTTTAAAACCTTTGTATCATTGTGTTCAGCATGTGGTTTTGGGGAAAGTTTGGGGGGCACCCTTTTGGGGGGATTTTTTCCTTTTGGGTTTTTCCTGTTTTGCTCTGTGCTGTAATGTTGTTTGCCCGATTCGGTTGTCGCAAGCAGCATTCCTTTAAAGAAGGTTTTGGGGTTTTCTTGGGGGAGCAAGAGTTACCGTATTTGTTACTGTTCTTTTGTATCAATGTTCTATGGAAACGGCCCCTAGGGTAAATCTTTTTCCCTTCCCAAACCTGTATAAACGCGTGTGCCATAAAGCGTGGGGTTTTAAGGGGGGTAGGTGGAGGTAGGGTAGAGGGCCCCATCTCCCCAATAGGGTCTTGTTTGTCGGAATTTGTCTTCAAACCTTTTTCCCCTTTCCCCAATGAGCCCCCGAGAGGGGTTTGAACTGAAAAACCCCCCAGGGGCAATGTATTTCCCTGTAAGGCAGGGGAGGGGGGGGGGGGGGGGGGGGTGTGGACCGGGGAAGGCGGCGAGGGGGGGAGGGGGAAAAGGATGAGGTTAGCTTTTAAAGACGTGGTGGCACCCGTATCCGGGTTTAAACCCCATACGACGGAAAAGGGGAAGCAATCCAGAAAACGACCCCCTTGGAGTGGTTTTCCCTTTTCCGGGGGGCACTTCACAAAAACAAAAGGCGGGGGCCGGGGGGTCTTTGGAGGTTCCCGGTGCCGGGACTGGGGGGGTACCATCCCGGGGGACTCCCCGGGTTGCTTTGGCGGGGTTGTCAGGGGGATGGTGGGGAAAAGTAGGTCTTCTCTCGCTCCCCCCCTCTCTCTCCGCCTCCTTTCCCCCCAAATTATTTCTTTATCTCAAAAATTGGGTTTCCTTTTTTGTCATTGAACAGAAAAACATTACCTTCCTTTGTTCCATGGATTTTCTTTTTGCCCTTTTTTAATTAAAATGTTTTCACAAATTTTGTGTTTTAAAAATAGTTTTTTCAAAACACGCCACACAAAAACACACACACACACACCCCCCCCCCAAACCCCAAACCACACCCACTCAACACCACACACACACACACACACACACAACACACACACAACACAAACACCACACATCACACCCCACACCACACACCACAAAATTGGAGAGAGAGAGAGAGGGGGGAGTGGAGGGAGAGGGGAAAAAGGAGAGAGAGGGGAGAGAGGGGAGAGAGGGAGGGGAGGAGATGGAGAGGGTGGAGGGAGGAGAGAGGAAAAAGAGAGAGAGAGAGAGAGGGGAAGGGGGAAAATTGGGGAGAGAGGGAGACCGACGGGACAGAGAAAACAGACAGTCAGTCAAAAGAAGCGAGACAAAAGGGAAATTAAACCCGGGCCCAAAACAAAACCGTGTTTTTTATGTATGTATGTAAAAGATACAAATTATACATACAGATTGATAGATACATAAAATAGACACTCTTTTTATTAAATGTTTGTTTATCATCCCCAAAAAATTTCGAACTTACTGAATTTTAAAAATGAAGGCCCCCGTTCAAAAATCTGTCATTTGTTTTCTTAATGTTTTTCGGGAAAAAACAGCACCTACCCCGGGCATGTCTTTCCGATGGTTTTCCAAATGATGACGAATAAGGATTTATGCGCCCCCTCGAAAAAGGGCATTGTGATAAGCCCCTAAGGTGGACATGGTAGATGTTTGGCACTCCGTGTAGTCTTGGTGGGGACAGCCAAAGCCTTCTCTCCCCCCTTCCCTCTCCTCATCGTTTGCCAACCCCCCCCCGGGTTTTTAGGGAAAAAACCCAAAAGAATGAAAAAAGAAGGGGGACAAAGGGAAAATTCTGTGTCTTTATCACCAAGCCCAGCCCCCAAACGGGGGGCCCTTTTAAGGAAAGTTGTCAGTTTTCTTCTTTACCACAGCCCAGCCCCCCACACGGGGCATTTTCAAAGGGAAAATTGTCAGTGTCATCTTAAAACCCAGCCCAGCCGCCCCAAAAAGGAGCCTTTTCAAGGAAAATTGTCAGTTTTCATCATCACCAAGCCCAGCCACCCCCACGGGGGCCCTTTTTAAAGGGAAAATTGTCAGTGTCATCATCACCACAGCCCCGCCGCCCCCACGGGGCCTTTTCAAGGGGAATTTGTAAATGTCAGAAACCCACAGCCCAGCCGCCCCGGGGGGGCCCTTTTTTTGGGAAAATTGTCAGGTTTATCTTTACCCCAGCCCCCCGCCCCCACGGGGCCCTTTTAAGGAAAGTTGTCAGTGTTCTAACCCAGCCCAGCCCCCCACAAGGGGCCTTTTCAAGGAAAATTGTCGGGGTCATCTTAAAACCCCAGCCCAGCCCCCCACACGGGGCCTTTTCAAGGAAAAATTTTCAGTGTTCCCCTTATACCAAAAGCCCCGCCCCCCACACGGGGCCTTTTCAAGGGAAAGTTGTCAGTGTACTTCACCCCCAAAAGCCCAACCCCCCACACGGGGCCCCTTTTTAAAGGGAAATTGTCGTGTCTTTATCACCCCAGCCAGCCGCCCCCCCGGGGGCCCTTTTTAAAAGGGAAAATTGGGCAGTGTCATATTTACCACCCGCCCAGCCGGGCCCCCACGGGGCCTTTTTAAGGAAAGTTGTCAGTGTCTTTTTCACCCCCAGCCAAACCCCCCACACGAGGCCCTTTTTAAGGAAAAAATTTTCAGTGTCATCATCACCACAGCCCCGCCCCCCACAGGGGCCTTTTAAAAGGGAAGTTTTTTCAGCTGTCATCATCAAACCCCAGCCCAGCGCCCACACGGGGCCTTTTCAAGGGAAAAAAGTTTTTGTCGGGGTCATCATCACCCAGCCCCGCCCACACCGGGGGCCCTTTTTAAAAAAAAAGTTGTCAGTGTCATCATCCCACGCCCGCGCCCCCACGGGGGGCCCTTTTTAAGGAAAATTGTCAGTGTCTTTATCACCACAGCCCCGCCCCACATGGGGCTTTTCAAGGAAAATTGTCAGTGTTTTATCATCACCCCGGGCCCGCCGCCCAAGGGGTTTTTAAAAGGAAAAGTTTTCGTGTATCATCACCCCGCCCAGCGCCCCACACGGGGCCCCTTTTTAAGGAAAATTGTCGTGTCTAAACACCACAGCCCAGCCGAACCCCAAAGGGGGTTTTAAAAGGAAAAATTGTCAGTTTCATTTATCACCACAGCCCCGCCGTCCAACGGGGGGCCCTTTTTAAGGAAAAGTTGTAAATGTCAATTTATCACCCCCAGCTGTCCGACCGACCCCCGGGGTCTGCCCTGACAGGAAACGGTCCCAGGTGGGAGTGAAGGGAAAGGGGACTGACTCACACGGGTCCGCCAAAAAAAAAAAGGAAAACCAACAATTAAAAATTACGATAAAACACCCCCTTTATTGACACCCGCAAAATAAACCCTTTCCCAAAAAACGCACCATGCCCGAACCCCAATTAAGAAATCCCAAAGCCCCACAACATGCCAATCACAACCAAGCACTCCCCACCCCAAATTTCACGGGTTATAAAATAAAATTTCGCCATACGACGTACACAATCACAAAATTTAAAATTCCCGCAAATTTTGACATATTTAAACAATTTTTAAAGAAAAATCTCCCGTATCGATCCCCTTTTTACCCATGGAGTGCGTCCCCACCCTTTCCCTGTCGGGTTGTGGGGCAACCCCGTCGCAATAGGTCTCCCAGCGGGTTTGTTTTCACAGGGAGTCGCCCCCAAACCGACCCTCGGAAAAACCCCAAACGGGCAGTGAAGAGCGTTTTCCGGGGGGGGGGGGGGGGGGGGGGGGGGGGGGGGGGGGGAGACCTGTGTTATGGAGGGCCTGGAAGGGGGGGGCCAGGCCCGGGCCGTCAAGACGGCGGGCGTTTTCTACCAGCCCCGGTTGACCAAAAGGGGTGGCCTCGAAACAGGGGGTGGCCCCCCATCCCCTCCGTGGGGGCTCAGCCCCGCGTGGCCTCGACCAGTATGTGGCCCATCCCGACGGGGCCAGGTGGGAAAAACCCCCCGGGGGGGGGGGGGAACCCCTAGTGGGGGGAGGTCGGGGGGGGGAAAGAAGAAAGGGAAAAGGGAAGGAGAGGGTTTCTGGAACCCTGACCCTTTAGTCCCCTCTGCCATTGGGTGTAAAAACTTAACAAACCACTCGCATGATGGGCGAGGGGAAGTGTATTAAACGCACACAAGTAAACCCATTGAATCAAGTCTTCTCACACGATGCAGGTAAAAGACTGCATTAAATCAACGGGTTATAAAACAAATATGAATTATCTTCACCTTCTCTCACTCACGCTTAACATTTTCCTTCTTTAGGAATAAATCAACACAGCGACCATCGCTTAATAACTGCCACCACATTTGCAAATAGTAATTCAATGGCATAACTGTCACATTTTATAAACACATTTCAAAATAACACAAATCTCCAACCACGCATCCGAACGACAAATCATGCGTACGCACGCTCGTGAACATAAACTCGTTCTCCTTGCACACACAAACAGACGGTGGCCGAAGGATAAAAGTCCGGCGAATTGTGACAGGTGCGGACGAGCGAGACCAGCAAGTTCCAACCCTGAATCACCAGGTTCTCTCCCTTCCCCACCGACTACCGCATCACCAGATACATAAACAGGGAGAAAGATTTTGGAAATAATTTAGAATGGCCAGGTTAAAGATTGAATTAACCAGAGAAAAGGTCTCACACAATATTTCTCTTACAATTTCGAAAAACAAAAGAAAATTGCGCAAAAGCGAAGACTAAGCCGGCTAACAACAACAAAACCAAAACAAACAGACCACGAAAACTGATGCTTACCAGCTACCCGTGGGTGACCCGAAGAGGGGGTCAAAGGACTCTCTCTACCCTCTGTCCAGTCGAGAGGACAGAGGCGAAGATGCGGAAACAGAAGAAATGATGTCCCTCTCTACAGGCCGACTGCAGGAATTGAAAGTACTGACTGTACTCTCGATGATAAGGTAAAGAACCAGGACTGGAGCAGGCGCCCCCAGAGGACATCTTCCGCTCGAGTGAAGAGCTAACCTCCCTCAGCAATGGCGGCCAAACATGCCATGCTGCGTCACAGAGTGAGCATACTTCAACTAAAAGAAACGAAGCACGTGCGGACAGGTTTAAAAAGACAGGCGAGAGGCCGATAGACAGAAAGTTCGAGAGAAAGGTACCGGCCACCCGTGAACTTGCAGGATGAATAGCACGGGCGGTGGAATTAGAGAGAGAGAGAGAGAAAGCAAACCGAAGTTGAGCTGAAACTATACCAAGGTGCAACCGCACCACAAGCCACACTAGAGGGACGGGTACACGACAACAGCAACGACAATAAACAAATAAGTAATTCCGCACCCTAGGTGGGTCGAACGTCGTAGGCTCGTGACAAACTCGTGACAACAGCCCAGCCGCCCACACGGGGGCCTTTTCAAGGAAAGTTGTCAGTGTCATCATCACCACAGCCAGCCGCCCACACGGGGCCTTTTCAAGGAAAGTTGTCAGTGTCATCATCACCACAGCCAGCGCCCACACGGGGCCTTTTCAAGGAAAGTTGTCAGTGTCATCATCACCACAGCCCAGCCGCCCACACGGGGCCTTTCAAGGAAAGTTGTCAGTGTCATCATCACCACAGCCCAGCCGCCCACACGGGGCCTTTTCAAGGAAAGTTGTCAGTGTCATCATCACCACAGCCCAGCCGCCCACACGGGGCCTTTTCAAGGAAAGGTTGCAGTGTCATCATCACCACAGCCAGCGCGCCACACGGGGCCTTTTCAAGGAAAGTTGTCAGTGTCATCATCACCACAGCCAGCCGCCCACACGGGGGCCTTTTCAAGGAAAGTTGTCAGTGTCATCATCACCACAGCCCAGCCGCCCACAGGGGCCTTTTCAAGGGAAAGTTGTCAGTGTCATCATCACCACAGCCCAGCCGCCCACACGGGGGCCTTTTCAAGGAAAGTTGTCAGTGTCATCATCACCACAGCCCAGCCGCCCCACACGGGGCCTTTTCAAGGAAAGTTGTCAGTGTCATCATCACCACAGCCAGCCGCCCACACGGGGCCTTTTCAAGGAAAGTTGTCAGTGTCATCATCACCACAGCCCAGCGCCCACACGGGGCCTTTTCAAGGAAAGTTGTCAGTGTCATCATCACCACAGCCCAGCCGCCCACACGGGGCCTTTTCAAGGAAAGTTGTCAGTGTCATCATCACCACAGCCCAGCCGCCACACGGGGCCTTTTCAAGGAAAGTTGTCAGTGTCATCATCACCACAGCCCAGCCGTCCACACGGGGCCTTTTCAAGGAAAGTTGTCAGTGTCATCATCACCACAGCCCAGCCGCCACACGGGGCTTTTCAAGGAAAGTTGTCAGTGTCATCTCACCACCCCAGCCGCCCCCACGGGGCCTTTTCCAAGGAATTTGTCGTGCTCTCACCACACCCCCGCCCCCCAAGGGGGCCCTTTTTCAAGGAAATTTGTGGGGTGTCATATCCCCACAGCCCACCCGCCCACCGGGGCCTTTTCAAGGAAAGTTGTCAGTGTCATCATCACCCACCCCCAGCCGCCCAGGGGGCCTTTTAAAGGAAAGGGTCAGTGTCATCATCACCACAGCCAGCCCCCACGGGGCCTTTTCAAGGAAAGTTGTCGTGTCATTATCACCAAGCCCACCCGCCCAACGGGGCCTTTTCAAGGAAAGTTGTCGTGCATTATCACCAACCCCACCCCGCCCCACCGGGGCCTTTTCAAGGAAAGTTGTCAGTGTCATCATCACCCACCCCCCCCCACCGGGCCTTTTCAAAAAAGTTATCAGTGTCATTATCACCACACCCCAGCCCCCCCACCGGGGCCTTTTCGGGATTTTTCACCTCAAGACGATGGGGGGAAAAAAAAGTTCTGTCCTCCAAAACAAAAAAGAAACGCGATAGATTTCTAAAAAAAATCGCCGGGGCTTACTTATTCGGGAAAAAAAAAGGGGGGGGGGGGGGGGGGGGGGGGGGGGCATATTATAAAATGGATGAGAGGGAAAAACTATGTCTTACGACAAAGAGAGGAGAATGGATCGCAACGGCAAGAAATACAATGGCGATATTACAGCGAATAAAATCATATATGAGTCACCCAAAGAGGAGATGGAAAAGAAATGCAAGAAGGCCCTACAGGCAACATACAGTGAGCACGAAATGGTTCCCAACATTCGAGGGGCTGGCAAAAAAAAGGTTTTTTTTTTTTTTTAAAGCGTGAGGGGAAAAAAAACAAGGGCAACGTCAAACCAAAAAGGGAACAAACGAAATTTTTAAAAAAAAAAAGGGGGGGGGGTTGAGGTGGGGGAAAGAAAAAAAAAGGAACAGGGATTAAAGAAAAATAATAGGCACAGAATTAGGGGTGGACGGGCGACTAAGACAGGTGTAAAAAAGAGAGAGAGAGAGAGAGAGGGGGGAGAGAAGAGGGGAGAGAGGGAGAGAGAGGGAGGGGAGGAGGAGAGAGGAGGAAAAGAGAGAGAGAGAGAGTGGGAAAGAGAGAGGGACGAGAGAAAAAGAGAGGGGAAGAGCAAAGACAAAAAATAAAGGGAGAGGAGAGGGAGGGGGGGTGAGAAGTGGGAGGGGATGGAGGGGGGGAGGGAAGGGGGGGGGAGGAAAGAAAGGGGGAGGGGGGGGGGGGGAAAAAAAAAAAAAAAAAGGGGGGGGGGGGGGGGGGGGGGGGAGAGAAAAAAAAAAAAAGGGGGGGGGGGGGGGGGGGGGGGAGGGGAAAAGAGAGGGGGAGAGAGAGAGAGGGGAGATCCTGCAAAAATGTAAAAATGGTGTCTCTTTCCAAATACAAAGCAAATCCTTTTTCCCCACTTCACCTCTATCTCTCGCTCCCTCCCCCTCCTCCGCCTCCCTTCCCCCTACCTCTTTATCTCAATATTGGTTCTTTATTGTCATTGAAAGCAAAACTACCTTTATTGTTCCACTTACCTGTCTTCATTCAATTTTGGTTCTTTATTGTCATTGAACAGCAAAACAATCCTTCATTTTTCCACTCTACCCCCCTTCATCTCAATATTGGTTTTTATTGTCATTTAAAAGCAAAAAACAATACCTTCTTTTTCCACTTTTCCCCTTTATTAACATTGGTTCCTTATTGTCATTGAAAAGCAAAACATACCTTTTTTTGTCTCCCCGATTTTGTTGTTGGGTTTAAATTTAAAAATTTCATCCTTGTGTTTACCTATTTTGCACGCCCCCAACACCCAAAACAACCCCCACAACCAACCCCACGCACGCAAACGCACGCAGCACCACGCACGCACGCAGCACGAGCAACGCACGCACGCACGCAGCGCCGCCCGCGCGCGCGCGGGAGGCGCAAACACCAAAGAGAGAGAGACAGGGGGGGGGGGGGGGGGGGGTGGAGCGGGGGAGACAAATGGCAGACCGACGCAGAAGGAAACATACAATATGATGATGAAAAAGTGGCAAAAAACAAAACGAGATCAATTTATTTTTAAAATGTCTTAATTTTTCCAGCAGACTGTACTCCTCTTTCACAACACTGAAAATCACTATTTTAAAGTCCCCCATACGCTTGTTTCGTTAAAGTTCTCGTGAAACAGCATATCGGTCTGTCTGTATCGTCATGTATGCACGCGTGCTGTTGAATGTGTGTGTGTGTGTGTGTGAGGGGTTGGGGGGGGGGGGGGGGGGGGGGTAGGTGATCTATTTTCTCAATACGCAACATTTCATCAAGGGGGTTTTTTCCCGGCTCCCTCCTCTCGCTCTCGTTGTCATGCTCTGACCTTTCAAGGATGACCTGTCAGGTCTACCTTTCAGAGTGTGATTTTTCAGGTAAACCGTATTTCTCAAGGATGTGACTTTTTTTTCTCGTGCGAGTTTTACAACCTTGAATAGTCCCTGTCTAGTCCGGAACACTATAAA
>CM031600.1:100820503-100869746 GCA_018398815.1 Conus ventricosus
ATCTATTTAAAAAATGACAATGGGAAGTTTAGCGTATAAAGGCACTGAAGCAAAAGACAGCCATTTCGTCCTGCCAAGACTTTCAGATGGCTAGTTCCAGTTTCAGTGTCATCAAAGTGTCATCGGAGGCAGATTAGCCCATACATGCTACACCACATCCGCTAAACCACGAGTGACCACAGCGCCATATATGCTACACCACATCCGCTAAACCACGAGTGACCACAGCGCCATATATGCTACACCACATCGCTCAACCACGAGTGACCACAGCGCCATATATGCTACACCACATCACTATACCACGAGTGACCACAGCGCCATATATGCTACACCACATCCGCTAAACCACGAGTGACCACAGCGCCATATATGCTACACCACATCACTATACCACGAATGACCACAGCGCCATATATGCTACACCACATCACTATACCACGAGTGACCACAGCGCAAATGGTTCACAGCTGGATGAAAAAAAAATGAATGAGAAACTAAAAAAAAGAAAAGACTTGAGGAGAGGATTTTATGGACAAGTCTTAGTGGGGTGTCTCTGACAAACGCATTAAGCCAACCCTCTGGCCAGACCTTGAGGAAGGCTTGCTAAACCTGATATTAGCAGAGAGAAACTCCGACACATAAAGAAACTTTTTTTTTTGGTCCATGTCCTCCCTGTCCTCTCCCTCCATTCTTGCCATCTCCCTCCCACAGTTCCAGCTTTCATTCTCACCTTTTCTATCTCTTGTACATCTTCACTCACCATTCTCTCTCATACCCCTATTTTTTCCATCTGTTTTTCCTCTTACACACACACACACACACCACACACACACACACACACACAACCACACACACACACACACACACACACACACACACACACACCCTGAAAATCTGCAAGATCACCAAGTAGATGGAGTAAAATATTGTTTAAATACCAAATCACAAATGAGAAAAAAAAGTGTATATGAAATGCAAGTCCACATGGCTGCTGAAAAAAAATCATTAAGATTCTATTTAAAGTCGACCAAGGAACGGTACAACTGTCTCTGTTTCAATTCCCCCAGTGCAACTGGAAGAATGTCGCATCCATGCTGCCACAAACTTGCAACAAAGAGATGCTTTCGGATACTCAAGTATTTTCCAAAATGGAAAAAAATAATTCTACCGAGTCCAATTCGCTGCGATAACCCCCCCCACCCTCCCATTCCCTCTCCCTTCTCACCTGCCCGCCCTCCCTCCCTCCCCCCCCTCATCCACCCACCCTCTCCCCCCTCACTTCCCTGTCTGTGTCCCTGACACAGGATTTCCGACAGGTCTGTAGAAACGATCTACCGCATGTCCTGTGACTTAAGGTGGGGGGGGGGGGGGGTAAACCCACATAGAGGGGAGGGGTGACTGTCTGGAGGAGGGTGGGCGAGTATTGCACAACAACAAAGTATGACTTAAGGTGGGGGGGGGGGGGGGTTTAAACCCACATAGAGGGGAGGAGTGACTGTCTGGAGGAGGGTGGACGAGTATTGACAACAACAAAGTATGACTTAAGGTGGGGGGTAAACCCACATAGAGGGGAGGAGTGACTGTCTGGAGGAGGGTGGACGAGTATTGCACAACAACAAAGTATGACTGACTATTAAACTTTGAGAAATGGGATGACTGGTTCAATTTCGAAAGATGGGACCGGTGTTTGCTCTCTCTCTCTCTCTCTCTCTCTCTCTCTCTCTCTTCTCTCTCTCTCTCTCTCTCTCTCTCTCTCGTTACTATTTTTCTTGTGTTCCAGACAATCTGAAAGAGTAGAGAGTTGATTCCTATTTTCATTCACGATTTTATAAACATCACATCCTGTCTGTTTTTTCTGTCGATGCACAACATAACCAATAATATTGCTTTACCACCCTTGTCAAGAAACCTTTACTAGAAATCACAATGAGATCAGTGCGGTATACATCAATATTCACAAATATAAAAGAGAGATGAAAAGCAAAGAGGAAAGTTTTTAAACAATCTTGTTCCGTAATCCGGCTTCCTTCTGTTTGCAACCCTCCTCATTTTCGATGCAAGCCAAGTTAATGTTGTCCTTAAGGTACAGAGGACTGAAGGGAAATCCTGTTCTAATTGTGTTCGGCCATTAGTCCTCCCCATTACGCGTCAAAAATAGAAACGCCCTCTGATTGGTGGGGATCGTTGTCGGAATGTTTCCTCTCCATGCCACACACACGGCACCCACTGATCACGTGACTGTAGGAAGCGGCAGTTCGGGACTGCTCTTACCAACTGGCTCGCTAGCTTGCATTCGATCGTTTGCCTGCCTGCTTGCTCGCTTGTTTGCTGGCTTGCCCAGAACGTCTGTTTGATGGCTCTCATCAATCCAGAGCAGAGGAATGGGAGGGAGGTGGGGGACAGGGGAAGGTGGGGGGACTGCAATACCCAAGAGGTATCAAAGAGACTGTTGTTTCACGTGATGGCATACTGTACGTGAGTAGTACCGTCTGTTTGCTGTACAGCGCATGCGCACGCTAGAGAGAGACAGACAACGACAGATAGGCCAGGCAGGCAGGCAGACAGGCACACAAAAAATATGACTGAAATACCCTGCTTCAGCACACAGACATGGAAAACAGAGGCCGACAGACAGAAAGAGGTGTGGGAAGGAGAGGGGGGGGGGTCAAGTCCAGGTCCAGGGGCAGAGTGACCAGTCCTGTTAAAAAGATGTTCAGAGGAAACGCCACGTCCATAATCAGCGGCCTACGTCCTGTACAATCGTTATTTTGTTCACCCCTCGTCTACAAATTCCCTCTGGACCAAACTTATGCCAGAACACTTACGCTTAAGATATACATCAATGCTTGGCCCTTGGCCTACGCCAATGTCGCAACGCCTACGCTGAAGACATACATCAGCGCTCGACTCCAAACATTCGGCCTGCAGCATGGAGTTGGTGCCTCAAAACTCCACCGAGACTTTGCAGAAGACTGAATCCACTGCAGTATATGAGAAATAAACGACAACAGGAACAACAACAACAGACACCACCATTTCCTCCATTACAATTCTTGAGAAAATCTTTTAAATGATCACGATCTTTATGGGGAAAACCTCCTCAAATCATGAATATTTTATGCGTGCGAGAAATGGTGCAGTTGGTCTAATGTACTTAAAAATGTCAATCACAACTTGTTTCTTCTTTGAAAAAGAAAGAAAAAAAAACGCTATTCACAAATCTCCAGTGAGATTCGGCAAAAAAAAGACTTTTCAAAAGACACAAAACAAACTCTGTGTGTGTGTGTGTGTTGTGTGTGTGTGTGTGTGTGTGTGTGTGTGTGTGTGTGTGTGTGTGTGTGTGTGTGTGGCGTGCGCGCGTGCGCGCGTGCGTGCGTCTGCTTGTGCGTGTGCGTGTGTGTCTGTGTGTGTTTCATGACCGTTTCAGCCACCCTCAACTTCCCCAAACCTGGCTAATAGACTGAAGCAGCAGCGAACAGTCGTCACAACGAGTCCTGTTTCCGACCCCGTGCTCATCATCATAAACAGCAGGGACCTATGCTCTTTGTTTTCATGTAACGAGCAACATTTTGTTAAAACGAAAAAAAGAAAGAAAGAAGAAAAAAAAAAAGAAAGAAAGAAATGTGTGGCATCTGTTTGTAAAGTGATGTGAAATGATTTAATTTCGATTAAAAAGGAAAATCATCGCGAAGTGGAGGAGGGGGGGGGGGGGGGGGAAGGGGGGGAGGAGTAGCAATCTTGACCTTGTGGGAAAATAGCGTTGCTATGTAGTGGAGGATTCTGCTACAGGCGCCGCTCATGAACGGACTTCTTCACTTTCTGAAGAACAGTCACGTAACATTTCACACTCAGTAATGAGCTGTGAGTGTGGAATTGTTGTCAATGACGACCAAACTACCGGTATTCGAAAAGTCTACCGACATGACTACCGGTATTGGGAGGGGGGGGGGGGGGGGGGTAGAGGGGGAGTCTCTTCCAGCTCGGTGAACCAGGCCGCAGAACAAATGATCTGTCTGCATCAGCAGCTGTCTGTATGTATCCGATTCCAGCGCTTGTTGAAGACACCATAAATGTGCATCCAAAGTTGGATCAGCTGTGACCACATCTGGAAGGTACCGCGAGGTGCCAGCTAGCAAAGACAAACCACCGCTCTGTCCAAGAATGTTGTCCTACTTCAGTTCTTACCCTAGGTTAAACCGTAACTCTGCTTCAAACTTTTCATTTACCCTAAACTCTACTTCTTTTTGATAATTATTAGTTCTAATCTTATCTTTGTCCTAATTCCTCTACTTCTTTACATGATTATTAGTTCTAACCATATCTTTGTCCTAATTCCTCTACTTCTTTGCATGATTATTAGTTCGATCTTATCTGATTATAGTTCTGATCTTATCTTTGTCCTAATTCCTCTACTTCTTTACCTGATTATTAGTTCTAACCTTATCTTTGTCCTAATTCCTCTACTTCTTTGCGTGATTATTAGTTCTAACCTTATCTTTGTCCTAATTCCTCTACTTCTTTACCTGATTATTAGTTCTAACCTTATCTTTGTCCTAATTCTCTACTTCTTTACCTGATTATTAGTTCTAACCTTATCTTTGTCCTATTCCTCTACTTCTTTACCTGATTATTAGTTCTAATCTTATCTTTGATCCTAATTCCTCTACTTCTTTACCTGATTATTAGTTCTAATCTTATCTTTGATCCTAATTCCTACCCTACAACTAACCTACTTCTACTTCCAACCTTAGCCCAAGACGCTTCGAAGCTACGTCGTGTCAGACCTGGGCATTGATTCAAAACAGCGGTGCCCAGCCCACGTTGGGAGAGTAGAGAGACGACAGATCCCTCCAGTGACTGGGCTAACGGTGCCCAGCACACGTTGGGAGAGTAGAGAGACGACAGATCCCTCCAGTGACTGGGCTGACGGTGCCCAACCCACGTTGGGAGAGTAGAGAGACGACGAACGTGGGAGAGTAGAGAGACGACAGTCCTCCAGTGACTGGGCTAACGGTGCCCAACCACGTTGGGAGAGTAGAGAGACGACAGATCCCTCCAGTGACTGGGCTGACGGTGCCCAACCCACGTTGGGAGAGTAGAGAGACGACAGATCCCTCCAGTGACTGGGCTGACTGTGCCCATCCCACGTTGGGAGAGTAGAGAGACGACAGATCCCTCCAGTGACTGAGCTGACGGTGCCCTAGCTACCTCCTCTGACAGACTCTTCCAGGGGCTGGTGATGCCGTTGGAGACAGATGTTCCCTCAGCATTCATGCGAAACTGGCACTTAAGTGATGCGAGTGGTACGGCCACGGAACCGTTGGTGCTTGGCTGTCATCAAGTTTGGTCTAAGACACATTAGTTCCTCTGAAGAGGATTTACGCCCTTCGCTCAGCTGGCCTCTGTGTCGCCGATGCTTCAGACAAGGCAGTTTCAGCGTTCCTGTCTCTCTGTAGCGCAAGACACTACTGTCTAAACAACAACCGTCCACCTGCCCATACCCTCCCCCCCCCTCTCTCTCTCTCTCTCTCTCTCTCTCTCTCTCTTCTCTCTCTCTCTCTTCTCTCTCTCTCTGCTCCTTCTCTCTTTCAGTCAGCTTGTCTCTCCACGGCCAAACCTCAGTCTTCTTGGTTCAAAGCCTGATGGTACCTTTCGCGCGAATGCTGTACAAACGGCGGGGATGCCTGTGTGTAAAACTTTGCTTTTTAATTTCCACAAAATCAACCCCAGCATTTCAGACAGAGGAGCAGCCTCACGGGAAACAGGAGAGGGCGGTCTGAACGGAAATCTTTATCCAAGACGGTCATTAGACCAGCTTGATGACGGTCATTAGACCAGCTTGATGACGGTCATTAGAAAGGCTTGATCACGGTCATTAGACAAGCTTGATCACGGTCATTAGACAGGCTTGATGACGGTCATTAGACAGCCTTGATCACGGTCATTAGACAAGCTTGATCACGGTCATCAGACAGGCTTGATCACGGTCATTAGACAAGCTTGATCACGGTCATCAGACAGGCTTGATCACGGTCATTAGACAAGCTTGATCACGGTCATCAGACAGGCTTGATCACGGTCATTAGACCAGCTTGATGACGGTCATTAGACAGGCTTGATCACGGTCATTAGACCAGCTTGATCACGGTCATTAGACCAGCTTGATCACGGTCATAGACAGGCTTGATCACGGTCATTAGACCAGCTTGATCACGGTCATTAGACAGGCTTGATCACGGTCACTAGACAGGCTTGATGACGGTCATTAGACCAGCTTGATGGCGGTCATTAGACAAGCTTGATGACGGTCATTAGACCAGCTTGATCACGGTCATTAGACCAGCTTGATCACGGTCATTAGACAGGCTTGATCACGGTCATTAGACCAGCTTGACGACGGTCATTAGACCAGCTTGATCACGGTCATTAGACCAGCTTGATCACGGTCATTAGACAGGCTTGATCACGGTCATTAGACCAGCTTGATGACGGTCATTAGACCAGCTTGATGACGGTCATTAGACCAGCTTGATGACGGTCATTAGACCAGCTTGATCACGGTCATTAGACAGGCTTGATCACGGTCATTAGACCAGCTTGATCACGGTCATTAGACCAGCTTGATACGGTCATTAGACCAGCTTGATCACGGTCATTAGACAGGCTTGATCACGGTCATTAGACAGGCTTGATCACGGTCATTAGACCAGCTTGATGACGGTCATTAGACAAGCTTGATCACGGTCATTAGACCAGCTTGATGACGGTCATTAGACAAGCTTGATCACGGTCATCAGACAGGCTTGATGACGGTCATTAGAAGCTTGATCACGGTCATCAGACAGGCTTGATCACGGTCATTAGACGGCTTGATGACGGTCATTAGACAGCTTGATCACGGTCATTAGACAGCTTGATCACGGTCATTAGACAGGATTGATCCGGTCATTAGACAGCTTGATGACAGACAATTGTCCGTCATAGACAGTTCCGTGTTGATGCCCACTCATTGGCCTTGGCCTACGACATTGTCGCAACGCCTACGCTGAAGACATACACAGCGTCGACTCCAAAACATTCGGCCTGCAGCATGAGAGTTGGTGCATCAAACCCACCGAGACTTTGCAGAAGACTGATTCACAGCAGTATATGAGAAATAAACGGACAACAGGAACAACAACAAACAGGGACACCACCATTTCCTCCATTACAATTCTTGAGAAAATTTTTTAAAGGATCACGATCTTTATGGGGATAACCATCCGAAAATCATTGAATTTTCTATGAGCGTGCGAGAAATGGTGCAGTTGGTCTAATGTACTTAAACTGTCAATCACAACTTGTTATCTTCTTTGAAAAAGAAAGAATAAAAACGCTATTCACAAATCTCAGTGAGATGCGGCAAAAAATAGACTTTTCACAAAGACACTAAACAACTCTGTGTGTGTGTTGTGTTGTGTGTGTGTGTGTGTGTGTGTGTGTGGGTGCTGTGTGTGTGTGTGTGGGTGTGTGTAGGCCGTGCCGCGTGCGCGCGGCGTGCGTCTGTTGTGCGTGTGCGTGTGTGTCTGTGTGTGTCTTCCTTTGACCGTTTCAGCCACCCTTCAACTTCCCCAAACCCTGGCTTATAGGACTGAAGCAGCAGCGAACTGTCGTCACACGAGTCCTGTTTCCGGACCCGTGCTCATCTTCATAAACAGCGGGACCTATGCTCTTGTTTCTCATGTAACGTGCAACATTTTGTTTTTTAAAACGAAAAATAAAGAAAGACAAAGAAAAAAAAAAAAAAAGAAGAAAGAAATGTGTGTGGCATCTGTTTGTAAAGTGATGTAAATGATTTAATTTCGATTTAAAAAGGAAAATCATCGCGAAGTGGAGGAGGGGGGGGGGGGGGAAGGGGGGGAGGTGTAGCAAGCTAGACCTTGTGGGAAAAATAGCGTTGCTATGTATGGAGGATTCTGCTAAGGCGCCGCTCCATGAACGGACCTTTGCACTTTTGAAGAACAGTCAACGTAACATTTCACACTCAGTAATGGCTGTGAGTGTGGAATTGTTGTAAATGACGACAAACTACCGGTATTTCGAAAGTCTACCGACATCGGACTACCGGTATGGGAGGCGGGGGGGGGGGGGGGTAGAGGGGGAGTCTCTTCCAGCTCGGTGAACCAGGACGCAGAAAAATGTCTGTCTGATCACGCAGCTGTCTGTATGTATCCGATTCAGCGCTTGTGAAGACACCTTAAAATGTTGCATCCAAAAGTTGGATCAGCTGTGACACATCTGGACGGTACGCGACGGGTGCCAGCTGCAAACGACAACCCACCGCTCTGTCCAAGAATGTTGTCCTTCTCAGTTCTTACCCGAGGGTTAAACCGTAACTCTGCTTTCAAAACATTTTCATTTACCCTAAACTCTACTTCTTTTGATAGTTAGTACGTTCTAATCTATCTTTGTTTCCTAATTCCTTACTTCTTTACATGATGATAGTTCTAACCATATCTTTGTCCTAATTCCTCTACTTCTTTGCATGATTATTAGTTCTGATCTTATCTGATTATTAGTTCTGATCTTATCTTTGTCTAATTCCTCTCTTCTTTACCTGTTTATTAGTTCTAACTTATCTTGTCTTAAATTCCTCTACTTCTTTGCGTGATTAGTAGTTCTAACTTATCTGTGTCCTAATTCCCTCTACGTCTTTACCTGATTATAGTTCTACTTTTCTTTGTCCTAATTCCTCTACCTTCTAGACCTGATTGATTTAGTTCTAAACCTTATCTTTGTTCCTAATTCCTCTACTTCTTTACATGATGATTGTTCTATCTTATCTTTGATCCTAATTCCTTACTTCTTTCACCAGGATTAGTAGTTCTAATTTATCTTTGATTCTAATTTCCTACCCTACAACTAACCTCTTTACTTCCAACCTTTAGCCCAAGACGCTTCGAAGCTACGTCGTGTCTGGACATGGGGACTTGATCAAAACAGCGGTGCACACGCCCACGTTGGGAGAGTAGAGAGACGGACAGATCCCTTCCAGGGACTGGGCTAACGGTGCACACAGCACACGTTGGGAGAGTTAGAGAGACGACAGATCCCTCCATGTGACTGGGCTGACGGTGCCCAACCCACGTTGGGAGAGTAGAGAGACGACAGAACGTTGGGAGGAGTTAGAGGACGACAGATCCCTCCAGTGACTGGGCTAACGGTGCCCAGCCCTCGGTGGAGAGTAGAGAGACGTCCAGATACCTCCAGTGAATGGGCTGACGGTGCCCAACCCACGTTGGGAGAGTAGAGAGACGACCAGATCCCATCCAGTGACCGGCTGACCTGTGCCCAATCCCACGGTTGGGAGAGTAGGAGTCGTCAGATCCCTTCTTGACTGAAGCTGACGGTTTATGTGGCACTGTACCTCCTCTGACAGACTCATTCCAGGGGCTGGTGATGCCGTGGAGGCAGATTGGTCCCTCAGCATTCATGCGAAACAAAACCATGGCACTTAAGTGATGCGAGTGGTACGGCCACGGAACCGTGGTGCTTGGCTGTCTTCAGTTTGGTCTTAGACACATTCGTTCCTCTGAACAGGATTTACGCCCTTCGCTCAGTGGCCTCTGTGTCGCGATGCTTCAGATCAAGGCAGTTTCAGCGTTCTGTCTCTCTGTGCGACAAGACACTACTGGTCTAAACAACAACCGTCCACCTGCCCATTCCCGCCCCCCCTCTCTCTCTCTCGCTCTCTCGCTCTCTCTCTCTCTCTCTCTCTCTCTCTCTCTCTCTTGCTCGCCTTCTCTCTTTCGGTCAGGGCTTGTCTCTCCACGGCCAAAACTCAGTCTTCTTGGCTTTCAAAGGCCTCGATGGTACTTTCGCGCGAATGCGTGTACAAACGCGGGGATGCCTGTGTGGTAAAACTTTGCTTTTTAATTTCCACAAAATCAACCCCAGCATTTCAGACAGGAGAGGAGCTGACTCACGGGAAACAGAAGAGGGCGGTCTGAACGGAAATCTTTTATCAAAGACGGTCATTAGCCAGCTTGATGACGGTCATTAGACCAGCTTGATGACGAGTCATATTAGATAGGCTTGCTACTGGTCATTAGACAAGCTTGATCACCGGTTCATTAGACAGGTCTTGATGACGGTCATTAGACAGCCCTTGATCACGGTCAGTAGACAAGCATTGATCACGGTCATAAGACAGCTTGATCACGGTCATTAGACAAAGCTTGATCAGGTCATCAGACAGGCTTGATCACGGTCATTAGAACAAGCTTGATCCCGGTCATCAGACTGGCTTGTCACGGTCATTAGGACCAGCTTGATGACGGTCATTAGACAGGCTTTGATCACGGTCATTAGACCTGCTTGATCACGGTCATTAGACCAGCTTGATAACGGTCATAAGGACAGGGCTTGATCACGGGCATTAGACCAGCTTGATCACGGCTATTAGGACAGGTTGATTCACGGTCACTAGTACAGGATTGGATTGACGTCATTAGACGCTTCCTTGATGGCGTCATTTAGGTCATGCTTGAAGACGGTCATTAGTCCAGCTTGTTCACGGGGCATTAGACCAGCTTGATCACGTCATTAGACAGGCTGATCACGGTCATTTGACCAGCTTGACGACGTCATTAGAACAGGCTTGTCCTCCGGTCATTAGACCAGCTTGATCACTCGGTCATTTGACAGGCTTGATCACGGTCACTAGACAGCTTGTTATGATGCGGTCTATTAGACCAGCTTGATGACCGGTAAATTAGACCAGCATTGTGGACGGTCATTAGACCAGCTTGCTCACGGTCATTAGACAGGCGTGATCACGGTCATTAGACCAGTTGATCACGGCTCATTAGACCAGCTTGATCACGGTCATTAGACAAGCTTGATCACGGTCATTAGGACAGGCTTGATCACGGTCATTAGACAGGCTTGATCACGGTCATTAGACCTAGCTTGATGACGGTCATTAGACATGCTTGATCCACGGTCATTAGATCCAGCTTGATGACCGGTTTCATTAGACAAGCTTGATCACGGTCATCAGACAGGCATTGATGACGGGTAATTGGGAGAAGCTTGATCATCGGTCATCAGACAGGTCTGATAACGGTCATTAGTCGGCTGATGACGGTCATTAGATCAGGCTGATCACGGTCATTAGACGGCTTGATCACGGTCATTAGTCAGGATTGATCACGGCGTCATTAGACCAGCTTGATGACACGACAATTGTCCGCAGTATTCGTTCTCCTGTGTGGCATGCCCCACTTTCCATCACGTGGCAACAGAAGATTGTGCAGTATCATCTTGTGTATGGCTTGCACACTCTTCACCGTCAGAATGGGCCACACGAAACCAATCCTCAGCGGTTTTGTCTTTCGTCATGCTCTGCTCGGTGCTCACGTGTGACAAACACAAAGCAGTTCCGCTCTGTGTCAAAGTTGGGGGGCGGTTCAAACACATAGGCAACCACAACGGCGTCACTCTGGTCCGTCCGATCTCATCGGCGCTGGCCTTGTCGTCCTACCCGATTATTCACATCGTGGCATCGCGACTGCTGTTGTGTCAGTCAGTACTATAAACAATCCGAGCACAATCGTCACACACACAGCATACAGCACATTGACATCGTGGCATCGTGAAGCTGTTGTGTCAGTCATCACTATTAAACAATCCGTGCAACCATCGTCACACACAGCATACACATCAGAGCTTTCACGTCCAGCTAAATGAAACGTAAGATAAACTAGATGAATAGATGCACGGAACCCGCTGTCAAATCTATCATACGCAGAGTAGAGAGAGAGAGAGAGGGAGAGAGAGAGAGATGAGAGGGAGGCGAGAAGAGAGAGAGAGAGAGCAGGAGAGGGAGGGAGAGAGACAGACGCAGAGAGACAGTGACAGAAAGAGAAGGCAAACCGACAGACACGACAAGATGGACAAACAGACGGACAGACAGACAGACACAGACAATGACATTGAGACAGAAGGCAGCCTGTGGGAGAGGAGGGGGAAGGGACAAAGGGAGAAATTAGAAAGACTTCACTCGCGCAGGCAGAAGAGAGAGAGAGAGAGAGAGAGAGAGACGAGAGAGAGAGAGAGAGAGAGTGAGAGAGGCGGCAGGAGAGAGGAGAGAGAGAGAGGAGATCACACATCTCAGACTCACCAGATAACACGATGTTTTATTTACGAGGCCCACCTGCCCATACGTAAATGGAGTTACAAGGACAAGATGGGAACATATATTCATATCTACAATATATTTATATAACCGATATTAACAATCAGTAGTCGATATTCAATAATCAATAGGTCAATCGGTTTAGTTAGCCATCGATAGTTATTCGAACAATACTTGATAGGGAATTCTAGTCAATGGTCTAAAATCAATGATCAAAAATCAATGCCTCAAAAACAAAATATAGGTTGTAAACGTTCATACATGCTTTCCTCTGTCAAAGTCCTTTTAAATTAATACTCCTCTCTTTCCTTCGGACCAATAGGTCAAAATTAAGAAAATAAGAAAAACAACATCACCAAACAAAACAGGAATTGGAACTCGGAACATAATCTTTCAATCAGATTCAAATCAAAATCAAAATAACATCTAGATCAATATCGGATACAAAATTGTCGTGGCCTATAAACCGGGCCAGTATATCTCTATTACTCTGGCATATGCTCTTGTATTTAGTTTGTGTAACAGCTCTATATAAAGCTTTTCTACTTACTAATTGATTGAGAAACTCTACTTATAAACAGCTTTCTTTTAGAATTTGCGTCAAGATTTTATTGATTACTTTAATAAGTTTCCCTGATGCGCATTGCGAATAGATGTACATGCAACATCTCTGATAATTTTCTGTCTTTGTTTTTGCCAGTAGTCCTTTGTAAAGTTTTGTTTGGTAGGTTCTTAAAATGTTTCTGTAGATACTTCTTCCTTGGTTGCTAATATTTGGGACATCTTATTAAGAAATGTAGTTCGGTTTCGTCGTTAGGACAAAGGGGCATGTTGTTTCTGCTGTCTTTTTATATATTTCTTATTTATATTTATTTCGCTTATGCGTTGTTCTAAATTTAACTAGTGCTCTTTCTAATTTCGAAATTGGTTTGTCTTCGACATTACTGTTCTAGCTGGTGTGTTGTTTTGAAATGTCCTATGAGCTTATATACCTCTCAGCTATTTTCAATTGTATATGCCAGTCTTGTCTATAACCATTCGATCATTCTTTGTTTGAGTTCTGTAATAAAAATGTTTTTCGTTCACCATTCCATTACTTATCCAAACATTTTGAAGAAGCCGATATGGCTTGACTGTGTTGTTTCAGCCCTCTTTCACTGGACCATTTGGCGTTCTTTCCTCTTTCGTCCAGTTCTGATTATACGCGGGTTTTGTATTCTGTCTGGTGTCATTTTAATAAACTTAAACAATATCTTATCAGCCCTTATTGTTGTTTCATTAATTAGTGGTTACTCCTACCTAATTCGCCATATAGGGTCGTGTTTGGTGTCTTTTTATATATTCCTAAATAGTTTTTTTGCAAGCAAATGTATGTATGTTTCTATCACTTCATATCTTGGGAGTCCCAAATTTCTGCAGCATATATTAAAGTAGTGTTTGATCTGTGATGAATCAAATAGCTTAAAATAGTCCGTTGTATCCATATATCCTAGACTATAAATTGGTTTTCTTTATTCAATATTTTTCTTTTTGCCCTCACTGCATACTCTGCTAATGCTATGTCCATGGATAATTTTGTCGTTAGGGTGAAGCCTAATATTTATATCTGTTTACCGTATCTATTCTTTCCCCTTTGTAATTCCATTTTTCGTTTTTCCCCAAATACCACCCCTTCCGGAATACCATCACTTTGTTTGTTGGGCATATTACTGTGAGCCCTAGGTTATCCGATGATTGTTGTAGATTCGCTATTGATTCTGTAGCGCCAACTGGTTGTTGACGTAATTAACACTATATCATTGCCAAAAAGGAGGCAAAAATTTCCTATGGCCATCTTGGTATTATTGAAATCCGTGTCTGCTTTTCTGGGTCACTCTCTATGCTACCTCTGCTATTAACAATAAAGAAATTTGAGGGGACAACCAGAACATACCCTGCTTTACCCTAGGGGGCAGTTGATGATCCGGAGAGGGTATATTTTGGGCCCCGCTCCTTTAAGCATGCCTGTACTTGATTGTAGATACCTTTTAACATTTTTAGCATTTTTGTTGAAATACAATTTTTTGTAGCACTTTCCATAGTTTTCTCTCTTTCTACGTATCGAGGCTTTTTGATAATCACGAAAGCTACATAGAATTTGCTTCTTCTTTACCATATAGGCATCTGTTTATAATTGACATCAAAGTGTATTTATGGTCGGTAGTTGCATGCCTCTCCTCACCTTGCTTGTTCTTCATTATTTTACCATTTTCTTCGGCGCCCAATTCTATAAGCGTCCTGTTTAAAATCGAGGTAAAATATTTTACTATAATACATATCAATGATTTACCTCTGTAGTTTCCTGGGTTTTTTTCCTATTCTCCTTTTTTATGTAATGGTTTAATTATAGATTCTAGTCCATTCATTCGGTAATCTTCCACTTCATATAATTGTTAATATATCTTTGTTAGCAGGGGAGTAATTTTATCTATGAGGTGTTTAAATATTTCAGTGGCGCTCATCTAGGCCTGCTGCCTTACCTGATTTCAATTTTCGTATGGCGCTAGTTTAGTTTCTTCCGCAAAGTTATTGTCGTCATCTAACTCTTCTTTGTGATATTATATCATTCTCGTTGTCTATTCCTGTTGTGATTTTCCTCGTTGGTCGTTATCAGTCTGTGGATTTAGAATATTTTTAATAATATTCCTCCATGTTGTATTGTGATAGATTGGAAGTGCTTTTCGTCTTTGTCTCATATTTCGTACTGAATACCAAAATTTCTGGGCTATCTCTCTGATGAGTATAGATTTTCATATATATCTGTCCCTATATTCTTTTATCTTTATTCTAATAGTTTTCTTGATAATTTGTTCGGTTTTCTTTATACGCCATCCACTTCTTCCGTATTCTTTGTGGACTGTTTTTCCTATTTATACATTGATCTAGTTAATGCTTGTCTGCCTCCTTTTTTGAATTTTTGCATTCCTAGCAAACATTTTTGTGATGTTTTGTTTGGTCCCCTATGCCAGATCATTTTATACATGCAATTCCCTGCTGTAAGTAATAGATTAGCAATTACTTTATACTTATTTCTATTTCTCCATATTTTCTTCTATTTCTTCTTCTATTTCTTGGAATATATTATTCGCATTCTCTGATATCATATATTTCGTACAAATTCCATTTTTTTTCTCACTGTCCCATTGAAAGTTTGTTTACGTATATTCTTTTCTGTTCCTCATCTTGTTTATTTATTTCTCCGCTTTCCGATTACCAAGTCACTGGCTTTTGGCTGGACTCAATTCTTTCTATTATTTCACATGCCTTCACATTTTCGAGTAACTCAGGAGGTACATAAGTAAAAAGTCTATAGTACTGTTCCCTCTGTCCGCATTAAAAAGTATTGCCTTTGTCAAATCTCTCATATTTGTCCATTTAGAGGCAGTAGATTGATTACTGTGCAAAATTCTATCAGTCTTTGCCAAAACCATTTACATGTGTGTCTAATGTTGTCTTGCATTATTCTTATCACATCTTCTCCGTACCATCATCATCTTTAGTTTAAATCCCACTCTCCTTTCTAGCATTAATATCACCTACTATGTTATATATAATAGTCTTGACCTGCATCTGACAGCTTTAATATGAATTGTTTAACACTCAATAGTATTTTGTATACTCTTTTCTTTATAAAAATTTACTGTTATTGTGGGTGATTTGTATAACCCGAAAACAGACATCTTTATCCGTATTCTTAGCACTCTTTGGCTATTTCTAACACATGTTGTATTCCTATATATTTGTTTCTATGCCTTGTGTCCATTGCTTTAGTGTTTACTTTACTAGTGTTATCACTCCCCCGATGGTCTACCCATTTGTGTTTATTCTAGTTGCGGGGGGGGCTTTGGAATATCAAAGTCTTTGAAGGAAATACCAAAATCAAAATTTGTTAAGAGTAAGGTGTCATTTAAGCAGCATATGTCGAAAGATGTAATATAATCAATGAAATCTGAATCATTAAGTTTATTTACTAAGGCCTTCTATGTTCCAGATTAAGAGGGACAATTTGGGGTTTTTTGTTTTTGTTTTTTCCTTTCCTTTATATGTTTTCTATGTTTTCTATTTCTGATTGTTTCTTTTGATATTTTTCTGTCTTGTTTCTTCTGTTTCTCTTTTATTTTCCTGTTCTGGTCTCTTTTTTTGTAATGGGCTTGGCCTCTTCCTCATTTTTTCTTTTGTTGTGGTTCTGTTCGTCCACTAGGACTGTCTCGTGGTGCGTCGTTTGGATGGAGGTTTGCTTTCCTCCGTTGTGGTCTCATACTTAACATCTATGTCCAAGTTAGTTGAGGGCCCTTAGCGGTTGTGCTCGCTCTTTTCTCGACCTTGTTTTCAGTTAAAAATTGGTTTCATATCGACCTGCTCTTCTCTGCCTTCATTGACTTGCTCTATTTCTGATAGCGAATCGCGAGTGACGAGGTAATCTTCGTCGGACATTATATTCTTTTCGTCTTCTTTATCCGGCCCGTTGTTCATGCTAACCTCTTCTCTCGGTGCGATTTCTGCGCTTAATTCCGGTTTGTTTTGTTTCTTCTCTTTGTCTCCGGATTATTCCGAGTTCCCTGTTTTGGATGTGTCGCCGTGTTACGTATAGGTTATCTAGACTGATATTGCTTTTTTCGTGCGCGGTCACTTGGCGCCGTTTTCTACTCGCATCCCCTATGTCGGCACTTAACCTTCGCCTCTGGTCATTCGTGTATGTGCGTGGGCGGGTGTGTGTACGCGCCTTGTCTGTCTCCTTTGGGGGGTCATGACCTTGTGGTGCTATTGCATTCCATGCTGTTTCGTTTTCCCAATTGGTTCGGCTCGTGGGGTGTTACCCTCCGGATTATTCAAGACTATTTTGGTCAAGGCCTTGTTCATTTTTTCCGGGTTACCCATCTGTTCAGTACGGGCTTTCCCTCATCAGTGTTTTTTGACCTCCCTCCCCTTTTTTATGTTCCCTTGACTTTGGTAGTGTCCTCATGGGCATTTCTTTCAGTTCCTTCGTTTTCATTTTTTCGTTCCATCCCTTCTGCCATTCCATACTTGTTTTCCCTATTGATTCATGGTTTTGCCATTTCTTCCATTTCACCATCATCGATCCATCCATCATTCGAATCATCCACCACACCACTCATTCCATTTCATAATTCATCTCATTTTCTTTTTCCAAATATTATTCCTCTATCTTGCTTCTTCACCTTCATCCTCCTTCCGCTCTTGCTCCATATCTGTTGTCTTCTTCCCTCATTCTCATTCCTTCTCACCCTTCACTTTCTTCTCCTTCGTACACATACTTTTCCTGTATACTCGATGTTTATAACAGCTTTCCCCTCATAGTCTCATTCCAAACTGTTTCTCTCCCTCATCATCTTCTTCCATTTCGTCTGTCCCATATATTTTCTGCTTGTTCTTCCTGATAGCCATCCGTATCATTATATTGTGTTCATTTACTTTCAATTCACTTCTGTTTCTCCATTCAGACTGTTCATATGCATGCATTTTGTTCTTACCGTTCCATTCTCTCTCCTTCTCTCTCGTCCCTTCTTCCACTCTCTTGTTCATTCCTTGTCTCTGGCATGGGAGGGGGTGTATGGGAAAATATATATCTGTCATTCCTTTCACCTCTCCTTCCTGCTTTCACTCCTTGTTCTGGGTTACTAGTGTGGGGATCTTGTCTGTCCCTCTTGACTACTTTCCCACATATATCTCTTCCATCTACCTCTTTTATTCTTCTCCGCTATGGTTCATTTTCTCTCAATCTTTCCCTTGTTCTCTTCTTTTCATCCTCCACTGGTATCACCCTGGCCTGGCCCTCGCATTTTCTCCTCTATCACTCGCATTCGCTCCTCTGGCGTTCATTATGCATCCTTTATACCTCCGTTCCATATCTTTCACTCTCCACTCGTTCTGGCAATTTGTTGTCGCCTCCATTTCCCACCCGTGCCACTTCCTCGTGGGGAGCCGTATTGTTGTAGGGGTAGCTTGGGTACCTGGCGTGTGGGTGGGTATCAGGTTTCTCACTACATTCATTCTTCCACAAAAAAAACCTTCTTGCCTTGATCTCTAATTTCCGTAAATGGCGCTGTCTGTATTCTTGTCAGGTCTGTGCGTTCTTATTCCTCCACTACGCATGCTGATCCCTGGCGTCCTTGTCATGGTTATCTTTTTTGAATCTGGCTCTCGTTGAAAATTTTACTATGCTCGGCTGGGGTATTCCTTGCTGGGTCTCTGCGACCGATCCTATGGGCCTTTCTATGGTGGGTTCTTCCCATTCCGTGTCAGGTTATTGTACAGGGTTAGGTTCCGGCATTATTCTCCCTGCGCAATCTCTCACGTCCTTTTCCTCCGCATTTCGTCGAGGACCCAGGAATTTCGTTATTGGTCTGGAAAACCTTTCTAGTCGCATCCCCAATTTTCGGTCTACAGGTCTTCAACTTTGTAGTCAGTGGCTGTTGGCTTTGCTAATTTCTTGTATTTCAGCTGATTTTCTTTGGGTGGATGTTCTTGTTTTCGTGCACTATCTCTGTATGTGCATGCTTTCCCCGACTGTTCAGCTTGTCTCACCTCATCCCCTCTACCTTTGTTTCAATCCTTGCATGCTTGTAGTGTGAGATTTGAGTGTATCCGCCAGTGAGCCATGGAGTTCGATACCAACTGAGTGTACTGTAATACTTTATTCATTTGTCCCTCTATGGCTTCCAATTTTATAGTCATCGTTTCTTCTGCTTTTCCAAGTGACGTCTTTCGCCATAATATCTTCTGTTTCTTTGGTTAGGGCCGGGATTCATCTCCACGTCATTTGCGAGAAATTAATTTAGTCCTTAGATAGTCAGAAACTTGACTGAAGTCCATCAAAAGAAGTTACACTCGTACCTCTCCTCGGGAGGGTGTTCGGGAAATATGCCCGTTCATGTCTTGATAACATCACGATCTGCTTGTTTGTATGGCATGTTCATTGACATTGTCCAATTCATCGATACACTGTTCCTTACTAACTGGTTTTGTGGTACTTTCACCCGATCCCGAACAAAATTCCGAACAAAGTCCCGTGTTTCGTGTCCACTGTGCTCTAAGTTATTCCCCTTTCGAGCAACTTCCGGGTGTCGTCCAATCTTGCTTTTTTCTGACTTAGCGCATGTGGTCCAAAAGCGATTGTGTTGTGCCCACGCGCTCACTAAAATCAATTGCGGAAATCCAAAGTCCGATAGTAACACATCATCACTTCCGTCACCCCTGCCGCCATTTTCTTCTCACTCGACGCACATTTGTTTTCATGTGGGTGTCGAAAATAATGTCCTTATGCGGACTCTCACGCCCTGAGTATCAATCATGACGCTCTTCTGTGTTCTACAAATCTTTATTGTCAGTTTGTCGTGCCACTTTTCTTACTAACGGGCACTTTCACTACTAATTTGCTGGAAAGTCTGCGCAGCTTTCACTCGCCTGTCACCTGGGTCGCCATCTTGTCTCGCGCCCCCCCCGAAGAGAGAGAGAGAGAGAGAGAGAGAGAGAGAGAGAGGAACGAACGAACGAAACGAACGAACGAAACGAATCTTTTTTAATGAGGGTAAAGAATAAGCACAATACAGGCTTTTTTACATCTGGCCCTCGAGAAGCCGAAAAAAATAATAACAATATGTGACTTCAAATCAACGAACCATCTAAATAGTGAAAAGATATTAGCCATGAAATACATAAAGCAATCCAAAATTTGTCAGTCAACTTTTCTAACACACACAAACACACACACAACACACACACCACACGAGAAAAAAACGCTTCGCAATACATTTTTTTTTAAAATAGAAGAAGAGAAATGAAGGACGTCAATGAAAGGTGGACAGGTGAACAGTATGTCATGACAAGGTATAGAGAAGGGGTAACACATTAGAGAGAGAGAGAAAGAGATAGACTCAGAGAGAGAGAGAGAGAGAGAGAGTGGAGAGAGGAGAGAGGAGAGAGAGAGAGAGAGAGAGTGAGAGAGATGAGAGAGAGAGAGAGAGAGAGAGAGCCAGATAGAGAGACAGAGACGGGCAGACGGACAGACTGTGGGAATTGACACAAACCAACGCCAAGTGAGACGGGCTGTAAAGGAAAGGAAGCCGACCTACCTGCCCTCAATGCAGGGAACAGAATATCTTTCTTCCTCCGTTTCATTTCCAGGCGTTTCTGCTGGCCTCTGCCACAGACAGCATCACAACCCTATACAGCACTGTGCCTCGAGTGCATGGTGGCACTGCCCTTAGGCATCTTCTGTGGCACTGCCCCCCCCCCCCCATTTACCCCTCTCTTACCCCCCCTCCCCTTCCAACACTACCTTCTGTTTGTGTGTGTCACCATCTGACGGCTCCCTGTCCCACCTCTCTCTCTCTCTCTCTCTCTCTCTCTCTCTCTCTCTCTCTCTCTCTCTCTCTCTCTTTCTCTCTCTCTCTTTCTCTGATCTGTACATGTGTACGTGCGTGTGCGTGTGTGTGTGTGTGGTGTGTGTGTGTGTGTGTGTGTGTGTGTGTGTGTGTTTGGTGTGTGTCTGTGTGTCTGTGTGTGTTCGTGTGTGTGTGTGTGTGTGTGTGTGTGCGCGCGCGCGCGCGTGCGTGCGTGCGTGCGCCTGTGCGTGTGTATGCGCGCGCGTATATGCGCGTGTTTGTGTGTGCGCGCACGCGTGCGCATGCAAGCATTGACTAACAAGACAACGTAAACGAGAGGTAGAGAGGGTGGACATAAAGGGCCGGGGTTGACGGTGGTGGAATGAGGGGCGGGGTGGGGGGTGGGGGGAGAAGGGGGAGACAAAAGCGGTGTGTTATGGTGTTAACGGCCAAGCTGACCGCTAGGCCTGGTTAATGTCTAAGGAGATGATAACGACAAACTAAAAAAACAAGAGCAACATCAAAAACATACAAAAGCAGTCAGGAAAAGACAAGAAGTCACAGTGTTGAATAAAAAGGACAAGACTAATCAGAAAGACGACGACGACGACAATGATGATAATAATGATGATGGTGATGACGACTATGACGATAACGATGACGGTGATGATGAAGAGACATAAGATGAAGAAAGAAAGAAGCAGCAGCAACAGTATCAGAAGACGAGCAACAACAACAGCAAGGTGATGATGACGACGACGATGACCACGACGACGTCCACCGAGATTACCTGAGGTAGCTGAAGGCGGCCAGCAGCAGGCCCAACAAGGTGAAGGCCACCCCGATGACCAGCCAGCCCATGTACTGCCAGGCCCCCAGCCTCTCCATCCTCCCCGCCTCCCCCAGGCGTCTGGACCCCACCGCTGGAGGCTTGGACAACTCTGCGTGCAGGACACAGGGACATCAGGACTGACCGTGGATCTGGGCGTAGAGGAGAATGTGTGTGTGTGTGTGTGTGTGTGTGGTGTGTGTGTGTGTGTGTGTGTGTGTGTGTGTATGTGTGTGAATGTACGAAGGAGGTCTATAGGAAGTGCGTGTGTGTGGGGGGGGGGGGGTGAAAGGGGGAGGGTAGAAGGAGAGAGAGAGAGAGAGAGAGAGAGAGAGAGAGAGAGAGAGGAGAGAGACTGTATGTATGTAAGGAGGCACGGGGGGTGGGGGGTGGGTTATTTTGCAGAGGTTACTGAAATTTTTTTAACCAGAATATTTCAATGACCTCTTAAACGTGACCTACAAAGATACTTCTTCAACAAAATGCCAATTAGAAAATTACCATTATAGCAGTTATCACGCTTTACGGGTATAATACTTCCGATATTTTGACTAAATCATACGTTATCTAAGGAACTACGTACTTAATAGAAAGCTGTCAGCAGATAATTGAAGGAATGCCCTATAGCTTTTATATATTTTTTCCCGTATAGATCTTGGTGTGTTTATACAATTTTGCCCGTGTGCTTGTTTCAGATGTTTTTTCATCTGGTGACCGATACGCATTTGCATTGTCTTCTGTACGTAGAATGTTTAGTCAAGAATGAGTACAGAGACCAAACTGACAAAACTAGACCTCAGGGTAAACTTTTCTCCCACAAGCGGAGCGTGCGGGTGTCCGTCGCACAACAGTAGCCGGACAGAGCAGATCTCATCCAGGTCAGGACACTTCAGACTGATGGTGTTCATAGCAATCAGATGTGTGCAAAGGTGACCAGGAATGGCGGGGAGTTGGGAGGAGGGAGGAGGGAGGTATGAAAAAGTGAACTGAGAGGAGACAGTAGATGGAGAGAGAAGAGAAAAAAAAGGGAAGAATAGGGGGGGGGGGGGGACTATTAGTGGTTGAAAAGCACTATGCAAATAACTGGTCAAATACGTTCTCAATAGATATCCTCTGCAATGTAATAATGCTTACTGCCACGTACCGGACTGGTGGATTTCACGGGTAGAATTTGGCTTTGGGGAAAACGCTTTTGCTCCCCCCCCCCCCCCCCCCCCCCCTCCGCCCCTAAGTCCAAAAACTTCATCAAAAAACGGAAACAGCTCATTTGTACTTGTCATTCATTCTCCAGGGAAATATGTCCTTTCGTACTCCTTCCCGTTCAAACACTTCCTTTCCTCATAACACTGACACTGATTTAATGAAATGTAATGGTACGCGCCTTAGTAACTGAATATCCTCTGTCCTCCGTGGGTTGGTTTTTTTTTTTTTTTTAATATTTGACGCAAGAACTCGAAAAGGTACTTCAACGGATGGGCGGGGGTGGGATTGGTACGAAAGGAAATCTTTCTAGTCTAGTTTCTCAAAGAAGAGGTGGGATTTATCCGTGTCACTGTACCTGTCAGCGTTGGTACGAAAGGAAATCTTTCTAGTCTAGTTTCTTAAAGAAGAGGGTGGGATTTATCCGTGTCACTGTACCTGTCAGCCTTGGTACGAAAGGAAATCTTTCTAGTCTAGTTTCTCAAGGAAGAGGTGGGATTTTATCCGTGTCACTGTACCTGTGAGGTTTGATTGTCCATGTCACTCCTTCCAAAGTCGCTTTCCTTCAAACTGAAATGACCCCAATCATTCTAGCCGGTCGTCTGCTTCGCCTTCATGGCTACTTTGCTCTCTCTCAGCCAGGAAACTCGACAATACGACCCATTGAATGAATCGTTAATCCATCTTCCAGCTAAAGTTCTCTTCTGTCATGAACTGAGGATATTTGATGAAAGATTAGGGCAACGTCTGTTTTTCACTGCCAGGTGTTCATAATGACTTTTTTCTTTAAACGCGTGAAGTTATGCATGCGAAAATTCTGTGGAAACTGACGATGACCAAGTTACGCTGCCCCCCCCCCCCCCCCCCCCCCTCCCTCTCTCTTCACGCGGCAAGGTCAGTGGTCTTAGCAATGACCAATTGTAAGAAATTAACAAAATGTTGGTGAATGATATAGCCCAATACATGTGTTCATTTACATATGTCGACAAAGTAAGACAAAATTTAAACAGTCTAGTCTTTGGTTCAGTTTCGTCTCTTTTTTAAAATCCACTTAAAGTTCGACGTAAACAATATGGATAATAATAATGGATATTAATGACGCTTAATCTAAAAATAGCCCTAAGTGTTCCACATATTTCCTTGTGCTTACACACACACACACGCACGCACACACACACACACACACACGCACGCTCGCACAAAGCAAAAACGATACGAGGTGGCAACTCCGTGAAAAAGCGTGTCTTGTGGATGACTCGAAAGAAGGGAGAATTAGAAGAGCGAAAGTAAGTTTGGTCCACGCAGAAGGCGCTTAGGGAAAAAGAGAAGAAAGAAAACAAAAAACTCCCCGAAGGTCTTGTTCAGAAACGAGGGATCCGAGTGTCGACAGAATAACTGAAGGCGGTGTAGTGTTGTATGCATTGCTGGAGAAGACAGAAAGATATGATGGAGCTTGACTATTCAGAGACTTGAAACTGAGCAAAGACGACTTGTAATCTGTTCGAAAATGTTTCTAAGGAAACAAACGTCAAAAAGCAAAAATCCTTTCTGATTAATGTCAGCCATTTTCCTTTGGAGAGAGAGAGTGTGTGTGTGTGTGTGTGTGTGTGAAAATGCATTATACGATTTCGAGTCTGTGAAAACACGAAGGAAGTTCGCAAAGTTTCGGTTTCATCGAGACATGTCTCTGCATGTGAACCAGTCCATGTGCCGTACACCACATCTTCTTCTTCCTTAAATACTGGTTCACTCAAAAATCGAGTAGGTCACAAGCGCGCATGTTAAAAAGTAAAATAAAATAACATAAAACAGTGCGACTCAGACTGTTGGCCCCTGGAGCAATTTGGCAAACAAGGGGTCGCACTCGATATTCAAGAA
This sequence comes from Conus ventricosus, assembly GCA_018398815.1. Lineage (NCBI taxonomy): Eukaryota > Metazoa > Mollusca > Gastropoda > Neogastropoda > Conidae > Conus > Conus ventricosus. Next base: position 100,844,976 of record CM031600.1, read on the forward strand.
GTTAAAAGCAATGGCCAAATTCAGGCCCAGGTAATAGTAAAATATCTGGGGAAGTAAAAATAGAAAATCGTCAATATGCAGATCTCAAAACTGTCGAATCAATTTGTTTTTTAAATGAGATTGCATTTGTGGCAATCTTGATGGCACCCGGCAGTGAGTTCCACAGCCGTACAGAACGGGATAAAAAGAATGCAAGTGGCTGTCAATATTTGATGCAGGTATGGTATAACATTGACCGCCACTCCTGGTGCTACTTTTATTCTACTAGTTGTTCCATTGGAATATCAATTACTTTAGCTCTGCCTTTGAAGAAGATGTTAAGTTTGATAAAAGCTCTTCTCTCTTCTAAGGGTTTCCATTCTAATCTCCTCATGTTCTTCCTAGTATTACCCTTTTCTCTGATGTGGTTCCCTGTTACGAACCGTGCTGCTCTCTTCTGAATCTTTTCGAGGTTATCAATGTCCTTTAGATGGTAAGGATCCCAAACTGAGCAACCATATTCAGTACTGGTCTAACCAGTGTTTTGTAGCAGTCGTCTTTAACCTTTGGGGGGCAGTCATGTATTCCTGTATAAAGAAAGCAAAGATGTTATTTGCTTTCTTACACACTAAATTGTAATGTTCTTTCCATTTGAGACGACTATCTATAATCACGCCTAAATATTTTGCAGCATTAGTTTCTTTAAGAATAGTATTATGGATAGAATAATCTGATCTAATTGGTGAGCGTTTGTTACATATACGCAACACTTGGCACTTTTGGGGATGAAATTCCATTTTCCAAGTTCTTTCCCACTCTTGTAAAGCGTTTAGATCTTCTTGTAGAATGCGTGTATCATTCTTGCTTCTGATTGTTCTATATACTAAGCTGTCATCTCCAAAAAGCCTTATAGTAGTTCCAGGAGAGAGATTTCTACTTATGTCATTTATATAAATTAAGAAAAACAATGGGCCCAGAACAGTTCCCTGTGGTACACCTGACAGACTGGTTTTACAATGGGATGTCGACCCTTCCACAACAGCTTTCTGCGTTCTCCTAACGAGGAATGATCTAGCCCATTTTAGCAAAGAACCGCCAATGCCAATGTGTTCTAATTTAAGCAGCAGGCCCCTCATGGTCAACCTTATCAAAGGCTTTAGAAAAGTCTAATAAAATTGCATCTATTTGCTGTCTGTTTTTAAGACAGTTATTAAAATCATTGAGAGTTGTTATAAGTTGAGTCTCACAACTCCTTCGCTGTCTAAAACCATGCTGGGCGTTATTTAAGAAGTCATATTTGTCAAGATGGTCCATTATGCTACTATATTATGTGTTCAAGTAGTTTAGCTGATATGGATGTAAGAGATACAGGTCTATAGTTCTCTGCTTTTGTTTTGTCACCCTTTTTGAATAAGGGAAACAATGCTCGCATCTCGCCACTCATCAGGTATTATCCCTGGTCCAGTGAAGCTTGGTAAAGTAGTTGGGTATACCTCACTCAATTCATTGGCACATAATTTTAAGAGCTTGCCAGGAACGCCATCGGGACCAGTAGCTTTGTTTTCATTGATGTTGGTCAGTAACTTAAATACTCCTGCTTTGTTTACTTTGATGTTTTGCATTTCAGGGAGTTTATCATCATCCTTTAGTCTAACGTTAATTAAGGTTTGGGATTTGAGAAAACTGAACAAAACTGCTTGTTTAGTAAGTTTGCTTTCCCTTCAGGGTCCTGTATTGGGTTATTCTGGTTGTTTCTCAGGTCTGGAATCCCAATGTTGTCCTGTCTCTTACTCCTTATGTAAGACCATAATTTCTTGTTTTGATGATCACCTTCTGAAATCATCGAATTAACATATTGGAATGAGCAAGCCTACAGTCTCTCTGACACCTTCTCTTAATATGTTTATACCTAACCAGTAATCTTTCTGAATTAGGATGTAGTTTCAATTTCTTAAAGAAACGATGTTTCCTTCTCAACAAACGTTTAGTTTTTGTAGTAATCCATGGCTGGTGGTCTTGCTTGAAGTTATTTTAGTAGGTATGTTGTCATCCATAATAAATTCCAAGTTAGTTTTTATACACTTCCAAAGGTCACTGACATTATCTTTAGCACTATGGGACCTCAAAAAGACGACTGAAATCATGAGTATCCTGCGCAATTTTGGTAAATCTTCTTGGTTCCAGAGTCTAATGGTACGTTAGGGGGTTTTCTTCGAAAGGGTTGAAAGTTGCTCTCTAAGAGAATTATGTCATGATCACCCAGGCCTGCAATTAATTCCTGATTGCCTAAAGCGCCTGGACAATTGGTAAAAATAAATCCAGGAATGCCTTACCACGAGTTGGTGCTTCAAACTGACTGCACTAATCCAAGGTCTTTGGTGGTATCAAAAAATTGAGTATTAATATTTTTACTGTATTGATTACCAAGTATGGCATCTTCACCCCAATCAATATCTGGTAGTTAAAGTCTCCCAATCCATAATATTGCCTTCCTATTGGCCAAAACAATGTTAGAAATGTCTCTGCAGATAGACGAACATACATTTTCATCTGAGTCTGGAGGTCTGTAAACTGATCCAACAATGACAGGTCTCTTATTCTTAAAATTAATCCTACAAAATAAACTTTCACTATTTTTGCCTTGATATAAAAAACTCACTAGCTAAGTTCTTCCTAATGGCAATCAAGACTCCCCCACCTCTTTTTCCAAGTCTGTCCTTTCTATAAATATCAAAATCCTCCATTAGAAGTTCACTGCTGGATGTTCCAGTTTCTAGCCAAGTTTCTGTTCAATTACAACATCAATGTTTTTTTTCGGTGACTAAATTACTGAGTTCTTCCTTTTTCTTGATAAGAGATTGAAAATTTACGACTATGCATTTAAGTTTATCTTTTTCTCTTAATGATTTGGGGTTCAGTTGCACTTTATGATTTGGGATTTTATCAGTTTTAGAATCAGGGGTGGATGCAAACTTAGGACAAAATTTCAAGTTTTCTTTTGGGGATCGGTCTGGTGAGATAGGGTCAAAACGGTTGCTTTCTGAGCTGCAGTCTTCAATAGATCTTCAAAAAGTCTCGAACTAAAGTTTGGAAGCCCGCAGGTAAAACAAGTCCAAGATATATCACTATTGCATAATGCTTCATAAACTGCTGAATTCATTAACATACATTTAGTATGATACCATGTATTGCAGACGTCACAGGCAACTGCTTTATGTTTCCATGTGACTCTCAAATTGCAAACTCCGCATGGATATTTACTTTGGTGGACGGACCAGGATTGAGTTCAATGTCTCCCGATAGCAGGATAAGGCTTAAAAGCCATGATTTAACTCCTCTATGTCTAACTCTTTTATTCAAACAATTCCTTATCACTGTACTATTTCTGATGTTAATTGAAATCAGGGGTTCAAATCTGGGCCTAGTAATAGACGTGAGAACAGTACTCGGCACAGGTGCACACAGGAGACTAACATGGTTCAGGTTGCACAAAGTTTTAAAACCTCCAAAAATGCTATACAAGACCATACCACGCAGAATTTACGGCTAGACAACCAAACAAATAACTATAAAGAACATGTCTGGGAAGAGGGTGTCAAGGACAAGACTTAATAGGCGCGTTAACCGATCCGCTTGTCAGAAAGGTCGAACCAGAGAAGGTGGTATTCCGTGGGCAAAATAAATCGATAATAAGTTAATGGATACTGCCCTACCGATTACAAGACGTAACAAGATGCAAAGCATATAAACGTACTCCCAGTTTATCTTGAATACGCGTGAGATATTATATAAAGAGGGAAACGTTAGTAACGGCTATAACGGTAAACATCGGCCATCATCTGTGACCCATAATGAACATGCCTACAAATTTTCAGGAAGATCGGCCAAGTACTTTCTGAGATATTCCATAAAGAAGAAAAACCGTTATGGGCCGTTATAGCAGTTAGTAACGGCTATAACGGTAAAATAATACATCGGGCATCATCCGTGACCCATAATGAACATACCTATAGATTTTCAGAAAGATCGGCCCAGTAGTTTTGTCTGGAGCGAGTGGAACACATTTTGACCACGGATGGACGGACAAACAGACAGACAAACACACAGACAGCATTTCTTCGTTCCCATTGTAAAGTACTCCCTCTTCTATAAGAACTGGGTGTACAAAAAGTAAGCAAAACCTCACAGGTAGAGACAGATTCATGACAGGGAAGACACCAAACGCTTCGAGTCATCAGCTCCTAGCAATGGGGAGGAAGAAAGGAAAAACAGTTGCACTGTGTGGAGAGAGTGGACACAACAAAAAAAGATGGAGGCAAGCTTGGGATGACCAGTGATAGAGAGCCGAGTACAAATCAGACACAACAGGACACAGGTTGAAGGGAGAAGTTCAAAAACAAAAACAAAACAAACAAACAAACAAAAAATAGAAAAAAAGAAAGAGAGGAGGGAAGGAGAGGGGTGGTAGAGACAGGCGGTGGGGGAAGGGGGGAGGGTAGTAACTGTGTAAGTGAGGGATGTGTCCGCGCGTGTGTGTACGAATACCTGTCAGTCAAATGAGTGCGTATGCATTCACAAAACTGGTGGATGAAATGATTCTGGGGTCTGCGATGACGTGAGAGTATTTGGGAGTAGATTTACGTGCGCCCGTGTGTGTGTGTGTGTGTGTGTGTGTGTGTGTGTGTGTGTGTGTGTGGTGTGTGTGTGTGTGTGTGTGTGTGTGTGGTGTTTACGAGGAGTGAGGGGGGTGGGGGAAGCAGGGGGGTGATGAAGGTGGGTAAGAGCGGAGGGGTAGATTGTGGAGGGGCGCTGACGGTTGACTGGGGAAAGGGAACCACAAGAAAGTATGTCACTGGGAATGTTTTACAACTCGCTGATAAAGAAAGGGGAGGAAGAGAAATAACGTTGCAGAGGAAAGCACAGGTATTGAGTCCGTTCTTTGGCGTTGAGAAGAATGTATACCATTTTTGGAGCATGGAGACAAAAGCTACTAGCTGAACACTATTCGGAAGAAATTCCTTTTTGACCTGTAGGCGTTCAAGACAACACATATCTCGTTCCTATTGAAGAAGAAGTGGATTTTAGACGTAAAGAAGCGGAATGAGATTCCAGATTGTATAAACCTTGTCATTTTTCTACTCATTTCTGTCTCTCCTAATTATGCATTATTGTATACGTCCGGCTGCACGATCCGTCCAATTCTGTCAAATCCCTCCAAATCAGTTTCAGTTTCATCAAGGAGGTGTCACTGCGTGCGAAATAATCCATATACGTTACACCACACTGCATATGATTTAAAGCTGATGGATAAATGAATTAACGACTAAGATGAGAGAATTTAAGAAGAGGGTCTCGTGGCTACGACTTAGCAGATGTCTGACCTACGCATTGGTCACTCTGGTTGCGAGGAAGGGACAGCGGCCAGTACCTGTTTGCCAAATGAACGAAACGGACACAGACAGAAGAAGGGGAGAGTGCGGGGAGGAGGACAAAGTTGTGGAGGAAGCACGAGCAGGCTAAAGAGTCCCTATCACAATGCAAATGAATCAGCAGAGACAGAGCTAGAGAGAGAAGGGTCTGGAGAACGGCAGAGGGAAGGGATGGGAGAAGAGGGTGTGATGAGGTGAAAATACAGCCTTTCACTGGAAACTGTTGAACTTGATTCTGTCTTATGAACAGAACTATTTGTTACACGTGTCTAGAGCCCACATTCGTCTCCTCGGTGACACTCATCAGTAAATCGTTGTCTGGCACTGGTGGTGCACCTGTGATAGTCGATAGAACACGGGGGGAGGGGGGGGGACTCACAATCCTATCGACTCCTAGAGATTTGGACAAACGGAGTTAAGCGTGTCAGTGACATAGTTCTCGCATGTTGCGTATTCTCGCCCTTAGCCTTCGACGTGCCTCATACAGACTCTTCTTCGATTTCTCATCTTAGTTGTTAATTCCTTTATCCATCACCTTCAAATCATGCGTAGTGTGGTCTCAAAACTTAGCGGATGTGGTGTAGCGTATATGGACTAGTCCACCCGCAGTGTGATGAAACTGAAACTGGAACTCAGTTCCAATTTTCTCTCCTCGATCTTGTGGTGTGTTTAGGAAGTTTTAGTTTTCTCTTTCCAGCAGTTATGACTTCCTTGTCAAAAGGCATTGTGCTGTGTGTTTTGCCAACTGGCGATAAATATTGAAAACCACGTCCAAGATCGCGTGGCGGCATCTCACTTCCATTGCCTGAGTCTTCGTCTGTAGTTCCGGTGGCAGGCTTTCAGTTTCACACACATAAAGAGTTGTAAGGAAATGACACATGTCCACGTTTGGACCTGTTGATTCTGTCCTTCAAAATAACGGGTGTGTAATTTTGCTACGAAAACCTATATCAGCACTTTATCACCAATGTCATCAGTTTTCTCAGATTTCAGTCCACAATATTCAACTTTCAGGTCTGTTTTTACAGGGTCATTCATATCTTCTTCTTCTTCTTCTTCCTAAAATACTGGTTCACTCAAAAACGAGTAGGTCACCAGCGCGCATATTAAAAATAAAATAAATAACATAAAACAGTGCGACTCTGACTGTTGGCCCCTGGAGCAAATTTGGCAAACAAGGGGTCGCACTCGATTTAAAAGCAATGGCCAAATTCAGGCCCAGGTGATAATAAAAATCTGGGGAAAAAAATAGAAAATCATCAAATATGCAGATCTCAAACTGTCGAATCAATTTGTCCCTTGAATGAGATTGCACTTGTGGCAATCTTGATGGCACCCGGCAGTGAGTTCCACAGCCGTACAGAACTGGGATAAAAAGAATGTAAGTGGCTGTCAATATTTGATGCAGGTATGGTATAACATTGACGCCACTCCTGGTGCTACTTTTATTCAATACTAGTTGTTCATTGGAATATCAATTACTTTAGCTCTGCCTTTGAAAAAGGTGTTAAGTTTAATAAAAGCTCTTCTCTCTTCTAAGGGTTTCCATTCTAATTTCCTCATGTTCTTCCTAGTATTCCCCTTTTCTCTGATGTGGTTCCCTGTTACGAACCGTGCTGCTCTCTTCTGAATCTTTTCGAGGTTATCAATGTCCTTTAGATGGTTAAGGATCCCAAACTGAGCAACCATATTCAGTACTGGTCTAACCAGTGTTTTGTAGCAGTCGTCTTTAACCTTTTGGGGGCAGTCATTGATGTTCCTGTATAAGAAAGCTAAGATGTTATTTGCTTTCTTACATACTAAATTGTAATGTTCTTTCCATTTGAGACGACTATCTATAATCACGCCTAAATATTTTGCAGCATTAGTTTCTTTAAGAATAGTATTATGGATAGAATAATCTGATCTAATTGGTGAGCGTTTGTTACATATACGCAACACTTGGCACTTTTGGGGATGAAATTCCATTTCCAAGTTCTTTCCCACTCTTGTACAGCGTTTAGATCTTCTTGTAGAATGCGAGTATCATTCTTGCTTTGATTGTTCTATATACTAAAAATGTCATCTGCAAAAAAGCCTTATAGTAGTTCCAGGAGAAAGATTTTCTACTTATGTCATTTATATAAATTAGAAAAACAAGGGCCCCAGAACAGTTCCCTGTGGTACACCTGACAAGACTGGTTTACAATGGGATGACGACCCTTCCACAACAACTTTCTGCGTTCTCCAACGAGGAATGATCTAGCCCATTTTAGCAAAGAACCGTCAATGCCATGTGTTCTAATTTAAGCAGCAGGCCCTCATGGTCAACCTTATCAAAGGCTTTAGAAAAGTCTAATAAAATTGCATCTATTTGCTGTCTGTTATTTAAACAGTTACAAAATCATTGAGAGTTGTTATAAGTTGAGTCTCACAACTCCTTCGCTGTCTAAAACCATGCTGGGAATTATTTAAGAAGTCATATTTGTCAAGATGGTCCATTATGCTACTATATATTATGTGTTCAAGTAGTTTAGCTGATATGGATGTAAGAGATACAGGTCTATAGTTCTCTGCTTTTGTTTTGTCACCCTTTTTGAATAAGGGAACAATGCTGCATCTCGCCACTCATCAGGTATTACTCCCTGGTCCAGTGAAGCTTGGTAAAGTAATTGGTATACCTCACTCAATTCATTGGCACATAATTTAAGAGCTTGCCAGGAACGCCATCGGGACCAGTAGCTTTGTTTTCATTGATATTGGTCAGTAACTTAAATACTCCTGCTTTGTTACTTTGATGTTTTGCATTTCAGGGAGTTTATCATCATCCTTTAGTCTAACGTTAATTAAAGGTTTGGGATTTGAGAAAACTAAACAAAAACTGCTTGTTTAGTAAGTTTGCTTTACCTTCAGGGTCCTGTATTAGGTTTTCTGGTTGTTTCTCAGGTCTGGAATCCCAATGTTGTCCTGTCTCTTACTCCTTATGTAAGACCATAATTTCTTGTTTTGATGATCACCTTCCGAAATCATCGAATTAACATAATTGGAGTGAGCAAGTCTACATTCTCTCTGACACCGTCTCTTAATATGTTTATACCTAACCCAGTAATCTTTCTGAATTAGGATGTAGTTTCAATTTCTTAAAGAAATCGTTTGTATTTCTCTTGTCTGTAAAAGAACAACGCGTGTTTCTATAAATTCAAGAACCAAACTGATGTCAGAATCTGCACTTTTTTTTAATCCGCAAAAAGCAACAAAGGGTCCATTTCTTCTCTATTTACTTTCAAAGTGAGTTGAAAATTAAACAGTTCCAGCCATCGTTTTTCTTGATGACTGTATTTGTTGGTCCCAAACACATTTGTGCCATTTGTCTTGCCCACTGTAGAAAGGCTAAAGCCCGCAAAACGCGTGTGTGGGCTGCACTAAATCGACGGTTTTGTTCAGGATGACTTTCATGTGCCCATGAATTTTCGCCCCCCCTTCAGAGGTACTGCATGGTACTGAAAAGAGCAGCTGGTTCATAAGGAAATTTGATGCATCTGGCAAGCTCCCCAAAACATTAGCTGTGCTTCATGTGTTCAGGGCGAATTCCCTTTTATTGTGTCACCAACTCTCCGTTCACTTTCAATCTTTCAAAAGAGTAAAGGATTCCTTATCAAAATTTGCCCACATTTGCTTTCCTCTATACTATTGTGTAGTTCACTTTTGCACTTCCGAACAAAGAAATAGAAAGACAGCGCCAGACAGAACGTGTGTGTGTGTGTGTGTGTGTGTGTGTGTGCAGGCATACACATGATTCTGATGAGAAAAAGAGAGAAGATACGGACAGACTGAGGGAGAAAGAGAGAATCTAATCGAGTATGTGCATGTGTGTGTGTGTGTGTGTGTGTGAGAGAGATAAGATAAGATAATGTTGCTTATAGCCCAGCCGACCGCAAAGGGCCACATCAGGGCTGGTGAGAGAGAGAGAGAAAGTATATAAAACATACATGTATGCATGTGTGTGTGTGTGTATGAGTGTGTGTATATATATGAGTGTGTGTTGTGCGTGTGTGTGTGTGTGTGTGTATATGAGTCTGTGTATGTGTGTGTGTGTTAGTGTGTGTGTGTATGTGTGTGTATGCATGTGTGTGTGTGTATGTATGAGTTTGTGTATGTGTGGGTGTGTGTGTGTGCGCGCGCGCACGTGCACGCATGCACGAGAGAGAGACAGACAGCAGAGACAGAGGAGAGAAAGAATCAGCTCACACATGCACCTTGGAATACTAACCAGACACTTCTTTGCACATCTGCATTACTGCCCGCCAAAATGAACTTAATGCTCACTTTTTATTTCATCAAATCAGCAATCAAAATATACAAGTAACTGTGATCTCTTTCATGCTCAACACATGAAAGCACATCTAGTATGAGACCACCTTACAACATCATCTTCAGTCTGAAATAAAAGGGGGGTCACTCAGTGTCCTTCACATCAAGAAGCAGCAACCAACAAACCAGTCAGAGGGTGCACTGAAAATTTGTGACCAGTCAGAAAGGTGAATTGAAATGGAAACAAAATACCGTGATTCTAATTCACCTTGTTATCAAAAACACTGTGATACTAATTCACCATGTTATCTAAGTAGGAAAACATAGATGCAAATGGGGAACGTTGTGATTCAAAGACATCTGAGTTAATTTTCTTTCAACTCTGTTAGATTTAAAAAAGATTATCAGAAAATGAACATTTTGCACTAAAATTCCTGTTTCTTTTGTCCCATAAGACTTTAAGGAAACCTGGAGATGGAAGTACAGTGCAACATTCAAGACAAAAGACAGATTATGCAACATTTTTCTTGCATGATTCATCAAGGCAAACAAACGGCAACAGAGTAACAGCAATAAATGCAATGATGATGATAATGATTCTTCTTCTTATTATTATCATTGTTATCATCATCATCATTACAATAATAATCATAGTGATGATGATGACGATGTAACTACATCACTGCTTGCATCCTCAGTCACTCCATTAAAACAGCTTTACAGTTCCTTTGAGAATATTTACATGATAGACTATACAAGGAAACAGGTTCTCCATCACTGTGATAACCATCGCTTTCTTTCTACCTGCTGGAGTACCTGTCCATGATATTTTATCTTCATGCAGGTGACTTCACCTGTTCTTTTGACTTTCCAACAGAAACACTGGGCTACCTTAAAGGTGTTTTCTTTCAGCTCTTTCTAGACAAAACTATTACTGATGATACCACTGCCTGCAATGTGTTGATGTAATTCTTCTGATTAGCCAAGACATAGTTCCGTACGTTGAGAAAAAAAATACACATCAATTTTTGTTTTTCAGCATGGACTTTGACACAGAATGATTTATAATGATTAAAGAAACAAAAACACAAACAAACATAAAAAACTGGTCCACTTATGAACCAAGTCTTAAGAACAGCACAGTTGTTCTGCAACACCTTTGGTTGACCTATCTTGAACACCTCCAGGCTGATTTTCTGAGGTATTTATCATGACTCCACCCAACAGCATGGACAAATGAATCACAAGACGTGATCTGTTTGTCCACCTTGTTCGGTGGTGTCATTATCAATACTTTAAATAATTTGTTTGGATCTCTGCCTGCACTCATCTCACATTGCAACTAACTTCCAGGCTGGTCCCTGTCTCCTTCATAATGGCTCGATCATTCTGTACACCTTAGCTGTCCGTTCATCTGACAAACCGGTCTTGCCACACTATCAGCTCCACGTCAGGCTGGTTAGATTATCCTGTATATCTTCTTCACACAGCCACCAATGATAATGTAAAGTCCAAACTTCTAATGGTTCTTGTTTATTTTACTGTGACCATGCTCCAAGCAGTTTGACCTTGTTCTGTGAAGGTCAACCATGCCATTATGAACGCATCATTATCATTTATCTTTATAATAGAGAGTCTTGCAAAGTGCCCATCCTTCCAGCAGATTGACCTTGCTCTGTGAAGGTCAACCATACCATTATGAACGCATCATTATCATTTATATTCATTACAGAGTCTTGTACAGTGCCCATCCTTCAGGAGACACAAGCTCCAAGTGCTCTGCGACCACACTCACTTGTACACACCAGGCTGCCAGCCTGGACAGAGCTTACGGAAGAGCTGCCAGCTGGCACTACATTCCGTCATTTCCAAAGTCATTCCATCAAATATTAGATCATTAGTTTTTCACTCGTTCTTTCAATTTTTTCACAGCGGGCGCAATGCTGTGTGTGTACTTGTCATCCATACCAATCACCAACCTGTCTTTCTCTTACCTATTGATGGGAATTTAAATGTGCACAATATATCATGCATGTGTTCACAGAACAAATCTAAGATTTCAGTTTCATTCCAAGGACTTTTCAGGAAACAGAGTCCGACCGATGTTGACTGTGAGGGAAAAATCCCCTGTGCCACAGCAGCCTGGTTGAGATTCAAACCCACAACTCCCGGATCACTAAGCTCATAAGTCCTGCGCTCAATCAACTCAGCTAATCAGGCCTGATCTGTTTCAACACGTTCCATCTGTTCCATGCAATATTCAGAACAGAATCTCCAGACAAACTTTACTGGGGTTTCCTTCTTCTGACCAAGTGCCTGCTTATCTGTAGTAATGTAAGATCTGCTCAAAACTATCAGGTAGTCAAACATCTGAATTAATCATTACAGTCAACAAGTCATCAACAAAACATACGCAACTGAAGCAGCAAATGACAAATCAGAAATGACCAGCGACATCTATGGATTTAGCCAACTTTTGCAAGTAGATCTGTCTTTTTTTCCTTGTCCAGGAGAAGTTCACAGAATGAAACATTATGCATTATGCCCTGATTTCAAAGACAAAGAAATGTAACAAGAGTAAATCCAGATCTCTGTTGCAAACAAATGCAGGGGTTTATCACAATGAGATAACAAAGAGCCGAATAAAGATAAAAAAATAAAAACTTTCCCGGAACAAAAATTGGCACTTACACAACACACACAGTACCAGTGGAAGCATCCTTTCACACACATTAGAGCATGGAGGATGACAATATCAACAAATGTAAAAATGCTGAAGCTTATGGAGGTCAATTATGCATAAGGTCAGATAATAAATATCTTCATCTACAAACCTGGTTTCCTCAACTGACATGAAATGCTTATATACAACGCTAGAAACTTTGTGTCTCCTTTCTTCGAAGAACACTCAGGCTGGCTACTAATCGTACTGCTCATGTAAGAATACATTTTGATAGTAAATATTGTTGTTCCTCGGAAGTCATTTACGAGTGTTCCTTCCCCCTTTAAACAGTGTTTAGATGGTTGATAACAAATTTGCATTATCTGTTTTATCATTCAAGACAGAAACAATGAAAACTGGATAAAGGGAGGCATTTGTACACTTGAAGATCAGTAATTCAGTGATCACAGATGACAGAACAATTGTGATATGTATATCCAAAACTATCAATCCACCTGAGGAGGAAGCGGTGTTAGGCAAGTTTTGAGACATCAAAATAGAAATGTCATCTTTATCACAGCTCTCTTTAGCAGAAATCTTGAAAAATGAAAAACAAAATATGCATGCAAATCTCAGCACACATGAATAATTACAAATACATGAAATTTACACCAGTGCTCATAGACACTCATACATGCTGTGAGGCACATGCACATATAAGAAGAAATTTTGTTCAATATGTTGAGCTTCCTACATGGTCTCACAAACACTGAAAGTGGTCAATCTTCAGTAAATAGAAACAACCAATCTTGCAGAACAGTTTGCAGAAACGTGACACTGCTTTACAGTAGCAGTGCCATGAATACATCATTAAGCACCATTCGACTCAACACAGACCATCTCAAACCCATCAACAACCACTGGACATAATTCACACCAATAAACTTGGACAACAAAATCTAGCAGAAATCATGCATGGAGAATCTCACATGGTATGGGGGACTGACATCTCTTCCTAGCCTGTGAATATAATACACCTTTAAGCATTAAGATAACAACAAACTTTCCATTTTGTGTTGGGTTCAAAGTTCACAGACGACTAACTCTGAGAACAACTGACAGGAAGGGTCCCAGCTTCCAGCAACAAAGACACTGCATAAGATTTTCTCTCTGTGCGTGAACAATGATCTAGGAACTCAACAACTTCAGTTCTTTTCTGTGAGTGCTCACACTGTGTTGCCTGTATCTCTGTGATTGTGCTGTGTGCTCCCACTGTGTTGCCTGTTCTCTGTGATTGTGCTGTGTGCTCCCACTGTGTTGTTGTTCTCTGTGATTGTGCTGTGTGCTCCCACTGTGTTGCCTGTTCTCTGTGATTGTGCTGTGTGCTCCCACTGTGTTGTGTGTACTCTGTGATTGTGCTGTGTGCTCCCACTGTGTTGTGTGTTCTCTGTGATTGTGCTGTGTGCTCCCACACTGTGTTGTGTTTCTGTGATTGTGCTGTGTGCTCCCACTGTGTTGTCTGTTCTCTGTGATTGTGCTGTGTGCTCCCACTGTGTTGCCTGTTCTCTGTGATTGTGCTGTGTGCTCCCACTGTGTTGCCTGTTCTCTGTGATTGTGCTGTGTGCTCCCACTGTGTTGTGTGTTCTCTGTGATTGTGCTGTGTGCTCCACTGTGTTTGCTGTTCTCTGTGATTGTGCTGTGTGCTCCCACTGTGTTGCCTGTTCTCTGTGATTGTGCTGTGTGCTCCCACTGTGTTGCCTGTTCTCTGTGATTGTGCTGTGTGCTCCCACTGTGTTGCCTGTTCTCTGTGATTGTGCTGTGCGCTCCCACTGTGTTGCCTGTTCTCTGTGATTGTGCTGTGTGCTCCCACTGTGTTGCCTGTTCTCTGTGATTGTGCTGTGTGCTCCCACTGTGTTGCCTGTTCTCTGTGATTGTGCTGTGTGCTCCCACTGTGTTGCCTGTTCTCTGTGATTGTGCTGTGTGCTCCCACTGTGTTGCCTGTTCTCTGTGATTGTGCTGTGTGCTCCCACTGTGTTGCCTGTTCTCTGTGATTGTGCTGTGTGCTCCCACTGTGTTGCGTGTTCTCTGTGATTGTGCTGTGTGCTCCCACTGTGTTGCCTGTTCTCTGTGATTGTGCTGTGTGCTCCCACTGTGTTGTGTGTTCTCTGTGATTGTGCTGTGTGCTCCCACAATGTGTTGCCTGTTCTCTGTGATTGTGCTGTGTGTCCATGTGTTGCCTGTTCTCTGTGATTGTGTGTGCCCCTGTGTTGCCTGTTCTCTGTGATTGTGCTGGTGTGCTACACTGTAGTTGGTGTTCTTGTGATTGTGCTGTGTGCCACTGTGTTGTGTGTTTCTGTGATTGTGCTGGTTCCCAATGTGGTTGCCTGTTCTGTGATTGTGCGTGTGCTCCCTGTGTTGCCTGTACTCTGTGATTGTGATGTGTGCTCCACTGTGTTGTGTGTTCTGTGATTGTTAGCTGTGTGCTCCATACTGTGTTGTGTGTCTCTGTGATGTGCATATGTTCTTCAAAATGGTATTAGTGTGTCCTCATGATTAGCATATGTGTTCCACTTATCTGTTGTGTTGTTCCTATGATTGTACAGTGTGTTGGCAATGAACAAATTAGCGTTGCAATGATTGCGATTGCATGTTTTCAATGATTGGCTGCGTTCCAATGATTGGCTGGGTTCTTAATTACCAGTGTTACCTGTGATAGCGTTGTGTGCTTGGTGATCGTGCATAGTGTTCTTAATGATTAAGCTGTGTCCACATACCTGTGATTGCGTTTGTGCTTCTGGTGATCGTGCATAGTGTTCTTAAGGATTAAGCTGTGTCCTCACAATACCTGTGATGCGTTGTGTGCTTCTGGTGATCGTTGCTATGTTCTTAGATTAAGCTGTGTCCTCACAATACTGTGATAGGTTGTGTGCATTCTGGTGAAGAGCATGGTGTTCTAATGATTAAGCTGTGTCCTCACAATCCTGGATAGCGTTGTGTCTGTCTGAGATCGTGCATGGTGTTCTTATGATTAAGCTGTCCTCACAATACCTGTGATAGCTTGTGTCTTCTGGTGATCGGCATATGTCTTTAATGATTAAGCGTGTCCATCACAATTACTGTGATAGCGTTGTTTCTGTGATCGTGCATGTTTCTTAATGATAACTGTGTCCTCACAATACCTGGATTGTTGTTCTCCACGCTAAGTCCAAAACTAATACAAAGAAGCATGACATTAGAGCTGCGGCCTGCACCAGCACTTCCATGTCCCTTTGTCAACATCATCCTCTTTCTGTTCGTGATCTCACACATCATTCTCTGTGTCTAATCCATTTCTTTCTTTCGGCTTCAAGATCTAACCTTCTGTCCTCACCCAGTTCTGATTTGTTTTTAACAAGATTCATTCTTCATGTCTGACCAAAGAAACCACCAAAAAAATTATGTTAACATCCAACATCCATAGTTTTTCAGTCAGAGACAAGAATTTCAGATCTCAGCCAAAACTGGAATCTCTGATCAGTCTTTCTCTCTGACCATGTACTTTCCTGTCGAGACCAGAATTTTTCTGTCCGATCCTTCCATGTCTTTCTGTCAAGTCAGAATCCTTTTCTGCCACCTATCCTTGTCTTCTGACAGATCAGATCTTTTCTGCCATCTTCCAGTCTTTCTTCGACAACAGAATTTCGTCCACCTTGCCAGGTCTTTCTGTCGAAGATCAGATTTTTCTGTCCACCTTCCAGGTCTCATGTCACATGACCGCATTTTTCTGCCAAGATCCTTGCATTCTGACCAAAGTGAGTCTCTTCTGCCAGGATCAGTTCAACATTCAGATTTTTTGTCCAAGATTAGAATATTTTGCCAAAGATCTATGTCCTTCTGTCAAAGATCTAGTCTCTCTATCCAAATTGGTAGTCTCATGTCCATGATCCACATCGTGTCCAACATGTTTTCGTTCTGTCAGCATTAGATCCTTCTGTCATGAATAGATTTTACTCTAAAATCTTCTATTGCTCAATCTTCCTGTTCTAGATCCACAAGTTTTCTGAGCAATATTTATGTCTCTGTTTGACATCACATATTTCTGTCATTGTTTGACATCAGTTCTGTCTCTGTTGACATCAGCATATTCTGTCTCTGTTTGACATCAGCATATTCTTCTCTGTTGCTCAGAAATCTGTCTCTGTTATGCATCAGCATATTCTTCTCTGTTTGACTAGCATATCCTGTCTCTGTTTGCATCAGCATATTTCTGTCTCTGTTTGACATCAGCATATTTCTGTCTAATATCAAAATCTTTCCATCATAGATCCACATCTTTATGCCCCAAAATTAGAACCTTTCTGACTGGTATCAACATCTTTCTGTCCAAGATTGAAACCTTCTGTGCCAGATAAGCGTGATGTCCAAGATGACCATCATTCTGTCCAAGGATGACTGTTCACCATACTGATGGATGTGGACAGGTGAAAATGAATAACCTGTGTAAGTTTGATCCCGTGCATCACATGTCAAATTTACAAGTCTCCAGCTTCCATCACATCACACACAGTTATTGTCAACACTACATCAAACTAACGTCAAATTTACAAGTCTCCAGCTTCCATCACATCACACACATGTTATTGTCAACATACATCAAACTAACGTAGGATTTTTTTCTTCTTGAAGATTCTGCTTTTATAGCCTTCAGCACACATTGTTCAACTTTCCTGAAAACTCAACATAACTAGTTTCTTTATCGACGGAGCTGAGCTACAATTCAAAAACATCACAAAATTCTTAGGTGTCTATTTTACATCGAAAATTATCATGGAAATTTCACATTGAAAACAGTCTATCAAAAGCATCAAAAAAGCTTAAATTTGCTTAAAATTATAAGCAGACAAAATTGGGGTAAAGAAACAAAAAGTTTGACTCTTCTTGCAACATCTTTGGTTAGATCAAAGCTGACTTATGGTCAAGAAGTTTATTTTTCTGCTCCTAAATATCTTATGAAGAAATTACAAAGTATTGACTCTAAGGCATACAAATTAGCTTTGGGAGTTCCTGTCCACACTCCGACTATTGCTACGTATGGGGAGGTTGGTGTTCTACCTTTGAACAATTATCGAGAACTGTCTTCAGCTAAGTACATTATAAGAAGCAGTGCTGTTGAAAATGTCAACGTGAATGAAAATGTACTTAGATCAGATCTCAATTTCCAAAAAGAGCAAGGGCCATAAAATCTTTGACAACAATAGCCACTTATACTTCAGATATTCACAGTAGATTAGATCTGAAAACTAAAGATATAGGTAAGCGTTCGATTATGTCTCCAATTCCTCCATGGGAACTGAACAGAGCATTTTGACCTTTCCAATGACGATCTAAAAAGAGTGATAACCCTCACCTACTTGCTTTTTCTTTTCGATCTCGTGTTCATTCAACTTATTCTAACCATTTGAAGGTATATACCGATGGTTCTCTTATTGACACTAATGTGGCGGGTGCTGGGTTTGTAATACCTGGACTAAAGAAAGAAAAATCGTTTCATATTGGTGCAGGTCATTCTGTTTTCATCGCAGAACTGGTAGCCATTCTCATGGCTCTGCAATACATTGTTAATCTTCCTATGGTTATATTTCCAATACTTTTTTGTGTTGACTCTAAGTCTGTCTTATTTACACGGAAAATCCATGAAGTCTAGAGACAGATGTGACCTAGTAATTGAAATTAATCATCTCATACATTTTCTAATTCAAAAGGGTTCCGGTGTAACATTTACTTGGGTTCCATCACATTGTGGTATTTATGGAAATGAATGGGCAGACAGAGTAGCTAGAGGAGGTGCAGTACAAAGAATTCGTTGTGAAAACGTTCATATTCCTTTGTCTGTAAAGGAATGCTATAATCTTTTAGAAAAAGACACCAAAGCCCGTGTGGGTTATAATGTAAATCGGCACACCTCTTACAGCATGTCTTTGTTGAATGTTTCTCTGAGGGAAATTTCCAGTTTGTGTTTTAGACTTAAATATAATTCATTAAAATGTAAATATGTTGATACTGCAAAATGCATATGTGGAGAAAAACTTTTGACATTTCATGTACTATTTAATTTGTCCCACTATGCAGCAGTACTTACCCAATTTTCAGTTACCAGATAATCCTACAGTGTCTGCTCCTTCGCTGGTGTGTGGGTGTGTGTGTCTGTTTGTGTGTTGGTGTGTGTGTGTGTGTGTGTGTGTGTGTGTGTGTGGTGTGTGTGTGTGGTGTGTTGTTGTGTGGATGTGGTGTGTGTTAGGCTTATTGCTGTAAGCGCTTAGGGCTTTTGTTTAAGATAAGCGCACTAAATGTTCCTTATTATGATTTTAAGACTCTAACTTCAAATCATTCATTTTGGCTAATGTATCAAAATATTTACTTCGCAGTCCTATCGGTACATTAGTATGATATTTCAGTATTTTTTAAGCAAACATTGTTTATGTTGTTCATGTCCAGTGATTTAAGCTTTATTTTTATTATGTTTCATTTGTAGAATAAATCAATGTCATCTTGATGTATATCATTTACAAATTCATAATCGTCTAAGAAACACGCCATGTGAAAAGACGTAAAACTAAACAAACAAACAAACGTAAGTCTCTGCGATAGAACAAACACTTTGTTGAAGGTCAAAGTCATTGAGATTAACCCGGTGGGCATTCATCTGAAGCAGGGCTTATTGAATTAAGCATGGACACTAGCTATGCCACCCGAAACTCCCACCTGTCCCAGGTTCTGGAGTTGGACGATGAGCTGCGAGGAGCTGCCAAACAGGCTGCAGCATGCTGATGTCATCTGCTCAGAAGCTGCAGCAGCTGGAGGAGCAGATGGAGTACCGTGGTGCGTGACCTCCTGGAGTGGGTTCTTCCTGTGGCTCTGTCTGCGGCTGGAGTTACGTACGAGTTCTGCGGTGCTTCCAGCAACGCTGATGTCGTCGCCGAACTCTGACTCCCCTCCCTCAGCCCCTGTGAACTGGGGTGCACCTGGACGATGCAAAATATTGTCAGAACAGACATTTAAAAAAAACAAAATAAAAATCTATTGAATTCCAATTTGTATTTTCAACTATGACAGTAATAGGCTGCACATTGTAAACACTGGCTTTCATTTTCTTTGTCAATAAAAAAAAAAAAAGCCTTGCCAATTCAAATGATGCATCAAATTACTATTTTTATACATAATCTTTTATCGTCTGTACATAAGTCTAATAATGTTGTTTTTATGTTGTTTAATCTTTTTTAAACATCCTTTTTTTCTTTACAGAAACACAATCTTGTCTAAATGTTAAAATCCAACCATTTCACTCAGAATCTGTAGTAACAGACAGTGTATTATCAAAAGTGACACGTAGCCCTTTTCACCATAATATGCAACATCCAGTGTTATCATATTTTTTTTTGATAAATTCCTAATTGCTCATTTAAGTTAAAAAAACAAACCTGTTATCTTGACAACAATGAGCTATATCTCATAATTCATCTTCATGATGAATCTTGGTCACATTCCATTATGACTTAACCTCTTCCCTGCTTGCCCCATGTCTATTACGGGGTCGTTTCCCGCGATCCTGTACGCCCGTAACCGTGTCTATTACGGGGTATCTTCGTCATCGAAATTTCGAAAATCGGTACGGGAAATAACCCTAGAAATTGTCCCTGACTCTACTGGGGTGTTAAATAAGAGTTCTATCCCTTTATCGGTGTACTGAAGTATTAGTAAATTGTCGGTTTAGTATCCAAGTGGGGTCGAGCTGATTATCATAATCAAGATGGCGGATCAGAGACGAAGCTCGACACAGCGACCTGTTTTGAAGCGTTATAGCGCACTGGAAGTTTTAGATGAAGTGTTGAATGATATTGATGTTGGTGACGAAGACTTCCAAGCATCAGGTGACAGTGATAGTGATGAGGGAGAGACGGACGGTAACCAGCACCATCCACTTTGTCGGAACTCGTGGTGGTCACGAAGAAGAAGGCCCCGGACTTCGACCCACGTGATGTTTGGTCAAGAGCGATACCGGCCATGATTCCGACCAAGAATCAGAACAGAGCCGATTCCCAGCACCAGCACAGCACCCTCTACTGTCATGAGAGGTCGTGGTAGGGGCAGGGGAAGACCTAGAGGCACTGGACAGCATCAAATAAGGGGGCGTGGCAGAGGGCGTGGAGCTCGACAATCTTGCTCCAGTATTCCAATGCAAATCAGTGGGAACTGATGGGAATCGTGCGACTGCCTGCAATTGAGCTGTACTGGTCGAAGAAGGTGCTGTACCGCATTCCAGTCTTCAGCTCAGTAATGACAAGAAACAGATTTCAGTAAGTTTCTTTACTCTCTCTGAGTCTCTCTCTCTGTTTACTTGTTCTCATAAATTTCCTTCACCTCCCTCTCCAACTCCTTTCCATGTGAAGTCTTTCTTTTTAGCTTTACAATAGATGAGGATGATGTGTGTGTGTTGTGTGGTGTGTGTGTGTGTGTGTGTGTGTGTGTGTGTGTGTGTGTGTGTGTGTGTGTGTGTGTGTGCTGCTTCTCTGTAATGTGTGTGTGTGCACTTCGTTTTGTGTGTGTGTGTGTGTGTGTGCTTCTGTGGTGTGTGTGCTTCTGTGGTGTGTGTGTGTTGTGTGTGTGTGTGTGGTGTGTGTGTGTTGTGTGTGTGTGTGTGTGTGTGTGTGCTTCTATGTGGTGTGTATGTGTGTATGCGTCTATGTGGTGTATTTGTGTGTCATTGTTTATGGTGTGTGTGTGTGTGTGTATGTGTGTGCTTCTATGTGGTGTGTATGTGTGTATACTTCTATGTGGTGTATTTGTGTGTCATTGTTTATGATGTGTGTGTGTGTGTGTGTGTGTGTGTGTGTGTGTGTGTGTGTGTGTGGTGTACAAATGTTTGTATGTGTACTTGATTGTTTCTGGTGTATGTGTGTGTGTGTGTGTGTGTGGTGTGTGTGTGTGTGTGTGTTGTGTGTGTGTGGTGTGTGTGTGTGTTTGCTTGTTTACACACACTGATCAAATGTTTTTCAATCCTATTTCAGATCATCCTACAATTTATCCACTTTCACAACTCTGCGATGCCACCACCAGACCATCCCAGTATGACCGGCTGTACAAGATCCCGCCCAGTACTGGACCACCTCCATGAAAGATTTCAGGAGGTGTATGAGCCACGGTGAGTGGTGTGTGTGGATGAAAGCTACTCCTTTGGAAGGGTATGGCTTATATTTTGCCAATACATCCCCCTCAAGCGTGTCAGGTTCGTGATCAAGTTATACCTCTGCTACCGGTCAAACGATGAAGTGAGGCTGATGGAGAGGCATTTCATGTTCCCCATCCCACCACACCCAACAAGGCAGCACCACAGAGGGGCCTGCAGGGTCTGCACCAAGAAGCTGAAGATCAGGCGTGATGTGCGGTCCCACTGCCCCTCCTGTCCCTCCAAGCCTGCACTGTGCTATCCACAGTGCTACATGGATTATCACACTAAGTTCAACCACTGGGAGTAGTGTGGATCCTGTAGCACAGCTTAGTTTTGCAGTGCATTTTTTTTTCATAGATCTTCTTCAGTTAGTCAGTGTGTGCTTTTTATCTCTGTGTTTTTATATTCTTGAGTGCCTGTGTGTTTTTCTTTTTTTTCATCTTCATGGTGGTGTTTCTTTCTGAAACTGTTCAAGTGGTGGAAATAATCAGACTGGGTTATATTAGTGAGGCTGCTCAACCCAAGAACAAACCCCACAAACCTGCGAGATGTGCAGAAAGAAGTACTGGATTAGTGTACAGACATGTACTGAGTGAGTACCAGATGTTTCTCCTCGCATCCAGTGAACACTAACATCAGTTTTCTAGTGTTTTGTGTGGTTTTATATACAGCAATATGACTGTTTTTCTTTTGAAACTGTCATAAGATTTGATTTCATCAAATTTTACTGTTTACTAACAAAATCTGATTATTAGTACATCAGGTTATAGCCAAAGATGCAAGAAAAAAAACATGCAAAGATGTAAGACTTGTCTGAGTAAATGAGTCAGTAGTGATCACATTAGTAACCTACTGCAAAAGGCAAAATTTGGTCCCTTTATGTCTGGATTATGGTACCTACAATGATATATGTATGTATTATCACACAGAACAGACTTTGCTGGCATTCATATCAATGCCAGATGTTATATATTATGTTCAGTCCAATTCTAACATCATTTTTTCAAAGTTTTGTATGGTTTGATGAGCTGCAATGTATGTGTGTGTGCCCCAAAACAGTCATTTCATTACTAAAAAAGTTGGTTATGTTACTTTTTGCCATATTACTTATCAACAAAATCAAATGTAATGACATCACATCATGCCACAAGGCATAAGGGAAAACATGCAAACAATCTAAGAGTTATCTCAATAAATGAATGAGTAGTGAACAGATGAGTGAACCTACTGTCAAAAGCAGAATTCTGTCCCTTTACCCTGGGATTGGGGTACCCCCAAAGATGTATGTATTACCACACAGAAGATGATTTGCTGGCAATGATACCAATACCAGATGTTTGTATGATGTCCAATCAATACTAACACCAATTTTTTCCATGTTTTGTATGGTTTGATGAGCTGCAATGTATGTGTGTGTGCCCAAAACAGTCATTTCATTACTAAAAAAGTTGGTTATGTTACTTTTTGCCATATTACTTATCAACAAAATCAAAATGTAATGACATCACATCATGCCACAAGGTATAAGGGGAAAACATGCAAACAATCTAAGAGATATCTCAATAAATGAATGAGTAGTGAACAGATGAGTGAACCTACTGTCAAAGCAGAATTCTGTCCCTTTACCCTGGGATTGGGGTACCCCAAAGATGTATGTAATTACCACACAGAAGATGATTTGCTGGCAATGATATCAATACCATGATGTTTGTATGATGTTCAGGCAATACTCACACAATTTTTTGTATGTGTTGTGTGGTTTGATGTGTTGCAGTGTGTATGTGTGTGCTCGAACACTGTCATTTTATAACAAAAACATGTTGATGTGTTACTTTTTACTATACTAGTGCCACCAAAATCAAAATATTATGATACCACATAATACCTCATGCTATTAGGAGGACAACTGCAAACTATCTAACAGATATCTCAATAAATGAATGAGTAGTGACAGATACGTGAACCTACCACAAAATCAAAATTCTGTCCCTTTACTCCTGAATTGGGGTAACCCCAGTGATGGATGTATTACCACATAAAAGAACATTTGATTGGAATGATATCAATACCAGATGTTTGTATGATGCTCAGCCAATACAAACACCCATTTTTTTCATTGTTTTGTGTAGTTTGATGTGTTTCAATGTGTGTGTGTATGTTTCAAAAACAATTATTTTATTTCAAAAAGGTTTATCATAATACTTTTTACCAAACTATTTGGCAACAGAATCAAAATATTATGAGATCTCATTATAGACCAGGCACTAAGAAGAATCATGCAAAAAAATCTAAGACATATCTCCATAAATGAATGAGTATTGAACAGATTACTGAACCTCCACTAAAGCAAATATCAGGGATGAAAACAGTTTTAAAAAAAAAAAGAGGAGATTGGCGGGGATCTGGGGGTTCACCATGGGCCCCCAGTGGGGTACATGGGCAACAGCCCGGCGGGGGTCAGGGGGCGGCGCCCCCTGAAGCTGAAGCATATTTTGTATTAAATATGGCATAAAAATCTTTAGAAATCACTTTCTGCTTCTAAACAACTCATTCTATAGATCAGCTTTCAACACCATGAAGACTGGACTGATGTGGAAAGAAACTATGTCAATTGAGACAAACATTAGTATGATGAATCCTCAGAACTCTAGCTAAAGAAATTTGACAAACAGTGCTTTCAGGACATAAAGAATATGGCCTGTAGATAAGTAAATCAGAGTGGGAAATCAAACTAAGTAAATCAGATGTATGAAAACGACTGCTGGACTTCAATAAACACAATATGAAAAATGATTACTTGAAGTCCTTTTTAAAAAAAAACTGAAGCTTTTGGGCCTTAGACCCTTCGTCAGGAAACACTAAACACAAAAAAAACCCTAAAAAAGAACAAATGACATAAAAACAAACTGATGTCACAACAGTACACCACCCCCCCCCCAACTTCCTCTTACAACTATCATATCCCCCCCCCCCCCCTCTTGACAAGTGTGTGTGTGTGTGTGTGGGGGGGGGGGGGTGATTGTGTGTGTGTGGGGGGGGGGGGGTGATTGTGTGTGTGTGTGGGGGGGGGGGGTTGTTTGTGTGTGTGTGAGGTGGACGGGGGTGGGGGGGAGGGGGCGAAGTGTGTGGGTATGTGTGTTGTGGGTGAGGGTGGGGGTTGGGGAGAAGGAGAGGAGTAAGGAAGAATAGAGTATGGGGGAGTGGGC
>CM031600.1:100870746-100962738 GCA_018398815.1 Conus ventricosus
ATTTCTCATCTTTTGTTAATCCTTTTTATCCCTTAATCATGCGTGTGTGGTCTCAAAACTTAGCGGATGTGGTGTAGGTATATGGACTAGTCCACACGCAGTGTGATGAAAAAAAACTGAAACTGGAACTCATTTCCCAAATTTTTCTCTCCTCGGTCTTGTGGGTGTGTTTGGAAGTTTAGTTTTTCTCTTTCCAGCAGTTATGACTACCTTGTCAAAAGGCATTGTGCTGTGCTGTTTTGCCAACTGGCGATAAATATTTAAAAACCCACGTCCAAGATCGCGTGGCGGCATTCATTCCCATTGCCTGAGTCTTCGTCTGTAAGTTCGGTGGGGCTTTCAGTTTCACACACATAAGAGTTGTAAGGAAATGACACATGTCCACGTTTGGACACTGTTGATTCTGTCCTTCAAATAACGGGTGTGTTAATTTTGCTACGAAAACTATTATCAGCACTTTATCACCAATGTCATCAGTTTTCTCAGATTTCAGTCCACAATATTCAACTTTCAGGTCTGTTTTACAGGGTCATTCATATCATCGTTTGTATTTCTTTTGTCTGTAAAAGAACAACGTGTTTCTATTAAATTCAAGAACCAAAACTGATTTCAGAATCTGCACTTTTTTTTAATCCGCAAAAAGCAACAAAGGGTCCATTTCTTCTCTATTTACTTTCAAAGTGAGTTAAAATTAACAGTTCCAGCCATCGTTTTTCTTGATGACTGTATTTGTTGGTCCCAACACATTTGTGCCTTTTGTCTTGTTACTGTAGAAAGGTATAGCCCCCAAACGCGGTGTGTGGGCTCACTAAATCGACGGTTTTGTTCAGGATGCTTTCATGTGCCCATGAATTTTCGCCCCTTCAGAGGTACTGCATGGTACTGAAAAAAGCAGCTGGTTCATAAGGAAATTTGATGCATCTGGCAAGCTCCCCAAAAACATTAGCTGTGCTTCATGTGTTCAGGGCGAATTCCCTTTTATTTTTGTCACCAACTCTCCGTTCACTTTCAATCTTTCAAAAGAAGAGTAAAGGATTCCTTATCAAATTTGCCCCCATTTGCTTTTCCCCTGTTCATTGTGTAGTTCACTTTTGCACTTCAGGAACTAATAAATACCAATTCCTAGCTCACCCGCCCTCAACATAAGTTTTGGGCGGGTGCGCTAGGATAGGATTTATTAGTTCTCTAACTAGTAAACCCTACAAACATGCATACTGTGTAGGATTATCCCTTTTCAATACTAATTTTTTCTAACTTTTCAGATTTTAGTTTTTGCTTAATCCTGCATTTTTCCTGATCATTTTCAATAACATCATTTTTATGCATACATTTATCAAATGCGTTCTGTCTTTAATTGTTTCTAAAGTTTTTAAAATCACACACTTATCCTTGCATGATAAATCTTATAAAACGAAGCCGATAGACAGACAGACAGACAAACACTAAGCAATGGTGGGTGGGTAAGGCTGACCCGTTTACACCATGTATGCCACAAAGCCCCGCTATTATCTCTCACTTTACAATTTTCTTACTGTTGGCACCAGCAATTTAGGGCTGTGGGACCCCGTCATTTCCCTTTTCTCATATTACCAGTGACGAGACACCCAGTTGGTACTGCATGACATGGAAATACAGAGACCTGTTATTAGGCTGAAACCCGATTACTTTAATTTTGTGTTGTTTGGGCCTTATGACTTGGCAAGGGGCATACCACGTGCCCGGACATGACGATCTAGACCCAGCGCCTCTCAGTTTAGAAATGGCTTTCAATGCAGACGGACATGTTTTGTTTACAGAGGAACAGCTTCTTGCTATGGATGATTAGTGTTTTATTACAAGTGTATGGCGGAGTATCTAAACAAAAGAAAGTCGGCTTTGCCCAGTTCTTTACTTCCTAAGCTAAAGAGAAGTATTGTTTTTTGGAAGGGAGGAGAAAAGAAAAACGAGAACCTACTTTTGATAAACTACACAAGCACCTTGAAAGCTTGTTGATTCAAGACAGAGATTTAGCTGTTATATTGAAAGAGAGTTGATAACTTTGATAAGCTTTTCCCTTTTTGAAGAAAATGATTCTATTTCTAAAAATGGCGCTGTTTTATTCAAAAAGTCCCAATTTGTTCAGTGACAGGTTTACTACCTCAAGAGCCGCCAATAACACTAACTCCGCCAATGCTGGTCCTAACCCCGGATAAAAAAAAGAGAGTTAAACTCTTTTTTGAAACTCTTTGTGAAGCTCTTTGTGAAATAGGTGGGAAGCATGTGCTGCGGTGAAAATAGCCGTCCGCTATAATTAACCAGTAACAACATGGCTTGTATTACTGGTTAATTATAGGGGCCCGTAGCACTGTAGGTTGCGTGACTGCCAGAAAGCGCCCACCTGTGGGGAAGAAAAGCCTTGCTATAAATAGCCGTTCATGTGTGAACGTCCTATTTTAGGCAGCAGTAGGGCCCGCGGTAAAATCAGCCTTGCTGACTGCTACTATAAATAGCCGTTCATGTGTGAACGTCCTATTTTAGCAGCAAGGGGCCCTGTTACTATAACTGACCTTTTTTAGCAGCACGAGTCTAACAGGATGTAGTGGTGCTCGTAACTAGGACAGATGCTATAAATAGCCGTTCATGTGTGAACGTCCTATTTTAGCAGCAAGAGGGTTTGTTACTATAACTGAGTGGAAGTGACTCAATTACTCCTCCCACACAAGCCTCCTAACTGTGCCTTCTCTTCACCATTTAAAATTCCCATTCAACAAAAATAAGTTTTGCACCACCCCACCCCTCCTATGTTATGGCCCCACGCATGCACATACACCCCCAACACACACGCACGCAAGTTCTTAATCAAGTAACCTTTAAGTTCTTACTCAAGTCTTCCCAAGTGTTAAAATCAAGTGCCCTTTAAGTTCTTATTAGTCATTTTAAGTTCTTAATAAAGTCACCTTAATTTCTTAATCAAGTTCCCTTTTAAGTTCTTACTCAAGTCACCTTTAAGTTCTTACTAAAGTCCCCTCAAGTTCTTAATCAATTTTCCTTAAGTACTTAATCAAGTCAGCTCAAGTTCAAAACTAAGTTATTCTCTAAGTTCTCCCAAGTCTTATTCAAGTCAACTTATAATTATTTATTATTTCTTAAAGTTTTATTGCATCTGAAATGGATCAAAATGAACTTTTGGTGTTGGCGGTTCTAAACATGCTTTTTTGTTCAGCTTCTTTTATTTAGTGGTTGAGATTTTTTTGGACTGCTTCGGTTTTCGCTGTCGTTGTTTATATATTTTATAACCGTAATAACCACCCCCAGCAGCAATGCCGCCAAAAATGACAATTGCTTTAAGTAAAATATTCCATGAAGACTTGGCGGCGTAGGTCTTGAATATCTTGTTCTGGTGTTTTTATAGCTGGGTTGAAACAACTGACTGGGGCTCTAGCACTTTTTCATTATGGCTATAATCTGTGATTGTGCCTTTAATTTTTTTTGTTTGTTCCCTCTGCTAATCTTTTTTCCTGCTGCAACGTGCCAGGTTTTTTTAACTGGCTGCTTTCTCCGCCTGAATCAATGTTTTCGATTCTGCTGATTTTCTGGCTCGGTCATTTTTTGGGGAAATAAAATCTATATGATTAAAAGTAATTAATCCCATGATTAGCGGGGATAATAATGTTCCAATCGTAATACAGATCAACCCTAGGGGACTCTAATGACTTTGTTAAAATTTGGATCCTGCGTTAAATCATTCATAAAGTCTTGTTCAGAATAAATAGGCGCAAATTTACTTATAGTTTAGTGTACAAACTAAGAACTGTTTGCCCTACACTTTTCCCATTCTTGATCCTAGTTGCGCTTCAACCTGTTGTGTTATTTTTACAATGTCTTGCGGCGACATCTGTTAATCTGTTCTATGCTGAATTCATTTCCGAGGAAACTGTTTTGTTTTTCCACATGCTGCCAAAGAATACAGTCTTTTTTTTTTGGCATAATACTTGGTCATCAACTTGATCATTTTTTATCATAAGTTCAGGAAGGTTTAGTAGATCATCGCAGTTCATGTTTTTTTACTAAATATAATTATTTTTTTATTTTTTAAAAATGGCACCAAAAAAACTGTTACAAACCCTTGGGAAACCTTTTCTGCTGTTATTGGAGGTCTAAGTGTAGGATACACAATGCTTGGTAAAAGCCTGTTAAAATAAAACCGCAGATCTTGGCAAGCTAGGCTTTGAGGAGTCAGCAAAGCAAATTGCTGTTAAAAACAGCTTCATTTGCTACGAAAGTTTTTCTAGTTAAGCAAGGAAAAATTTCCTGACAGTATCAATATGTAAATTAAAAAAATACATTTATAAAAATGGCTTCATTCGTAATGATGATAGGCGGCGCTGGGGTTAATGCGCTTGCTTTTAGCGGAAAGTAATTACGCATTTAGTAAACTGCGGGATGACGGTGAGAGAAAAAGACATAACAAAGCTTTGGAGCAACTAGCAGCTGCACAAGATAACTATGAAAGGGGAGAATTGAGCAGTTAGATTTTATTAGACAAACTGAAAAAACAGGGACATGCAGTTTACACATTTAAAGACGTTGATCAAGCAATAAAAGAATATTTTCTTGTGACAGGCAAACCAATCGAGACATTGCCCCCACCAAAAAATTTAGGACTTTTATCAACCCTTAGAAAAAACAAAGATGCAAGAAATCGCGTTTATCGTCTTTGGCATGACCCTTGTGTATTTTGTTGCACATAATATTGGATGAATAAAAATGAACAAATCTATTATTCGCCAAAAGGATATTGGAAAGGGATCACGGCAATAAAAAAGCTAAGCCAAGCAGCGGGAGTCAGTGAACAAACAGCAAAGGAATGGTTATCTTTAAAAAGCGATTTGGCAAATTTATTTACCTGCGCCTAGGGCGGAAAACAGAGACCACACTTTGTAAATACAATACCCAACGACACCCCTCAAATGGATCTTCCTATATTTACCCCATGATACGATTAGACGAAAAGATTTAAGTACGCACTCACAGTCATTGACATAGCTTCAAGATACAAAGATGCAGAACCATTAACACAAAAGAGTGCTTTGCTGTTTGCTGTTGCCATACAACTGATATACCAACGGGCCCGCTAACTTATCCTCGCATGATTCAAGTCGATGATGGAAAAGAATTTAAAGGCCCAAATGAATCAATTATTGTTAAACATAGAGTTACCATTAAAAGAGGCATCCCAGGGTTCACAGATCACAGGCTTAGTTGAAACTTTAACAAACATCATCTGAAAGACTTTTTTCCTACCGTATCACAGAGAGCTGATTGGGCAATTCTCGAACACAGAATGGGTTAGAAGACTGCCCCAGTTTTGCGCGCAATGATAATGAAGAATTAAAGGGCTAAAACCAGTACAAGCAATCAAAAAACAAACAATAAATGTTGCTGAAGACTCCCGTACAACCGGCAAACTATTACCGTTTGGTTTAAAGTAGGTACCTTTATTTACCGGGGGAAGCAGAAGGGGGCACTCGCATCAGGGCAACCGATTCAGTTTGGAGTGTTGATCCATAGAAATAAAAAGAATTTTAAAAATGAATCCGCCCGTGTATTATTTCGAGAAACTGACACAACAAAACAACCGGCTCTCAAAGATCTTTTGTGAAGGAAGAACTGCAGATAACCCCACCAGACACAGTTCCAGTTGCTTAATTAATTTTTAATTTACATAAATATATTTGGGTCTAAATGGGAGAAGGAAGCACAGAACGAAACAAGAATGATAAAGGAAGAGACCTTGGAATTGATACGGGAGTCATATGATACGATTCTATTTTTAAGGGGAAAAACTTGTGAGGGTTCCCACACATGCTAAAACATCCAGATTCCTACAGCCCAAAATCCCAATTTTGATTATCAGATTTTGGGATAAAGAATATCTTGAAATAAAAAAAAAAAAATTCGAGCACATCAAGCAAACATGAAAAAAGATTTAGCTGAATTGGATAATGATATAATTGAGCTTATAATAAAACTTGAGGAAAAAATAAAACCGGGACAAAGAAAGTATTTTATGCTGTTCTCCAGTGCCAATTGCATATGAAAACTCTGGATTAAAAAATAATCGTTTTTGTTGGTGCTGTCAAGAGACTTTTTTGTTTCAAATGTTGTGTTGATCTCATGTAGATTAGATTTTGTAGTTTTACGTTGTCATGATGAAAAGTATGTATTTTGAACAATGCTTCTTTGTGTTGTCATGTGATTATGTTTGACTGCACAACACTGCGAGATATTCCCCTTTTCTTTTTTGATTAGTTTTCTCCTGGCTCGAAGACTGTAAAATTTCGACCTTAAACCAATTAAACTCCTTAAACACCCCTCCAGAAATTCATCCTTCATCTTTCCTAAAAACTTCTTATTAACGGATGAATGCAAAGACGAATCTTTAGGGGAATCGATGTGTCATACCATCCCGCATGCCCTTTAGCTACTTCTTTTCCATGTCTTTATAGATGTCTTCAGTAGGGATATCTATAACAAAACTGTCTGTATCTGTGTAAAGTACTCTGGACTCTGGATACGAGGGTTTTAAAGTAGTCATAAAGAAATTCTAACATCAAAAGCTTTTGATAATTCTAAAACGGTAAACCCCAATAAATACAGGTTTGTCCAATTTGACTTTCTTTTTTTCATCATTATGCCAAAAGCCCATCATGAAATCTTCTAAAGTCCTGATAATTAGGTTTGAAGTCAGCTTAATTGCTTCGTTTCTCTTTGTGACCAATCTGACATCTTTACGCTTGTGTGGATTTTCCATAGTCTTTCCGAAACAGCTGTGTTCATCAGCTTGAAAAGTCTTTTTCTGAGCATCTGTGGTTTTAGTTCTAAGATCAGTGTTTTTTCATGTATGGTTTCATGAACTGTTTCTTGATCAAAAGCAAATTTTACGATGAACTGCTCTCAACTTTTAAAAAAATGTCTTAAATAAAATTGTAGAAGTTTTGTAATGACAGACATAATTTTTTTTTCCTCGAAGATTAGGCACAAGTTTAGGCGGCTCTGTTGGATTCATCTTTAGACTTTCTGCTGCTTAAAGGGTTTGTCATTATGTAGCTCATGGAGTTCATGAGGATTATTCTGAGTCAACTTCTAGAATTAAGACCTCCTTTTACGATCGGCTGTAAGAGTATGCAGTTGTTCTACAATTTTTGAATGTCTTTAATACCGCCAGTGTACATTTTAAAGTTACGTAATGGAAGTGATTGCGCCATAGCCCAAACCATACAGATTGTTTGCATCTAAATACATGAGATAGTTAGACCTTTTACTGGGATCATAATCATTAGGTATTTGTTGTTTGCTTTACAGTAATGGGTGCGACGTCATACTAATTCCCCCGCGCAATCCGTTTTCAATCATCTGAATCATTGGTAAATCTGACAATAAATCAATCTGTTCTCCCGTAAACTTTAAGGAAGCATCCCAATGTAATGCGCGGGATCCAGGCTATAATGTTTCATGCAGGTCTTTCTGTAATTTTCAAAGATGTCCGCCAACAAACATGTATCAGCCATCAAGTATGCATCATGATAGTCTCCCATCGTTTTACACTCTAACTTCTTCCATGCTTCTTGAGCATGCTGGTAATCAGAATCACTAATGCCTTTTCCTCTAAGACTAGAAAAGAACGCTTCTTTAGGCGAAGTGTATCTTCATCAAACCTTTCCCAACTGTTCATGTACTCATAAGGGTAAACGCCCTTTCTAACAAGAGTTGGGTCAAAATATTCTTCTGTTATTGGGCAGGACTTTAAGGACATAGCCAGTGACTCTAATGATCCCATCATGTGCTGCATAGAGTCATAAAAAGACATGTTATTTAAAGTGAAACACATGTACTTTTCTGATGACTGTGCAATGCATGTTACCCTGAAGGCGTCGGTTACTGCTTGCATTATAAGATGAGAGTCGTAACCTCGCAAGTTATGAAAGAAGATGGGCAGCTTCCACTTCGCTGGGTCAAACTTTAGTTGAAGATTGCAGTTGTTGTGCGCTGCTCCTCTGAACTTTCCGCTAATGTGATCATGGTCTCTTACTGTTGGATTCGCTGCGTCTGATGAGAGGCCTAAACCACAAATCCAACAATGTGTGGCTGATTTATACTGTTGTTGGTCTTCAGGAGTCATAATAATGTCTGAGAGATTCAGATTATTAGAACAGGCGTTACGCACTTGCTGCATGCGTTTTTAAAAGTATTCTGCAGCATTAGGCCCTCTATATAATTCTGGTTCTTAATGGGCACCATCTGACCTGACAATGATAAAAGCAAATGAGCAAATCTGATGATTACTCATTAAGATAGTTTTCGGAAGTCCCTGTGGCGCTGGTCCCTCATAAGGAACAATAAGCGATTCAAAGTCTGCGTAAACTACGTATGGACTTGTTTGCAGCCGTTTCCAGTTCTTAAAACTAACTTTAGATCCAGGTGGGGGCGTAATTAGTTCTGTATTACAGTCTACAGAACTTTTACAATGTTTTATATGTTCAAGCACGGCCGGAACGGATGGAATTCTTGTTAAACATTTTCTACAGAATTCTTGTTTGTGCCCATCTTTTGAAGTATGCTGCATTAGTCTACTCATTGTGCGTATCAATGTGTAATGTTGAGGCAACCCTGTTGGCGAAGACATTAGGCACAGGCGGCGGAAGCAGGGGGGGGCGGGGGGGCCATGCCCCCCTCCAGAAAAATATTGGGGGGGGCAGCCTTATATACTGCCCCCCCCCCCCCCCCCCCCTAATATTGAGCACCTCAAAAAATCAGAGAAAGAGAGAAGAGGAAGGAGAGAGAGAGAGAGAGAGAGAGAGAGAGAGAGAAGAGAGAGAGAAGAGAGATGTTTGATGGTGCATCATCTTGTCGTCATACTTGTCATACTTCCTGTCAAACTCGCTCAGGAAAGATGTCAACACATTTCTCGGGAACCTCTCTGCAGCTGACCCACTTTGGTCACACATTACTGACCAGTACCTGACCAACATTGCCAGAATGGCATATATGCTGATGCTATTGTAGTGTGCAAGCTATGGCGAGATGATTGGTAGGGACATACACATCGTAACAAGTCAGCAAGAGAGCTCCAGGATATGCTACCTGATGAATAAGATCTTGGCACAAGACATTGAATCACCCCTTCCATCTGTCCTTATAGGGCAAATAAGCGAGGAACATTTTGTGAGCTAACACTTCATCAAACCAGGACAGTGAAAATGATGAAGAAAAGGAGGAAGAAAGTGTGTTTCTCATCTCCTACAGAAGGTGCATCAATCGTACAGTCTCCTCGTGACGACGCCAACCGACCTGCGCAGTCTCCTCGTGATGACACTGACCGACCTGCTACTGTAAGAAAACCAAAATGTCAGTCTACTGTGTGCTGCAAGGACGCAGTCAACCCCTTTCAGCCACAGAGCGACACAGTCCTCTCCAAACTGACCAGGTAAGTTCAGGAAGGCCCCGCTATTTCCAAAGATCTTGGTTCCTGCAATACCCTTGGCTTCACCTATGCACAACAGACAACAAGGTATATTGTTTCTTCTGCATGAGGGCTAATCATCAAGGCTGCCAAACCTGATGCAGCGTTTGTATGGAGCGGTTTTGACAACTGGAAGAAAGCACTGGAAAAGTTCTCAAGCCACGAAAAATCATCTTCACATGGAGCAGCCGTGTATGACGTAAACTGTAGGCAGTCTACAACGTCAGTGTATGCTCCAGTGACGTGTCAGCATGAAACAGAACAAAAGAAACACTGCAAAACCTGATGAACGAACTAAAGAGCCTTCAGTTTCTCCTGCGTCAGGGTCTGCCTCTCCGTGGACATGACGAGCAGGAAGGCAACCTTCAACAGCTGCTCAAGTTCTGCTTTGGAGAGGGCTGCAAGGAAAAAACAACCAGGTTCAAAATATCTGTCACATGATATTGTCAACGAGATCTCAGGATTATGGCACATAAAGTCTTGCGATCTGTTGTACTTGAAATTCAGAGAAGCGAATTGGTTTCGATACAGCTGACGAAATCCGTGATGTTGCAAACAGGGAGCAGGTTGTAATTTGCATAAGATGGGTAACTGAGCAGTTTGAAGTCATAGAGGAGCCTGTGGGACTGGTGTATGTTGACAATACCTGTGCTGAGACAATTTTTAATGCGCTAAAGGATTGCTTGATCAAGCTGGGCTTGCAGTGCAGAAGTGTAGGGGTCAGGCCTACGACGGGGCCAGTTATTTTCAGGGTCACGTTTCAGGAGTAGCAAAACGGTTCAAAGATGAGGTCCCGTCAGCAGTGTCCGTACACTGTTTGGCACACTCAGTCAATCTTGTGTTACAAGAGGCTTCCAGAAAGGTCAAAGTAATAAGAGATGCCCTTGACTTTGCCACAGAGGTCATTCAGTGATCAGATTATCACCAAAACGACAGATCCTTTTTGAAACAATCCAACATAAAACATCAACTTCGTGCAGCCCGTCCATTAAACCACTGTGTCCAACAAGGTGGACTGTTCGAACAAGAGCTTTTGAATCTGTCATTGAGAACTATGAAGCTTTGCAAGAAACACTTGAACTAGTCTCATCAAGGACATGATGAGTATGCCAGGAGGGCATTCGGCCTTCTTGCACTTATGCAGCAGTTCTCCTCCGGTCTTGGGCTCTCACTTTCCGGATGTCTTTAATGTGACTGAAGAGCTGGCGACAGCTGTTCAAAGGAAACAAACGTCCTGTGTGGATGCAATAAACGCTGCAAACCTCTGTCTGAGACCGCTTGAAAGTATGCGTCAGGATAACAGTTTCCAGACGTTTTTTGCCGACGTCTCAACCACGGCTGCAAACGTGTGTGATGAGCCCCGCATACCAAGACAGACACAGCCTCCATGAAGACTTGATGAGGGCTCCCAGGGTCACAGCCACTCTGACCCTTATGCTTATTCAGACAGCAGTACTATGAGGCCATAGACAACGTCAAAGAGCATGTAAAGCACAGGTTTGACAACAAAGTCTTCAGTTGCCAAGGAAGATTGAAATTCTCTTGGATGACGGAGCTGCAGGAAAGAATCCATAAATTCCTCAAGAGATCAAAGACACATATGCTGCGGACATTGGCATGGACAGACTCAAAAACAGTTGGCCATCCTTCCACATGCTCTGGGGGACAAGAGAAGTCCATCTTTGAGGCACTGCTAGAAGAACTGACAGCTTCTGACACTGTTAAAAGAATGTTTGAGTGAGGTAGACAAACTTATCAGGCTGTACCTGACCATTCCAGTTACAGCTGCAACAGCTGAACGCAGTTTTTCTGCTTGAAGCGGTCAAAACATACCTCCGAAGCACTATGACTCAGGAGCGCCTAAACAACTGTCTCATTATGCATGTGTTCAAAGACAAGGTTGATCAACTCAATCTCGCTGAAATTTTTTTTCCGAGTTAGTTTGCAGAAACGAACGACGTCAAAGTTACTTCGGAAAATTAAATGTTGTAGAGGTGTGTAACCTCCCAGCTGTTGGTGTAACCTGCTAATGTACAGACTGTGACAATCGTGACTTAGTAACTGCATTTTAACGGTGCTAATGTCCAGCTATACAAAATGTATTTCAAGTATGTGTGTGTGTGTGTGTGTGTGTGTGTGTGTGTGTGTGTGTGTGTGTGTGCGTGCGTGCGTGCGTGCGCGCGCGCGCGGGCGCGTGCGTGCGTGCGTTGCGTGTGTGCGTGTGTAAACTGAATATTGCATGCTGGTTATTTTTTTTAATCGAGCATTGCCATATTGTGATTGTCGGAGTTCATGATTTGAAATATCCATTGCCCCCCCCTAATCCTGGACAGCTTCCGCCGCCACTGTTAGGAGTAAGTCCACATGACTTTTGGCCGGATTCGCTATTGTTGGGCTGTCTTTAGACACTCTAATAGGCACCAAATTTGTTTTCTCAGACCATGTGTATACATTAACAGTTATTGGTTTGTTTTGTTCTTCAAACTGATCAATTTGATCTACACTAAACAGGAAAGGATATTCCACTAAAGTTAAGATCATTGATGTAAGGCCGATAGTTATCCACTCTCTCTGCGTTTTTGCGGACGTAATGCAGCCTTGCAAGAAACACCCACATAAAACATTTGTTGTCCGAATTCTTTATGTTTAGAACTGCTCTTTTTGCGACTAATGCTGGAGGTAGTGAATGTAAGACCTGCCTACAATCGGTGCATACTTAGCCTGTTTTAATCTGATCTCTAGGACTTCGCCCTCTGACCAACCAGAGCCTCTCATTTTGGCTTCTTCAGCGGCCACATCAAACTGTGTAAGCAGTTGGTCTGCCCAACCAGGTGTTAAGTCATTATGAGAAAGAATAACCTGTTGTTTAGTTGAGACCCAGACTTCTAGATTTTCTTCATTTATTGTTATATAGTCGATTAAAACAGCTAACATTACTTTAACTGGCGGGTCTATTGTTAGTTTACCTGGAACTTGAGAAATAGCATGTGCAACACTTGCCTGTACGTTTGCAGGATCAATGACTTCTAGATTAATATCATTTAAAGCTTTTGACAAACGCTCTCCCTTAAGCATTCCTTCAAACAATTCGTCCGGTCCTTCATATATCTTATCCATGTTGAGTTTTCTTTTCTACCTTAAAATATTTATTTAAATTTAAAAAAAATACTTAATCAGAATCAATATCAACGGTCTTTTTGTGCTTGGACTCATAAACTAAAGTATAAAACGCCCTTTGATGTTGTTAATGTGAGCTGTTTAGAACAGAGTTTAATGTCTCGTTTACTTTTTTTAAACATTCCTTTTTTATCTGCTCGGTGTCTGGCTGTTGAGAAAAACTTGCCCTTGCCTTTTTTGAAGATCAAACTTTTGTCTTTTATAGTCATCAAAATCGGCCTGTAAACGAATAAATTCTTCATCCGTGATGTTTGAGTCAACTAGTGCTTTATTTATTGTCAGTTTGAACGAACTAAGTTTAGCTGTTATTAGTTGAACCATAGCTGTGTGCTTTTGGAGTTTAGTTTTTAATTTTTTGCTTGCAGCACTTACAGCTAATGAACACACACCGAGACTTAAAGACAAACCGCCTAGCGGTAAAGCTGCGGGCGCACCTACGCCTGTTGCTAAGAGGCCTACACTTATTCCCGCTGATAGACCACTCAAAGCGATGCTCCAGTATTAACATATGTAACAGCATTAAAGGCAGCAGAATACCTTCGTTTGGTTTTGCTGTATTTTGAAAGGTCCTGCTCTAGTTTTTGTTGCATTTGTGTAATGTTTGTTAATCTGAAGGTTTTTATGTCAGGGGTTTCTACTATCCCTTCTTTTGGCGACTCCGGCGCTGTAGGCACTTTTGGATAATGCTTAACAGACATGCTTTTTATAAAATAAAAATAATTTAGTATTGTATATCTTTTAATTGTTATCTTGAATATTCAGCTGCGCATCATATATTAAAAACAAATGTACATTAACTGGTTTATCGCCATCTT
Organism: Conus ventricosus; assembly: GCA_018398815.1. NCBI lineage: Eukaryota > Metazoa > Mollusca > Gastropoda > Neogastropoda > Conidae > Conus > Conus ventricosus. The sequence goes on from CM031600.1 coordinate 100,884,241, forward strand.
TTTCTTTATCAATTTGAATGTTTATTCCGTCTTTAACAGTTCTCCCACTTCCATGCAACTGATTATCCTCTGTTGACCTTAGGTCAATGCATAAACCGTATTTTGTTGTTAAATAATCATCAAGCCTAACACTGTGAAGGTGTAGATCTTTAGACACAAGGTCTACTGTTGGACTTCTACACCTCCCACCCCCAAACAATTTTCTTATTTCGTCAAAATGCTGATAAGGCCTAAGCCGCTAGCGTAGATTTGGTTAGGACTACCCTCAATCGAACATTGTACTTTCGTTATTTTAGGATTAATAAACTTTTCACTTCCTCTTTTGAATGGTTCTTCATCTTCACACAGCAATAAAATACCTTTAAGGGATCTTGCTGCGGCACTAAAACTAAAATTCCATATAGTGTCTGCCTGCTTCTGGGATATGTTGTATGATGAATCACTCTTTCGTAATATATTGCTAATTTTGACTGATATTGTTGCTCAATCAGCCTTGCTAAATTAGGGTTGCTAACAACGTCAAACTCTAACGAGATGTCAGAAATGCTGTACTTTGCTTCGGTGTCTGATGATTTGATAACACGTTTGTATTCATTAAAGTTAGTTCATATGACAATCTGTCTTTTAATGCTCCTTGAAAGTATGGCGCATGCGCTTTTAACAACTCAAAATCTAAGGGAATAGAAAAGCGATTTCCATACGCAAAATTTACCGCTACATACTTTTTGCCGTCTTTAACATCTGCGGCGCCTATTCTATGTTTTAGTGCTTCTTCATTTTCGATTCCTTGAAACGCAAAGTCAGCCCTTTCATTCGCGGTTAGCCATAGATCAGAATAGGTTAAAAATATGTCTGCATTGTGTAAAGAAAATATTTCTTGCTCCTCAAGTTTTATAGAAATTTTCTTAACGATTGCCCGTCCCAGATTCTGCACAACTGTCCTGTTTGTGTCTGTTGTTGATTCGAGTTCTATTTTGAAAGTAAGTTGCGCAGAGCCTGGCACAATCACTTCATCCGCTCCTAGGTCTGGAAATTTGACAGTAAGAATTTGATCTGCATCAATAGTAGATGGATTATTTGGAACAGTAATATTCCGTTTATTTCCCTTCACGCCAAAGGCTCTTTCAGTCTTCTATGCGGGTCAAGAATTGAACCATATGATTGTGACATTTTTATAAACAAAATAAAAAGTTAATTATTTAAAACATGGCAGGGGAAATTTAAGGTGAAGAGATTATGATGTTTTTGATCCTGGAGACGACATGAGTGAAATGATCCCTTTGACACAGCATCGCTCAACGCTCTCAATACAGCGTGAAGTAACAGAAGAAAGGGTTGGAGCATTTTACAAAAGTTTAGGCCTTGAACCTCCCAATTTATAGATCCTAATGATTTTGAATTAGAGGGTGGTCATTTGAAAGTGAAAAAAACGATCAAGGAAAACTTGTTCAGCTTACATATGAACGAGACCCATCAAAGTTTGTAGGCATGACTAAAATTTAAAAACAAAGACTTAAGGTGGGCGAACGAAATCGCCTTGGCATTTCTAAACCAAAATTAGATAGGGATGCAGTTGCTAAACTTCAAAACACACTACAAGAACTTCCAACAGCTAACCAATACAAAACATGGAACTTAAGAATTAAATCAATCAGCAGGTGAAATAATAAATGTAATAGAAGCAGAACCCAGTTTTTCCGAAGAAACAGCATTAAAAACAATTAATGATTCCCATTGCCAATAACGGCCCTTGATCACGCTTTGAAAACCATCAGAGACGAATTAACAAAACAACTTAGCAAAACTGGATGAACTAGATGAGCGTATAAAAGAGAAAAAGAAAAACTCGTTGAGGCTGATGACGCCAATTAGGGCATGATATTAAAGAAAGAATAACCCAAAGACTAAAAGATCTTGAAAAAGAAAGATCAGCAAGACTAAAAGATTCGTCTACTAACGAGAACAATTACGAACTCAAGTGATCAGAATAAGAGAAACTATCAAAAAATTTTATATGAAGACACAACGCTAGCAGAACGAATACAAACACTGTTTAGAGAGCAAGGAGTCACATTAGCATGCGTTATAACGGCCTTGGATTTGCAATAAGTACACTGGTGATGGCTATTACAGGCGGCGGTGGTCAAAGCCCGGTGCCTCCGCCGCCATCGCTCCATCACCGCCTGATAAATCGTGGGTAAAAAAACAGCTTGATCATCTTGCGGGTTTATTAAAAAAATTTGCCAGTAAAGCCGTAAACGCTTTACAGGGTATATTAGGGGGTGTTGTTAGCTGGCTTTTGTCTACTGCAAGCAAAGTAGTTGGCTTTATGGCCGAGCACTTATGGGCATTAGTTCTCTTGATAGTCGGGTTAATTTTTAGTAAGATAAAGACAAGTAATCCTAGGCCTGTTAATCCAAAAACAAGTGCTGTCTTTTTCATATTCTTGGTCGTTATTTTTTTTTTACTTCTTCAACAGTCTTCGGGCTTTGGGCCGCGGGGATTGGATGACTTATTCTTGGGGGGTCATCTTGTTTGTTTACTGCTTGCAATATTACTGGCTCAGAATTTATTTCGTTTTTTCCTACTTTCTGTTCATTGCCTGCCACAAGGATTTCATTATTGTAGTTTATTATTGTTCCTATCTGGAGTCTGAGGTCAGAAGGCAGCATGTATAAACCAGTGCCAACAGCAAAGTCTACTTTCGATCTTGCAAATTGTAAAACATTTTGGTATCTTTTAATACTTGAAGGCAAATCAACTGTAGAATTAATGGCGTCCTCTAAATTTGCTAAGTATTGTTTTTGTGCGTCAAAACCAGTAGAAGGATCTGTTATGTTCGATCTCGTTTGTGCTTGCGAGCCTAGCAAACACCAAACGTAAGTACGAACAGAGTCGTTTATTCGTTCTATTCCTGCTTTAGTTAGGCCCTTAGAAGTGTCTAAGATAAATGTTGTCCATGCTGTTTTATGCTCTTGCTCTATGGACCCGAGGTGAACAGCTGTGCCTGAAGAGAAAGATGTGTAAGGAGGATTCAGTCATAGTTATACTTTCTGTGCACGCCCCAAAAATAAGGGGTGCCTAAGCCATGATTGCGGTCCAACTTTTGTCTAAAGTCTGTCTTGGCCTTAATATTGAATTCGTTACAGATCCTTTCAAAAGCCTTCATGTCTATTCTGTTGCTGAATGGATTAAACGGTTTGTCATTTGGCAATGGTGCTTGCAGTTCAGTCAAAATACGTCTGAAGGTGTAATAAAAATGAAATCTGTACACTGACCTCACCAAAGGATCAGGATGATTTAAGTGATCAGCATACGACACTCCACACCCAGTTGATGCACAAAACACAGCAAAGTTTAACTGGTTCTGGTAAAACTGCATCGGATGACTAAACCACACTTTTGGGATGTAGTCTTTTTTAATAGGGGGTTTAAGATATCTGTTTAATGGCGTACTCACCTTTACTTGAAAGGCGTCAGTCTGGGTCACAGAAATGTCAAGAGTATCAGTTGTTATATTTAAAGATTGTGGTGCGGCCCAACAGAATATTTTGCATCAGTATATTTGAATGCACTCATTTTTTATTTCGTTTAAAAAATGTTTGTAACAATAGCAACTCAAGACCGTCTTCGTTTTTAGAACATGCTATTGATAACGATTGCGGAACCCGAAGGGTTGCACTCCATGAAATATTTTACAAAGTCGTATGGTTTAATATAAGTGGATCCAAGGAGAATAATACGATTGAAAAATATATAATGCAGGAAAAAAAGTTAGCCAGTTAACCATACTGATGGTTATTACGGATTTTGCTCACTAAAAGAAGCAATGAGTAACTTCAACATTACTCTCAAACTTAACAATGCAAATCTAAAAACAATGTTGACTTTCAAACCTGAAAAAGAAGAAGTAGGTTACTATTTTGATGGAGAGCTAGCTAAAATGTTAGGCTTTACAACTGCTAATCGTCCCATTCATAGTTTTAGAGTTACGCCAGACAAAACTACTTATGAGGGGGAAAATCCGCTCGATCTTGCATTACATTCATTACTCTATGTTCATTTGGACGAGCTGAGCACTGATGAAAACTTATATGATGGAAGGCCCTCAACTGTTTAAGAGCTCTTCCATCTGGGAAAGCTGCATATTGCGATTATGAAATTATACAATTCCCTAATTTACAGTTTAAACGATTAGCTTGTGGAAGGGTCGGATCATTTAATATAAAAATTGCAGACAAAACAGGGAAAGTCGTGAAATGTGATAACCTGCACATTGTTTTGGAAATAAATAATAAGTTGTACTAAAAAATGTCGCGTGGGCCAGAAGAATCAGGAGTTACATTAGCGCCTGTGAGGTGTATAACTTTAGAATTAAAAGACCTTGCAGACGTTGCGGACTTGAACAGAATGGTGAGATAGGCGCTTTGTATGGTTTTGAGTACACTAAAGATGGTGATTATAAACGCAAAGAGGTTGGCGACAACAAAGGTTTCATAAACTAGAACAACTGCGTAATGTAGAAGCAAATAATGCTGGTCAGTATGAATATAAAATAGTTCGAAAACCTGACAGCAAATGGCACTTAGAACCATATTTAGAATGGGATATAAAATTTGAATTCATAAGCCCATTTACATTTTTTGGCCGTCAAAAAAGTTTCAGAAAAGCATTCAACTCAGGTCCTTTACATGTAAGTCTTATGCCAGAGGACAATAGTCGGAAAGAGATTGAAATAAAGCCGTATAGTAATAAACAGTACATCCTCCACAGAAGAGAATCAGTTTTGAAAGATGCTTCTACAAAATTACAGTTCATTCCGCAAATGAAATTAGGAGACACGTTCACAATGATATTTGAAATTTCTGTCTTAAAAGATGAGGGAGGGATGGGGTTGTGGGCGTTAGTGACGTCCTTTTAAAAGGAATTCTAATTAGCTGGCAAACTTAGACGTTGAAAAACTTAAAGTTACCGTCGTCATTCTTCACAATGGTGAGGATATTAAGGTCATAACAACAAGCAACAAAATTAATATTAGTCTAAATAGAAACAATCTTACAGAACTAAATTGGATTAATCTTACACATTTAGGCCTTATAGGGTTTTATTACACTGAACAAGTTTTGACAGAGAGTATGATAAATATAATAACTGGATTAAATTAAATCCTGTTATAAAACTATGGAGCAGACAACTTTGGCGTCAATGCCGATGTTAAACTTTATGATAAAAACCCTCATTGTTCATTAATTTGTGGACAGACTGGTTGTGAGAAAAACAATATTTGTCCTCGACCTATTACAAACAGTTTATCGCTATAATTTTGATTATATTGTGATTTCTGTCCAACACTTAAATGGAACAAAGCATATCATATAGAAGGTTTATATGGGCAGATGATGACATATTTTTAGTTGATCCTAGCAATAAACTAAGCGAGTGTTTAGAACACTTTTATAAATTGTTTGAGGGAACTCAGACACTATTTATTATAGATGACTGTTCGGCAGAAAGAGACATAGTTAAAAAGAGAAACACTTTGTCAAAACTGGCTTTCAGTGGAAGACATGCTGGGATAAGTGTGTGGATTTTATGTCAAAAATATAACTCAGTTTTAAAAGACTTTAGAGAACAATTAAAGACTGTAGTTTTATTTCACATGAAAGACAGAGACGCATTTGATGAATGTTTGCGTGAAAATGACGTTATTGAAAATGATCAGGAAAAACGTAGGATTAAGCAAAAACTGAAATCTGAAAAGTTTAGTAAATTAGTATTGAAAACGGATAATCCTACACAGTATGCATGTTTGTAGGGTTTACTAGTTAGAGAACTAATAAATACCTATCCTAGCGCACCCGCCCGAAACTTATGTTGAGGGCGGGTGAGCTAGGATTGGTATTTTTTTTATTTATTTTGTTTTTATTATTATTATTTTTTTTCAAAATCAAATTTTATCAAATAATTAGAGAAATTACAGATGCGTCAAAAGAGGACAGTGCGCAGAGACTTCAATTCATGACACACATCTGTAGGACACAAAAATACATATATAGAAGAAAAGATATACATATACACATACATACATAAATGAAAAACAGTCACCATACTATGCAAATGGTAAACAATTCAATTGACCATTCAATTAAATAGTTATATGTAAACTCTTTTTCATGTAGGTGGGACTATACTTTGATTAGAGGAACCAAATGGCTTATAGATGTCTACTTTGGGCCTGAAACAAAACCCACCAAAGTTTTTTTTTTAACTTATTAATTAATTTTTCAAATACCTATGGATTCAGTGATTTTGTTTGTTTGTTTTCCCTTAACTCAACTAAAGAAAGCTTTATAAGGAGTCCACTTGGCAACAAAATCTTTATATACCATGTTTTTGCGCGCTATGTACTCTTCAATATTGTATCTGTATTTTAACTTATTTGTAAAAACTCGTACAGTGGGCAAATTTCATTTGATTTACAGTGATACAAGTATTCTTTAGCAGATAACAAAATGAATAAAAGATCTGATCGATGTTTATATCTTTATCGGAACCAAGAATGACAAGTGGTCTGTAATTCGTAAATTTGACACATTGTGACATTTTTCATTCATAGCATACATCAAAGCATTCCAAAATCTTTAACAACTCCACAGTGCCAGAACATATGACTGATACTGTCCTTTGTGGTGTGACAAAAACTACATAATTCACTGTTTAGTACACCAATGTTTTTAAGAATAACGTTTGTCCCAAGACACCTGTGTACTACTCTAAGCTGAAACCACTTCATTTTTACATCAGATATCTTGTGAAGATATAAGAAGCATGTATCCCAGTCATTTTCAACATTCAGTTTTTGGTCCATCTTTCACAGCATTTTGGCCGTGTGTTATCATCAATAAGTATATCATAGTATGATTTTGACCCTTTAAATACAGATGTTAGTTTTTTAAAACAAATAGATATTTCCATACATTTATTGTTATAAACTGCTATTTTAGTATTTTGTATATATTCAGTTATTGCTTTCTTACACCCAGAAAGGTAATAAATCTATATGGACATTATATTTCTCTTTGAAATCTTCATATGGAATAAAATTTCCATTTTGAAGCAGAAAGTCTGCAATATTGTGTATTCCTTTACTAATCCTGTTTTACCAACAATATGTTTCTTGCCTGTCTGTATTTTACGATTATAACACACCGGATCTGCAAGTAGTTCACTAGAGTTTTTACTACTAATTTTATAGAAAAAATCTTTGTATGCATCAAACACTTCTGTCCAGAATACATTTGATTTTGAAAAGGTAGTGATGACTTCAGGTCCATATTTTTCAAGAACATTTAAGATAGGAAAATTGGTTGTCGCAATTGTTTTCCATTTATGTTTTGTCGTCTTAAATTTCCGTAGCCATGTCAATTTAATGAACTAGCAAGGTTTTTAGTTCTGGTATTCCGATGCCGCCATTTCTTACACTTTTGTGTGCCGTTTTTCTGTTAATTTTATCTTTTTTCTTATTCCATACAAAGTTGTAACAATAGCATTGCAGGGTCTGAAAGAAACTATTTGGTGGGTTGGGTAGAAGAATCCACAGATAAATTAATTTTGATAAATTAATGATTTCAAAACTGCTACCCTTCCCAAAGGTGTAATCTGTCTTTTAGTCCAAATCTTAAACAAATATTTTACATCTGCTAATTTCTCTGAATAGTTGATATGTTCGCAGTTTCGTACATCATTAGTAAACCAAACACCTAAAATTTGAACTTTGGTGGATTCCATTCAATTCCTAAGTGATCCATGTAACGAACGGGGGAGTTTTTACGACTACCCAACCAAATTGCACTAGTTTTCTCACAGTTCATTCTCAAGCCTGACTTAGAACTAAATATGTCTAGTGTATTTATGCAAGTTTCAAATGATTTTTTATCGCCCGCTAAAAGAAATTCAGTATCATCTGCATACTGAGAAAGCTTGTGTTCAACATTATTTAAAAGAATTCCCTGTATGTTCTCATTTTCTCGTACCATAATTGCCAGAATTTCTACACATAAGATAAATAAATACGGCGAGAGTGGGTCACCCTGTCTACAACCTCGCCCCACGTCAAACCATGAGAGACTTGACTATTAGCAAGAACACATGATTTAATATTTGAATAAAATGATTCCACCATTTACAAATTCCTGATTGAAAACCAAATGCTTTCAATACTTTAAACATAAAGTCCCAGCTAACTGAGTCAACGCTTTCTCGAAGTCTATATTTAGTAAAAGTCCAGGTAAACTGTGTTGGTCTAAGTATACTATAGTATCGTAAATAGCCTTAAATTGTCACCAATATATCGGTTTTGAAGAAAACCAGTTTGATCCTCATTGATTAGCTTCGGAAGAACGGTTTTCAAACGATTTGCTATGCAAGATGAGCCAATTTTATATATAACATTTAACAGTGAGATTGGCCTCCAGTTCTTTATGAAATTTCGTGGTTTATCCCCTTTTGGAATACAAACTATGACTCCTTGTCTTTGGACACACGAAAGCTCTCCTTTTTTAACCTGCGTTCAGTGCCCTAACAACGAAAATACCAATCCTGCTCCAAAAACACTTGAAAAATTCTACTGTGAAGCCATCTGTTCCTAAACTTTTATTTTTTTCATATTTTTTAAAACTAAAGTTGCTTCTTCCAGAGTAATCTCTCCTAAATTCTTTGCCTCCTCCGTGTCTAACTGTGGAACATTCTTTGCAAGATCATTAATTATACAGTCATCAACACTTCTTTTTTTATATAGTTTTCATAAAAGCACTGAACTTCCTTCAAGATGTCTTTTTGATCATTCAGAGTGTTACCGTATTTGTCTGTTAGCTTAGCCATACTTTTACTTACATAATGTCGCTTTTCTAAGTTACAAAAATAGTTAGTAACTTTTTCTCCTTCTGCTATCCATCTGGCTCGTGACCTTAAGAGCACTCCCTCTATTCTTTTCTCTCGTATAACTTTAAGTTGCTCTTTTTTAGACTCTATTACTTTCACTTCTTCTTCGCTTTTTGTTTCCTTACCGTCCATCTGTTTTATTTCTTGTTGTAACTTGAACTCTTCTTCATTCATTTTTTTCTTTTTCATAGTAGCATAGGATATAGTCCTTGACCTAATCTTCATTAACAAAAAGTCTAGAAAATATCATCGGGAATTGAGAGATGTAAGTCAGGTAATGGGATGTTATCAATAGCTTCCCTTGCATATGGACTCACTGCATATTCTTCTTTAACTTTTTTAATTTCTTCATTAACTTCATTTACAAAAGTTTGATCTTTTAATAGTGAAGAGTTAAATTTCCAAAAAGTATTCCTATTAAATTTTTCACTAAATTTTAAGCTCAGAGAGATCATGGAGTGATCTGTCCTGTATCCACATTCAATTTCTGCATCTTCTACAAAAGAAACCACCTGATCTGAAATAAGGAAAAAGTCGAGTCTAGCTTGCTGAAATGGGTTACTTCTTCGCCATGTATACCGAAGACAGTCTTGGTTTAAATCTCTCCAAATGTCATTTAAGTCTATATTATTTATCATCTTGTCAACCATTTCTTTAGCTTTGGGGTTGTTTATATTCTTATAATTGTAATAATCTCTCGCTGGATCAAGCACCAAGTTAAAATCTCCGCCTATTATTACATTATCAACACCAAATTCTTTAACTTTTTGGGTCAAGATATTATAGAATTCTGGATCATCCCTGTTAGGGCCCGTATACATTCACCAGTAGGAAATCTTTGTTTAATTCGACCAAAACCATAAGACTGTTTCCAACCCTTTCCTTAAAAACTTTTTTTATTTTAAACTCAAAATTGTTATTGAAAGTATTGCTACAACCTCTTGAGTTGGAAGCATAGCTTGAAAACCATCCATGGTACCCCCATTCAGAAAGAATACATTGCTCCATTTTTCTTCAAAATGAGTATCTTGCAGAAAGTATATGCAATGCTTTTTGTTTTTTAGATAATGAAATATATCTCTTCTTTTTTGGTCTATTGTTTAGGCCCTGACAGTTCAAGGAAATATTGGATTGGTATTTATTAGTTCTCAAAACTTCCGAACAGACAAAAGAAATAGAAAGACAGCGCCAGACAGAAAGTGTGTGTGTGTGTGTGTGTGTGTGTGTGTGCAGGCATACACATGATTCTGATAAGAAAAAGAGAGAAGATAGGACAGACTGAGGGAGAAAGAGAGAATCTAATCGAGTATGTGCATGTGTGTGTGTGTGCGTGTGTGTGTGTGGTGGTGAGAGAGAGAGAAAGTACATAAACATACATGTATGCATGTGTGTGTGTGTTATGAGTGTGGGGTATATTATAAGTGTGTGTGTGTGTGTGTGGTGTGTGTGTGTGTGTGTGTGTGTATGGTCTGTGTATGTGTGTGTTGTGTTAGTGTGTGTGTGTATGTGTGTGTGGTGTGTGTTGTGTGTGAATGTGTGTGTGTGTGTGTGTGTGTGGTGTATGGGGGTGTGTATGTGTGTGTGTGTGGTGCGGTGTGTGTGTGTGTATGAGTGTGTGTTGTGTGGGTGTGTGTGTGCGCGCGCACGTGCACGCATGCAACGGGGAGAGAGAGACAGACAGACAGAGAGAGAGGAAAAATCAGCTCACACATGCACCTTGGAATACTAACCAGACACTTCTTTGCACATCTTCATTACTGCCAGCCATATGAACTTAAGCTCACTTTTTATTTCATCAATCAGCAATCAAAATTAAAAAGTAAATGTGATCTCTTCATTCTCAACACATGAAAAGCACATCTAGTATGAGACCACCTTACATCTTCTTCAGTCTGAAAATAAAAGGGGGGGTCACTCAGTGTCCTTCACATCAAAGAAGCAGCAACCAACAAACCAGTCAGTGGGTGCACTGAAAATTTGTGACCAGTCAGAAAGGTGAAAAGAAATGGAAACAAAATACCGTGATTCTAATTCACCTTGTTATCAAAACACTGTGATACTAATTCACCATGTTTTTCTAAGTGGAAAACATAGATGCAAATGGGAACGTTTTGATTCAAAGACATCTGAGTTAATTTTCTTTCCAACTCTGTTAGATTTAAAAAAGATTATCAGAAAATGAACATTTTGCACTAAAATTCCTGTTTCTTTGTCCCCATGAGACTTTAAGGAACTGGAGATGGAAGTACAGTGCAACATTCAAGACAAAAGACAGATTATGCAACATTTTTCTTGCATGATTCATCAAGGCAAACAAACGGCAACAGAGTAACAGCAATAACTGCAATGATGATGATAATGATTCTTATTATTATATTATCATTGTTATCATCATCATCATTACAATAATAATCATAGTGATGATGATGACGATGATAACTACATCACTGCTTGCATCCTCAGTCACTCCATTAAAACAGCTTTACAGTTCCTTTGAGAATATTTACATGATAGACTATACAAGGAAACAGGTTCTCCATCACTGTGATAACCATCGCTTTTTTCTACCTGCTGGAGTACCTGTCCATGATATTTTATCTTCATGCAGGTGACTTCACCTGTTCTTTTGACTTTCCAACAGAAACATGGGCTACCTTAAAGGTGTTTTCTTTCAGCTCTTTCTAGACAAACTATTACTGATGATACCACTGCCTGCAATGTGTTGATGTATTCTTCTGATTAGCCAAGACATAGTTCCGTACGTTGAGAAAAAAAAATACACATCAATTTTTGTTTTTCAGCATGACTTTGACACAGAATGATTTATAATGGATTAAAGAAACAAAAACACAAACAAACATAAAAACTGGTCCACTTATGAACCAAGTCTTAAGAACAGCACAGTTGTTCTGCAACACCTTTGGTTGACCTATCTTGAACACCTCCAGGCTGATTTTCTGAGGTATTTATCATGACTCCACCCAACAGCATGGACAAATGAATTACAAGACGTGATCTGTTTGTCCACCTTGTTCGGTGGTGTCATTATCAATACTTTAAAAATTTGTTTGGATCTCTGCCTGCACTCATCTCACATTGCAACTAACTTCCAGGCTGGTCCCTGTCTCCTTCATAATGGCTCGATCATTCTGTACACCTTAGCTGTCCGTTCATCTGACAAACCGTCTTGCCACACTATCAGCTCCACGTCAGGCTGGTTAGATTATCCTGTATATCTTCTTCACACAGCCACCAATGATAATGTAAAGTCCAAACTTCTAATGGTTCTTGTTTATTATACTGTGACCATGCTCCAAGCAGTTTGACCTTGTTCTGTGAAGGTCAACCATGCCATTATGAACGCATCATTATCATTTATCTTTATAATAGAGAGTCTTGCAAAGTGCCCATCCTTCCAGCAGATTTACCTTGCTCTGTGAAGGTCAACCATACCATTATGAACGCATCATTATCATTTATATTCATTACAGAGTCTTGTACAGTGCCCATCCTTCAGGAGACACAAGCTCCAAGTGCTCTGCGACCCACACTCACTTGTACACACCAGGCTGCCAGCCTGGACAAGCTTACGGAAGAGCTGCCAGCTGGCACTACATTCCGTCATTTCCAAGTCATTCCATCAAATATTAGATCATTAGTTTTTCACTCGTTCTTTCAATTTTTTCACAGCGGGCGCATGCTGTGTGTGTACTTGTCATCCATACCAATCACCAACCTGTCTTTCTCTTACCTATTGATGGGAATTTAAATGTGCACAATATATCATGCATGTGTTCACAGAACAAATCTAAGATTTCAGTTTCATTCCAAGGACTTTTCAGGAAACAGAGTCCGACCGATGTTGACTGTGAGGGAAAAATCCCCTGTGCCACAGCAGCCTGGTTGAGATTCAAACCCACAACTCCCGGATCACTAAGCTCATAAGTCCTGCGCTCAATCAACTCAGCTAATCAAAGGGCCCGATCTGTTCAACACGTATCCATCTGTTCCATGCAATATTCAGAACAGAATCTCCAGACAAACTTTACTGGGGTTTCCTTCTTCTGACCAAGTGCCTGCTTATCTGTAGTAATGTAAGATCTGCTCAAAACTATCAGGTAGTCAAACATCTGAATTAATCATTACAGTCAACAAGTCATCAAACAAAACATGCGCAACTGAAGCAGCAAATGACAATCAGAAATGACCAGCGACATCTATGGATTTAGCAACTTTTGCAAGTAATCTGTCTTTTTTCCTTGTCCAGGGAGAAGTTCACAGATGAAACATTATCATATGCCTAAATTCAAAACAAAGAAATGTAACAAGAGTAAAATCCAGATCTCTGTTGCAAACAATGCGTGGTTTATCACAATGAGTAACCATAGAGCGAATAAAGATAAAAAAATAAATACTTTCCCGAACAAAATTGGCACTTAACAACACACACAGTACCAGTGAGCATCCTTTCACACACATTAGAGCATGGAGGATGAAATATCAAAAAATGTAAAAATGCGAATATGAGTAAATTAAGCATAAAAAACTTGTCAGATAATAAATATCTTCATCTACAAACCTGGTTTCCTCAACTGACATGAAATGCTTATATACAACGCTAGAAACTTTGTGTCTCCTTTCTTCGAAGAACACTCAGGCTGGCTACTAATCCTACTGCTCATGTAAGAATACATTTTGACAGTAAATATTGTTGTTCCTCGGAAGTCATTTACGAGTGTTCCTTCCCCCTTTAAACAGTGTTTAGATGGTTGATAACAAATTTGCATTATCTGTTTTATCATTCAAGACAGAAACAATGAAAACTGGATAAAGGGAGGCATTTGTACACTTGAAGATCAGTAATTCAGTGATCACAGATGCAGAACAATTGTGATATGTATATCCAAAACTATCAATCCACCTGAAGAGGAAGCGGTGTTAGGCAAGTTTTGAGACATCAAAATAGAAATGTCATCTTTATCACAGCTCTCTTTAGCAGAAATCTTGAAAAATGAAAAACAAAATATGCATGCAAATCTCAGCACACATGAATAATTACAAATACATGAAATTTACACCAGTGCTCATAGACACTCATACATGCTGTGATGCACATGCACATATAAGAAGAAATTTGTTCAAATATGTTGAGCTTTCCTACATGGTTCACAAATATTGAAAGTGGTCAATCTTCAGTAAATAGAAACAACCATCTTGCAGAAAGTTTGCAGAAACGTTGACACTGCTTTACAGTAGCAGTGCCAATGAATACATTCATTAAAGCAACCATTGACTCAACACAGACCATCTCAAACCCATCAACAACCACTGGACATAATTCCACACCAAATCAAACTTGGACAACAAAATCTAGCAGAAATCCAGGGCATGGAGATCTCACATGGTATGGGGGACTGACATTCTTGCCTAGCCTGTGGAATATAAACACCTTGTAAGCTATTAAACGATAACAACAAACTTTCCATTTGTGTTGGGTTCAAAGTTCAACAGGAACAGTAACTCTGAGAACAACTTGACAGAAGGGCTCCCAGCTTCCAGCAACAAAGACACCCTGCATAAGATTTTTCCTCTGTGCCGTGAACAATGATCTGGAACCTCTACAACTTCAGTTCTTTTCTGCTGAGTGCTCCCACTGTGTTGCCTGTTCTCTGTGATTGTGCTGTGTGCTCCCACTGTGTTGCCTGTTCTCTGTGATTGTGCTGTGTGCTCCCACTGTGTTGCTGTTCTCTGTGATTGTGCTGTGTGCTCCCACTGTGTTGCTGTTCTCTGTGATTGTGCTGTGTGCTCCCACTGTGTTGTGTGTTCTCTGTGATGCTGTGTGCTCCCACTGTGTTTGTGTTCTCTGTGATTGTGCTGTGTGCTCCCACTGTGTTGTGTTCTCTGTGATTGTGCTGTGTGCTCCCACTGTGTTGTGCTGTTCTCTGTGATTGTGCTGTGTGCTCCCACTGTGTTGCCTGTTCTCTGTGATTGTGCTGTGTGCTCCCACTGTGTTGCCTGTTCTCTGTGATTGTGCTGTGTGCTCCCACTGTGTTGTGTGTTCTCTGTGATTGTGCTGTGTGCTCCCACTGTGTTGCTGTTTCTCTGTGATTGCTGGGCTCTCACTGTGTTGCCTGTTCTCGTGATTGTCTGTTGCTCCACTGTGTTGCTGTTCTCTGTGATTGTGCTGTGTGCTCCCACTGTGTTGCCTGTTCTCTGTGATTGTGCTGTGTGCTCCCACTGTGTTGCCTGTTCTCTGTGATTGTGCTGTGTGCTCCCACTGTGTTGTGTGTTCTCTGTGATTGTGCTGTGTGCTCCCACTGTGTTGTCTGTTCTCTGTGATTGTGCTGTGTGCTTCCCACTGGTGTTGCCTGTTCTCTTGATTTGCTGTGTGCTCCCACTTCTGATCATGTTTGTGTTGTTCCCTATGATGTCGTGTCTTGTTGTGCATGTGTCCAACTGGGTTGCCTGTTCTCTGGTTGCTGTTGCTCCCACTGTTGTGTGTTCTCTGTGATGTGCTGTGTGCTCACTGTGTTCTGTCTTGTATTGCTGGTGCTCCTGTGTGCTTTCTCTGTGATTGGCTGTGTGCTCACTGTGTTGCTGTTTCTGTGATTGCTGTGCTCACGTGTTTGTTTCTTGTGATTAGCTGTGTCGCTCCACCCGTGATGGTGTGTCTCTGTGATGTGCTGTTGCCCACTGTGTTGCCTGTTCTCTGTGATTGTGCTGTGTGCTCCACTGTGTTGCCTGTTCTCTGTGATTGTGATGTGTGCTCCCACTGTGTTGTGTGTTCTGTGATTGTGCTGTGTGCTCCCACTGTGTTGTGTGTTCTCTGTGATTGTGCAGTTGTCCCAAAAATGTATTGTGTGTCTCTGATGATTATGTGTTCCCACTATCATGTGTGTTGTCCTAGTTGTACGTGTGTGAATGAACAATGCGTTGAAATGTGCTGCATGTTTCATGATTGTGCTGGTTCCAATGATTGGTGCTGGTCTATACCGAGTGTTACCTGTGTGCGTGTGTGTTCTGGTGATCGTGTGTGTCTATGATTAAGCTGTGTCCCCAAATCTGTGATGGTTGTGTGCTTCTGGTGATCGTGCATTGTGTTCTAAGGGTTTATGTTCCCAAAATACTGTGATAGCGTGTGTGCTTCTCATGATCGTGCATAGTGTTCTTATATGATTAAGCTGTGTCCTCAATCCTTGATAGCGTTGTGTGTTCTGGAATGAACAATTTAGGGTTCAATGATTGTTGCTGTGTCTCAAATACTGTGTAGCGTTGTTGTTTTGGTGTCGGCATGGTGTTCTTAATGATTAAGCTGTGTTCTACCTGTGATAGCGTTGTGTGCTTCTGGTGATCGTGCATAGTGTTCTTAATGATTAAGCTGTGTCCTCACAATACCTGTGATAGCGTTGTGTGCTTCTGGTGATCGTGCATAGTGTTCTTAATGGATTAAGCTGTGTCCTCACAATACCTGTGTTGTGTGTTCTCCACGCTAAGTCCAAAACATAATACAAGAAGCATGACATTAGAGCTGGCGGCCTGCACCAGCACTTCCATGTCCCTTTGTCCAACATCCTCCTCTTTCTGTTCAGTGATCTGCACCAATCTTTCTCTGTGTCTAATCCATTTCTTTCTTTCGGTTCAAGATCATAACCTTTCTGTCCTAAACCCATGTTCTGATTTGTTTTATACAAGATTCATGTCTTCTGTCTGAACAAAAACACACCCAAAAAATTATGTTTAACATCCAACATCCATAGTTTTTCAGTCAGAGACAAGAATCTTCAGGATCTCAGCCCAAAACTGGAATCTCTAAGATCAATGTCTTTCTCTCTGAGATCCATGTCTTTCTGTCGAAGACCAGAATTTTTCTGTCCCCTTCCATGTCTTTCTGTCGAAGATCAGAATTTTTCTGTCCACCTTCCATGTCTTTCTGTCGAAGATCAGAATTTTTCTGTCCACCTTCCAGTCTTTCTGTCGAAGATCAGAATTTTTCTGTCCACTTCCAGGTCTTCTGTCAAGACTCATTTTTCTGCCAAGATCCTTGCCATTCTGACCAAAGATCCTTGCCATTCTGACCAAAGATCCTTGCCATTCTGACCAAAGATCCTTGCCATTCTGCACCAAAGATCCTTGTCCATTCTGCCAAAGATCCTTGCCATTCTGCCAAAGATCCTTGTCATTCTGACCAAAGATCCTTGTCATTCTGACCAAAGATCCTTGCCATTCTGCCAAAGATCCTTGCCATTCTGACCAAAGATCCTTGCCATTCTGACCAAAGATCCTTGTCATTCTGACCAAGATCCTTGCATTCTGCCAAAGATCCTTGTCATTCTGACCAAAGATCCTTGCCATTCTGCCAAAGATCCTTGCCATTCTGACCAAAGATCCTTGTCATTCTGACCAAGATCCTTGCCATTCTGCCAAAGATCCTTGTCATTCTGACCAAAGATCTTTGCCATGTTCTGACATCAAGATCTGTCTTTGACTCAAAGATCCTTGTACATTTCTGACCAAAGATCTTGTCCATTCTGCCAAAGATCTTGTCATCTCTACCAAATAGAGTCTTTCTACCAGGATCCATGTGTCAACATGAATCTTTCTGTCCAGATTAGAATATTTTGTCCAAGATGATTCTTCTGTCAAGGATCTACTGTTCATCCAAGATTGTGTATCTTATGATCCAATGATCACATCGATGTCAAATTGTTTTCGTTCTGTCACATTAGAATCTTCTGTCCTAATAAATTTTCACTATCTCAATCTTTCTGTCAAATAGAATCTCCTGTTCTAGATCCACATTTTCACATCATTCCTGTCATGTTGAATACTTTTCTGTCTAATATCAATTTATCATAGATCCACATCTTTCCCCAAAATTAAACTTTTGACTGGTATCACATCTTGTCCAAGATTGAACCTTCGTGCCAAAAGTATTCCAAGGCAATGTCCAGTTTTCACCACGTGATTGGCAAAAATGAATAACGTAATTTGATCCCGTCATCACATGTAATTAAGTTCAGCTCTATCACATCACACACAGTTATTGTCAACACTCATCAACTAACGTCAAATTTACAAGTCTCCAGCTTCCATCACATCACACACAGTTATTGTCAACACTACATCAAACTAACGTAGGATTTTTTTCTTCTTGAAGATTCTGCTTTTATAGCCTTCAGCACACATTGTTCAACTTTCCTGAAAACTCAACATAACTAGTTTCTTTATCGACGGAGCTGAGCTACAATTCAAAAACATCACAAAATTCTTAGGTGTCTATTTTACATCGAAATTATCATGGAAATTTCACATTGAAAACAGTCTATCAAAAGCTCAAAAAAGCTTAAATTTGCTTAAAATTATAGGCAGACAAAATTGGGGTAAAGAAACAAAAAGTTTGACTCTTCTTGCAACATCTTTGGTTAGATCAAAGCTGACTTATGGTCAAGAAGTTTATTTTTCTGCTCCTAAATATCTTATGAAGAAATTACAAAGTATTGACTCTAAGGCATACAAATTAGCTTTGGGAGTTCCTGTCCACACTCCGACTATTGCTACGTATGGGGAGGTTGGTTTTCTACCTTTGAACAATTATCGAGAACTGTCTTCAGCTAAGTACATTATAAGAAGCAGTGCTGTTGAAAATGTCAACGTGAATGAAAATGTACTTAGATCAGATCTTCAATTTCCAAAAAGAGCAAGGGCCATAAAATCTTTGACAACAATAGCCACTTATACTTCAGATATTCACAGTAGATTAGATCTGAAAACTAAAGATATAGGTAAGCGTTCGATTATGTCTCCAATTCCTCCATGGGAACTGAACAGAGCAGATTTTGACCTTTCCAATGACGATCTAAAAAAGAGTGATAACCCTCACCTACTTGCTTTTTCTTTTCGATCTCGTGTTCATTCAACTTATTCTAACCATTTGAAGGTATATACCGATGGTTCTCTTATTGACACTAATGTGGCGGGTGCTGGGTTTGTAATACCTGGACTAAAGAAAGAAAAATCGTTTCATATTGGTGCAGGTCATTCTGTTTTCATCGCAGAACTGGTAGCCATTCTCATGGCTCTGCAATACATTGTTAATCTTCCTATGGTTATATTTCCAATACTTTTTGTGTTGACTCTAAGTCTGTCTTATTTACACGGAAATCCATGAAGTCTAGAGACAGATGTGACCTAGTAATTGAAATTAATCATCTCATACATTTTCTAATTCAAAAGGGTTCCAGTGTAACATTTACTTGGGTTCCATCACATTGTGGTATTTATGGAAATGAATGGGCAGACAGAGTAGCTAGAGGAGGTGCAGTACAAAGAATTCGTTGTGAAAACGTTCATATTCCTTTTCTGTAAAGGAATGCTATAATCTTTTAGAAAAAGACACCAAAGCCCGTGTGGGTTATAATGTAAATCGGCACACCTCTTACAGCATGTCTTTGTTGAATGTTTCTCTGAGGGAAATTTCCAGTTTGTGTTTTAGACTTAAATATAATTCATTAAAATGTAAATATGTTGATACTGCAAAATGCATATGTGGAGAAAAACTTTTGACATTTATGTACTATTTAATTGTCCCACTATGCAGCAGTACTTACCCAATTTTCAGTTACCAGATAATCCTACAGTTTGTGATTTTAAGTTAATTCAATCAGTTCATGTTTGTGCTATGTTAATATTTTTCGTCAGTGTATGGTTGTGTATGATGATTCAGTTTGTTGTTAGTGTGTGTTGTTGTTGTTATGTGTCGTGTGTTAGGCTTTATTTTAATTAGGGTTTTATTTGATATAAGCACTAATGTTCTATTTGATTTTAATCAATTCAAATATCATGTAATGTATCAAAAAACCGTCCTATGGACATAGTATGAATATCAATTCAAACAAACAGTAATGTCTCTGTCAGTGATAACAAAACATTTGTTAATAATATAATGTCATTGAGTAACTCAGTTACACATTCAATCGTCAAACACGGCCATTAAACTAAATTAACAATACAACAAACTAAGTTCTTATGACAACCCACTGTGGAAGTCCCAAGTCCATGGATTCCGGTGAGCGATATTGAGTGCGAGGTGCTGCTAAACAGGACATCAGCTGCCACTGAACTCCACCGTCCGTTCTGAGTAGCGCAGCAGCTGGAGGAAAAGTGCATGGGTGAGTAACCGTGGTGCGGACTCAGTGGTAGTGGGTTCCTTCCTGTGGCTCCTGTGCTCTTCGCGGCTGGAGTTACGTACGAGTTCTGCGGTGCTTCCAGCAACGCTGATGTCGTCGCCGAACTCTGACTCCCCTCCCTCAGCCCCTGTGAACTGGGGTGCACCTGGACGATGCAAAATATTGTCAGAACAGACATTTAAAAAAAACAAATAAAAATCTATTGAATTCCAATTTGTATTTTCAACTATGACAGTAAATAGGCTGTACATTGTAAACACTGGCTTTCATTTTCTTTGTCAATAAAAAAAAAAAAAAGCCTTGCCAATTCAAATGATGCATCAAATTACTATTTTTATACATAATCTTTTATCGTCTGTACATAAGTCTAATAATGTTGTTTTTATGTTGTTTCATCTTTTTTAAACATCCTTTTTTTCTTTACAGAAACACAATCTTGTCTAAATGTTAAAATCCAACCAATTTCACTCAGAATCTGTAGTAACAGACAGTGTATTATCAAAAGTGACACGTAGCCCTTTTCACCATAATATGCAACATCCAGTGTTATCATACTTTTTTTGATAAATTCCTAATTGCTCATTTTAAGTTAAAAAAACAAACCTGTTATCTTGACAACAATGAGCTATATCTCATAATTCATCTTCATGATGAATCTTGGTCACATTCCATTATGACTTAAAACCACAGTCACACACAAACACACAGGCACCAAGTAGGACAGGGGAGAGTCAGAAAATATCATTTTTGACAAAATTTGACAGACTATTCTTCTTCAGTCCAAGCAGAGCAGCCATCTTCTTTGTTTTTTTTTTTCCTCTTCTTCTTTTTTTTTTTTGACATACAGCAATGATATGGACACCGCAGAGAGAAAGGCAAAAGCCATGAACTAAGTTCTGTACCTGACATGCTCATTTCTGTCCTCAGCTCATCAGGAATGTCATCCAACTCGTCATCCAGCAGATCCGTCTGCATCTTGGCAAAGTTGATAAACACCTGCAACAAACATGGACATTAACTCTTTGAATGCTGGACATGCATGAGAAAGATCGTGTGCATGACTTTGAACTGTGTTTTTATTTTTGTTTGACCTTAAACAGCAACTCACATTCCAACTTCGTGATAAAAAGTCAAACGTGATATGTTATCCAAACATTGAATGGTTTCCAGGCTTC
Organism: Conus ventricosus; assembly: GCA_018398815.1. Lineage (NCBI taxonomy): Eukaryota > Metazoa > Mollusca > Gastropoda > Neogastropoda > Conidae > Conus > Conus ventricosus. Next base: position 100,905,542 of record CM031600.1, read on the forward strand.
CTTTTTCATCTAAGAGACAAATATCAATGGATTTGTCTTCTCGTCAAACACATTAATTTAAAGGGGTCTGATACCGTACGTTGATCAAAAAAGTTAGATATGACCTAACATGTACTCCAGCCATCAATAAGGTGTTACACTCTGCGTCTTCTGCTCAGTGTCCATCACAAAAATAACACTGAGTCCTGTTTACAGACTGCCAAATCAAAAAAGTAAAACTTTCAATCTGTTCTGCAGTGTCTACATGGCATAAAGTGCTTCTGTCAAGCCTTATTCATGATTCCATCAAAAAAGATGTACATTATTACTGATCTGTCGGCTGTCTGCACAAGGAGGTCCCTCTCTGCACTTTGATGGGCTCTGCAACTCAATTTTAAAATACAGCCTGTCTGTTGTGTGGTGTGTCTCGAAAGGTTGCAGGCCTGATGACTGCTAATGCTTGTTCTGGCAAGAAGGTGACAGGTCCTGAAAGGTGATCGTGGTCCTTCTGCCTCACAAGATTTAACTTTTTTTGATTTTTTTTTTACTGTTTCTAAATTGTTTACAAAATGCAATAACAACTACACAAAGTAATCATTCATTATAAGTGAATTAAATAGCTAGAAAATGTTGAGTAGACGAAAGAAGGATGAGGTGGGAGAGAGATTGTGCATCGAAGAGAGAGAGAGAGAGAGAGAGAGATTGGTTGGTTGTGCTGACTCATGTTTCATCACACAATGATTATAAGTTCTGATGTTGACCAAGCTGTAAACACGTGAGGTACTGCAACAAGCTATACAAAATGTATGTAACCAAAATACTAATACTTGATTACTGCGGAGTATGGCCTTTCATCAAATGTTTGTTTAGTCTGGTGTGTGTGTCGTGTGTCTGGTGTTGTTCTCACATGTTCTCCTCTGTGCTGTTGCCTGTGTTCTAGAGTGTCTCTCTGATTCCTGTTGTTGCTGTGTGTCCGTGATGATGGTGTGTGGCTGTGACTTCTCTGTTGCTGTGCGTCTCCTCTAAGTGTGTATGTGTGTACGTGTCGTGTGATGATGTGTGGTGTGTGTGTTCTGTTGTGTGTGTTTCAGTAGTGTGTGTTAGCTCAGCTGAGTAGTTGTTGGGGGTGCATCGAAGAGTGTTAGCATGAATGCTGTCTTTTACAGTGATACGAAGGATGTTTTTTAAATTACAAAGTGCACACATGTCACTTGTCTATGGCGTGCTGTTCATAAAGATAGTATATGATCACTCTTTCAGTCTAACAGAAAAGGAATGCAAGTTGCTCTTGTTCCTAAGACGATTACGTTCGCCTGCATTGTAGTATATTCTAACAATGATGCTAACAGTTCGTGACGTCCTGATCTGTCGCGGATCTGATCAAGTGTTGATAGACATGAACGTCACAGACATCAGCTTTAACTTTTAACAGATCTGCCACTCATTATTGATGCTGACGTTCTTACTGAGAAAGTCTGACCTATTGATGAATGAGAATCCCACCATGACCGATCATGGCATTTGTCCTCAAGATCTAACTACACCTAGCCGTTTTACATTCCCATATTTACAATTATTATTCTCAATCGCGATTCGCCCATGCCTAAATCACGTTTTTTCTGCACACTTTACCTGCAGAAAAGCCATGTTTAGTGTCTCGATCATTATCGTTTCGTATTTCTTCTGACACAACGATCAAATGGCAATTTCCTAGCATGATGTAAGTCACAACTTGTGTTTCATTAAACGAGGATTGGTCGCATGCGCACTTTGTCTGATCTCGTAACTCCATGTTTCGCAAAGCTTAATGACCTATTGAATTGCTTCTTTGTCTTGAAAGCATGGACTTGATTCATTCGTTTCGAAGACACGAAAATTCGATGTCAAGTCTTGTTCATTGATTCTCTAACGTTGGTAAATGTCGTCATCGTCCACAACAAACGAAATTTCACAGGATTCCAAGGATGTCAGCACACACATACACACTTCATTCCAGTAGGTTTCAAGGGCCTTTAGACCAATTCTATTTTGAAGTTTCCTGGTCCTTCAAGGCGTAGCAAACCAGGTTCGCCCATGCTATCAATTCGAGGACTGTACTTTGCAGCATTTATGAGTGACCTAACTGATCAGCTCTGGGGAACTGATTGTGTAGCTTTCCCATCCAAATGTACAGCTCTATCCGACCCGATCTCCTCCAGATGATGCACAAAGATTTCAGAACCTGAAGTGTCTCTGCTGTGTTCATCACAAATGTTCAGCTGATGACCTGATTGTCTCAGTGTCCCATCACAAAGATTTCAGCTGACGACTGTCTGTCTGCTCACATACAAGATTTACAGCTGCGACCTGACTGTCTCATGTCCTCAAATGGGTTACAGTCTGGACCTGACTGTCTGCCCCACCATCACAAAGATGTTACAGCTGACGACTGATCTGTTGCTGTGTTCATCACAGATGTAGAGGGATACCTGTCTGTGAATTTTTGCCCGAACCATCACAAAGATGTTACAGCTGAGATATCTGTCTCCAGTGTCCCATCACAAAGATGTTACAGTCTGACGACCTGATCTGTCTGCCCCACCCCATCACAAAGATGTTACAGCCTGACGACCTGATCTTTCTGCTGTGTTCCATCACAAAGATGTTACAGTCTGACGACCTGATCTGTCTGCTGTGTTCCATCACAAAGATGTTACAGTCTGATGACCTGATCTGTCTGCCCCATCCCATCACAAAGATGTTACAGTCTGATGACCTGATCTGTCTGCCCCACCCCATCACAAAGATGTTACAGCCTGATGACCTGATCTGTCTGCCCCACCCCATCACAAAGATGTTACAGCCTGATGACCTGATCTGTCTGCCCCACCCCATCACAAAGATGTTACAGCCTGATGACCTGATCTGTCTGCCCCACCCCATCACAAAGATGTTACAGCCTGACGACCTGATCTGTCTCCAGTGTCCCATCACAAAGATGTTACAGCCTGACGACCTGATCTGTCTGCCCCACCCCATCACAAAGATGTTACAGCCTGATGACCTGATCTGTCTGCCCCATCCCATCACAAAGATGTTACAGTCTGATGACCTGATCTGTCTGCTGTGTTCCATCACAAAGATGTTACAGTCTGACGACCTGATCTGTCTGCCCCACCCCATCACAAAGATGTTACAGTCTGATGACCTGATCTGCCTGCTGTGTTCCATCACAAAGATGTTACAGTCTGATGACCTGATCTGCCTGCTGTGTTCCATCACAAAGATGTTACAGCCTGACGACTGATCTGTCTGCTGTGTTCCATCACAAAGATGTTACAGTCTGACGACCTGATCTGTCTGCCCCATCCCATCACAAAGATGTTACAGTCTGATGACCTGATCTGTCTGCTGTGTTCCATCACAAAGATGTTACAGCCTGATCACCTGATCTGTCTGCTGTGTTCCATCACAAAGATGTTACAGCCTGACGACCTGATCTGTCTGCTATGTTCCATCACAAAGATGTTACAGCCTGACGACCTGATCTGTCTGCCCCACCCCATCACAAAGATGTTACAGCCTGACAACCTGATCTGTCTGCTGTGTCCCATCACAAAGATGTTACAGCCTGACGACCTGATCTGTCTGCTGTGTTCCATCACAAAGATGTTACAGTCTGACGACCTGATCTGTCTGCCCCACCCCATCACAAAGATGTTACAGCCTGACGACCTGATCTGTCTGCTGTGTTCCATCACAAAGATGTTACAGCCTGATGACCTGATCTGTCTCCAGTGTCCCATCACAAAGATGTTACAGCCTGACGACCTGATCTGTCTCCAGTGTCCCATCACAAAGATGTTACAGCCTGACGACCTGATCTGTCTGCTGTGTCCCATCACAAAGATGTTACAGCCTGATGACCTGATCTGTCTGCTGTGTTCCATCACAAAGATGTTACAGCCTGATGACCTGATCTGTCTCCAGTGTCCCATCACAAAGATGTTACAGCCTGATGACCTGATCTGTCTGCTGTGTTCCATCACAAAGATGTTACAGCCTGATGACCTGATCTGTCTCCAGTGTCCCATCACAAAGATGTTACAGCCTGATGACCTGATCTGTCTGCCCCATCCCATCACAAAGATGTTACAGCCTGACGACCTGATCTGTCTCCAGTGTCCATCACAAAGATGTTACAGCCTGATGACCTGATCTGTCTGCCCCACCCCATCACAAAGATGTTACAGCCTGACGACCTGATCTGTCTGCCCCACCCCATCACAAAGATGTTACAGCCTGACGACCTGATCTGTCTGCCCCACCCCATCACAAAGATGTTACAGCCTGATGACCTGATCTGTCTGCCCCACCCCATCACAAAGATGTTACAGCCTGACGACCTGATCTGTCTGCCCCACCCCATCACAAAGATGTTACAGCCTGACGACCTGATCTGTCTGCCCCACCCCATCACAAAGATGTTACAGCCTGACGACCTGATCTGTCTGCCCCACCCCATCACAAAGATGTTACAGCCTGACGACCTGATCTGTCTGCCCCACCCCATCACAAAGATGTTACAGCCTGATGACCTGATCTGTCTGCCCCACCCCATCACAAAGATGTTACAGTCTGATGACCTGATCTGTCTGCCCCACCCCATCACAAAGATGTTACAGCCTGATGACCTGATCTGTCTGCTGTGTTCCATCACAAAGATGTTACAGCCTGACGACCTGATCTGTCTGCTGTGTTCCATCACAAAGATGTTACAGTCTGATGACCTGATCTGTCTGCTGTGTTCCATCACAAAGATGTTACAGCCTGATGACCTGATCTGTCTGCTGTGTTCCATCACAAGGATGAATTAGTCTCTCACCGATAATCAGATCTACCTCTGTTACCTCATCACTAATGATCTAATCTGTCTGCCCAATCCCATCACAAAGACAATCTCTCACCCATGACCCGATCTGCATGCACCATCTTGTCACCAGGATTTTAGTCTCAATGACACAACCTGAGCTCTTTACCCCATCCAGTTACAAGATTATTATTTCTCACTGGCATCATTAGCATTCAAGGTGTCTATCTTTTTTTTTTTCCATAGCGAATCATATGCCCTGCAGAGAAAGCCAAGACCCACTGGATAATTTTTGTTTCGTGTTTGCTATGCAGAAATGAAATGCAAAAAAGGTATAACAATCTAGCATTAATGTCACTTGTTTTATATAAATACATGGATGCTTTCTCTCTCTTTCACTCTCTGTGTCTCTCTACTTTAACTACCATGTTTCACAGGCTCTGAATGAGCCTGATTGGTTGATTTTTATTCTGTCTTTCATTGGTTGATTTTCATTCTGTCTTTCAAGACAAACTAAGTTCTCACTACATTGTTACCTTACAATGAATCTTGTTAAGACTTGGAAAGACTCGTTCACACCACACACACACACACACACACACACACACAACACACTTCATTACCTGATCAAGGGTAGTCTGGGACACAGAATAATCCTCCACATTGAACTTGCCCTTGGCCTCCTCCATGGCAGCAAACACCATGGCCAGAGACAGGTTCTCCGAGGGCAGCTGATACTGCAGCATGTTGTGGTGCTGCTCCCGCAGCATGGATTGGGGAAGTGCTTGGTGATGAAGCTTTTCACCAGGTCCAGCTCACTCTTCTCACCCCCCACTCTCAGGATGATGGTGTAGCCGTCACCAAACCTGCACAGGTGTCATCACCGATGCTTGTGAGAACTGCCTTCATTTTATCGTGAATCTGTGTGTGAATGGGGTTCACTGTCCAAAGAATTTCTGTGAGAATGGGGTTCACTGTCCAGTGAATTTCTGTGAGAATGGGGTTCACTGTCTGGTGAATCTCTGTGAGAATGGGGTTCACTGTCTATTGAATTTCTGTGAGAATGGGGTTCACTGTCTATTGAATTTCTGTGAGAATGGGGTTCACTGTCTATTGAATTTCTGTGAGAATGGGGTTCACTGTCTGGTGAATTTCTGTGAGAATGGGGTTCACTGTCTGGTGAATCTCTGTGAGAATGGGGTTCACTGTCTGGTGAATCTCTGTGAGAAGGGGGTTCACTGTCCAGTGAATCTCTGTGAGAATGGGGTTCACTGTCTATTGAATTTCTGTGAGAATGGGGTTCACTGTCTGGTGAATTTCTGTGAGAATGGGGTTCACTGTCTATTGAATTTCTTTGAGAATGGGGTTCACTGTCTATTGAATTTCTTTGAGAATGGGGTTCACTGTCCAGTGAATTTCTGTGAGAAGGGGGTTCACTGTCTAGTGAATTTCTGTGAGAATGGAGTTCACTGTCCAGTGAATTTCTGTGAGAATGGGGTTCACTGTCCAGTGAATTTCTGTGAGAATGGGGTTCACTGTCTATTGAATTTCTGTGAGAATGGGGTTCACTGTCTATTGAATTTCTCTGGGAATGGGGTTCACTGTCTATTGAATTTCTGTGAGAATGGAGTTCACTGTCCAGTGAATTTCTGTGAGAATAGGGTTCACTGTCTATTGAATTTCTGTGAGAATGGGGTTCACTGTCTACTGAATTTCTGTAGAATGGGGTTCACTGTCTACTGAATTTCTATGAGAATGGGGTTCACTGTCCAGTGAATTTCTGTGAGAAGGGGGTTCACTGTCCAGTGAATTTCTGTGAGAATGAGGTTCACTGTCTGGTGAATTTATGTGAGAATGGGGTTCACTGTTTATTGAATTTATGTGAGAATGGGGTTCACTGTCTGGTGAATCTCTGTGAGAATGGAATGGTGTTCACTGTCTGGTGAATCCTGTGAGAATGGGGTTCACTGTCTGGTGAATCTCTGTGAGAATGGGGTTCACTGTCCGTGAATTTCTGTGAGAATGGGTTCACTATCTGGTGAATTTATGTGAGAATGGGGTTCACTGTTTATTGAATTTATGTGAGAATGGGTTCACTGTCTGGTGAATCTCTGTGAGAATGGAATGGTGTTCACTGTCTGGTGAATCCCTGTGAGAATGGGGTTCACTGTCTGGTGAATCTCTGTGAGAATGGGGTTCACTGTCCGGTGAATTTCTGTGAGAATGGGTTTCACTATCTGGTGAATTTATGTGAGAATGGGGCTCACTGTTTATTGAATTTATGTGAGAATGGGGTTCACTGTCTGGTGAATCTCTGTGAGAATGGAATGTGTTCACTGTCTGTGAATCTCTGTGAGAATGGGGTTCACTGTCTGGTGAATCTCTGTGAGAAATGGTGGTTCACTGTCAGTTTGTGCGAATGGGTTGACTGTCTTGTCAGTCTTTGAAGGAATGGGTTTACTTGGTTATTAATCTGCGGACGGTTTACTGAGGATCATCTCTACTATACAAACTAACTGGACCTTCCTTTCCATCGCACAAGTTTCTGATGATCATCCAACAATTGAAACTGGACTGGCGCCAGATGCTTCAAATGATGTCCTCTACAATGGAGAATGAACTGAATCATCAATTTTGTCCGTGAAGAGGTTACTACCTGAAATTTACATAATCTCTTCTTCCTATTGGAAAACAAACAAACAAAGACCAAATAGCAAATCTTTGCTTTTGCTAATGATGAAAGAAATTTCCTCCACTAGTTCTTTGATATATGGAAATGGTGAACCATAAAATATGTTCCGAATAAAGAGTCGTCTCATGTCAAATGGAAGACGAGTTTGTGGAAAGTATCAGACTGCATGAGAGAGAAGCAGCCAGACAAGCTGAGGAACACTGACCTGTTCTTCAGATGCTGGATGCTGCCGATGCACTTGAAGGTTCCGTTGACCATGATGGCCAGACGACCACAAAGGGCCTCACACTCCTCCATTGCTGCACACAACACACACACATTTCCATGGTCACACGTAACCAGGTGCACGTTAACAGAATAACAAATTACTTGATTAAAGCTACACATCTCTCAAAAAAGATAGAAAGAAAGTTCAACACTACCTATGCAACAAAAAGATCTTTGTCCAAAACAGTGACAACAAAACACATTGCGGAAAAATTGTGACTTTATATGCACACATAGGTTTGCATGCATGCATGCACACACACACACACACACACACACACACACCACACACACACACACACCACACACCACACACACACACCACACTTCTATTATACCCTTTTACAAACATACACATACCCATGTACACGATTACACACACATGACTAAATAACAGGCTATGGACCAGTGAATTAATGTTAAATACATCCTTTGCAAAGGACAGAGATTATGGAACTTTTAGACCCTGTGTAGTCAGTGGAAAGAGATTTAAACTGGATCATGTGGGTTATGGACAGGCATTAGGACTCAGACAGAAAGTCTGACTGCCAAGTCACAGAGCTTCCTATGGATTAAAACAGCTGGACATTGAAACACCAGCAAAGCGACCTGTGTGTTCCTGTGTGAGGTGAGGATGAGCAAAGCGACCTGTGTGAGGTGAGGATGAGCAAAGCAACCTGTGTGATGTGAGGATGAGCAAAGCGACCTGTGTGATGTGAGGATGAGCACAGCGACCTGTGTGTACCTGTGTGAGGTGAGGATGAGCAAAGCGACCTGTGTGAGGTGAGGATGAGCAAAGCAACCTGTGTGAGGTGAGGATGAGCAAAGCAACCTGTGTGTACCTGTGTGAGGTGAGGATGAGCAAAGCGACCTGTGTGTACCTGTGTGAGGTGAGGATGAGCAAAGCCGACCTGTGTGAGGTGAGGATGAGCAAAGCGACCTGTGTGTACCTGTGTGAGGTGAGGATGAGCACAGCGACCTGTGTGTACCTGTGTGAGGTGAGGATGAGCACAGCGACCTGTGTGTACCTGTGTGAGGTGAGGATGAGCAAAGCGACCTGTGTGTACCTGTGTGAGGTGAGGATGAGCACAGCGACCTGTGTGTACCTGTGTGAGGTGAGGATGAGCACAGCGACCTGTGTGTACCTGTGTGAGGTGAGGATGAGCAAAGCAACCTGTGTGTACCTGTGTGAGGTGAGGATGAGCAACAGCGACCTGTGTGTACTTGTGTGAGGTGAGGATGAGCAAAGCGACCTGTGTGAGGTGAGGATGAGCAAAGCAACCTGTGTGTACCTGTGTGAGGTGAGATGAGCAAAGCGACCTGTGTGTACCTGTGTGAGGTGAGGATGACGGAGCGCCTGTGTGTACCTGTGTGAGGTGAGGATGAGCAAAGCGACCTGTGTGTACCTGTGAGGTGAGGATGAGCAAAGAGACATGTGTGTACCTGTGTGAGGTGAGGATGACGAGCGGCCTGTGTGTACCTGTGTGAGGTGAGGATGAGCAAAGCGACCTGTGTGTACCGTGAGGTGAGGATGAGCAAAGAGACATGTGTGTACCTGTGTGAGGTGAGGATGAGCAAAGCAACCTGTGTGTACCTGTGTGAGGTGAGGATGACAGAGCGGCCGTGTGTACCTGTGTGAGGTGAGGATGAGCAAAGCAACCTGTGTGTACCTGTGTGAGGTGAGGATGACGGAGCGGCCTGTGTGTACCTGTGTGAGTAGGATGAGCAAAGCGACCTGTGTGTACCTGTGTGAGGTGAGGATGACGGAGCGGCCAGCCTTGACAATGCTGTTGATGCAGTCCCACAGGAAGCGTCGTGCCTTAGGGTCCATCCCTGTGGTAGGTTCGTCCTGCACAAACACACAGACAGACACACGCACGCACGCACGCACACACACATATCAACAACACACACACACACACAACACACACACACACACACACACACACAACACACACACAAAGCGTGTGCGTGCACCACACACACACACACAAGCATACGCGTGCACACACACACACATACTGATCAGAGAATCTGCTATACATGTACATATCAACAATAAAAAAAAGAAAGCCAAAATATAAACGAAAATCTTAAAACACTGATGACACTTTTCTTGTCAAAGGCATGAGTACAAATTCAGAATATTATGGCACCTTGACAATGAATGGCAATCCAAATGACACATTTTAATTTTCTACAAACAAGGGGCCACTTTTTTCCCTGTGATGACCCACTGTGCTTAATCTGGTTTGTGAGCCGTTTGGCTCACTGCATTTCAACATCAGAGATCTAAATTCAAACAAGTCTCAATGCTGAGGCTTATAAAAACATGAGACAGATGGTTAACAAACTAGTCAAGCCAGCTGTAAATGTAACCAATAAAGGTTCACTTCCATAAACAGTGGTATCAATTCAACCAGTTTGCTGACACAGTCTTGTGACCGATCGAAGATCAGAGATTCACCGCAAAGTAATTCATGTGTCTAGTCTGTGTCCACAGGCACAAGGCCAATAACAAGTACACGGCCTGTAATACATGTGTCCACAGGCACAAGGCCAATAACAAGTACACGGCCTGTAATACATGTGTCCACAGGCACAAGGCCAATAACAAGTACACAGCCTGTAATACATGTGTCCACAGGCACAAGGCCAATAACAAGTACACGGGCCCGTAATACATGTGTCCACAGGCACAAGGCCAATAACAAGTACATGGCCTGTAATACATGTGTCCACAGGCACAAAGCCAATAACAAGTACACGGCCTGTAATACATGTGTCCACAGGCACAAGGCCAATAACAAGTACACGGCCTGTAATACATGTGTCCACAGGCACAAGGCCAATAACAAGTACACGGCCTGTAATACATGTGTCCACAGCAAAGCCAATAACAAGTACACTGCCTGTAATACATGTGTCCACAGGCACAAGGCCAATAACAAGTACAAAGCCTGTAATACATGTGTCCACAGGCACAAAGCCAATAACAAGTACATGGCCTATAATACATGTGTCCACAGGCACAAAGCCAATAACAAGTACAAAGCCTGTAATACATGGGTCCACAGGCACAAAGCCAATAACAAGTACACGGCCTGTAATACATGTGTCCACAGGCACAAGGCCAATAACAAGTACAAAGGCCTGTAAAACATGTGTCCACAGGCACAAGGGCCCAAAAACAAGTACAAAGCCTGTAATACATGTGTCCACAGCAAAGCCAATAACAAGTACACAGCCTGTAATACATGTGTCCACAGGCACAAGGCCAATAACAAGTACACAGCCTGTAATACATGTGTATACAGGCACAAGGCCAATAACAAGTACACGGCCTGTAATACAGAGTTCAAACTTAAAGCTACTGAAATGGCCGAGAAAAAGGAAATCAGAAATCAGTATTCACTCTGAGTAAGCCAAATCAATGGTCAGAAAGTGATGCAAATGAAAGGAAAACTGGCATCTTGTGCAACTGTCACAGATCTTTTATAACTGGGAAGCACAGAGCAGGGCAACAGAAGTAGATGACTTTGCTGATAATGAAACCCAGCCTGATTTTGACCATGGAGTCATCAGTGAAGTCATTTTCAACAGTTTCAGATTTCCTTTCTGTCTGTTCAATCCATACTGTATGTAATAAAATCTCTTCATGCATAATCGACTGAATGTGAGAGTCAGCTGTTACCATTTCTTTATTGTCATTGTCTTGAGCTACCATATAAAACATGTTTGGGGCTGCATTTTACCTGCACCCAGCAACTACTAACTTGCCAAAATATATTTTTTTTCACAATTCAGTTGGCACGCCTTATCTGATACTGCATCTCATGCACAGAAAATTACAGAACTTCGCATGTTGCAACATAGAAACTTCCAATGTATGCTTGTGGAACACCTGGCAGTTGTCACCAGTGTGAAATAAATTAGGAGTTTGTGGTTGTTGGTTCTAACATAAAACAACATTGATGGTGGGCACCCATGCCTTACGTCAGTTTTTTTGTTCCATTCTAAGCCTGGCTTGATAGCCCATGTGTGTTTTTGCTGAAATGCAGAAAGTGTGGACATTGCTGCAGAAGTGTCCACACACACACAGATCCATATTCTGACACATCCTGCAGTCTCTTACCAGGAAGATGATGGGTGGGTTTCCGATCAGAGCAATGGCGGTGGACAGTTTGCGTTTGTTGCCCCCAGAGTAACTGGAAGAAATTTTGTCTGCGTACATGGTCAGACCCAGTTTACTGATTGCCCAACTGGCCACCTGGAAAACAGCAAACAAACAAAAAATTGTACTGTAATTTGATACAACATTTAAAAATAAGATTTGGGAGAGATGTTGGAACTTACTGAATGGAGCTGTCTTTTGGGTTTGTAATTTTTTTCATAAAGAATGTATTCATGCAATGTGGGCAATATCTGTCACGTAGTATGTAATCTTTAAAAAAAAATGTTGCTTAGTCTTTCTGCTTCTCTACTGATTTCGAATAAAATGGGTTTTTTTTCTTAAATCTTTTTGATACATCCATTTGGAAATTTTAACATATTTCATAACAGTTTCCAACTGTCAGTCTTAATGACGTCAGGAAGAATCTTTAGAGGCTTAGGATAGGCCACTGGGGACTGACCGACTTGATGTCTTCTGAAGGAATGCCTCTGACACAAGCATAAAACTCCAGGTGTTCTCTTCCAGTCAGCAAGGGGTCAAGGGCATCAAACTGTGGACAGTACCCCATGTACTGTCGCACCTTCACCATGTCCGACCTGATTCTGAAACAACCAATGGCAGCAGGTGATTTACAAGCAATGATTAAAAACTACAAAAGAACAGAAGGCTTTGTTGCAGGCCATCATGATTTTACGATAAGGATATTTTTCATTTGTCATTTAGGCATATGAGTGATCTGACAATCATGGCTGAAGTGCAGTGAAGTGAACTCACTAAGGGCAATCCCTCTTACTATCTAGGTAGCACTGTAAAAACCATGATGCCACAACCCTACCTGTACTGTCACAGACCTTAATACCCAGGTAGCACTGTAAAAACCATGATGCCACAACCCTACCTGTGCTGTCACAGACCTTAATACCCAGGTAGCACTGTAAAAACCATGATGCCACAACCCTACCTGTACTGTCACAGACCTTAATACCCAGGTAGCACTGTAAAAACCATGATGCCAGAACACTACCTGTACTGTCACAGACCTTCCTGCATTCGTCATGGACGACATGCCTCTCCTGCAAAAGCCTCATCCCGTCACCAACAAGCCTGCACCAGGCACAGAACCTTTGTCAATCAACAACCTGCACCAGGCACAGACACTTTGTCAACAACAGCCTGCACCAGCACAGAACACCTTTGTCAATCAACAAGCCTGCACCAGGCACAGAACACCTTTGTCAATCAACAAGCCTGCACCAGGCACAGAACACCTTTGTCAATCAACAAGCCTGCACCAGGCACAGAACACCTTTGTCAATCAACAAGCCTGCACCAGGCACAGAACACCTTTGTCAATCAACAAGCCTGCACCAGCACAGCACATCAACAAGGCAAGACCTTTGTCAATCAACAAGCCTGCACCACAGGCACAGAACACCTTTGTCAATCAACAAGCCTGCACCAGGCACAGAACACCTTTGTCAATCAACAAGCCTGCACCACAGGCACAGAACACCTTTGTCAATCAACAAGCCTGCACCACAGGCACAGAACACCTTTGTCAATCAACAAGCCTGCACCAGGCACAGAACACCTTTGTCAATCAACAAACCTGCACCAGGCAAAGAATGCCTTTGTCAATCCACAAGCCTGCACCAGGCAAAAAACGCCTTTGTCAATCCACAAACCTCCACCACGCAAAGAACGCCTTTGTCAATCAACAAGCCTGCACCAGGCACAGAACATGTTTGTCAATCAACAAGCCTGCACCACAGGCAAAGAACACCTTTGTCAATCAACAAGCCTGCACCAGGCACAGAACGCCTTTGTCAATTAACAAGCCTGCAACAGGCACAGAACACCTTTGTAACTCTTCGTTCATAAAGCCAAGCCATCATCGTCATCATCACCACTCAGCACTGTTAAAGTCACAACCCACCAAAAGCAGCACTCTGACCATTACTGCCACATACTTACGACATGAGAGTGAGTTATAGAACAAAGAGTGAGGGACAGAAAAACAGTAAAGAGAGAAGAACGGAGGATGACAATGCCCAGTCCAGCTCAGTACCACTGCACAATGAGGTTGATTAGGACCGCACACTGAAGGGAGGAGAAAGACCACATTGAAACACTAAAAGATCAGAACTGAGACAGAACACAAAGCTTGAATCAAAGTCTCACCATGGGGTGAAAGGAAGCGGAAATGACTATGCACGGTAAACCAGAAGTGAGAAACACAGTGTACATGGTGTCTGTTTACTGCATTTGCCATGAAAATTCAGCAACAATGAGCTAGTAAACTGGACTGTAGTTTGCATAAGTTTGACATGACACAGTTTATGATGCTAAACGCAGTATCTAAAAACACATGCACCACTATGACTGGACACCACCTTCATTCTATTCTTCTTTAGCGAAGGTGGAAACAAGGGCCACTAACCCATAACCGTTGATTTGAGCATCGCCCTTGCTGACATCGATATCTCCGGTGAGCATCTTGAAGGTGGTCGTCTTGCCTGCTCCGTTGACCCCCAGCAGTCCAAAGCACTGACCCGAGGGCACGCCCACACACAGGTGATCCACCGCCGCCATCCGCCCCTTCTTGCCTGGCACCCAGTACACCTGCAACCACCATGGCCAGGAGTCTCATCGCTGGGGAACAGGGAGGACAGGGGGTCACTTGGGTTTATGGAGGTTTGGGAGGTGAGAGGATGAAATGGCACTGTGTTCTTGAATTCTTTAATGGACAGCTAATTATGCACGTCCATGCATGTGGGTGTGCACATACACATTCATTCACGCACACACTCCTCTCACACAAGCTTCATCTGACACCACACACCACACACACACACACACACACAACACACCACACACATATATGCATTTGCACTTTCACATGCAAACACGCATGCATGCACACACACACATACACACACACACACACACATACACACACACATACATATGTTACCATCACTGCATTTACGAACTCATATATACTATACTTTAATCTGCACTGTTTGTAAGCTTAAGCGCCAACACAGAAACACTTAACACATTCATATGCTTACACATTTCTAAACATCAACATTCAACCAACACTGACCTTGGTAACTTACACATTTCTAAGCATCAACATTCCACCAACAGTGACCTTGGCAACTTACACACTTCTAAACATCAACATTCCACCAACAGTGACCTTGGCAACTTACACACTTCTAAACATCAACATTCCATCAACACTGACCTTGGCAACTTGCACACTTCTAAACATCAACATTCTACCGTCACTGACCTTGGTCAGATTCTCCAGCCTCATGACATCAGTGCTGGCCTCTCCAGACACCACCCGGCGACGCTCCCTGGCCACGTCGATGTCCTCATCCTCCTGCTCCTTGAACTTGGCATTGGTGATCCTGCACCTACAGGACATACGGCAGGACAGTTTGGGCACTGAGAGATGGCTGGTGTGGCACCACTGGTGGACATACACCTACAGGACATACGGCAGGACAGTTTGGGCACTGACAGATGGCTGGTGTGGCACCACTGGTGGACATACACCTACAGGACATACGGCAGGACAGTTTGGGCACCAGCCGCCATGGTGAAGTGGTTAGCGTCGCGGACTCCCGGCTGGGAGGTCGTGGGTTCGAAAAATCATCAGTCATGTGGGTTTTTCTGCCCTGACCAGCTCCTACCCAGAGTTGAGTTTGCTGCGAGACTCAGTTGGGAAGACTGGGACCACACAGTCGAGTTTCATCCACTTAATGGATGCATTTCTGAGAGTGTTGCTCAAATTTTCTGACCGACACTGCAGGTGCCTGTATCTCTCGGGCCTGGTTGACGCCAGGATATATTATGAAAGGAAGCGTAGAGTACAGCCCTGTCATGTAGTCTCAGACTGAAATGGAAAATCCATAGCATCATCTTAATCATCCTCATTCTCATCGATCAGCATAAAAAAAAACAACCTCAAATTCTATGGCCCTTCATGCCCTGCTCTCATGGTGACCTCAATTTCGATATCCTCTCTACGTCTATGGCCTTGGTTTGGTTCCGTCGGGGTCACCGTATCGGCGAGTCCATGGGGGCTGTCGTTGGACGGACGTGGTGGCGCCCTCCGGAGGGAGAGCTCACTCATGCCGGCTCCGCGACTAAGCAATTATTGTCGTCAGTAGGGGGCTTAGTAGTTGGTGTCCTGCGTATGTTAGATCAGAACAGGCGCCACTGAACACCACCGAAGTGACTCGGCAGCAGTGCAGTGTCTCCTCTGGTGGGTTGCCTCTTGACGACTTGACATGACTGCTCCCTGTGGATTGCCGGTGCCGGGGCTTCGGCGGGGCCGACCAGGCTGTGGCTGTGGACGGGGTGTCGGAATGAGCAGCGTGGGTGCACTGCCTCTGAGGTGGCGTAGAGGGTGGGACAGCAAAAAAAAAAAAAAAAAAAAAGGACAGTTTGGGCACTGAGAGATGGCTGGTGTGGCACCACTGGTGGACATACACCTTCAGGACATACGGCAAGACAGTTTGGGCACTGAGAGATGGCTGGTGTGGCACCACTGGTGGACATTCACCTTCAGGACATATGGCAAGACAGTTTGGGCACTGAGAGATGGCTGGTGTGGCACCACTGGTGGACATACACCTACAAAGAAATAAAGGCAGGACTATTTGGACACTGGCTGATGGCTGGTATGGACCTCTGATGGACCCAAACCTCCACAATACAGCATTGTTTGGGTATTAAGCAGTGACCAGTGTGTGGCTGGTGTGGACCACTGATGGATCCAAACCTCCACAATACAGGACTATTTGGGTATTAACTGACCAGTGTGTGGCTGGTATGGACCTCTGATGGACCCAAACCTCCACAATGCAGGACTGTTTGGGTATTAACAAGGGACCAGTGTGTGGCTGGTATGGACCTCTGATGGACCCAAACCTCCACAATACAGGACTATTTGGGTATTAACAAGGGACCAGTGTGTGGCTGGTGTGGACCTCTGATGGACCCAAACCTCCACAATACAGGACTGTTTGGGTATTAACTGACCAGTGTGGGACCAGTTGGATGTATGTAGGACTCTTTGGGCACTGGCAGACAAATGGTGTGGGGAATGATCATCGGGAGAATCAAGAGCTTCAACAGACATCCAAAGGATACATTTCACTGGGCAATCGCCATCTGTATGGAAATGTTTACAATGTTATACGTCTCTCATTCATTCTCTCTCTCACTCTCTTACTCACTCACTCACACACACACACACACACACACACACACACACACACACACAACACACAACACTACACACACATACATATCCCAAACCACAACACACACACACACACACACACACACACACACACACACAACACACAACCTACACACACATACATATCACATAACACAACACACACACATATATATGGAATGAATGATTCAGACTGACTGAAATTACATTTTGTTAGATTCACACCAACACACATACGCAAATACACATGCAAACATGCTCACACATCACAAAACACACACGCCACACAATACACTCACACAAACACATGGACAACATGCACATACGTGCGCGCACACACACACACACACACACACTCACACAGGCTGAATGTACTAAGAATACAAAGTAAATCATATAAAACAAGAACTGAATAGAATTTGAAACACACACAAACACACGCACACATACACACATAGAAAAACATATCAAACACACTCTTGCACATACACACATTCACATTAGACGTACACTATTTCTCTTACACACACACACAGACACAAAGACACACACACAGACACACACACATATTCATACACACACACACACACATAGAAACTCACAACAAACACACACACACACAGTGACACAGACCTCCATTTGATAAAGAACTTGTACTCTATCAGCAGGTTGAGTACGAAGAAACCGATGCCCATCATGAACAGGGAGAACAGATTGCGGCCGACAATCTTCCACTCAAAAATGTTGTACACCAGTTTCTCCCCTGAACAAGAAAATACAATTCATCTTAAACTATGTCATGGTGCAATGGTCCCATATGGGAGAAAGGAATTTTTCCCACCAAAAATACTTACAGCTTCAAAGAAGTGCCTTATTCCTACTCTGCTTGAACTCCGCCCTAGCCAATCAGGATATCCCTTGAAAATTTTTGAGAGAAGGGAGCTAAATCTGTCTGTACATACCACCTCAATAATGCTCCCGGAGAAAAGCTTGAGCCATTTAGCCAGCATCTTTGCCCTCCTCAGTGGAAACTCAGCGATACCAGGAGCTGGTCTTCAGCAGGCTGGGACGTTCATCTGCCCTTGCCTCACAATATTTAGTCTGCAAGGGTGCCCTGGATTGGTTGAAATGAGGAGTTCCTCTACTTCTGCTCCACTGACCTCGTTCCACTGGTACTAAGGCAAGCACTGCTACCTGGGGCACCATCAGTCCCCTCAGGGTCAGAAGACAAGCAGCTCTTGCTTAGAACTCTCAGGAGATACTGTTCTGGACGTGTGAGCAGTGTGTCCAGTGATCAAAAGTTGGTTCTCTCAGAGACATGTTGGACATTGAGCAGTGTGTCCAGTGATCAAAAGTTGGTTCTCTCAGGAGACACGTCTGGACGTGTGGGCAGTGTGTCAAGTGATGAAAGGTTGGCTTCAAATTCTGATGGGCAAGATTGTTCCCATCTGTTCATACAACTCTAGAGTGGTTTCATACTCCAGGAACCATGACGCAACATCACATCAGTTCCTTAGAGCCACAGGTCTCTTCTCTTCTACTGTGTTAGGAGTCTCTTATGACTGTCTTGGTCAGACACATATCAGGGAAATTAAAGCATCTGGTCAACTTGTTCTCCAAGAGGATTCACATTCTTCCAACAGAATGGATGTTGTGCTGGCTTATGTTCAAATCAATTTGTCAACCTGAGGCACATGTCCTATCGACCCATTTGTGACCAGGTGAAACCACCATCTTCCAGTATTTGTGTCAACTGTCCCAGATCCCATGGCATATTTAGTCGGTACCCTGGAGTGTGGAGTGCAGGGATGTTAGCTTTGGTGTTTTCGCCCCCCCCCCTCCCCCCCCATTACCCCCCTCCCCCTTGTTCAAGCAGTTCTGAGCAAAGTGACCAAAGGTAAGAGAGTTTATTGATCCTAGTTTGTCTACCAAATGATCCAAAACAATTTCCCTCAAAAGGCTTTCTTTGATATGCCAGATTCACCATAAGTAATCCGAGTGGAGTATGAGCTATCTTCAAAGCCACGCATTCATGACTTGGAGATCCTGGTGGACTTTAACCGATTTGTTTTCTTGTTATCAATCCACATTTGGTACCATGCCTTGGATTTTTCCTCTGATACTGTTTCATCAGTCCAAACATTTTCTGAGGTAAGATTCTGCTGAGTTATTACAAATCAAAGTCTAAAGTCATTATACAACATTTGATATTGACATATATTTCATACACTATCTTTATTTTCATGATCAGTAAATTGTCATAACTCAATTTCATTCAAAATGTACCACCACCATGTCACACACTGTAGGATACAATATCTGTCTTGGAGAGTTAAACTGGCCTCCATTTGAAGGTAAGCATGTTCAATATCCAACACCTTCTGGACTGTTTGGACAGTAAGAACTGAGAAAATGGTTTTGATAAGGAAGCATGAGAAAAAGAATTCTCCTACTATAAAGTTTCAGAAATATTTTCCTGTCATACACAAGGACGGCCTCCCACCTCCCAGCTCAATGTGAGGACAGCTGTGGACACTGACCAACATTTCACACAACAGAAGTGACTAGGACAGCCTCCCACCTCCCAGCTCATTGTGAGGACAGCTGTGGACACTGACCAACATTTCACACAACAGAAGTGACTAGGACAGCCTCCCACCTCCCAGCTCATTGTGAGGACAGCTGTGGACACTGACCAACATTGCACAGAACGGAAGTGACCAGGACAGCCTCCCACCTCCCAGCTCATTGTGAGGACAGCTGTGGACACTGACCAACATTTCACACAACAGAAGTGACTAGGACAGCCTCCCACCTCCCAGCTCTATGTGAGGACAGCTGTGGACACTGACCAACATTGCACACAACAGAAGTGCCCAGGACAGCCTCCCACCTCCCAGCTCAATGTGAGGACAGCTGTGGACACTGACCAACATTTCACAAAACGGAAGTGACCAGGACAGCCTCCCACCTCCCAGCTCATTGTGAGGACAGCTGTGGACACTGACCAACATTTCACACAACAGAAGTGACTAGGACAGCCTCCCACCTCCCAGCTCAGTGTGAGGACAGCTGTGGACACTGACCAACATTTCACACAACAGAAGTGACATGTCAGTCAGAGAAAGTCCCCCTGGAAGTCAGTGTTACTGAGCCAACACTGAGGGACAGACTTAGCTCCCTTCTCTTCCAAAACTCTCATGGGGAATCCCGACAGGGCAGAACAACGTTCACACTGAGTAAGAGTAAGGCACTTGTTTGAACATGCCAACTGAGTAAGAGTAAGGCACTTGTTTGAACATGCCAGTGTCAGAAAAATCTACGAGAAAAAATCTTAAATCTAGTTAGACAATGAATCAATATAAATTACCATAGTGACAAAATCTAGCTGAAAATAGATGTACAATTCTAATACTATTCATGCATATGTTTAGTCATAGATATTCACAACTTTTATCCTTTTCAAGCATCATCATTGATACCCCATCATAACTGTCGATGTCATGGAAAGTAGATCTCGCTCATAGACACGCACACACAATACTCAATTTCATTGAGAAGATAAACATTACTGCATGTGAACTAATCTGTATTCTCTACACTAGATTTACTCAGCTATAAAACCACAGTGAGTGGAGATTAGAGTTAGATACATAAATAAGGGTATAAAATTATTCACAAAAAGAGTCTGGAAGCAGGTTCTTATGGACCAGATGAACTGGAACCTGATCTGTGCACTAACTCAGCACACTAGTCATGACTTCACCACACACACACACACACACACACCACACACACACACACACACACAACTGACCAAATCGGCTAACAAGGTCAGCCTGCAGCTGGTATGACGCCATGTCGATCAGCCCTCGGCCCAGACAGTAATGGGGCAAAATCAGAAACACTTGCTTCAGAATGTCATTGATTTCTTTCAGCTCCTGAAATAACAATGTGGCACATTAGTCGTCTCTCTTCTATGTCTATGCATGCATAGGTGCACACATGTACGCATGGCGCGCGCGCACACACACACACACACACACCACCTCTCTCTCTCTCTCTCTCTCTCTCTTCTCACATACAGTAACATGCATACTCTCTCTCTCTCTCTTCTCTCTCTCTCCTCCTCTCTCTCTCTCTCTCTCTCTCTCTCTCTCTCTCACACACACACCACACACACACACACACAAGGAAGCATTGAAGAATGAAAAAATAGGTCCCTTAAACTTTCAAAAGCACCTTGTTACCATAAGTGTGTGCACGTTGAATAGGATAATGGCTATCACATGGTCAGATGCATGAAAAAAATACCCTTTCATAAAATTCCAAACATTCATCTAAGAGGGGTTGTAACAGCCTTGCAAACACAAATGCGACACAGAAACTCACTGCAATGGGAGTGACTGAAAACAATTCTACACCTTTTCTAAATAACAATACAGAAAAAAGGATACATGGGCAATATAATCAGGACAATCTTCCACTGATCTCCCTAAAAGAAATCTGGTTTTTGCACTTTGATAAACATGTTCAGAATAAAGTGACAGTGTTGGAAATGGGCAGCATCAAGCATCATGTCCCACCCACTGATTGCATTGCCATGGACTGGCTGACACATCGAACTGGGTCCAACTTTGCAACAAGGAGTGGACATGTTCTTATCATCTTCTACCAGTTCCAACATAACCTGACATCAATGAACACCAGTCACCACCTGACATCAATGAACACCAGTCACCACCTGACATCAATAATTATTAACACCAGTCACCACCTGACATCAATGAACACCAGTCACCACCTGCCATCAATGAACACCAGTCACCACCTGACATCAATCAACACCAGTCACCGCCAGACATCAATCAACACCAGTCACCACCTGACATCAATCAACACCAGTCACCACCTGACATCAATGAACACCAGTCACCACCTGACATCAATCAACACCAGTCACCGCCAGACATCAATCAACACCAGTCACCACCTGACATCAATCAACACCAGTCACCACCTGACATCAATCAACACCAGTCACCACTTCACACATCTGTGACTGACAATCAGTACACTTGTAGTCAGCTAGCAACACCAATGGACAAAAGTACAAGTATACTCACAGAAATCGTTCAAGATATAAAACTTGTTTACTTTAACTGTTGGCACTTTGGGTGGCAACTGAGTTGCTTCCTTTATCATGGTTAGTACTGTTTGGGAATGTGACGTTTGAAAACGCAATTTTGGGGGTATGATTTTGAAAGAAAAATGGATAAAAAACAGGTATGTCAAAAGAAGAAATTCTTTGTCTGCTAGATCCTCAAAAGTCTGCCTACAGCAATTCTAATGAATCTTTTTCGCCTCAAGAAAGTGATATAACTAGTAAAGGTGATGAAGGGGACATGTAGAAAGTGCATCAGTGTCAGATTTTACTTTGGTAGCCAGTACAAGTGGACAAACTGACTCAAGATCAGGCAATCAAGTTACACATACCACAGCTAAATTCGGCATCCATTTTTCATTATGTACACCACATCTGGTGCTGATTGCAATGTATCAAGTGCCGATAGACAGGTCTGTTTACAACCACTGGTTTCCTTGACGTTTCGTGGAGGCAGGCTCAGGCTGGCGGGAAGATCAGGCAGTGCCAGTCACAATGGTGTTGACCATGACCCACCAAAAACACAGCACCTGCCAGTCCTGGCAGGAAGATCAGGCAGAGACGGTGCCAGTCACAATGGTGTTGACCATGACCCACCAAAAACACAGCACTTGCCAGTCCTGGCAGGAAGATCAGGCAGAGGTAGTGTCAGTCACAATGGTGTTGACCATGACCCACCAAAAACACAGCACCTGCCAGTCCTGGCGGGAAGATCAGGCAGAGGTAGTGTCAGTCACAATGGTGTTGACCATGACCCACCAAAAACACAGCACCTGCCAGTCCTGGCGGGAAGATCAGGCAGAGGTAGTGTCAGTCACAATGGTGTTGACCATGACCCACCAAAAACACAGCACCTGCCAGAAAGATCAGGCAGAGGTAGTGTCAGTCACAATGGTGTTGACCATGACCCACCAAAACACAGCACCTGCCAGTCCTGGCGGGAAGATCAGGCAGAGGCAGTGTCAGTCACAATGGTGTTGACCATGACCCACCAAAAACACAGCACCTGCCAGTCCTGGCGGGAAGATCAGGCAGAGGCAGTGTCAGTCACAATGGTGTTGACCATGACCCACCAAAAACACAGCACCTGCCAGTCCTGGCGGGAAGATCAGGCAGAGGCAGTGTCAGTCACAATGGTGCTGACCATGATGACCCACCAAAAACACAGCACCTGCCAGTCCCACCTGCTGTCCTACAAACCCTCATTCTGCAGAACCCATGGCAGGCAGTAAAGGTTTGTCTTGTTCATTTGTTTTCGTCTTCTTTTTTTTTTTCCAAGAACACTACTGAATTAACATCCCATTTGTCGCCATGGCCTGGGCACAGTCCTGGGTAGACCTTCACATGACTGTCTCTGTAATTCTAGGTTATCATGGGGAAGGAAGCAGACAGAAATAATGCTAGAGGTAAAGAAAAAACCAGTAAGAAAACAAAGAAAAAACAGGAAACAAACCATACCGCAAGAGACCCATCTTCAGCTGTGTTAGCTGAACAGCGAAGTGTCACCTGACTTCCCTCATTCCCACCCTCATTCACCTCCAAAAAAGGAGCCAGAAATACAATCATGTCTGTCTTTTATTGTCTAGCCAAGAAAATGTAGCATTTTGTGTTCTAAAGAAAGTACTTTTGGGTGGCTGACACTGCTCTGGACGCCTAGCCAGTTAAAGCCACAACTCCCAATCCAATGCAAAGGGAGTAAACCCTGTAGTTCTGCCCACAAATGGAAGGGGTGAAGTGTCCATGCATGCGATCAGAGGAAATTTGCCACAGTAGCTGGACTGCTTGCTTTTATATTATACTCCTGCTGAGGCATTAACTCCACAGGCTGGATAGCGTTGTTGTGCCTGTAGAGAGTTCCATTTTATAATACTCTCCTGCTGAGGCATTAACTCCACAGGCTGGGAAGCGTTGTCCCTGTCGAGAGTTCCATTTTATAATACTCTCCTGCTGAGGCATTAACTCCACAGGCTGGAAAGCGTTGTCCCTGTAGAGAGTTCCATTTTATAATACTCTCCTGCTGAGGCATTAACTCCACAGGCTGGAAAGCGTTGTCCCTGTAGAGAGTTCCATTTTATAATACTCTCCTGCTGAGGCATTAACTCCACTGGCTGGAAAGCGTTGTCCCTGTAGAGAGTTCCATTTTATAATACTCTCCTGCTGAGGCATTAACTCCACAGGCTGAAAAGCGTTGTCCCTGTAGAGAGTTCCATTTTGAGCTCTTCTCAAAATATGTTCCATCTCTTTTTTTTCTACCCTCTCTTTCTTTCATCCTATCTTCTTCTTTGGGAAAGACCTTCAAATTCCGAATTCATAACCCAGCAAAATCATTGGCA
This sequence comes from Conus ventricosus, assembly GCA_018398815.1. Taxonomy (NCBI): domain Eukaryota; kingdom Metazoa; phylum Mollusca; class Gastropoda; order Neogastropoda; family Conidae; genus Conus; species Conus ventricosus. Next base: position 100,930,263 of record CM031600.1, read on the forward strand.
GGTCAAGGTTTATTGCCCAAATCATAACAAGAAGCAAAAGACTAGAACCGCCTGCTATGAGAACTGCTCTTCATGAAGGTGAAGGACTACGTTTTTCCTGTTTCGTTGGTTCGTTTGGGGTTTGGTTTGTTTGTTTTTTGATATCGTATAGACAGAAAGTTGCTTCCCATTTTCTATGGCGCTAGGCGTGGATTTTTACCAAAAAATCGCTAAAAAATGTGTTTTGTGATTATTGTTGATTTTGCAAAAATAAAGCATCAAGAAACCATGTATGAGTCTGTTTTGCTTGAAAGATTGTTCAAAATGTGTTTTGTTGAGTGGGGGTGCGAGAAAATCGAAAAAGAAGTCGAAAAATGGCCTACTTTCAAACGCTCACACCGCCACTATCAGGCCATGAAGGTAGGCTTGTGACCTACTAAACTGGAGGGGAACACACGACCTTGACCTTGGTGTTGTTTATCAGTGGAAAATTCCTATACAGTGAGAGTAGTACCGCAGCAAAGAAGGTCACTGAGCTGCCAATCTCGCTGCATTGATTGGCTGATATTATTATGAGCTTTTTCATTGGCTCTCACTGCATTCCGGCCAAGTTCCGGTTGCCCGGATGTTTAGTCATGTGACCTATCTGAGCCTACCCATTGGCTGCATCCAATCATAAACAAGCCGTCGTCTGCTGCAAGAGTCTGCTCTGCGTACTTCCGACGTTGCATTATTTTATTTTGTGAGCGATAAATCGGAGTGATCGAAATGCCTGGTCCAAGGAAAGCAAAATTTCGGACTCTCCACAAGTTTGGGAAACGGAAAAGTGGGAAGAAAACCGCACAAAAAGGCAGTAAACCAGTGACAAAGGAGACCACTGTGCCCAGCGAAACACGATCGTCGAGTCCGGTTCCATCCACATCTCGACAAAGATCCCCATCACCCATGCCATCAACATCAAAAAACGGTGCCTTCAAGTGCCAGTAGTGCTTCAGTCCGAAAGATGAAGTATTTTAGCAGCCGGAAAAAAAAATACGAGGCGTCGAGTGATTCGGACACGGAGACTTCAAAGGCAGAGAAAGGGGGGGTGGAGGAGGAACAAGATGTGACTGGGTCGACCGACACGAACGTGATCGCAAACATCGGGCAACTGCAGGCGATCATTTCCAAACTGCACTGCCCTTCATGCAATGAATCCGCGAGTTGGGTTTTTCTTTTTTTTATTCCTGGCTGTCTTTTCTTCTTCTTTTTTTTTTCTTTTCATTTTGCAGGAGGGAGAGAGAGAGAATGACATTTTATTCCAGTAGAGAGAGAGAGAGAGAGAGAGAGAGAGAGAATACATGTGCAGGTGTGTACATTCAGGGACTCAGTCACACACACACACACACACACACACTACACAGTTTCTGGGATAATTTGAGATTTCTTTTCCACACAAATGAGCATTCACTCATTCCTGGCTGTCTTTTCTTCTTTTTTTTTCTTTTCATTTTGCAGGAGAGAGGGAGAGAGAGAGAATGACATTTTATTCCAGTAGAGAGAGAGAGAGAGAGAGAGAGAGAGAGAGAGAGAGAGAGAGAGAGAGAGAGAGAGAGAGAGAGAGAGAGAGAGAGAGAGGGGAGAAGAGAGAGAATACATGTGCAGGTGTGTACATTCAGGGACTCAGTCACACACACACAGTTTCTGGGATAATTTGAGATTTCTTTTCCACACAAATGAGCATTCACACACACACACACACACACACACACACACACACACACACACACACACACACACACACACACACACACACACACACACCTTTTCTGAGGGAACTATTACATTTTCAGCCTAGGCAGTTGCGGTTCAAAAATTCAATAAGGGCTCCTCTGCTTTGCTGGATGTTATTCTGGAGCTTGAACTGAGGGCATCAGAGACTGCAGTGGAATATGCAGAGAAAGATGTCTCCAGGGTCAAGTCAGCAACCAGAAAAACCTCCATCAGAGAAAAGAAGAGAAGGCAAACCATTGACACAATTCGTCGTCAAGAACGACAGGAACAGCGAGAACGGGAAGGAGAGGTTTATGGGGCAGGACGGTTCTGAAGACCAAAAATATCACTTCTTTCCTTCTTTTTTTTTTATATTACCTCATATCCTGTGAACAAACATTGTAAAAAAGATATTTTGTATAAAATCTTACCTTGTTGATGTCTTGGACCATCAGAAAACACAAGATCAAAATTCAAACTCAATTTTCTCAAAACGTTTATTTTTCAAGGACGCACGTTTTCTCGCCCAGCTTTTGACACACTTCCCATCAATATATTCACACCAAAGTTTGCATACTTATGTAAAAATGGCTTCTGAGTGCAACTACTACCACAAGAACATTGTATCTCAAATGGTGTTCAAGCTGCATATGATGATATGTCACCAAACCGAAGAGAAAAAAATTCGCCTTTTTTGAATGAGTGGTGAGAATAGATTTTCAAGTTCAGATAATAACTTTTGTGATAGTTGCATTCTTTGATCATTGGAATAAAACACTGTACATCTGAAACTTCTGAGAAATTCTGTTTTCTTGAGATATGAAGGGCGAATGTACACTACTGTTGTTCGGATGAGAATGTGTAATAACCTTGTTTCCACATAAGCTAGATACATAAAACTTGGCATGTGCAATACTTTTGACATGTTCTGCCTCTGTGCCAAATTTTATAATGATAGTGTATGTAGAACCTGAGAAACGAAAATACCCTAAAATCTACGCCTAGCGCCACCTTAAAAGTACTTGTGCACAGACTTCAGTCTCAAAAACAAACAAACGCAAACCAGCCCATTCTCATTCTGACTATGATTTAGGGAATATTGATTTGTGCCTTTCCCATATCAGTTGTTTGTTACATTTCAAGAAGACATACTTGTTGAAAATCCCCATACCTGTTTCAGAGCTTAATCTAGGATTTTTCAAAAAGGGGGGCACTCCCCCCCCCCCCCCCTGCCCCCCGGCCACTTCTTCAGCCAATCGTCTTGAAACCGGTGTTCCCTTGCACTGGCACTCTTTTCGGGCTGCTTCTCCGAGCTTTTGGATGTAGTTGCGGTTTCTTCATGATCTTCTCCACCCTGGCATGGCACAGAATCTTTTTTTTCACTTTTTTTCCACGAAAGTCGAAGTCAAATAGGGTGGGTGCACGCTTCATTTTGGAAAATATCCAATATGGCGTCCTAAACTCTCGCAACTTCTCGTCGGTGATCGAGAAGGAGGAGATGAACGCCGCTGATTGGTTGATTTACACTAACAGCCAATGAAATATCAAGAAATTGTTCGCTCCTGCTCAGTTCTAGTTTCAGTTTTTCAAGCAGACGACAAACGAGCGCCCGCAACAATCAGTGAACAGGGCGGGCAGTCCTTCAACTGTGCGGGAGTCTGCCCGCGTTAAGACTCGATAGTTGCGGGAAGGAACAGATTTTCGGGGGATTGTACAAATCCCGCACTCTAGAGTAAGCTCTGTGTTTTGTATTGTGAATCAAATAAGCATTTATTTGCACCTGGCTTTGTAAATTCATTTGTCTTTCACCATGCTTTCTGCACATCTGCAGTCTCTTCTCTTCTCTTCCATCTAAAAGCAACACACCCTTCATAGCTTATGGCAGACAGGCCATCAGTCCAACCACTCCACTTTCTTTCTTTCTGCGTACGCAGACTGATACTCCTGCGGACACTGCCTGTATCAGGCTGGGGAACAGCTGATCAAAAAAATCTCTGAAAAATAGGCCGGGGTCCAGGGGCCGCCTAGGCCCCGGTGGGGTCCAGGGGCAACGCCCCGGTGGGGGGTCTAGGGGGGCGAAGCCCCCGGCCGAAATTGATTTTGAGCACTTTTGAAGACCCTTTCGTGGCTTCTGGTGATAGGCAAATTACCCTGTGGCATGCAAAGAAACCAAACTAAAACATATTTACATGCAGCATGCAAAGAAATTAAAAAAAAAAAAACTTACTTTATTTCATTTTGTTGATGTGCTGTAGTGCCTTGCTTCATAAGTTCAACAGTTCAGTCTTTACAAATTGAGTCCCAGTAATGTTCAGTGTATGTCTCTGCTAAATGAAGCATCACCCACGGATATATTCAAAGTCAAATACTGACATCAGTCTAGTATATAGTCAACACTCACTCCACTTTCTTAGTGTAATGAAGCGCCTGCTTTAACTGTTCAGTCTTCACACACTGAGGCCCATAAACAGGTAGTTCTTCAGTACTAATGATGCATCAACCTCAAAGTCAAACTTCTTCAAAGTCAAATTAATGGAAATAGTTTAATGCAAAAAAAAATATATATGTAATAGTAATAGTTAACACTCAGTGACTCACTATATCTTTACACAGCATGATAAGACAAAAGGGAACACTATTTAAAAAAACTAGCAATTGAAGCCTGTTTTGTTTTGGTAGTGGGGGTAGCCGCAGATCCACTTGCACATCTTGGCCTCTCTTGTGGTTCTTTGCTGCTCGTTGCCATACTGACTGATGGCCTCTGTTGTGGTTCTTCGCTGCTTCCTTCCTTCCTGAGTGACTCCCTGTGTACAGTCTTAGCCTGAGAGGCTTGCTTCAAAATATCTTCTTTGTTGGCTTTTTTAGTGGCAGGCCCTTCAGCATGTGCACCCAACCGCTTTCGTTTCTCAGCTACTGCTGCTTGGTTGGTCTTCTGTCTTTCCTGCCTGCCCTTGTAGGCATTCTGCATGTGGTAGGTCAGATTTTTGTCCACAGGCTCTCTGACTGGATTCATTCATTCAATCATTTATTTTTTATATTTTTTTTTTATAGAAGGAAACTGGAAACCCTCTGGCTCTAGTGCAGGCTTTTTCTTCAACCTTTGAAGTTGGCTTTTTTTCCCCAGAGTGAAAAAGCATGGAATAAAAAAATAATGGAATGAAAAAAAAACAAACACAAACACACACACAAACGAAGTTGGCTGTCTGCACAGAAACACACATTCCATGTCAACTCACCAGGCAGTCTGCTCTGATTGCAATGAAGTCCTTTCGAAGCTTCAACATGCCTTTTGGAATGCATGTGTTCAAAGAGCGCTGTCAGTCCACGATTGGAATAGTTCAACTCCTTTGCACACACTTAGGCAGCGAGCAACTCCAGCCTTGTTCACTTTGCGAATGCAAGTTGAAACTCGCTGATCGTAACCCGCCACTTTCGTTGACTTTTCAGTCCAGTCCCATCTCCATTTGTTGGCAATCGATCCTTCATCAAACGACTCGCCACGATTTACGATGCGTGATACACACGACATTTTGACTCGTGAAAGATGCAGAAAATGACTGCGAATATTGCGTTCGCAGACTGATGCGCCCGCCTCGGCAATGGCTTCCTAAAGCTCGCGGAAATAACCTCACAACCGCGGGCGGAACTGCCTTATACTAAAACCTGGATTGGAAATACTGGATACGGAACGGTACTGGACTCGGGAGTGATCAAGTCCTTCGCGATTTTTTTTTTTCTCAGCGGATTTTTTTTTCCTCGGACGATCTTTTTTTCCCTCGGAAGTCATTTTAAAAAATCTCGGAAATCCTCGGATCCGAGGAGAGTTCCCAGCCTGCTGTATAGACAGGCAGTGGAGTTTTGTGTGTATGACCGTTTTTTTTTTATCCTGCCATTAAGGCAGCCATACTCCATCTTCAGGGAGGTGCATGCTATATGTAACGTGTCATCCATACCAACGGCCAAACTGGCCTTCTCTTCTGAAAGTTGGTGATGGGATTTTACGTGTGTGCAAGATGTTGTGCGTACGTTCACACACGGAAACTCGGTTTATAGTCTCATTCGAAGGACTGTATGGGGAATGGAGTCAGAACCCATGTTAACTCTGACGGAAAAATCCCCCTGTACCGGAATTCAAACCCGCAACGCCACTATCACGAGTCCGGCGCTCTACCAACTGAGCTATTCCGGCCCCCACTCAGCTTTCAAGGTGAACAAGGTGAGGGCAAAAGGAATGGGTGGGTAAGTGAATGGACATGGGTCAGGATCATGGTCACGTCCTGTTAGGTCACTCACAGGATCATCAGCTTGCAGGAGCTCCAGGATGAAGGTGGAGATGGTGGAGACAGTGCCCAGGAAGGTGCTGACGCAGGACAGAGCCACAAAGGCGGAGCTGGGCACGGAGAAGAGACGGGAGAATGGGTACATCATGGGTGTGATGGCCCACCTGAAAAACAAAAATACCAGTTGACCAAACAGGCAAAAAGAGGATAATTCATATATGTCTTTGCAAAGACAGTCTCCTGCTTTTCTTTAAGTCAAAAAATCACACAAAAGCAAACCCCCAAAAATCAACAACAAAACATTTTCTTAAGAGGATGAAGGTTTTCAAATAAAAACCTTGGCAGAAAGACAGCATAAGCTGCATTTTTTTCAATTCAAAATTTGAACTGTTACAAAGGGCTTTTGGACTACACAAAAATATCCTGCATAAAATAAAAACAAAACAAAAAACTCAACTCTTTTCTGTAAAAATAAAAACATTCAATAAGACCAGTGTTCAGAATAAACTCCTTGGTATCCTCTTCACCACCCTCATTGATCAAGACAGAAGACAGATCAATACAGAGGACAGATCAATACAGAAGACAGGGCCATTCCATGACCCTTCACGTCCTGTTCTTGCAGAGATCTCTGTTTTGACCTCCATGTCCATGGCCACAGTGCACCTGTGTTGATCATCAACAATGGCAGGTAAATGGGCATTATCAACAGGTGGACCTGGTGGCGCCTTCCAGAGGATAACACTCAGTCATGCTCACTCCATATCTAAACAATTACAGTCGTCAGTATAAAGGTTATTAGGGGATGACCTGCATGTGTTGGATTAGAAAAGGCAACACTGAACACTTTTGATATAGCTCAGCAGTTGTAGAGCGTCACCTCTAGTGTGTTGCCTAACAATGGTCTGAAAAATTGATAGCTCTTTGTGGACTGCCAGCATTGGGGTGTGACTGGATGAATCTGGGAGCAGCTGGGTTTTAAGGTGGCCAGAATGAAGAGAGTGAAGTAATAGCACCAAGACAGATACACAACACAATAAATGAAAACGAAAAAGACCTCACAGCAAGAAAATGGCAACAAAATCATGGTAAAAGAGAAGGGCACTCACCCATCCAAAAAAGAACAAGGCCACAAGGCAGGGGCATTTGTTCAATGATGATGATGATGATGATAATGATGATGATGATGATGGTGGTGATGATGATGATGATGATGATGATGATGATGATGATGATGATGATGATGATGATGATGATGGTAAAAGGAAAAGACACTCACCCATACAAAAACAGCAAGGCCACAAGGCAGGGGGCATTTGTTGAAGACACGTAGGCATCATTTCCAAAGGCCAGGAAAATAAAGATGCACAGAATGGCAGGAATCAAGTAGTTCACCTACAAGAAGAAAATAAGGACAATTTACACATGCAGACAAAAGAAGCAAGGTACAGACAAACACAGCAGAAGAAAATTACTGTAGTAAAGAATTTCTGTTGTTGCTGTTCCCTCATCTTTGTGAGGCAGAGAACAGGGAAATACCAATTCTAAGCCACTTTCACCCTCCACCGAGTTTTTGGGCGAAAGTGGCCTAAAAGCCGCCTTTTCCTGTTCTCTGACAAGTAAGACTTCAATAACCAAAATAACGATTATCTACAAACAAACATACTGTGCAGGGTTATCCGTTTTCAATACTAATTTACTAAACTTTTCAGATTTCAGTTTTTGTTTAATCCTGTGTTTTTCCTGGTCATTTTCAATACATCATTTCGCACAAACATTCTTCAAATGAGTCTCTGTCTTTCATGTGAAATAAAACTACAGTTTTAACTGTTCTCTAAAGTCTTTTAAAACCGAGTTATATTTCTGACATAAAATCCACACACTTATCCCAGCATGTCTTCCACTGAAAGCAGTTTGATAAAGTGTTTCTCTTTTTAACTATGTCTTTTTCTGCCGAACAGTCATCTATAATAAATAGTGTCTGCGTTCCTTCAAACAGTTTATAAAACTGTTCTAAACACTCACTCAGTTTATTGCTAGGATTAACTAAAAATATGTCATCATCTGTCCATATAAACCTTCTATCATGATATGCTTTGTTCCATTTAAGTGTTGGGCAGAAAATCACAATATGATCAAAATTATAACGATAAACTGTTTGTAACAGGTTGAGGATAAATATTGTTTTTCCACAACCAGTTTGCCCACACATTAATGAACAATGAGGGGTTTTTGTCATAAAGTTTAACTGCTCCATAGTTTTATAATAGAATTTAATCTAATCCAGTTATTGTTTTTATCATGCTCTCTGTCAAAACTTGTTCAGTATAATAAAATCCTATAAGGTCTAAATGTGTAAGATTAATCCAATTCAGTTCTGTAAGATTGTTTCTATTTAGACTAATATTGATTTTGTTGCTTGTTGTTATGACCTTAATATCCTCGCCATTGTGAAGAATGACGACGGTAACTTTAAGTTTTTCAACGTCTAAGTTTTGCCAGCTAATTAGAATTCCTTTTAGAAGGACGTCACTAACGCCCACAACCCATCCCCCCCCTTATCTTTTAAGACAGAAATTTCAAATATCATTGTGAACGCATCTCCTAATTTCATTTGTGGAATGAACTGTAATTTTGTAGAAGCATCTTTTAAAACCGTTTCTCTTCTGTGGAGGATGTACTGTTTTTTCCCATACGGCGTTATTTCAATTTCTTTCCGACTATTGTCGTCCGGCATAAGACTTACATGTAAGGGCCAGAGTTGAATGCTTTTCTGAAACTTTTTTGATGGCTAAAATATGTAAATGGGCTTATGAATTCAAATTTTATGTCCCATTCTAAATATGGTTCCAAGTGCCATTTGAGGTCAGGTTTTCGAACTATTTTATATTCATACTGACCAACATTATTTGCTTCTAGATTGCGCAGCTGTTCTAGTTTAGGAACTTTTTGCTGTCGCCAACCTCTTTGCGTTTATAATCACCATCTTTAGTGTACTCAAAACCATACAAAGTGCCTATTTCACCATTCTGTTCAAAGTCCGCAACGTCTGCAAGGTCTTTTAATTCTAAGGTTATACACCTCACAGGCGCTAATGTAACTCCCGGTTCTTCTGGCCCCCGCGACATTTTTAGTACAGTTTATTATTTTATTTCCAAAACAATGTGTAGGTTATTGCATTTCACAACTTTCCCTGCTTTGTCTGCAATTTTATATTAAATGATCCAACCCTCCCACAAACTAATCTTTTAAACTGTAAATTAGGGAATTGTATAATTTCATAATCGCAATATGCAGCTTTCCCCGCCGGTAAAGCTCTTAAAACATTTGAGGGCCTTCCATCATATAAGTTTTCATCAGTGCTCAGCTCATCCAAATGAACATAAAGTAATGAATGTAATGCAAGATCGAGCGGATTTTCCCCCTTAAACGTAGTTTCGTTTGGCGCAACAACAAATCTTTTAGTGACCTGAGTGTCAACTTTAAAGCCTAACATTTTAGCTAGCTCTTTATCAAATAAGTAATCTGCTTTTTCAGGTTCGAATGTTAATATTGTTTTTAGATTTGCATTGTTAAGTTTGAGAGTAATGCCGAATTTACTCGTTGCTTCTTTTAGTGAGCAAAACCCGTAATAACCATCAGGTATTGTTAACTGGTTAGCTTGAGCCCCACAAATTTTGTAATCTTATTATTCCCCTTGGTTTCGCTTATATTAACCCTTCGACTTTGTAAAATATTTCATGGAGCGCGACCGTTTTGGCCCGCAATTGTTATTAATAGCATGTTCTAAAACGAAGGACGGTCTTGAGTTGTTATTGTTACAAACATTTTTTAAAACAATTAAAAATGAGTGCATTCAAATATACTGGCGCAAAATATTCTGTTGGGCCGCACTACAATCTTAAAAATATAGCAACTGATACTCTTGACATTGCTGTGACCCAGACTGCCTCTTTTCATAAAAAGGTGAGTACTCCATTGAAGAGCTATCTTAACCCCCCTATTGAAAACGACCACATCAAGAAAGCGTGGTTTAGTCATCCGATGCAGTTTTATCAGAACCAGTTAAACTTTGCTGTGTTTTGCGCATCAACTGGGTGTGGAGTGGCGTATGCTGATCATTTAAATCACCATGATCTTTGGTGAGGTCAGTGTACAGATTTCATTTCTATTACACCTTCAGACGTATTTTGTCTGAACTGCAAGCACCATTGCCAAATGACAAACCGTTTAATCCATTCAGCAACAGAATAGACATGAAGGCTTTTGAAAGGATCTGTAACGAATTTAATATTAACATCAAGACAGACTTTAGACAAAAGTTGGATCATAATCATGGCCTAGGCGACCTTTATTATTGGGGCACGCACAGAAAGTATAACTATGACTGGCATTCTCCTTTAAAATCTTTCTTTCCAGGCACAACTGTTAAGCCTGTGTCCTTACAGCAAGAGCATAAAACAGCATGGACAACATTTATCTTAGACACTTCTAAGGGCCTAACTAGGGCGGGAATAGAACGAATAAACGACTCTATTCGTACTTACGTTTGGTGTTTGCTAGGGTCGCAAGCACAGGCAAGATCGAGCATAACTGATCCTTCTACTGGCTTTGACGCCCAAAAACAATACTTAGCAAATTTAGAGGACGCCATTAATTCTACAGTTGATTTACCTTCAAGTATTAAAAGATACCAAAATGTTTTACAATACGCAAGATCGAAAGTAGACTTTGCTGTTGGCACTGGTTTATACATGCTGCCTTCTGACCTCAGACTCCAGGTAGGAATAATAATAAACTATAATAATGAAATTCTTATAGCAGGCAATGAACAGAAGGTTGGGAAAAACGACATAAATTCTGAGCCAGTAATATTACAAACAATAAAAGAACACCCAAGATTAAGTCATGCAATCCCCGAAGACCAAAGCCCAAAGGCATGGAAGACTCAGCAAAGCTCGCGGACTCTGTTCGCGATGACCATGAATATGAAAAGACAGCACTTGTTCTTGGATTAACTGGCTAGGATTACTCTTCTTTATTTTACTAAAGAGTAACCCAACTATTAAGAGAACTAATGTCCATAGGTGCTCGGCCATAAAGCCAACTACTTTGCTTGCAGTAGACAAAAGCCAGCTGACAATACTCCCCAATATTCCTGGTAAAGCGTCCATGGCTTTACCAGCTAATTTTTTTAATAAACTTGCAAGATGATCAAGCTGTTTTTTTACCATGATTTATCAGGCGAGGCGATGGCGGTGGAGGCACTGAACTTTGACCACCGCCGCCTGTAATAGCCATCACTAGTGTACTTATTGCAAATCCTAAGGCTGTTATAACGCTTGCTAATGTGACTCCTGCTCTCTAAACAATGTTCTTATTCGTTCTGCTAGCGTTGTGTCTTCATATAAAATTTTCCGGATAGTTTCTCTTATTCTATTCACTTGATTTTCGTAATTGGTCTCGGTTAGTAGTTAGAAACTTCTAGTCTTGCCGATCTCTCTTGTTCAAGATCTTTTAGTCTTTGGGTTATTCTTTCTTTAATATCAGGCCCTAAGTTGGCGTCATCAGCCTCAACGAGTTTTTCTTTTTCTCTTTTTATATGCTCATCTAGTTCACCTAGTTTTGCTAAAATTTTGTTAATTCGCCTCTGATGCTTCTCAAAGCATGATCAAGGGCCGTTAGTTCTGCATGGGTAGCGGTGAGTCGTGTATAGTCTTTAATGCTGTTTCTTCTGAAAAACTGGTTTCTGCTTCTATTGTATTTATTAATTCGCCTGCTGATTGATTTAATTCTTTAAGTTCCATGTTTTGCATTTGGTTATCTGTTGGGAGTTCTTGCAGTTTTGTTTTGAAGTTTAGAAACTGCCTCCGCCTTAATTTTGGCCTAACAAGGCCAAGGCGATTTTGATCTTTCACACTGAGTCTATTCTAATTGAACCCACGGCTAAAAACTTTGATGGGTCTTTTTAGTTGTAAGCTGAACAAGTTGTCCTTGGTCGCTCCTCACAAACAAATGGTCATCTTTTAATTCAAAATCATTTGGGTCTATAAATTCGGGAGGTTCTTGACCTAAACTTTGGTACAATGATTTAACCTTACTTTCTGTTAATTCATGCCGCATTGAGCGCATTGAGCGATGCTGTGTCAAAGGGATCATTTCACTCATGTCGTCTCCCGATCAAAAACATCATAATCTTCTTCACCTTCAATTCTTGCCATGTTTTTAAATCATCTCTCATCATTCTCTTGCCCATGATGGGCGTAGAGGAGAGATGAGAGACACTCTCGAAGCCAGGCACCGCCATCCGGCCCTGTCCTCTGCCTGTCGCATCAGCGTAGGGCCATCCATCCTGGTCCATTCTTTGATGTTGTCCATCCAGCATTTGCTTGTCGTCCCTTCGTCTGCCGCTTCCAGCGTGCCCTGGATGACTGTTTTGGGCAGTGAATTGTGGCGTATGACATGCCCGAACCACGACAGCTTCCTCTTCTTGACTGTTGCCAAGAGGGGGTTTTTGGGGCCTGCAAGTGATGTTATTTGGCTCCTCACAAGGTCGTTTGTCTTCCGGTCTTGCCAAGAGATCCCCAGCAAGCGCCTGAAGCATTTAGTTTCAAACGTCTGGATTCTCTTGGTGGTCTCTGCTGTCATGGTCCAGCTTTCGCAGCCCTACAGCAGGATGGACAGCACCAGGGACTTGTACAGCTTCATCTTTGTAGGAAAGCTGATCTCCCTGCTCTTCCAGATCTTGTTTAGCTTTGCCATTGCTGCTGTTGCGATCGCTAGTCTGGTCTTGATTTCTGTTGTAGAGCGACCGTCTTTGGTGAGAGTGGCGCCAAGGTATTGAAAGCGCCCACTTCTTCAAGCTGTTGTCCGTTCATGTAGATTTCAGCATGGGTGTTGGTTGTGCTGTTGACCAGGACTTTGCTTTTTTCTGTGCTCACTTCCATTCCATATGCACCTGCCCTTTCTTCCAGTCTCTTTGTCAGGTCTTGTAGTTCTTCGTTGCTGCCTCCCATCAGGTCGATGTCATCTGCGAACCTCAGATTATTGATGATTCTTCCTCCGATGGAGACAGTGGAGTGGAAGTCATGGAGGGTTTCACGCATGATATTTTCCAGGAAGAGATTGAACAGTACGGGAGATAGCAGGCAGCCTTGACGGACTCCAACTGTGGTCTTGAAGTAGTCCCCCTATCTGGTTGTTGAGGAGGACTGCGCTGCTGGCGGTGTTATACAGCGCCTGGATGGTTTGGACGAGACCCTCCTCTATGCCAAACTTTTCTGAGCACTTGCCACAGACCCTTGTGCCACACCCTGTCAAACGCTTTCCTAAAGTCAATGAAGTTGTGGAACAGGTCTCTCTGATGTTGCAGATGTTTCTCCATCAGTATCCGGCAGGTGAAGATCTGTTCTACTGTGCTTCTGCCTGCCCTGAATCCAGCTTGTTCTTCCGCCAGGTGTTCTTCCGCCTCTTTCTTCAGTCGATTCAAGATGACTCTGAGCATGATTTTACTGGTGTGGCTAATGAGACTTATTGTTCTGTAGTTCTGGCATTGGCGTAGATTTCCCTTTTTAAAAACAAAATAAAAAGTTAATTATTTAAAAACCCTGCCCAAAAAGGGTTTTTAAATAATTAACTTTTTATTTTGTTTTATAAAAATGCCACAACAAGCACATGGCTCGATTCTTGACCCGCATAGAAAACAGAAAGAGCCCCATGGCGTGAAGGGAAATAAACGGAATATTATTGTTCCAAATAATCCATCTACTATTGATGCAGATCAAATTCTTACTGTCAAATTTCCAGACTTAGGAGCGGATGAATTGATTGTGCCAGGCTCTGCGCGTCTTACTTTCAAAATAGAACTCGTTTCAACAACAGACCCAAACAGGACAGTTGTACAGAATCTGGGGCGGGCAATTGTTAAGAAAAATTTCTATAAAACTTGAGGGGCAAGAAATATTTTCTTTACACAATGCAGACATATTTTTAACCTATTCTGATCTATGGCTAACCGGGAATGAAAGGGCTGATCTTGCGTTTCAAGGAATCGAAAATGAAGAAGCACTAAAACATAGAATAGGCGCTGGAGATACTAAAGACGTCAAAAAGTATGTAGCCGTAAATTTTGCGTATGGAAATCGCTTTTCCATTCCCTTAGATTTTGAGTTGTTAAAAGCGCATGCGCCGTACTTTCAAGGAGCATTAAAAGACAGATTGTCATATGAACTAACTTTTAATGAATACAAACGTGTTATCATATCATCAGACACCGAAGCAAAGTACAGCATTTCTGACATCTCGTTAGAGTTTGATGTTGTTAGTAACCCTAATTTAGCAGGGCTGATTGCGCACCAATATGAGTCACATTTCCCAATATATTACGAAAGAGTGATTCATCATACAACATATCCCAGAAGCAGGGCAGACACTATATGGAATTTTAGTTTTAGTGTCGCAGCAAGATCGCTTAAAGGTATTTTATTGCTGTGTGAAGATGAAGAACCGTTCAAAAGAGCAAGTGAAAAGTTTTTTAATCCAAAAATAACGAAAGTGCAATGTTCGATTGAGGGTAGTCCTAACCAAATCTACGCTAGCGGGCTTAAACCTTATCAGCATTTTGATGAAATAAGAAAACTGTTTGGAGGCGGGAGGTGTAGAAATCCAACAGTTGACCTTGTGTCTAAAGATTTACATCTTCACAATGTTAGGCTTGATGATTATTTAACAACGAAATACGGTTTATGGATTGACCTAAGGTCAACAGAGGATAATCAGTTGCATGGAAGCGGGAGAGCTGTGAGAGACGTAATAAAACATTCAAATTGATAAAGAAGAAGAAGCCGATAAACCGCTTAATGTACATTTGTTTTTAATATATGATGCGCAGCTGAATATTGTAAAGAACAGATTAAAAGATGTAGTATACTAAATTATTTTTATTTTAAAAAAAGCATGTCTGTTCAGGTTTATCCAAACGTGCCTACAGCGCCACCAAAAGAAGAGATAGTAGAAACCCCTAACATAAAAACCTTCAGATTAACCAACATTACACAAATGCAACAAAAACTAGAGCAGGACCTTTCAAAATACAGCAAAACCAAACGAAGGTATTCTGCTGCCTTTAATGCTGTTACATATGTTAATACTGGAACATCGACTATAAGTGCTCTATCAGCAGGAACGAGTGTTGGTCTCTTAGCAACAGGCATAGGCGCACCCGCAGCTTTACCTCTAGGAGGTTTGTCTTTAGCTCTCGGTCTGTGTTCATTAGCTGTAAGTGCGGCCGGCAAAAAATTAAAAACTAAACTCCAAAAGCACACAGCTATGGTTCAACTAATAACAGCTAAACTTAGCTCGTTTAAACTGACAATAAATAAAGCGCTAGTTGACTCAAACATCACGGATGAAGAATTTAATCGTTTACAGGCCGATTTTGATGACTACAAAAGACAAAAGTTTGATCTTCAAAGAAAGGCGAGGACAAGTTTTTCTCAACAGCCAGACCCCGAGCAGATAAAAAAGGAATGCTTAAAAAAAGTAAACGAAACATTAAACTCTGTTCTAAACAGCTCACATTAACAACACCAAAAGGTGTTTATACTTTAGTTTATGAGTCCAAGCACAAAAAGACCGTCGATATTGGTTCTGATTAAGTATTTTTTTTAAATTTAAATAAATATTTTGGCTTAGAAAAGAAAGACAGCATGGCTAAGATATATGAAGGACAAGACGAATTGTTTGAAGGAATGCTCGAGAGAGAGCGTTTATCAAGAGCACTGAATGATATTGATTTAGAAGTTATTGACCCAACAAACGTACAGGCAAGCGTTGTACATGCAATTTCTCAAGTTCCGGGTAAACTAACAATAGACCCACCGGTTAAAGTAATGTTAGCTGTTTTAATCGACTATGTAACAATAAATGAAGAAAATCTAGAAGTCTGGGTCTCAACTAAACAGCAGACTATTCTTTCTCGTAATGACTTAACACCCGGTTGGGCAGACGAACTGCTTACACAGTTTGACTCTGCCGCTGAAGAAGCTAAAATGAGAGGCTCTGGTTGGTCAGAGGGCGAAGTCTTAGAGATTAGATTAAAACAGGCTAAGTATGCACCGATTGTAGGCAAGGCTTACATTCCGCTACCTCGGGAGTTGGTTTCAAAGAGAGCAGTTTTAAACATAAAAAATTCAGACAACAAATGTTTCATGTGGTGGTTCTTGCAAGGCTGCATCATGTCCGCGAACACGCAGAGAGAGTGACTAACTATCGGCAATACGTCAAAGATCTTAACTTCAATGGAATATCCTTTCCTGTTAGTGTAGACCAAATTGATCAGTTTGAAGAACAAAACAACCCAATAACTGTTAATGTATACACATGGGATGAGGAAACAAATTTGGCGCCAATTAAAGTGTCCAAGAACAGTCCAACAATAGGCGAACCAGCCAAAAGTCATGTGGACTTACTCCTAATGTTTTCGCCAGCAGGGCTGCCCCATTACACATTGATACGCACAATGAGCAGATTATTAGCGCATACTTCAAAAGATGGGCACAAACAAGAATTCTGTAGAAAATGTTTAACAAGAATGCCATCTGTTCAAGCCGCGAGCGAACATAAGAAACATTGTAAAAGTTCTGTAGACTGTAAGACAGAACTAACTACGCCCCCTCCAGGATCTAAAGTTAGTTTTAAGAACTGGAAACGGCTGCAAAATTCTCCATACGTAGTTTACGCAGACTTCGAGTCGCTTATTGTTCCTTATGAAGGGCCAGCACCACAAAAACTTCGAAAAACAGTCTTAATGAGTAATCATCAGATCTGTTCATTTGCCTTCATTATTGTCAGGTCGGATGGCGTTCATTCAGAACCAGAATTATATAGAGGACCAGATGCTGCAGAAACATTCTTAAAACGCATGCAGCAAGTGCGTAACGCCTGTTCTAATAATCTAAACTTATCTGAAATCATAATGGCGCCTGAAGACCGACAACAGTATGACTCAGCCACGCATTGTTGGATTTGCGGTTTAGAGCTAACGCCCAGAGTGTAAACCCCACAGTAAGAGACCATGATCACATTAGCGGAAAGTTCAGAGGAGCGGCGCATAACAAATGCAATCTTCAACTAAAGTTTGATCCAAAGACATGGAAGCTGCCTGTATTCTTTCACAACTTGCGAGGTTATGACTCTCACCTTATAATGCAAGCAGTGGACGATGCCTTCAGGGTGTCATGCATTGCACAGTCATCAGAAAAGTACATGTGCTTTTAATCTAAATAACATGTCTTTCTACGACTCTATGCAACACATGATGGGCTCATTAGAGGCACTGGCTATGTCCTTAAAGTCCTGCCCAATAACGGAAGAATATTTTGACCCAACTCTCGTTAGAAAGGGCGTTTACCCTTATGAGTACATGAACAGTTGGGAAAGGTTTAACGAAGATACACTTCCCACCTAAAGGCGCGTTCTTTTCTAGTCTCAGAGGAAAGGACATCAGTGACTCTGATTACCAACATGCTCAAGATGCGTGGCAGAAGTTAGAGTGTAAAACGATGGGAGACTATCATGACACCTACTTAATGGCTGATGTATGTTTGTTGGCGGACGTCTTTGAAAATTATAGAAAGACCTGCATGAAACATTATAGCCTGGATCCTGCGCATTATATTTCTGCACCCGGGATGAGCTGGACGCTTTCTTAAATTTTACTGGAGTACAGATTGATTTATTGTCAGATTTACCAATAAATCAGAGTTTGAAAACGGATGGGGTGGAGGAATTAGTAGGCGTCGCATCATTACTGTAAAGCAAACAACAAATACTTGGACGACTATGATCCAAGTAAAAGGTCTAACTAACTCATGTATTTTGACGCAAACAATCTGTATGGATGGGCAAATGGCGCAATCACTTCCATACGTAACTTCAAGATGTACACAGGTACGAATAATATTAAAAAGGCATTAAAGTGGTTGAACAGTTTAACGCCTGATCAGCACGTGGTTTCATTCTAGAAGTTGACTTAGAATATCCTAAGAACTCCATGACCTGCATAATGACTATCCATTAGCGCAGAAACCCTAAAGATGGATCCAAGAGAGCCCCCTAAACTTGTCCCTAATCTTCGAGGCAAAAAAAAATTATGTCTGTCATTACGACTTCTACAATTTTATTTAAGACATGGTTTAAAGTTAACAGCTGTCCATCGCATAATTGCTTTCGATCAAGAACAGTTCATGAAACCAATACATCATGAAGAACACTGACCCCCAGAACTAAATCCACAGATGCTTCAGAAAAAAGACTTTTTCAAGCTGATGAACAACAGCTGTTTTTTGGAAAGACTATGGAAATCCGCACAAGCGCAAAGATGTCAGTTTAGTCACCAAAGAGAACGAAGCAATTTAAAGCTGACTTCAAAAACCTAATTACAGATTTCAGAAAATTTCATGATCGCTTTTTGGCAAAAATGATGAAAAAAAAGAAAGTCAAATTAGACAAACCTGTTTTATTGGGTTACTGTTTTAGAATTATAAAAGCTTTTGATGTTAGAGTTTCTTTATGACTACTTTAAGCCCTTGTACCAGAGTCCAGAGTACTTTACACAGATACAGATAGTTTTTGTTTATAGATATCCCTACTGAAGACATCTATAAAGACATGGAAACCGAATTGGCTAAAGGGCCATGCAGGATGTATGACACGCCCCGATTATCCTAAAGACTCGCCTTTGCATTCAAAATTTCTAACAAGAAGGTTTTAGGAAAGATGAAGGATGAATTTTCTGGAAAGGGATCAAGGGGTATGTTGGGGTTAAGATCGAAAATGTACAGTAATTTTTGAGCCAGGAGAAAAATCATTAAGAAAGCAAAAGGAATACTCGCAGCGTTGTGCAGTCAAACATATCGCATGACAACTACAAAGAAGCATTTTTTGGCAATAGACTTTTCATCTGACAAAGTAAAACAAAGATCTAATCTACATGAGATCAACACAACTGTTGTAACAAGAAGTCATTAGATAGAACAAACCCCAAAACGGGTGTTTGTTAATCCAGAGTTTTCATATGCAATCGGGGACTGGAGGGCCGCATAAACAGGAGGGTTTAAAATTTTTTTATCAACTTTTATTATAAGATCAATCATAGCTTCATCCAATTCATTTTAAAACTTTTCTCATGTTTGCTTGACGAGTTCGAATTTTTTTTAATTTCAAGATATTCTTTTTCCCAATTTGGGGGTTTGAGTTGTAGGTGATCTGGAAGATTTAGCATGCATTGATTTAAACCTCGAAAATGTTTCCTTAAAAGCATACACGCATAAATGATTCCCGTATCATTTTTCAAGGTCTCTTCCTTTACCATTCTTTTTTTCGTTCTGCACTTCCTCTTTGGCCTTCCATTTTAAACCAAAATATGTTTTCGTAAATTAACTAAGCAACTGGAACTGTGTCTGGTGGGATTATCTGCAGTCTTCTTCACAAAAGATCTTTGAGGGGCTGGTTGTTTTTGTTGTGTCAGTTTCTCGAAAATAATACACGGGCGGATTCATTTTACAATTCTTTTTATTTCATACGGGTCAACACTCCAAACTGGGTCGGTTGCCCTGATGCGAGTGTCCCCTTCTGCTTCTCCCGGTAAATAAAGGTACCTTACTTTTAAACCAAACGGTAATAGTTTGCTGGCTGTACTGGAGTCTTCAGCAACATTTATTGTTTTCTTTTGATTGCTTGTACTGGTTTTAACCCTTTAAATTCTTCATTATTCATTGCGCGCAAAACTGAGGGCAGCCTTCTAACCCATTCTGTGTTGCGAGAATTGTCAATCAGCTCTCTGTGATACTGGTAGGAGAAAAGTCTTTCGGCTAACTGTTTGTTAAAGTTTTCAACTAAAGCCTGTGATCTGTGAACTCCCGGAATGCCTCTTCTAATAGTAACTCTATGTTTCAACAATAATTGATTCACTTGGCCTTTAAATTCTTTTCCATCATCAACTTGAATCATGCGAGGATAAGTTAGTGGCCCTCGTTGATATATCAGTTGTATAGCAACAGCAACAGCAGAAGCACTCTTTTGTGTTAATGGTTCCGCATCTTTATATCTTGAAGCCATGTCAATGACTGTGAGTGCGTACTTAAATCTTTTTCGTCTAATCCTATCAGAGGGTAAATATAAAGATCCATTTGATGGGTGTCGTTCGGTATTGCGTTCACAAAGTGTGGTCTCTGTATTCGCCTAGGTGCAGGTAAATAAATTTGCCAAATCGCTTGTTTAGATAACCATTCCTTTGCTGTTTGTTCACTGACTCCCGCTGCTTGGCTTAGCTTTTTAATTGCTGTTATTCCCTTCCAATATCCTTTTGGCGAATAATAGATTTTGTTCATTTTTTACTCAGCCAATATTATGTGCAACAAAATACACAACGGTCATACCAACGACAATAAACCCGATTTCTTGCATCTTTTGTTTTTCTGATGGTTGATAAAAGTCACTGAATTTTGGTGGGGGCAATGTCTGGACTGGTTTGCCTGTTACTAGATAATATTGTTTTATTGCTTGATCAACATTTTTAATGTGTAAGCTGCATGCCCCTGTCTTTTCAGTTGTGTCATTAATAAAATCTAACTGCTCAAGTCTCTGCCTTTCATAGGCGTCTTGTGCAGCTGCTAGTTCCTCCATAGCTTTGTTATGTCTTTTTCTCTCGCCGTCATCCCGCAGTTTACTAAATGCGAAATTACTTCCGCTAAAAGCAAGCGCATTCACCACAGCGCCGCCTATCATTATTGCGAGTGAAGCCATTTTTATAAATGTATTTTTTTCTTACATATTTATATTGTCTGGAATTATTCCTTGCTTAACTAGAAAATCTTTCGTAGCAAACGAAGCTGCAATGATAGCAATTAGCTTTGCTGAATCCTCAAAGTCTAGTTTGCCAAGATCTGCTGGTTTAATTCTTAACAGGCTTTTACCAAGCATTGAGTATCCAACACTTAGACCTCCAATAACAGCAGAATGGTATA
The DNA here is from genome assembly GCA_018398815.1 of Conus ventricosus. Lineage (NCBI taxonomy): Eukaryota > Metazoa > Mollusca > Gastropoda > Neogastropoda > Conidae > Conus > Conus ventricosus. The sequence continues at coordinate 100,951,300 of CM031600.1, forward strand.
CAAGGTTAGCAACAGTTTTTTCGGTGCTCATTTTTATAAAATAAAATAATTATAATTATTAAAAACATGAACAGTGATGATCTACTACAGCTACAAGGCGGCCTAAACCTTCCTGAACTTATGAATGACCAAGTTGATGATCAAGCTATTATGCCCAAAAAGGAGAGGCTGTATTCTTTGGCAGCATGTGGGAAAACAAAACAGTTCCTCGGAACTGAATTCAGCATAGAACAGATTCAACAGATGTCGCCGCAAGACATTATAAAGTATCATAACAGGTATGAAGCGCAGCTGGGGTCTAGAATGGTGAAAAGTGTGGGGCAAACGGTTCTTAGTTTGTACACTAAACTAGTCAGTAGATTTGCTCCCATTGATTCTGAACAAGATCTTACGTATGATTTAACGCAAGATCCAGTTTTAACAAAGTCATTAGAGTCTCTAGGCTGTGATCTATATTACAGATTTGGAACATTATTGTCGCCAGCGATCATGGGATTAATAACTTTTAATCATATAGATTTTGTTTCCCTTCAAAATGAACGAGCTGAAAAATCAGCAGAATCAGAAAACACTGAATCAGGTGGAGAAAGTAACCAAGCCAGAAAATCAGCAGAAAACACTGAACCAGGTGGGGACCATTAAAATCCTGGGCGTGTTGAAGCAGGAAAAAAATTAGCAGAGTGGAACAGACAAAAAAAATTAATGTTACAGAATATGACTCATCATGAAAACATAACACCGCCAACGCCAGAACAAGTTGATTCAATGCCCGCTATAAAAACTCCATGTGATACAAGGGCCCCAAAGTCTTCATGGAATATTGAACTTAAAACTGTTGCCATTTTTGGCGCCATTGCTGCTGTTGGGGGCAGTTATTACTGTTATAAAATATATAAAGAAAGGCAGCAGAAACAAAAGCAACCAAAAAATCTGAACCGTTAAATACAGAAAAAGACAACTGCACGCCAAAACCGTCAACAACAAAAGATCATTTTGATCCATTTCAAATGGAATAATATTTTAAGAACTTAATTTTAAATTTTCTTATAAAAATAGATCATGGCGCATTATAAAATGATAAAGTCAATAAATAAAGACATGGAGTCTATAAAAGACATTTCCATAGACCAGAATTGTAATCAATGCGGTTGCTTCGGATGTAAGACCTTCCTTAAGATCTATGCAGAGAACGCTGAGCAAGACATCCTCAACGATGACGCGTTTTTTGAGGCGTGTGTGTACTATATTAGACATCTACTATTTAAGATAAAAACATAGCTTGTATTTTTTTTGATAATTATAAGATAACTTAATAAGAACTTGGTTGTACTTAAAGGATGACTTAATCAAGAACTTATCAAGAACTTGATCAAAAACTTATTAAGAACTTAATTAAGAACTTGATCAAGAACTTATTAAAAACTTGGCTGTGGGGCGGGTGGGGGTGGGGTGAGTGGTGGGTGGGGTGGAGTGGGGTAGGGGGGTGTGCATGCGTGGGGTAGGACAAAACAAACACAAACATCCAATAGACAGTCCAGGGGTGGGCGGAGGGACGTGCGTGCGTGGGGTAGGCCAAAACACACAAACACCAACAAACAAACAAGAAGTGGAACTACCAGGCTGTGTCCCGCGCGCAACCTCAATCAACCCCAAGTGATCACATAGGGTCGTTTGGCCTAGTTTGCCGCTGAGCTTTGCTGGTGCTGCCGCGCTTTGTAGTCAAGCGATCACATAGGGTCGTTTGACCTAGTTTGCCACCAAGCTTTGCAGGTGCTAACGTCATTGTCGGCAAGCGATCACATAGGGTTGTTTGGCCTAGTTTGCTGTGCTCCTCTTTTCTCAACCAGGCTTGCAACTGGCTTTTGGCCAGAGTTACAGCAATTACTGCTGTAGCCGAGCTTTTATGGCGGCTCTAATCGCCAGTATAGTACATCCGTCATGTATATTTGGAGCATTTATATGAAGATAGTGCTGGCCACACACTACTCCTCTCCATACTGGTAGATGTACTAAGGTCTGCCTAGCCCTATCTAGTTTTGCCAGAACCCCCGAAAATCGCCATCCAGTTGCATAAGTTTAATAATGGTTTGGCGTTTGCTACACAGTTCATTTATACTGATTCCTAGCTTGTGGAATTTAGGATAGTTATAAAAACACACAGAAAGTTGAATGAGTTTCCTAGCATACGAATCAGACATGTTCACCTGCGTCTTAAGAAATAAACGCCATGTTTGATGCGTTTTTTGTTTTTTAAACATGACTTGGGCTGTCTCAAGCCAACGCCCAAAAATCAACGCGTGATGGATTGTTTTGCTTTGGCCAGCTTTCAACAATGCAGCACCATTTATTAAATAAGGAACCATCTCAATCGATAGTCAAACACATATTAAAACTGGCTATATTTTGTTCAGCAATATTGCCTTCAACGTTTCATTTCCTTGAACCAACAAACCTTTAAGATAGTCGTCCATTTCCAAAGCAGTCGGTTCCCTTTTTTCTTTTTCTGTTCCTTCTAAGAAAGCAATACTTCTTTTCGGTTTCAGCGGTAACGAACATGCTTCACCCCGTTCTTTTTTCAACAAATACTCTGACATGCAAGTATAGTAAAACTTGTGGTGTTCAATGGCGAGAGCCTGCTCTTCAGTGAAACGGGTAGCCATTTTTTAGAATAACACACCAAACACAGAACACAGCGCAATAAAAAACGCCCTACTCGTCCGGAAGTCAGTAGAAGAATGATGAAACCGGTGTTGGAAACTGGTCATGTGAGCGCTTTAACAGCGCCCTCAGGCGGCAGAGAAAAAGATGATGAAATATATGTAATGCGCAGGCCCGGCGTGAGGGAGTGGGGTGAGGGAGGAGCGGGGCAGCAGTATTGATTTTTGGCCTCTCAGTTGTCAGCAGGCGTGAGGCGCGCGCGCGCGTGTATAAGTGTCTGTCTGTGCCCATGTGTGGTGTGTTGTGTGTGTGTGTGTGTTGTGTGCGTGTGTCTGTCAACATCACGAAACTGTGAACAGCTCCCAGATCAGGTTTTGTTGTTGTTGTTGTTGTTGTTGTTGTTTTAGGTCAGTTTACCCCGGCCCATGTTGACACCTTTTCGTCCCGTGTCTGCCCAGTGTTGATACTGCTTCTCCTGAGTCTGTCCCGTGTTGAAGAGACTACTGTGTAGCCTGGTGTCAGTCTCGTGTGTGCCAACACCTTCGGCCCATGCGCTCGCTCAGTCTGTGCTGTCAGTGCCAACAAGTCGGTTTACCCTGCTCTCTCTGTGTGTGTGTGTCTGTCTGTCTGCCCGCCTCTCTGTCTGTCTGTCTGTCTCTCTCTCTGTCTCTCTCTTCTCTGTCTGTCTGTCTGTCTGCCGGTGATTCTCTCTCTCTCTCTTTCCGCCACAGGAAAAGGCGGCTTTTAGGCCACTTTCGCCCAAAAAACTCGGTGGAGGGTGAAAGTGGCTTAGAATTGGTATTTCCCTGTTCTCTGAGGCCACTCTGAACTCAATCAGCACGATGCAACAATGCTGTATGGATGCCACTGAACATCATTCTCAGCCTGTGCCAGAAAAGCATTCAGGCAAAGTCACATGTTCACTCAGACTGGCTTATCTGCCCACAGACATGCATTAAACTGCTACTCAAAGGAGGTAACTTACACAGAAGTTTCTTCCTTATAGACAGGCTAAATTTGGCTAGGTTAAGTCGACTGGTTAGCATGTTTTGTACTTACATTCTAACCGTAATTTTGGAGAAAAAAAAAACTAATATTTTCTTTTATCAATGCATCAACAGTCTGAAAGTGCAGTACATGAAATGAAATTGTGCATGTTGAAACAAAATCATTCTGCAATGAGCATGTGACATTGCAAGCTTCTTGGTCAAACAATTTTAGAACTAGTAGAATCACAATGCAGAACCCCCTTCATTCAATCAAATCAGCTCAAACTGGCCCAACAGGACAGGACGGCCTGGCTGTAAACTCTGAAGGGCTCACAGGGTAAAGAGGAGATGCTATACTGCTGAGTCAGTTTAGCCATGTTCAAAGTGGAGATGCTATACTGCCGAGTCAGTTAGCCATGTTCAAAGAGGAGATGCTATGCTGCCGAGTCAGTTTAGCCATGTTCAAAGAGGACATGCTATACTGCCGAGTCAGTTTAGCCATGTTCAAAGTGGAGATGCTATACTGCCGAGTCAGTTTAGCCATGTTCCAAGAGGAGATGCTATACTGCTGAGTCACTTTAGCCATGTTCAAAATGCCTGTTCTACAAGTCTTGCTTGTACTTTGTCTCTTTTTTACTTTCATCAATCACACATCATCTGATATAGAAGTAAGTGTGTGTGTGGTGGTGTTGGTGTGGTGGTGTGTGTGTGTTGTGTGTGTGTGTGTGTGTGTGTGTGGTGTGTGTGTGTGTGTGTGTGTGTGTGCGTGTGCGCGCATGCATGTGTGTGTTGTGCGCACACGCATGTGTGTGTATGTGTGTGCGTGCACATGCCTACTTTCATGCGTGCTTGTGTGTGTGTGTGTGTGTGTGTGTGTGTGTGTGTGTTGTGTGTGTGTGTGTGTGTGTGTGTGTGTGTGTGTGTGTGTGTGTGTGTGTGTGTGTGTGTGTGTGCGCACGCAAGTGTGTGCATGTGCGCATGCGTGCGTGCCTGCATGTCAACGTATGCGCACACATATGTGCGTGCACACACACATGCACATTTTGAAGAGTGTGCACATGCATATGTTCCTGCATGCATAGACGAATGTAAGCCTTGAGTATGTGTCTCTTTGATAAATGCATCTGTGTGATGTACACTCAGACTTAAAATCATTTGATAGTCATAAAAATCCAGCATAGGAATCATGGACAGGATCTGAACAATTTGAACAGACAGGCATTTGTTCACAAAAGTTTATAACAAAAAAGAAATCAGTGCTGAAAAACTTCCCATTTTCATGCTAACAGAAATCTGGGGAAATTGTTTAATGTACCTCTCATCTCTGCTGACTTTGACATCTGAAGGAGGCAATTGTTTGCAGTTCACTTGTCTGATTGTGCATTAAATATGGGTTACTTTGCACCTTATGTTTTCATTTGTGTTTCACATTATTTTCAGTAACATTACAACCTTTTTCAGTTTCATTTTTTCCCAAAGACAATCCTGACTGGAGAATGAACCTTTTGCACTAAAAACATGTTGTCTGTTATCAACGATTTCCAATAATGGATTTGAAAAAGAGGAAATAAATTAGCTCTTAAAAGACAAGATCTCAATATATTATACATGAAACATTTATGCAGCAAATGTCAATCATCTTCCACAATTCTTTTCTATGTGCATGTAGAAGTGATGCCCTCTCTCTGTTTCAATTTCATGAGCACATAATCGTAAAGGGCATAATGTTATTCTGCGTTTACATTTTTTCCTTCCTTAAGCAAGTTTGGAGGCTACATAGTTGTTTAGAAAACTTTGCTGTAAAGTCAACATGCAGGTGTGCAACAAGTGAAGCTTTCTGCTGTCCCCCACACCTACCAGGTCCCAGAGGAAGTTGGACACCCAGTACACCGTGGGGTTGATGCCGCTGACAAACTGCAGGTGCTTGCTGTTGGACACCCGCTCTTCTATCAAAAAGAGCACAAAGCTGGCAGGTACAAAGGACAGGGCGAAGATCACACAGATGGCCACGATGACATCCACAGCACTGTTGTACCTGCACCAAGCCAAACAGTTATCAACAGACTGTGAGATGACATCCACAGAACTGTTGTACCTGCACCAAGCCAAACAGTTATCAACACACTGTGAGATGACATCCACAGCATTGTTGTACCTGCACCAAGCCAAACAGTTATCAACACACTGTGAGATGACATCCACAGCATTGTTGTACCTGCACCAAGCCAAACAGTTATCAACACACTGTGAGATGACATCCACAGCACTGTTGTACCTGCACCAAGCCAAACAGTTATCAACACACTGTGAGATGATGGAGATCACACAGATGACACAACGCTGTTGTACCTGCACCAAGCCAAATAAGTTATTAAAAGACTGTGAGACATGGGATAACAATCAAGCATTCCTAATGCATGAAGAAAAAAAACCTGTGTGTCATGTTGGTAGGTGATTAACATTATCCCACACATCTGACATTAAAAAAGAAAATCCTGGAAGACTGGATTCTCAGGGTTCAATATATGATAACAATTCTAAGGATGGAGTGACATCTCTCTAAGTTTTCTGGCATCCAGTCCCAAGTCTTTGTTGCCTGTATAGGCAGGATGCCTCCTTTTCCTGCTGGTCTCCTACACATATATACAACATAACCCCATGCATCTTAGGTGGACATGGCCACCAGTGGGACCTCAAACAAGGGATTCATACCTGCATGGAAGACAAGAAAGAGAAACCACAACCAGACCTCAAACTAGGGATTCATACCTGCATGGAAGACAAGAAAGAGAAACCACAACCAGACCTCAAACTAGGGATTCATACCTGCATGGAAGACAAGAAAGAGAAACCACAACCACACCTCAAACTAGGGATTCATACCTGCATGGAAGACAAGAAAGAGAAACCACAACCAGACTGGAAACAGAAGAGTGCTCGGGAGAGCACAGAACTCTGCCACAGTTCAACAGATCCTGGATCTGACCTTTGATCCACACCACAGATCCACGCAGACTTGATAGATTCACCCCTGGCCAGTTTCCATCTTCTATCCCAAAGTTTTGTCTGGATCCATTCTACAGTGTCTGTGTGAACTTGCTGAGACCCTGGATCTGTCCTTTAATTCCAACCAGCACCATCCGGATCTCTGTCACAGCATCACACCAAAATTTCAGGGGTTTGTCCTTGGCCATAGTTGGTCCTTCCATTGAGTTTCATTAATAACAGTGATTTTCCTTTCATCTTTGTGACAAACCCACAAAGGGAGGATCCCAGATGAAAACATAATCTTATAGAAAAGGAAGAAGGACTGATGTAGGAGGATGGTGGAAGGTGGAGGAAAGGGGACTGGGAGGGAGGGAGGGGGTGGAGAAGGTAGGTTAGAGCAGGAATGGGCGAGGGGAGGGGGAAGAGAGGCTTTGAAGAGACAGACTTACAGAAATCCACAATGCAGAAAAAGGCATGACTGGATAAGGGATATGACTTTCAAGCAAAGTCCTCAAAATAGTCCATTTTTCCCACAAAATGTTGATTTGCTTCATCAGAAAAAATTGAAAACAAGAATATTACAAAGCAAATTAAATACACATGCATGCACACACACACCTACTCACACACACACACACACACACACACACACTGTGCGCACGCATGCACATACACACACACACACAACCTGATAACATATACATTGCACACATAAAAATGCATACATTTAAACAACACACACACACACTCACACACACACACACACACAATCTGAAAACATATACATGCACACATAAAAATGCATACAATTATTTTAACACACACACACACACACACACACACACACACAGAATCACTCACAGAGCTTCCTCATCCAGCTGTTGCTCTGTAAAGTTCATGGGGTGGTTGACAGTGACGATGCCGTACTGGGACTGTTGGGCTGGTGGCACGTAGCTACGCAGGATGATGTTATTCAGCGAGTTAATGTACGCCACAATCCCCGCCCAGGCTTTGTTGTTGTACCACACCTGTATCAGACCACAGTTCATGTCAATCATGGAGAGAGAGAGAGAGACAGACAGAGAGAGAGAGAGAGAGAGAGAGAGAGAGAAATATGACAGAGAGAGAGAGAGACAGAGAGAGAGAGAGAGAGAAAGAAATATGACAGAGAGACAGAGAGAGATAACAGACAGAGAGACAGACAGACACACACACACACACGAGACAGTAACAGAAAGAGAGACAGTGACAGAAAAAATAGAGAGGGGCGAGAGACGGAGAGGAAAAGAAAGTCAGGAAAAGGGGATGAAAGAAGGGGAGGGGTGGGAGAGAGAGAAACAAATGGTGACAGACAGAAATTAATATGCATAAAAAAAATGACAGAATGACATGCTTAGGTGTTCAAGAGCAAGAGCACTTCCACATCTTGATTGGCAAGGATAATATATATCTTTTTTTTAAAGCAGTTTTCTTACTTTCTTTTCTCTTCAAAAGTAACATGAAATATTGAAGGGCTGCTTTTAACAAGGTCTGACTGTTTTTCATAACTAGACCCGATTTCAGAACAATGACAAAAGCAAATGTCAAACGAGGATCAGACTTGAAAACTTCAAAGTACCACCTGAGCAGTATGATCATGAAACCCAGCCCAAACCTCCCAGCACTTCAAAGCACAAGGAGCCTACCTTGGAATTGTCACCAGTGTAAGCAAAGCCCAGAACTCCTCGAGGTCAGAGAGAAACTGCTGAGGTAGGATGGATGTGCCGTTGTTGAAGGCTGTTGTCAGGTCGTCCACGGCCTTTGCCAGCTCCGAGGCGTTCAGCTGAGCCATGGGTTTTCCTCACCGAAAGAAAACCCACCAAATCTGAAACACAGGTCATTCTAAAAATTATTCATAAGGCTCCGCTGAAAAACCTAGACAAACGAATCACAAGACACAACACAACACGATTCGACCTCTAAGGTCTTCTTGAGGCAAGATACCCAACACTCAGGACAACCAAAATGAACGAGCAGTCACTTACCTTTATTCACTTCTACGCAAGATGGGCGCTGAATGATTCAACGTGCCGAATTGGATGAAAATAAGTGATTGCTAGTTCATTTTTTTGTCCTGAGTGTTGTGTATCTTGCCTGAAGGAGAACTAAGAGATTGAAACATGTCGTGTTTTGTCTTGTGATTTGTTTGTCTACACACACACACACACAGAGAATCACACAGACTGAAAACTAGAAAGAGAGAAAGATAGGGGGGAAGAGAAACAGAGACAGAGAGAGAACGAGAGTGAGAGAGAAAAAAAGAGAAAGAGACAGACGCAGAAAGAAAGAGACAGACAGACAAAGAAAGAAACAGACAGGCATACAGACAGATGCACGCTGGGAGATACACGGAGACAGACGGAGAGAGAGAGAGACAGACATATTGACAGAGACAAGCGACAGTTAACAGTAACATGTAGAAACTTACTGAAAGCTTCTCCAGAAACTTAGTTCATATTTTCAACTAGAACAGCTGATATTTCTAACTTGAATTCTTTATTTCAAGATGTTTCTCTTCCTCAATATCATCTGAGAGCAACCTTTGCATAAGCCTTGCATTCCCAGAAAAGGAAGAGACAGAAACACAAACACACACTGAGTCAGTGCTCACCTTCACATAGCACACACACTGAGTCAGTGCTCACCTTCACATAGCACACACACTGAGTCAGTGCTCACCTTCGCATAGCACACACACTGAGCCAGTGCTCACCTTCGCATCAGGTACTTGTCCATGGTCTTCACCAGCCAATCACTGATGTTGCGGCCAGTCATGTTAAACAGGCGGTCGTTGACCGGGATGTATCGCTGGGCCGGTGTGGGTCCCCCAGCGCCTACACAACGGACATGTAGGTTTACACTTCCTCTTCCAACTACACTTCCACCTTAGTCTCACCGCTGAAGTTTACCCTACCTTGTTTTGACACTGAAGACGACTGATTGTTGCGAAAGTAACCGCCCTTTGCAAATGGCTTTCAGTTAAATCCAAGAAGTCATAACAAACGATTTTTCACCACATGTTGAGTAAGACTACGATGACGGTCGTAGCTGATTGTCCACTCCACATGATTGTGGACAATGTAGCTACTGAGCTGTGACCATGATGACAGTCATAGCTGATTGTCCACTCCACATGATTGTGGACAATATAGCTACTGAGCTGTGACCATGATGACAGTCATAGCTGATTGTCCACTCCACATGATTGTGGACAATGTAGCTACTGAGCTGTGACCATGATGACAGTCATAGCTGATTGTCCACTCCACATGATTGTGGACAATGTAGCTACTGAGCTGTGACCATGATGACAGTCATAGCTGATTGTCCACTCCACATGATTGTGGACAATATAGCTACTGAGCTGTGACCATGATGACAGTCATAGCTGATTGTCCACTCCACATGACTGTGGACAATGTAGCTACTGAGCTGTGACCATGACGACAGTCATAGCTGATTGTCCACTCCACATGATTGTGGACAATATAGCTACTAAGCTGTGACCATGATGACAGTCATAGCTGATTGTCCACTCCACATGATTGTGGACAATGCAGCTACTGAGCTGTGACCATGATGACAGTCATAGCTGATTGTCCACTCCACATGATTGTGGACAATGCAGCTACTAAGCGGTGACCATAAGCTGTGACCATGATGACAGTCATAGCTGATTGTCCACTCCACATGATTGTGGACAATGCAGCTACTGAGCTGTGACCATGATGACAGTCATAGCTGATTATCCACTCCACATGATTGTGGACAATGCAGCTACTGAGCTGTGACCATGATGACAGTCATAGCTGATTGTCCACTCCACATGATTGTGGACAATGCAGCTACTGAGCTGTGACCATGATGACAGTCATAGCTGATTGTCCACTCCACATGATTGTGGACAATGCAGCTACTAAGCGGTGACCATAAGCTGTGACCATGATGACAGTCATAGCTGATTGTCCACTCCACATGATTGTGGACAATGCAGCTACTGAGCTGTGACCATGATGACAGTCATAGCTGATTGTCCACTCCACATGATTGTGGACAATGCAGCTACTGAGCTGTGACCATGATGACAGTCATAGCTGACTGTCCACTCCACATGATTGTGGACAATGCAGCTACTGAGCTGTGACCATGATGACAGTCATAGCTGACTGTCCACATCCACATGATTGTGGACAATGTAGCTACTGAGCTGTGACCATGATGACAGTCATAGCTGATTGTCCACTCCACATGATTGTGGACAATGCAGCTACTGAGCTGTGACCATGATGACAGTCATAGCTGACTGTCCACTCCACATGATTGTGGACAATGTAGCTACTGAGCTGTGACTGCATCGACAATGACAACTCAAAAAGCCACCTAGACTGCGTTGGTTTATCTGCATTCCTTGAAACTTCAATGGCAATGTGTGAAACAATTGGCATTTGGCATCATAGTTAAAGACGAATCACACCCTTTCTTTTTTTTCCAATCAAAGGACTCTAATTTCTAAAGTCGAATTTAAATTCATTTGGTTCTCTAAAAAATTTCATTAGGTAGCTGCAGCAATGTCTGATTTATTTTTTTTTTTGATCTTCATGGTTACGGGGTTTACCAAACACCCCTCATCCAGTATGGGAGTTAAGACTTGAACACCATTCACTATGGTTACGGGGTTTACCAAACACCCCTCATCCAGTATGGGAGTTAAGACTTGAACACCATTCACTATACAAGATGAAATACATCCAGCACATTGTGCTTT
>CM031600.1:100974342-101004070 GCA_018398815.1 Conus ventricosus
AAAAAAAAAAAAAACTTTCACACATCTCGTTAAATGACATCGTCTACAAACGAACCAGAAACTTTGTTAAAAATCCTTCTTCCGTAAAATCTCAAATCAGATGAAAAATGTTAATTTCTCTCAAAAACCCAAGGATCACGTCAGGCGGGACATCCCTGAACAGGATCTTCATGGACTCCGCTGTAAAATGTTTGTGTCTCACATCGTGCAAGTCCCAACACTCTAAAAGAACATGTTTCATTGTGAGTGGTGCATGACATGGAATGCACCACAGAGCTTCTTCACTCTTTAAAAGGTAAGAATGGGTAAAATACGAATGGCCGGTGTGCAGCCGGCACAGAACCGTTTCCTCTTTACGACCACCCGACGTAGATGGGAGGAAGTCTTTAAGGTTTGGACGGATCTGAAAGAGTTTGTTATTCGTCTGGTGTTCCAATCCTCCTGCCAGAGGTCTCTCACATAATCGTTAATTTTGGGTTTCACATCTGAGCGGGGGATATAAGTGTTGGACAGTTTCTCTCTTGTGGCGTTCTTGGCTAAACGATCAACCATTTCGTTCCCGCCGATGCCAACATGGCCAGGAACCCAAGCAAGAGTAATGTTGTAACCGTCCGCCTTCAACTTGCTAAAAAGTTCAAAAAAAAGTAAAAGTTCTGGATGCTGAAGGTTGCGGCCAGCTATGGCCTCCAAAGCTGACAGCGAATCCGACAGAACCAGAAAGTCCTCCTCGAAGAATGGGAGATTATCTTCAAAGCCAGTACTAGAGCAGTAAGTTCAGCAGAATAGACAGAAGCATCTGAATGTATATGTTCCAACAATATCTGAGAAGGAGCCCCAGGGCAGTAGGCTGCACAGGCCACTCCATCCTCAGACTTGGAACCGTCAGTGAAAACTTTTGATAGGATGGGAATTGGAACAGAGCTCGGGATACAAAGCCTTGTACGCCAGAGAGCTGGTCAACTCCTTACGGAAAGCTGCGAGATCAAAACGAATCTCTGGTGTGAAAAAGGTCCATGGAGGTTGATCCGGAAACTTGGAAAAATCGGAAACTACTCCCAGGTCTATACCTGCATTCCGCACGTGAGGCTGCATACGAAGCCCAAACGGCGGAATACATTTCGGGTTTGTTTCAAACTTACTTTGGAACGGAGGGTCAAAAACACAGTCATAGGCAGGATTCTGCGGTTCTGAGAACAGTCGGATATAATAATTCAAAGACAGTTTCAGCCTGCGGTTGGACAGTGAAGGTTCACCTGCCTCTGCGTACAGGCTGTACACAGGGGTGGTGCGGAACGCTCCAAGACAGAGACGAAGCCCTTGATGGTGGATAGGGTCCAAGAGTTTGAGGTAAGATGATCTTGCGGAGCCGTACACAGCACAACCGTAGTCCAGTTTGGAACGGACCAGGGCTCTGTAGAGGTGCAACAAAGTTTTCTATCAGCGCCCCAGTCGGTGTGTGCTACGACCCGCAGAATATTCAGTGCCTTTTGGCAAGCAGTTTTGAGGTTTTTAATATGGCTGAGAAAGTTTAAGTTTTTGGTCAAAAATGACTCCCAGAAATTTGGCCTCTTTAACAGCTGGAATGGGAGATTTCCCTACTTGAAGTTCCGGATCTGGAAAAAACTGACGGAAATTATGGAAGTGAATACACTGGGTTTTTGTAGCAGAAAAGGTGAAACCGTTGTCATCTGCCCACCGATGGATTTTATCTAAGCAAAGCTGGAGCCTGCGCTGGACACTCGGGTACAGGCTTCCAGTTGCGTAGACAGCAAAATCATCCACAAACAATGAGCAGTCTGAACCCTGCTGAACTGATTTCACAATGTTGTTGATCTTAATACTAAAGAGGGCAGGAGATAGTATGCTCCCTGTGGAACACCCAACTCCTGCTCGTGGACATCAGAGAGAGTGGTACCAACCCGGACCTGAAACTGTCGTTCTGCCAAAAAATTTTGAATAAAAAGCGGAAGATGACCTCGAAAACCCAGATCGTGGAGATCATGAAGTATCCCCGACTTCCAGGTTGTATCGTAGGCCTTCTCCAAGTCAAAGAAAATTGCCACTGCATGCTGTCTGTTTAAAAAAGCGTTCCTAAGTGTAGATTCCAGACGAATCAAATGGTCAACTGTACTACGATGTTTGCGGAAACCACACTGTTCTTTCGCCAAAAGGCCATCGGTTTCGAGTTTCCACATGAGCCTAGCATTGACCATTTTTTCCATCAATTTACAGACACAGCTGGTCAAAGCTATGGGACGGTAGTTAGATGGATTAGAAAGATCTTTTCCAGGTTTGGGGATGGGAATAATGAGGGCTTTCCGCCAAGAGGGTGGAAAGCAACCTGTAGTCCACACTGGTTGTATACCTGTAACAGGATGTTCAGACCTTCTTGCGGAAGATGTTTCAATAGTTGATAATGAATGTCATCTATACCTGGAGAGGAATCGCTGCAAGAGAGTAAGGCAGATTTCAGCTCGTTTAATGTGAAAGGAAGATTGTAGTCTTCCATGTTGTCGGATGAAAATTGCAGGGTGATTTTTCTTTTAGGGCTTTGTTTTTGACAAAAGTGACTGATTTATTAGAAGAGGAGGAATTCTTTTCAATGGTTGAAGCAAGCAGATTAGCAACTGCTTTCTTCTCTGTTATTAAAGAATCCGAAAACTTGAGATGGTTCACAGTGGGACAGGTGTTCTTCCCTTTGATTTTCTTAATGATGTTCCACACTTTTTTCTTAGAAGTTTTTGATGTCAGCCTGGAGCAGAAGCTTCTCCAGGACCGACGTTTACTGATTTTAAAAGTGTGTCTTGATTTAGCACGGAGTTTCTGATGGGCTCGAGCGTTGGGACCCGAAGGTCGTTGGTATACCTGACGCTGAGCCCGTTTTCTAACTTTGGAAATTTGTTGGCATTCTGAATCGAACCAGGGTGTTTTTGGCATTTGAAGTTTATCGGAAGACACTGGAATACAGGCTTTAGCACATTTGATCATAGTGTTAGTCAGTGATTCAGCTGGATCCGACTCTGAAAAAATCAGTGTCCTGGAACTCCTTAGAAACAGTGGCTGCAAATAGATCCCAGTTTGCTTTCTTATAATTTAGATGCTGAGAGACAGAGACGTGTTCAGTTATTACAGGTTGTAGAAGGACAGGGAAATGGTCACTTCCGTGCAGATCGTCATGGACAGACCACTCATAGTCCAGGACCAGCGAGGGGTCACAAACCGACAAATCTAAACACGAAAGTGAACCTGAGGAAGAGTGGAGATAAGTTGCAGATCCGTCATTCAGACAACACAAATCCAAGTCTGAAAGGACATCCTCAATTAGCAGACCTCTGGGTGACGTACCGGCACTACCCCAAAGAGGATTGTGACCGTTAAAGTCACCCAACAGCAAAAAGGTCGAGGAAGTTCTTCTATCAGACTGACAAGGTCCTGACGACAAACCGGGACAGAAGGTGAGAGATAAAGGGAACAGATTGTCACAGTCTTGTGGAGAGTGACTCTCGCAGCTACAGCCTGAAGGGAGGTAGACAGAGTGACAGGACTATACAACAAGGTTTTGTGTAGGAGAAGGGCAACACCGCCCGACAGTCCCAACGTGGATGGTTGTGCAGGTTTCGAAAGAATATTAAAGCCAGAAAGGTAAAGGTCTTCTGGCTTTGAATTTGAGTTTCTTGAAGAGCCACGACGGAAGGTTTTAGAGACTGACACAGAAGCTGCAGCTCCTCGAAGTGGAATTTAGACCACGGATATTCCAATGGAATATTGTACAATCCATGGTGCAGAGGCGAAAAGGAGAGAAATCAGGTCATCTCCTCTTCAACGTCCGCTTCTAATGGAGCGAATTTATTAGTTAGTTTCACTGGACTGTGGTGGTCTTTGGACATGCTGGCAGACTTGCCCGCAGGTGACAAAGGCCTGGAGTTTGGAGATGTGGAGGTCTGGATTTGGAGATGGTGGAGTTTCTTCCTCATCTCCACCATCTCCACACTGGGTTGAACTCCCTTGCCCGCACGGGCACTGGACAGAGGAATTCGAGTTGCGGGTGCTGGTTTTTTTAATCTGCCCAGCAGCAGATGTTGTAGACTGCTGGGCAGTCTGAGGGGTGGCGGATTTTTTGCCTCCACCAGGGGCATTCACTGTGGGTTGGGAGGTGGTGGACCTGCTTCCACCAAAGCTTATCTGTCTTCCTGGCAAAGTTTTAGAGAAAGTAAAATCGTCAGTCTGGCAGCAGACTGAACGTGTCGATACTTTTTTTACCGCCGAAGCGTATGAAGATGCTGTTGGCGTCTGACTGCCAACAACTTGCCTGCGGGCTTCAAAAAACGAGATCTTCTTTTCTGTTTTTACCTTTTGGATGGTTGACTCTTGTTTCCAGACAGGGCAGTTGCGTGAAGAGGAGGGGTGGTCGCCACCGCAGTTTGCACAATGCGCCGGGTCTTTACACGGCCCATCATGGGTTGCCTTGCAACAAACCCCACACACCTCCTGCCCAGAACAGCGGTCTCTGACATGACCAAACTTCTGGCATTTGAAGCAACGCATTGGAGACGGAACATACATTTGTATACGGACATTCAGATATCCTACCTTGATGACAGGAGGCAGCACAGGATTGCAGAATGTCAGAAAGAGGGTGTTGGTGTCCACTCTTTCTGCACCTTTTTTCACTGTCACCCTATGCACCTCTGTCACACCCTGGGATGCCAGTTCCGCTTTGATCTCTGCCTCTGAGACTCCTCTAAGATCTGGGCATCGAATGACTCCCTTAGAGGAATTCAGCTGTTTATGGGGGGTCACCCGGATCTCTCGGTCTACAAGCTTTGTAGCTTTCAGCAGCTGCACTGATTGTTTTTTACTTTTACACTGGATGAGAAAGGTGCCGTTTCTGAGTCGCTTTATGGACTGTGGGTCTCCTGCAATACCTTGGAAGCCCTTCTGTATTGCAAACGGGCTTAGTGCAGAAAGAGGTTTGTCCTGCTCCTTACTTTCCATGATCAACCAAGAAGACCAAAATCCTGACAACTGCCTTGTTTCATTTTCAGAATCAGAGTCTCCATCGGACTCCTGTGACGACCTTTGCGAAAATGACGGAACTTTTCTTTTTTTGGGGGATGATGTTTAATGGAAGTCATATTTATAGGCAAAAATTTCATCTCTCCCTTACCCACCCACCTTGGAGTCCAACTAAGGGGCCAGGGCCAAGAATCACTATCTTGACCCCTTCCAGGCTTCAGGAGAGACATACAACAGACAAAAACCTACCAACCCTATCCCCCCTGATCATGCTCAACTCCCGGGAACAGAGAGCTGAGCACTGCAGGGGTTACCTTGGCCAGCCGGAGAAATGCCTGTTTTGACCCAGCCCCAAGAAGGGGAGCCGATTAGTACACCCGGGCCAAAGTGTACTCCCTGTCTAGGAGAGGTCCGAGCCAAAGTGATGTGTTGAGAGCGCTGGCCCTCTCAATCACCAGGATCTCATTCCCCTCCGACACAGGTCGCACCGCACGGCAAACGCGGCGGATCTTAAGGAGACCACAGAGAGAAAAGGAGTGTGGAAAAGAAGACTTGAAGGGGAGACGAAGATAGAAAAGGGCCAAATAAGGGAGGCAGAAAACAAGAAAAGGAGAAAGGCGGGTTACTCTTAGTCAGGATCCTCACCCTTAGCCTATCTGACATGGGAAAGCCCTACCAGGGGCATCAACTCCTTACCACGTTACGCTTAGGCCAAACAGCATCTGCACCTCTCAGGCCTAGAAGCAGTATGAAAAAAACAGCCTATCTCCAAGTATTGATGCCCCCGCCAGCAGAGCCTAAGGGATCACTGGACCACGCAAACCTCCGACCACGACAAGGTCGCAACCCCCCGGAGGGAGGCAAGGGAGAGAAGAGAGGGGGAGGAGAGAGAAGCCAAAAAAGAGAGACGATGGAAGATGGAAAGGGAGGAAAGAAAGACGGAGAGGGAAAAAGGGGAGACTAGAAAGGGAAAGAGGAGACTAAAAAGGAAAAGGAGAGGGGCGAAAGAGAAAAGGGAGATGGAGGAGAGGAGGATGGAGAGAGAGGAAAAAAGGGTGAGGGGGAGGAAAAGGGAACGGCGATGGAGAGAGGAGAGGGAGGAAAGGAGACTGGAGCGGGGTCAAAAGAAAAGAGAGAACAGTTAAAAAGGGGAGGCCCAAAACAGAAAGAGTTGGATTTTGGGGCTCGTTTGGTGGAGGGAAAGAGAAAGACCCCGGGGCCGAGTTATTTCCCAACAGTTAGATGCACCCGAAACACAGTCTGTGTTGCTTCCGAGCAGGGATCTGACCACCGGGAAATAGGGGATTTTCATCAGGGCGTAGTTATTCCGGTGGCTCCACCCAAGCTACATATGCCAGTGTACAGTGCCAGCGATAATATAGATACCTACATCGAGCACTTTGAGCGTTGCCGCTGCGTACCAGCTAAACGACCAAGTAAACCCCTTTACCTCATTAGTAGCCTGACAGGGAAGGCTAAGGGGCGTTTGGTCGACATTCCACCCGGAGCTTCCTATACCGAGTTGAAAGCGGCTCTTCGCCGGAGACTGCACATGACTGCTGAGTCTTACAGAAAGCATTTTCCCCACAATGGGGAAACCTTCAGAGGAGACTTTTCACCCATTCGGGGAACGCCTCCGGGCGCACCATGGAATACTGGATTGAACCCTCAAAATGGATTTGAAGGATTGTTTCCTCTTGAGCAACTCATGAGTTCGGAAATCTCAGGAACTGCAGTTCAAGTTGGGTGAGGAGAAACCAAAGACATTCGCCAGGGCAATCGAGGTGGCTGAAGCCTTCGCAGATGCGTGTCTTTCACTATCGTATGCCTGTGCCAGGGACAAGTAGGAAACCCCCGATCGGGAGTCACGTGACCCCAAAACCCATCGTCGCCCTCCCAGAACATTCTCTCCAGCGATTCCAGGAACATCGGAGCCAAGCCCAAGCTTTGCTTCCTCTGTGGGGAAAAGGGGCATTTTGTTGGGGTTTGTCCCAAGAGGAAGGACAAGGCAAAATCCGATATCTCGCACTTTAGGTGGCATTTGGAGAAGTGAGGTCACGACCCCAACATGTCCTACTTTCCCGGTAGTGTGTGGCAAGATAGTGGAGGCTATCAGGGACACAGGAGCCACAGCGGTCTTTATTGACGAGCAGTTAGTCCCTTGTGATGCACCTCGAGGAGAAGATTGCCAAAGTGTCAAAATCGAGTCATCCTTCAGGGCAAAGCGATCTACAGTACGGGTAGAAGTCTCTACCCATATTTAAAGGGAAGGTGTGGCAGTAGCCCTTCAGCGACCTGCGTACTCCCAAATAAATTGGCAATTCAGTGTGCTTTGGGGACGGTCAACGTCGGGAGATTTCATCAGAGTGCCAGCAAAATTTGTTTGGGGCTGCCACCACGCGTCCCAAGCACAGAGAGAGAAAGAGGCATTGAAACCCCCCTGAAGCCCCTGACTCAACATGACACCTTGACCATGGATCCCTCGACTGTTCACAGCTTGCAAACGAAGGACCCATCCCTCAACAAAAATCCGGAGTTTGGTTGGGAAGCCAGCAAGGACGTCTCGCAGCAGTGCGGTAGAGTTCGTAAGTCGCAAGGACTGGTGCACAACGTTATACGTCACTACTTCGTCAGCCACTCAACTTTTTGTACCCGAAGCTTTTCCGCAGCATGGTCATGCGCCTAGGTCACGATACCCCTATGGCAGGACTTTTGGGGGACGCGTCGAACCCTGGAGAGAATCCAGCAAGACTTTTACTGGCCAGGGGTAGCAAAAGGACGTCAAAAGATATTGCCGCAGCTGTGATGTGTGTCAACGTACTACCCCGAAGGGCCCGGGAACACCAGAGTACCTTTGGGCACAGTTCCCTTGATTGGCACACCGTTCAGAAAGGTGGGAGTTGACCTGATCGACCCATCATTCCTGCATCCGCCCGGGGTCACCGTTTTGTCCTCGTCATGGTAGACAAAGCCACACGCTACCTGAGGCTACCCTCTGAAGAGAGTCGACGCGGTGACGGTAGGGGAAGCACTGTGGGAGATGTGGACAAGGACCGGCATCCCTGACAAGGTATTGTCCGATCGGGGAACGCAGTTTCTCTCGAATGTGATGCTGAGGTATACAAATTACTTCAAATCCACCGAGAGACTACTACCCCCTACCATGCTCAGGCCAACGGTCTTGTCGAGAGATTCAATGGCACATTGAAGCAGATGATTCGGAAACTGGCCCAAGAGCAACCCAAAGACTGGAACCGTTTCTTGCCGGAGTATTGTTCGCATACCGGGAGGTGCCACAGGAGAGTTTGGGATTTTCACCCTTTGAGCTCCTTATGGTCGGACTGTCAAAGGGCCTATGCCATCCTGAGAGATCATTGGACCCAGGAAGGAGCAGAGAACGAACAGAGGACACAGGCCGAGTACGTTCTGGAACTGAAGGAACGGATCGCCGCCACTTGTGAGTTGGCTCATAAGAATCTTTCCCGGGCTCAGAAGGGGTATAAAACATACTATGCCCGGGAAGACACGCCCAGAGATGGTTTGAAGCCAGATGACGAGGTTCTATTGCTGTTGCCTTTAAACACCAAAACAACTGCAGCTGTCCTGGCAAGGACCATTCAAAGTAGCCAAGCGTGTGGGAGACTGGGATTACGCCATCAAGATGAGAGGCAAAGAAAAGCTTGTACACGCAAATTTACTGAAGAAGTATGAGCGAGAGAAGTTTGCGGTGCTGGTTTTGCCCCGTGGTCGTGGAAAAAGGGGAGAGAGTCACCCCCTCTGAGTTTCAACATTCCCTGCGTGGCTCTATGAAAAAGAGGAAACCTGGGAGATGTGAAGCTAGCTCAGTCTCTCACATCGGATCAGACAGAAGCGGTGAAAATCTGTGCAGCGAATATCAAGACATCCTCCCGACATTCCTCTGCGCTGCAATTTTGGGAACATGCCCTTTGAAACTCAGCCAGGATGCCCCGATTGGGGTGAAACAATATCCTTTGCCACACTCGCAGATGGAGAGGGTGTCAGGGTCACTGACATTGCAAACTTGAGCCCGTACATGTATGTATTATGTTACAGATAGATCTATGGAGGCGATTCATGTTTGAACTTGTGCATGTGCGGACTGATCATGTTCCATGTCAGTGTATCTTGCGCGGTTTCGCATCAGAGTCAATATTTCTTCTATATGTGCTGGGGTGAGCCGGCGAACTTTTTCCGCTCACTCGCATGCGTGTGGTGTGCGTCAGTGGATATCTGTGGACAGCAAAAGTTTGGGGAGAGGGTAGGGAGGTATTTTTGAATTTTTTAGTGTTTTGTCCGTGGAAGGGGGAAAATTTGGTCTGCATCATCCTCACGGGTGAGTTGCCCATCGAGTTGACCTTACGTTGAATTGTCCAATCACAGCCAAGTTGACTGTAAAGCAGGCTGGGGATTAGGTGAACTGTCGCTCAGTGTTATTTTGCAGCTGTTTCAGAGTGGAAGTCTCTGACGTTGTGGTGTTTTCCCATGTTGGGGAAATCCTGGTGAATCCTTTTAGGAAACCCTTTTTTCAGGGGTTTGGGCTTGAGGATTAGCGGAGCTGCCTTGATCTGGAGAGGACTGATTCTGTGTTTCTGTTATGCATTTTTCTCGCTGTTGGAAGTACAGTAGAAGGACTGTCGCTACTGTAATTTGTGAAGACGTGGTTGCTGGTTTGTATTTAAACTGTAACCGTGTTCCTGAGACCCTGGTGGGTGAAGACTTGGTTGCTGCGTTTGTGTTGAACTGTAACCGGTGTTCCTGAGACCCTGGTGGGGGGAAGATTGGTTGCTGTGTTTTTTGTCGAACGTAACCTGTGTTCCCGAAACCTTGGTGGGTGAAGACTTGGTTGCTGTGGTTGGGTGCTGTAGACGTGCTGTCTGGGTGGCCTTGGTGGCGCTGGACAACCCATCTCAGAGTTGGGCCGGACACGTGTTGGTTCAAGGGACGTTTGTATAATTCAGTGTAGACTTTTAGTAATCCTATCATCTGAACCTGGGTTTTGGTTGGATTGAGCCAGGATAAAGGGGGGCTCAGAAGGAAATCCTTATCTGTATTGGTTGATTTGGGCAGCTGGAGGCTGGAAGCATCTGAGGTGCCAGGCACGGGCTGCGTTAGTGCCGGGAAGGGCTATGGGTTTTTTAATTAAACAGTGTAATGGGTTTCATTGAGTGGTTATATTGGATGATATGAGTTTGGGCATGTAGTCAATGTAGGGTGTTTTGTGCATGGTGAGTACATTCCCTTCATGTGATCTTTCAGTAATTTCAGCCACTGGAACCGTCGGTGTCAGTATGATCTGTTAGTCTTATAGCAGGCCCTTATGCCAGACCAGAATTATAAATGTATTTTGTGGTTGCTAGTACTGTTGACACCTGTCCCGGAAGTTAATCAGGGAGACAGCCCATTGTTGAAATTGTTGGTTTTAAGTTGTAAAATGATGATAGTTTTGTCAACCTTATGATATTTTTGTCAACCTATGTGCATTGCTCAGTCAGTTGGAGTAAGCCCGCTGGATATGTCAGCTAAAGATCACTTTAACAAAGATTGACAGCCCGAAATGTTTGGGGTAGTGATGTGGGGTTGTGTGGTTGCCCCATGGTTTGGACATAGGGTGTAAGTGGCAAGTGATGTTTACAGTGGGCAGTGACCGTGACCGACAGATTTATTTTGCAATAAGTATCTGCATATTTTATCTCTTTTTTTCCAAATTACATATGTTTGGACCTTGTTCATAAAAATCGGGAATTGTGTGGGGAAACCATGCATGTTTTTTTTTTTGGGTTTTTCTGCTATCTAAGGAAAGTACTTAATAGTGGCCGTGGAGTCGGACCGGGCTATGTGTTTAAGTTGGACTGAAGTTTGACTTAGATGTGTACCACTGTGTGGCACTGATGGTTTTGTAAAGTAAGCTGTATATAGTCCCGTCTGAAAATTTCTTTCCTTTTATAAAAAATGGATAATAATTAGACTAAAGTTAAGTGCTAATGTTGGTTTTCATTTGGATAAGGTTACCATTGGGTGCATCTTATGATGGAGTAGGTTAAAAGAGATGAATATTTACAGTAGTGACTTTGACTCCCAGGGTGGTGCTCATGATGAACATGAATCTAGATTTTGTAGGGCACTATGAGATTCACGATAGGTTCTTAGTGGGGATGTGCCTGTATGTGTCCACAAAATCTCCCTGCAATCCTGCCTTAGCTGGTGCCTGTATCTGCCTTAGCTGGTGACGGGATCCCTGTGCTAGGATGACAGAGCTGGGCTACTCTTCCCGTTCTGTGACAGGCCGGTGGTGCATGTGAATGTTGACGACAAACAGGGCTGTGTTGAGTAACAGCGTTAACATTTTTTCCAGGATCAAGGAAATGAGCCGCATTCATCAGTCGTGCGTGGACTACCCAGTGTGTGAAAGACACTAGCAAAAATCTCTAGGACTTTTAAAATTTTTTTAGTAATATTATTTTATAGCTGGTTAGGTTGTTGGCTAATTAGTCATTTCTTGTGTGTGTCGCAGGCTGCACAGGGTTTTGAAGACAAATTTTCTTTTGTGGGTGGAAAAAAAAAAAAAAAAAACCAAAACATTTATATCAACATTTTTATATGTTGGACAACTTGGTTGGGCCATTCTCTGCGAGTAGTCATAGCAACCCAGTTACTGGGTTATTAATTGGTCATGCGTGCTTTAAGTGCCCATTGTTGGAATGTGACCCAGTTTAATTAATCTTGAAATGTGTGAACATTGCTGAATTGTTGTAGTTTTGTGCATTCTATCAGTGATTTTGTTTCAAAATTGTAGTTTTGGGCATTCTATATTTAGTGATTGGTCTGTCACCCGTGTTACAAAATTGTAGTTTTGGGGATTCTATATCAGTGATTGGTCTGTCACTGTGTCCAAAATTGTAGTTTTGGGCATTCTATATTGGTGTTTGGTTCGTCATTGTGTCGGAGTTCATTCCCTGGTTGCTGGCTTGTGCATGAGCCGGTAAGTGAATTTGTTGAGTAAGTCTCGGATTCACAGTGTCCTGTTGGCCAATAGCCAAGGTGTTATCGGCGTGTGGGTTGTAAATTTCACGGTAGCGATGCATCGCACCCGGCTGGCACATTGGGATTTGACCCAAAATTAAGGTTAGTCATTAATTAATTTCATTTACCTTGTGGGTTTGTTTGGGTTTTGCAGGGGTTGTGTGACTAGAAATCGTGTGCGAATTGGGTTAAGTGGTTGAATGTTTGAGTTTGAAGAAAGGAATGTTGTGGGTAGTAAGTGGAATATTTAGTGTTATGGACCCCGGTGTCGTGGTTTTTAATGAAATTATACATTGTGAACTGTTTTTATCTGTTTCTGGACTGCTTATTTTAGTTGGGGCGTTAGGTATTGTAGGTCTGTAAGTCTGTCTGTCCCTCCCTAGTTGGTTCAGGTGTAGCGAGCCTGACATATGTGAGATGCGGGGTAAATTAGGGGTAATAGGAGTTAATTAGTATAAGGAAGGGTTGGTTAGCAGGGAGGTTGTTAGAGGAACTTCAGGCAAGCATACAGACTCACTCTGAGTGTAAACATTAGGAACCAGATATCAGGGGGGGTTGGAGGGTGCGTGCCTAGTAAGGGTGGAGGCATAGATAACGAGCACTCAGGCGTGTAAGACCTGCTAATTGCCGTTGTTAGTGTGTGGAAGTGATGTGCGTTGTCTGTAAGTCTGTTTTGTCATGGGTCACGATAGTGTAAATAACTCTAAAATTTTTTTGTTTTCTGCCAGTGTTGTAGAAACATAGTTATTTTGTTTCTGCCATTTGTTGTAGAAAACTATAGTATTTTGTTGTCTGCCATTTGTTGTGGAAACTACAGCTATTTCATTTTATGCCAATTTGTGGTGGTTAATTGGTGTCGACCAGATGGTTGGTGGCTGGCCAGAGGGGCTAGTTTGGTTCATCAGTTTGGATTTGACACTGTTGTCAGCTGTTGGCAAGAGGGCCAGTCTTATGTTAATTTGACAATCCAGCGTGGGTGCGGTTTGTTCTCGGTGTTGCGGGATCTTGCGAGTTAGTTTCCTCTGCAGGGATGAAAACAGTTTTTTAAAAAAAAGAGGAGATTGGCGGGGATCTGGGGGTTCACCATGGGACCCCAGTGGGGTACATGGGCAACAGCCCGGCGGGGGTGAGGGGGGGGCGCCCCCTGAAGCTGAAGCATATTTTGTATTAAATATGGCATAAAATCTTTAGAAATCACTTTCTTGCTTCTAAACAACTCTTTCCCTATAGAACAGCTTTCAACACCATGAAGACTGAGACTGATGTGGAAAGAAACTATATCAATTGAAACAAACATTTAGTATGATGAATCCTCAGAACTCTAGCTAAAGAAAATTTGACAAACAGTGCTTTCAGGACATAAAGAATAAGGCCTGTAGATAAGTAAATCAGAGTGGGAAATCAAACTAAGTAATCATATGTATGAAAACGACTGCTGGACTTCAATAAACACAATATGAAAAATGATTACTTTAAAGTCCTTTAAAAAAAAAAAACTGAAGCTTTTGGGCCTTAGACCCTTTGTCAGGAAACACTAAACACGAAAAGAACCAAATGACATCAAACAAACTGATGTCACAACAGTACACCCCCACCCCCCCCCCCCCAACTTCCCTCTTACAACTAACCATATCCCCCCCCCCCCTCTTGACAAGTGTGTGTGTGTGTGTGGTGGGTGTGTGTGTGTGTGTGTGGTGGGGGTGTGTATGTGTGTGAGGTGGGGACGGGGGTGGGGGGAGGGGGCGAAGTGTGTGGGGTATGTGTGTGTGGGTTGAGGGTGGGGTGGGGGAGAAGGAGGAGTAGAGGAAGTAGGTAAGTGGGGGGAGTGGGCTGTTGGAAAAGGATTTCATAGGGGTGCTGTTAGCAGACACCTAACAAATGTAGCAAACGTTTGCATTATACCAGGGGGAAAGTGTTACACAATACTGTTGTGACATCAGTTTATTTGATGTCATTTGTTCTTTTATATTCTTTTCGTCACTCTGACGTTTTTCCCTTGCTTTGAAGACTCTACGAGTGGAAGTACTTAGAGTAGGAGTCAAAACTATCTTTGGAAATTAAACGTAGATTGTTGCATACCCAATGATCTGAAAACATGCTGTAATGGTGTGGGAAACACACATTTTCTGTTGGTGACTGGGACGCTCGATGTGATCTCTGATTGCCACAAAGCACGACTACCAAAGTAGACACGTTTTTGGCAAGGCTCGCAAAACACTTCAAATTCGCCGTCTTTGTCATGTTTTCTTATTACATCCGCGACTCTGCGGTCACACCGTCCTTCTGCTGCCACTCGGTCTTCTAGTGGTTCACATACTTCTTTCGTTTTTTTTCGTTTTGTCTGCACACACTGGCGGCAAACTCTTACTGTGAATCGACGCCATGATGAGAAATGATACTGGAAGGAAACAGAATGAGAACTACGCCGTTTGAGAACATTACGACAGAGAAAAAATTCGCTGTGCAGACAAGTTGAGATCGTTTCTGAGCATCATCTTCCAAGGAAGAAGAGTTTACTTCTCAAGCGAGATGCTCAGGGAAAAGAGGAGGCCCTCAGGCTGAGCTTTTGAGAAGGAGGAGGCTCGCAAGGAGAAGAGTTGCGGCATCAAGCTCGAGAAATTAATTACAAGCGTGAGGGTGGAGCAGCAGTCGCTGGATAGAGAGCGCGATCAGGCTATCAAGGAGGAAGCTCAGGCACTGTGACGATGATAGAAGGGAATGAAGAGATGCAAATAAAGGAGAGAGAGGTTGGAGAGAAGGAGCGGCTAAGAGCAAGAGAGAAAAGGGCCGTTGGAAGCACTCAAGCTGCGCTTATGTAAGAGATTAAAGGATGTGACGAATACCTACAGCCATGTTTTGAGCAGGTAGCCAAGCTGTGTGGTTATGGCATGTCCAACTGCATGGCATGTCATTTTGTGGCTCTGCCCAAGGGAAGGCTAGGGATGCGTCCTCAAGTTTAGTACTGCAGATAAGTTGGGAGGTCTAACGCAAAGTAAAAGCTGCCTTGCTCAGGTATTTTCGCCTCGACGCAGACGCCTACCGTCAAAAGTTCAGAAGATGGAAAAAGAAGGTGGCTGAATACCATTTGAGCAGAATGCTGACAGGCTTAGGGCAATGTTTTCTCCCAGTGTGTGTATCTGCGGACAAGGACCAAAGTAAGCTAATGATGGCTTAGATTATTCCTTCAGGAGCGCCTATACGCCAGCTCTCTGCTGATATTTTATCAAAAGGTAAGGAAATCATTCACCGAAGGTCAGAAGAAGTGGCAGCATGTGCTACTCGCCTGAGAGGCCAAGAGAGCGATGAGGGAGGTGCAGATAGAACGCGCCAGCGAGGTCAGCTTCAGGGCAATAGTAGGGGCAAAGCGCATGCCCAAGCAAACCAACGTTTGACAGCGCCCAAAGTATATAAGGCCTGTCCCAGGGAAGGGCGGTGTAACACACAGTCATTGCCCTAAGTCGAGGGGGAATGACGTGTTGGTTGTGCGGCGACAAAGGGCACCTGAGTGCGTCCGTGTCCCCACATAGAAGGCTTTGTGACAAAGGAAGCACAGTGGGAAGGTAACAAACCACTCATGGGCTAGAGTACTGTCAGCCGAGTTAGAGACCTCGAGGCAGAAAGCCCACCGTCCCTCTGCATGAACGTGTGCTGCGAAGCATTACACCCCACTGCCACGGTTCCGTGAATTGCCGAAGTGTGGAGCGGTCGTAAGAACACTGGAGCTACATATACTGTAGTGATGAAGCACTGGTTACCCGGAAGACTACTTTGGGAAGGTGGTGGATGTGAAAGATGCTGAAGTGGCACTCGTACAAGGTACCGTGGCCAAGGTGCATGTATCGACACCGTTCGTGAGGGCAAAATTTTTACTTGTGTTGAAAAACCCTGTGAGCAAGCTAATAGGAATAGGCTCGAATGAGTGGAAATGCACCACAGAAAGTACCAGTTTACACGCGAAATCCTACAGCAGGTAAAGGCTGTCCTGACACATCTCAGCAAGAGGCAGCGAGAGACCAACCCAGGGATTCCTGCCAACGCAAGTCATTGGGAGGGACTTCAAAACTCAAGAAGATGCAGGAGGGAAGACCCAAACGTTGGATCACCACCGCGTGGCCGCAAGAATGGTGTACGACGCGGTCAAGGGGTCATGCTGTTTACTTTTGCAGACCAGATGGCCTCTTGGTGAGGACATACCCACCACGCCACATGAGACTACAACCCAAGTGTGTGTTCCCGAACGTATCAGCTGAGCATGAAGATGGCGCATGATGTACCCATGGCATGACACATGGGGACTTAACGAACAAAAGCTAGAGTGCTGCCGACGTCTACTGCCTGATGTTGTAAGAAGTGCTCAGTACGTCAGATCATCCCAGATATGCCAAAAGACTATAGACAAAGGTATATGCCACCAGTGTCCCTATGAGATCACCTGTCGCAGGAAAAAAAAAAAATCCGTTTGACAAAGTGGGAGTGGATCTGGTAGGCCTGTCGTGCCCAGCGTCCAGTTCAGGGTAATACCGATTTTCCTGGCCAAGTATACTATAGCCACTAGGTACCGCCCCGATGCCACAGCAACTCCGTAACATTGATACTGCAACAGAACAGAGCTTTATTACATGTGGTCCAAGGACCGGATTCCCGCAGTGGTAATCTCAGACAGAGGTCCCCCAATTCACCAGCGAAACTATGCAGGAGGTCCACAGACTCCTGGCGATCAAAGGAGTGACGTCAACGCCTTATCACGCCCAATTAACGGCTGGTGGAACGTTTCAATGCAACACTGAAGAAGATGCTGAAATACGCCTTGCCATGGGGAACAGCCAAGAATGGACCGCTGGGTTCCGGCTGCACTGTGTCGCATATTCGTGGAGGCACCACAGCAGCACAGCTTTTCGCCATTCGAACGCTCTATGGAGACGGGTGAAGGCCGATGAAGATCCCTCAGAAGCCTGGCAGCACCCGGAAGAACCCGAGACTCGAACAGCAGGCCGAATACGTCGTAGAGCTGCGTACCAAGATCGCGGACACAAGCGAACGTGAAGGAAGCACTGATCAGGCTGGAGAACACAAAAGCGCCAGGTTTGACCGCAAGACCAAGATCAGGGAGTTCAGTCCCGAGAGCGAGTCTATGGTGCTTCGCCCGAGAAGGTCAACAAGATGGAAACCAGACATGGAAAGGACCATAATACCGGTATAAAGATCGGTTAGGAGAAGTGGATTACAAAATCCAGATGGGAAACGGCACCAAGGTATTCCATCGAAATCTCCTGAAAAGTACAATGAGAGAGAAAGAGCATCACACCCCGGGCAAGCCATCCCGCCGTCACACCAACCAAAGGAAAAACTGACATGATGACACTGTAAACGGACCAGGTTTCCGCACAACTGTTCAAGGAGGGAAGATGAAACCCATATGACGCGGTCATGAGGCGGTGTGGATCGAGGCGGAGACTGAGGGAGTGACCCCCTTTACAACAAGACATACCTGTGATACCCTTGAGGCATCCGAGACAGCTGATATGTTGTAATTGAACGATGACCCAGCGTTCGCTCAGGCTCTCAGAGAGCCGGACCAAGCGTTCCCTGAACGTGTTTACGGACCTACCGACGCAGACTAACTTGAGGAAGCGTGATCCGTTTACGAGAAACTCCACTCCTGTGCGTTGAGCAAGCCATGACCTGTACCATACCACAGAGGAATACAGTGAAAGAAGAAGTGGCGGCGATGCTGAAGTTAGGTCATAGAACCGTCCGACCCGACGCCATAAAATGCATCGCCCATTGTCCTTTGTTAAGGAAAAAAGGACGGGAAGATCCGCTTCTGCGTGGATTACAGGCGTTAAACAAGGGTCGGAGTTTGACTGTGAGGCCAATGGCCAGAGGTAGACTATCTATTCGCAAAGCTTGGGCAAAAGAGTTCCTCAGCAAAATCGATCTGGCCAAAGGCTATTGGCAAAATCCCTGTGGCTGAAGAAGACCGAGCCCAAAACAGCATTCATCACTCCTCAGTTGTTTCAGTGGCGGTGGGTACCATTCGTTTGTGTACATCAGACGGTATCACTCGAACGAGAGAAGCTGATGCTGCCCCTTGATACAGAAGAAGGTAATTATTTCTTCATCGACACATCCTGGAGGCCACGAGACTCAGGAAGATCACATCCTAGCGCTCGACAGTTATTCCGACGGCTGCGGGGGTGCAACGCTGACAGCAAGGCCAACCAAGTGTAGCTCCTTGTTGCATGAGGTCGAGTACCTGGACACAAGGTTGAGGGAAGATCTGGCCTAGCGGAGGACAAATGGCTAAGATCCGGGAAGCATCCCAACTGAAACCAAGAAGCATGTCCGTATTTTCTTGGGCCAGGTAGGCTACTCCCCGCGATACATCCCCAGTTTCTCCATATGCATCAGCCTCTAACCAACCTGACAAAGGTGAAACCAAGAAATTCGTCGTGACACCGGAATGCCAGGAAGGCGTTTAAGAGTCTCAATGGAAGAAGTTCTGTGATCCAGCCTTGTGTCAGCTACCAGTGGCCTACGGAAAGTTCGTTCTGCGAACGGATCGTCGAGACAGGGATCAGCCATTCCTACCAGGAAACAGGAGTATCTACACCCACGGGGCCATGTGCTAGCAAGAAGCTCTTGCCTGCTGAGAGAAACTACCCCACAGTCGAGAAGGATGCCTAGCATAGGTGTGGGGATGAATTAAGTTGCGCCCCCAAACCTGTACGGTACAAAGTTTGTATACGGGTGGATCACCTCTCCTTGCAGTATCTCGTAGCGGGTCAAGTCGACTTGTGGAAGGTTACACGTGGGCACTACACTGCAGCCCTACCAGTTTCAAATGTTGAAGCCTATCCCGGGTGATCAGAATGGCGCAGCTGACTACCTCAGTAGCTGGTTGAATTGGAGGGTATCAAGAGTAATGTGTTACTAGCATCGTGGTTGTAAACATTGTCTACCTGTCGTAATTGAACGTATGAGGTCTAACTTGAAGGGGGGTATGTCCAGGGTTCAACTGACATTTGCTCTGCTTTGAGCCCGTACAGTTATGTACTAATGTTACGGATAGATCTAGTTGGAGTCGGCTCATGTTTGAACTTCTGCATGTGCGACTGATCATGTCGCAATGTCAGCGATCCGGCGTGGTTCGCATTAGAGTCCAATTACTTCCCCCTCTTATGTGCTGGGGTGAGACCGCGAACATTTCGCCTCACGTCGCATGCTGGTGTGTGCGTCTGTGATATCTGTGTGACAGCACAGCTTGGAGGGGGTAGGAGTATCTTGAACTTTTTAGTGTGTGTCCGTGGAATGGGGAATTGGTCATCATCATCCTCACTGTGAGTCGCCCAATCACAGGTAACCTTACATTGAATTATCCAATCACAGCCAAGTTGACTGTAAGCAGCTGGGCGTTAGGCGAAACTGTCGCTCAGTGTTATTTTGGCAGCTTGTTTCAGATTGGAAGTCTCGACAGTTTGTATGTGTTTCTATTTTGAAAGTCCCTGGTGAACCCTTATTAGGAACTCTTGGGTCAGGTTCGGGCTTGAGGATTAGCAGAGCTGCCTTGAGTCTGGAGTGGACTGATTCTGTGTTCTGTGTAATTGCTTCTTCTCGCTGTTGAAGTACAGTAGAAGGACTGTCGTTACTGTAATTTGTGAAGACGTGGTTTGCTGAGTTTGTTTCAACTGTAACCGGTGTTCCCGAGACCCTGTGGGGGAAACGTGGTTGCTGTGGTTGTGTGAACTGTACCCAGTGTTCCTGAAACCTTGGTGGTGAGGAACTTGTTTGCTGTGGTTGGGTGCTGTAAGAACGTGCCGTCTGGGGGTGGCCTTGGTGCGCTGGACAACCCATCTCGGAGTTGGGCCGGACACTGTGTTGGTTTCAAGGTACGTTTTGTATAATTCACGTGTAGAAACATTTTTGTAGATCCTATCAATCTGAACCTGGTGGGGTATGATTGAGCCAGGTACGGGGGAACTCAAAAGGAAATCCTTTCTTTATTGGTTGATTTGGGTCACTGGAGGCCGGAAGCTTTGCTGAGTGCCAGGCAAGGGGCCTGCGTTAGTGCTCAGGACGGGCTAGGTGTTGTAATTAAACAGTGTAATGTTGCATTGAATAGTTATATAGGATGATATATTTTGGCAAGTAAAAAGGATCAATGTAGGGTGGTTGTGTGCATGTGTGAGTACATTCCATTCGTGTGATCTATTAGTAATTTCAGCCCCCTGGAACCTGCGTGTCAGAATGATCTGTTAGTCTTATTAGCAGTCCTTAATGCCATCAACCAGGAATTATATATGTATTTGTGTGGTTGCTAGATCTGTTGACTCTTGTCTGGAAGTAATCAGGAGAACAGTCCCATTGTTTGAAATTGTTGTTTTAAATTGTAATATAGATGATATGTTTGTCAACTTATGATGATGTTTTGTCAACCTAATGGCATTGCTCCAGTTCCAGTTGAGTAAGAAGCCAGCAGGATATTTCAGCTAAAGATCAACTTTCACAAAGAGGACAGCCCGAAGTGTTGTGGGGTAAGGATGTGATGTTGTGAGGTTGGCCCCATGGTTTGGACATAGCTGCAAGTTGATAAGTGATGTTGACACAGTGGCAGTGACAGTGACGACTGATTTATTTTGACATTAAGTATTTGCATATTTTATATCTTGTTTTCCAAGTTAAATATTGTTTGGACCTTGTCCTAACATTGTAATTGTGGGGAAGGGCCATGCGTTTTTTTTTTTATGGTTGTTCTGCTATCTAAGGAAAAAGTACTTAATAGTGCCATGGATCGACACGGGCTATGTGTTTAAGTTGGACTGAAGTTAGCTAGATTGGGTACTACTTGTGCACTGATGTTTTGTAATAAGCTGTATATAGTCTGTCTGGAACTCTTTCCTTTTATACAAAGGATAATTAATTAACTAAAGCTAAGTGCTAATGCTGGTTTTCATTTGATAAAGTTACCATTGGTGCATCTTTGATTGGAGTAGGTTAGTTTTATAAGACTACAAATAGAAATGATTATTCACAGTAGTGACTTTGACTCCCCTGGGTGGTCTCATGATGAACATGAATTTAGTAATGTGGTAGGGTACGATGGATTCACGATATGTTCTTAGTGGGGAAAGTGCGCGTATGTGTCCACCAGATATCTCCCTGCAATCCTTCCTAGCGGTGCCTGTAATCCTGCTTAGCTTTGTGACGGGATCCCTGTGCTAGAGTGACAGAGCGTGGGCTACTCTTCCTGTTGCTGTGACAGCCGAGAGGTGGCATGTGAATGTACGACAAACAGGTGTGTGTTGAGGTAACAGCTTGAACATTATTTCCAGGATCAAGGAAAATGAAGCCTGTCATTCATCAGTCGTGCAGTGGACACCCAGTGTGTGAAAGACACTAGCAAAAATCTTTAGTGACTGTAAATTTATAAGTAATATTATTGTATAGCTGTTTAGTTTGCTAATTTAGTCATTACTGTGTGTGTCGCAGGTGCACATGTTTTCGAGACAAAGTTTTCTTTTGTGTGGTGGCAAAAAAAAAACAAACATTTATTATCAAATTTTTATATGTTGGACAACTAGGTTGGTGCCAATCCTGCGATAGTTCTAGCAACCCAGTTACTAGCTTATTATTGGTCATGATGCGAGCGTTTAAGTGCCCCAGGTGTTTTGAATGTGACCACCGTTTAATTAATCTGAAAGTGTGTGAACAGTGCAGAAGTGTTTGTAGTTTTGTGCATTCTATATCCAGTGATTGTCTGTCCACTGTGGTTACAAAATTGTAGTTTTTGGGCGATTCTATATTGGTGTTTTTGGTCTGTCATTGTGTCGGAGTTCATTCCCTGGTTGCTGGCTTGTGTATAGCCGG
Source organism: Conus ventricosus (assembly GCA_018398815.1). Taxonomy (NCBI): domain Eukaryota; kingdom Metazoa; phylum Mollusca; class Gastropoda; order Neogastropoda; family Conidae; genus Conus; species Conus ventricosus. The sequence continues at coordinate 100,996,267 of CM031600.1, forward strand.
TAAGTAATTTGTTGAGTAATTCTCGGATTCACATGTCCTGTTGGGCCAATAGCCAAGGTGTTATCGTCGTGGTGGGGTTGTAATGCATGGTACGAGCATCGCACCAGCTGGGCCACATTGGATTTGACACCAAATTAAGGTTAGTCATTAATTAATATCATGACCTTGTGTTATGTTTGGTTGTGCAGGGTGTGTGTGACCTAAAAATTTGTGTGCGAATGGGGTAAATGGTTGAATGTTGATTTTGAGAGAGAAAGTGATGTGTGGGTAGTAAGTGGACTCTTCAGTGTTATGGACCCCGGTGTCGTGGTTTGAATAAAATTATACATGTGTGAACTGGTCATCTGGTGTTTGGGAACTGCTTGAGTTGGGAGTAGGTATTGTAGGTCTGTAAGTCTGTCGTCCCCCCAATTTTTATTCGGTCTACGAGCCTGACACAATCACAATCTGGACATAACAATCCAAATCTGAACAGAACACCAAAACAATCCACAATCTGAACAAACACCAAAACAATCCACAATCTGAACAAACACCAAACAATCCAACAAGTCTATCAAAACACAAAACAATCCACAATCTGACAAAACATCCAAAACAATCCACAATCTGGCAAAACACAAAACAATCCACAATCTTGAACAAAACACCATAACATCCACACTCTGAACAAAACACCAAAACAATCCACAATCTGAAAACAGAACACCATAACAATCCACAATCTGGGACAGACAACCAATAACAATCCACAATGTGGACAGAACCCATAACAATCCACAATCTGACAAAACATCCAAAACAATCCACAATCCGGACAAACACCATAACAATCCACAATCCTGAAAGACACCATAAACAATCCACAATCTGGACAGAACAATCCACATTGGACAGAATCATGGCAGACAATCTGTCACACTGTTAGATTTCCTGTGTGAATGTCTCACCTCGGACTAGCGGTCAGCTCAACTAACTACCGTCCGATTCAGGTCTGAATCATGCACTGTCACAGTTGTCACAACTCCCCGTCCGATGCCGGTCTGAATACATTGCACTGTCACAGTTGTCACAACTCACACCATCCGATGTCATGTCTGAATACCTGCCACTGTCCAGAGTCACAACTCAACGTTCGATGTCAGGTCCTGAATACCTGCACTGTCACAGATGTCACACTTAACCATCCGATGTCAGGTCTGATACATGCACTGTCACAGTGTCACAACTCACGCGCCCAATGTCAGTCTGAAAACATGCACAGTCACAGTTGTCACTACTGTACCATCCGATTCAGTCTGAATACAGCACTGTCACAGTTGTCAACAACTCACCGTCCGATGTCAGTCTGAATCCATGCACTGTCACAGTGTCCACAACTCCACCTGTCCGATTCAGGTCTGAATACATGCACTGTCACAGTTTGTCACAAACTCACTCACCGTCCGATGTCAGGTTCTGAATACATCACTGTCCAGTGTCACAACTTACTGTTGAGAATTCCTCCAGTTTCTTGCGCTTTCGTCTTCTTCAATCACTGGTTCATCCTCCTCTGAGACCTGAGAAAGAAACAGCAAGGACGCAAAAGTTGCATTTTAAATCTGTTTCCACAGCCTAGAATTGTGACCTAACACCACGCAACCCCTCCTGATCCCAAGAAGGCCAAAAGTGGTTTTGTTTTTAGCCTGGTGCCAATTTTAGCATATCCCCTGGATTAAAGCATGTTTGTCAGACTAGTTAGCATCTCTCATATCTGAATGCAGGGTAACATATCTTCCTAATCTTGCAAAGCCAACAGTCTGCATTCTTTTTCTTATGTTCACAACAATAAGCAGTTATTGGAACAGCAAGAACTAGCCAATTGTCTTTGCATAATGAACAGATCGCCATTTCTTTTCTATGTTCTTTTTAAAAAAAGGTAGTTATGCATAATCAGCCAAGGCAGAGCAGTGTTTAATCTCATGAACTACAGGTAAAAGAAGATCCTGATTTCAGCCAAGGTAGGCAGTGTTTAATCTCATGGACTGCAAGTAGTAGATCCTGATTTTCATCACCAAGGTAAAGCAGGTTTAATATCAGGGACTGCAGGTCATGAGCCTGATTTCACCAAGAAGCATGTTTAAGCTCATGACTGCAGGTAGAAATTCCTGAGTTCAGCCAAGTAAGCAGTGTTTATTCTCATGGTCGCAGGTTAGATAGATCCTATTTTAAAAATCCCCTGGTTGCATTCTTTCCTTGTGGAATATGTGGAAGCAGGCTCCTACCCAGATTCCAGCACGGGCAGAGCTCCAAGGGAAACTGGAACCAAGCAGCTGAGATTCATCCACTTCCATTTTTATCCTGAAAGCACTGGTTTCCCAACTTCTTGACAAGTGGTGCATTGTCTCTATCTTTTGGTTGGTGGAATATTAGATACACGAGAGTAAGACAACAGCCAGACCACCACAGGTGGAAGTGGTTAGCGTTCGTGGACTCCCGGCTGGAGGTCGGGTTCGAATCCCATCAGAGTCATGTGGGTTTTATCTGCCCCGACCGGCTCCTACCCACTTTGATTTGGCTGCGGACTCAGTTGGGAAGACTGGGACCACACAGTCGAGTTTTTTCATCCTCTTAATGGATCATTCTGAGAGTGTTGCCAAATTTCCTGACCAATACTGCCAGGCCGTTCTCTGGCCTGGTGACGCCGGACATATCATGTAAGGAACGTAGAGGACAGCCCTGTCATGTAGTCTAAGACCGAATGGAAATCCGTAGCATCATCTTAATCATCCTTCATTCTCATCGATCAGCATTAAAAAAAAAAAAAAAGTCTCAAGTTCTGTGCCCTTCATGCCCAGCTCTCATGGTTACCTCAATTTCGATGTCCTCCGTTCCACGTCTTAGTGCTTGGTGTGGGTTATGTCGGGTCACCGGTATCGGCGATCTATGGGGGCCGGCGTTGAGAACGGACGTGGTGGCGCCCTCCAGATGGAGAGCTGCACTCACCCGCTTCCGCGACTAAGCAATTATTGTCGTCAGTAGGGGCTTAGTAGGGTGGTGTCCTGCGTATGTTAGATCAGAACAGGCGCCACTGAACAACCACCGAAGTGACGTCTGGCAGCAGTGCAGTGTCTCCTCCGGGGGTTGCCTCTTACACTGACATTGACTGCTCCCTGGGATTGCCGGTGCCGGGCAGGCGGCGGGACCGTACTGGGCTGTGGCTGTGGACAGGGTGTCGGAATGAGCGGCGTGGTGGCGCTGCCTTCTGAGGAGCGCAAGGTTGGGACATGAAAAAAAAAAAGAAGAGCAACACCATGTTTGTTCAGTCTCAGACAAAAATGAACTCAAAATGCAACATCACCGCCATCCTTGTCCTGACAGTTCATCCCATTACACCGGACAAAAAAGTGAACTGATCATCATTACCCCGGACAAAAAAGCGTACAGATCATCATTACACCGGACAAAAAAGCGTAACAGATCATCATTACATCGGACAAAAAAGTGTAACAGATCATCATTACACCGGACAAAAAGTGTAACAGATCATCATTACACCGGACAAAAAAGTGTAACAGATCATCATTACACCGGACAAAAAAGTGTAACAGATCATCATTACACCGGACAAAAAAGTGTAACAGATCATCATTACACCGGACAAAAAAGTGTAACAGATCATCATTACACCGGACAAAAAAGTGTAACAGATCATCATTACACCGGACAAAAAAGTGTAACAGATCATCATTACACCGGACAAAAAAGTGTAAACAGATCATCATTACACCGGACAAAAAGTGTAACAGATCATCATTACACCGGACAAAAAAGTGTAACAGATCATCATTACACCGGACAAAAAAGTGTAACAGATCATCATTACACCGGACAAAAAAGTGTAACAGATCATCATTACACCGGACAAAAAAGTGTAACAGATCATCATTAACACGGACAAAAAAGTGTAACAGATCATCATTACACCGGACAAAAAAGTGTAACAGATCATCATTACACCGGACAAAAAAGTGTAACAGATCATCATTACACCGGACAAAAAAGTGTAACAGATCATCATTACACCGGACAAAAAAGTGTAACAGATCTATCATTACACCGGACAAAAAAGTGTAACAGATCATCATTACACCGGACAAAAAAGTGTAACAGATCATCATTACACGGACAAAAAGTGTAACAGATCATCATTACCACGGACAAAAAGTGTAACAGATCATCATTACACCGGACAAAAAAGTGTAACAGATCATCATTACACCGGACAAAAAAGTGTAGCAGATCATCATTACACCGGACAAAAAAGTGTAACAGATCATCATTACACGGACAAAAAAGTGTAACAGATCATCATTACACGGACAAAAAAGTGTAACAGATCATCATTACACCGGACAAAAAAGTGTAACAGATCATCATTACACCGGACAAAAAAGTGTAACAGATCACCATTACACCGGACAAAAAGTGTAGCAGATCATCATTACACCGGACAAAAAGTGTAACAGATATCATTACACCGGACAAAAAGTGTAACAGATCATCATTACACCGGACAAAAAAGTGTAACAGAGTCATCATTACACCGGACAAAAAAGTGTAACAGATCATCATTACACGGACAAAAAGTGTAACAGATCATCATTACACCGGACAAAAAGTGTAACAGATCATCATTACACCGGACAAAAAAGTGTAACAGATCATCATTACACCGGACAAAAAAGTGGTAACAGATCATCATTACACCGGACAAAAAAGTGTAACAGATCATCATTACACCGGACAAAAAAGTGTAACAGCGCGGGTTACTTTGTGGCCTGCTCTCATGATCTCCCCAGTTTCCATTTCTCCTTCACTGACATAAGGTGAACTCCAGTAAATCCCAGGTGATGGTAGGTTCATGGCGATTGTTGTTGGAGGGATGTGGTGGTGATCTCCCTTCACTGTGTGACACTCATTTTGCCTGGCACCATAATCAAACCATTCTTGTTACCACAAGGGGGGAGTACTTTTTTCATCCACATGTGGTATACTACAGATATCACATAAAAATGCTGAATTTAACCTTCAGCAGAGTGTCTCCTTCCAGGGGTTGCCTCAATGTAGCCAGGTACTGTAGACTGCTGATATCAGGCCTGTGACATTTCACACTCTGGATGTGGCTGTGTGTGGAACACGCACACACACACACACACACACACACACACACACACACACACACATACTCCTACTCACACACACACATACACACACACACACACACACACACATACACACACACACACTCCCACTCACTCACTCACACACACACACACACACACACACACACACACACACACACACCACACACACACACACACCAATCGCTCACCAAAGCTTCCCAAACAGTCATCATCACCATCACATCCACTACCAGTGAAACGGCTCACCTCTTCCAGGCTGGTGTCGGACACCACCATAGCTGGAGATGCCCAGGACATCATGCATAGTCTCCAGCTCCTTAAAGAGCCGTGTCATCTGTCCAGACTTGGCCGCAGAGTCCGGCAGCTGGAAACACACCTCCATGCTGTTGTCCTCCACCAGACGGGCCTCCGGAACAAACTTCTGCAGGAACGCTTTCAGTCGGTGCAGTGAAAACCCTGGAAAAAACAAAGTGTAGGTAAAGAGTGTGTGTGTGCCTTCTAGCATGCATGCTTCGGGCGGGGATGGGGGGATGGGGGGGTGGGGTGTAGGGCATGTGTTGTGTGTGTGTGTGTGTGTGTGTGTGTGTGTGTGTGTGAGAGAGAGAAAAGGGGAGAGAGAGAGAGAGGGAGAGAGGAGAGAGGAGTGAGAGAGAGAGAGAGAGATTGTGCGTGTGAGTGTGTGTGCGAGCATCGCATATATGCATGTCTGTGCATATGCATATATGTGTAGATGTAAGTTTGTGTGTGTGTGTGGTGGGGGATGTGGTGTGTGTGTGTGTGTGTGTGTGTGTGTGTGTGTGTGTGTGTATGAAGTCAAGTCAAAATTATCTTCATTGAGGGTTAAAGAATAAGTTTTGCAGCTTTTTTTCATCTTACCTCACAAAAAAAGAATAAGAATTAATATCAATGTGTGTGTGTGGTATGTGTGTGTGTGTGTGTGTGTGTGTGTGTGTGTGTGTGTGTGTGTGCATGTACACATTATGCATGTATGTATAGATGTGTGTGTGTGGGGGGAGGATGTGTGAGTGTGTGTGTGTGTGTGTGTGTGTGTGTGTGTGTGTGTGTGTGTGTGTGTGTGTGTTGTGTGTGTGTGTGTGTGTGTGCACGCACGCGCGGAAGCACACACACATTTACATGTGTGTTTGCATGTGTGTTGGTGGGTAGGTCAGTGAGCGTGGTGTGGGTTTGGGAGAGGAGTGTGCACCTGTGTAACATCAACACAAACTGCAATTTGCAACCAGTCCAAATTAGCCAAACCAACACTGAATCACAGAAACTTACCTGGCAGGATATTGGCGCCTGCCGGAGGAGTCGGCGGATCATCTGACCCATTGCTGTCCTCATAGCCTTCGTCATACACAGCCGGCTGGAGACAGACACAGAAACACAATGACTGGAATTATGACAGGAGACTGAAAACACAGTACAGCCTTTCTGAAAGCTAACCAACCACAAATAAACACACACACAAATGGTTGAAGGTGATGCTTATGTAATACACAGTTTAACAAGCGATTTTTGAACAATAAGTTTCTTTAGACGCCCAAATCATGCATGTAAAATGTGCAGTCTGCTGCTGACCCCACTGGGAAAGAACCATTTCAGAAATTTTTTATACTGTTTTAGTATGTGGGTCTATGTCAACAATGAAACATTTCAGGTGAGAATTGATGGTTCAAGAATACACCTTACTTTAAAAAAGCAACATTAAAGCTGCATTACCATCACATCCACCGTGGTGCGTGTGCTCCCGCAGTGCTGGGCCGGTCCCGAGCAGCGACTCGTCGTACAGCTCTGACAGCAAGAACGGCTTCTGCTTCTCCTTCTCCTGCAGATCACGGCGGAAGCCCTGGCAGTGCCGGACTCATTCCGCACTAGGGTGAGGTAGTAGCCACTGCCGAAGTGGTTCTTCAGAAAGAGGCTGGTGCCGATGGCGCACAGCTTGCCGTGGGAGATGATGGCGATGCGGTCACCCAGCACATCGGCTTCGTCCATGTGGTGGGGTGGACAGAATAATGGTGCGACCTGGGAGCCAATGGAGGGAGGGATGAGAGATTTTGATTGGATATCACAGCTAGTGATGTCAATGCATGTTTGTTAGTTGTTGATTTTTTGAGCTGTAGAATGACAGAGGGACCCAAGGCAGATTCTTTACAGTTTGAAAACCCTCTCTATTCACCTTGTTTTAAATAAGTGTCTGACTCAGTTAAGGGGAGATTAGGACAGTGGAACAACAAGGGTGTGTTCCAACTTCCATAGTGCTCTGTCTTTTCCATGGTAAATCTATCACAGTTTACCGCCCTTTCTGCCATTCGCTATATGGCTTCTAAATAAACCTCTAACCTTTGAGCAGTGATGAAGCCCTGGAGACTTTTTTTCAAAACATTGGAGTAGACATTATAGCCAGTCATGTGAATCTAAAATTTCATTCCACAAAATGGATTGACTGATCTATCAGCATTCTTCTTAGACTCAAATGACCTCAAAAGAAAATAATTCAATCTCTTTAGCTTATGGAAGAGCGTACTAACCACATCTACAGATTTTGGAATTACATTATTCACCTCATTTCAGTTTGTGTTGGTTTGATTTTATAGAGGAATGGGGGGGGGGGGGAT
>CM031600.1:101005070-101031016 GCA_018398815.1 Conus ventricosus
AAGGGATGAATTTATCTTTGGGTTAAAAGTAATAACGGAAAAGTATGGGGTGGGGTTAAAGGTCAAAAATGTACGTAATCGAGCCAGGAGAAAACATTAAAAAGCAAAGGGAATATCCGCAGCGTTGTCAGTCAAACAATCACATGCAATACAAAGAAGCATTGTTTGGCAAAAGACTTTTCATCATGACAACGTAAACTGCGATCTATTACTGAGATCAACACAACTTGTAACAAGAAGTCATTAGATAGAACAAAAAAAACGGGTTTTTTAATCCAGGTTTTCATATGCATTGGGACTGGAGAACGTAAATTAATTAAAGCGAATGGTCTGGGAATTATCTGCGTTCTTCTTTCACAAAAGATCTTGAGGACTGGTTGTTTTGTTGTGTCGTTTCTCGTAAATAATACACGGGCGGATTCATTTTTACAATTCTTTTTATTTCGTACGGGTCAACACTCCAAATTGGATCGGTTGCCCTGATGCGAGTGTCCCCTTCTGCTTCCCCCCGGTAAATAAAGGTACCTTATTTCAATCCAAATGGAAATTTAGTTTGCTGGATGAAGACTCTCCTTCAGCAAAAAATTTATTGTTTTTCTTTTGATTGCTTGTACTGGCTTTAGCCTTTTAAATTCTTCATTATTCATTGCGCGCAAAACTGAGGGCAATTTTTCTAACCCATTCTGTGTGCGAGAATTGTCAATCAGCTCTCTTGTGATACTGGTAGGAAAAAAGATTTTCGGCTAACTGTTTGTTAAAGTTTTCAACTAAAGCCTGTAAATCTGTGAACTCCGGGAAGCCTCTTCTAATGGTAACTCATGTTTTAAACAATAATTGATTCACTTGGCCTTTAAAATTTTTTTCCATCATCAACTTGAATCATGCGAGGATAAGTTAGTGGCCCTCGTTGGGATATCAGTTGTATAGCGACAGCAACAGCAGAAGCACTCTTTGGGGTTAATGGCTCCGCATCTTTGTATCTTGAAGCCATGTCAATGACTGTGAGTGCGTACTTAAATCTTTTTCGTCAATCGTATCAGAGGGTAAATATAGAAGATCCATTTGATGGGGGTCGTTTTGGTATTGTGTTCACAAAGTGTGGTCTCTTATTCGTCTAGGCGCCGGTAAATAAATTTGCCAAAACGCTTTTTAGATAACCATTCTTTTGCTGTTTGTTCACTGACTCCAGCTGCTTCGCTTAGCTTTTTTAATTGCTGTGATGCCCTTCCAATATCCTTTGGGCGAATAATAGATTTTTTCTTTTTTTTTTCAGCCAATATTATGTGCAACAAAATACACAACGGCATAACCAAAGACAATAACCCGATTTCTTGCATCTTTTGTTTTTCTGATGGTTGATAAATTTACTGAATTTTTTGGTGGGGGCAATGTCTCGATTGGGGTTTTCCTGTTACTAGATAATATTGTTTTATTGCTTGATCAACATTTTTAAATGTGTAAGCTGCATGCCCCTGTCCCTTTTTAGTGTGTCATTAATAAAAACTAAATGCCCCAAGTCTCTGCCCTTTTATAGGCGTCTTGTGCAGCTGCTAGTTGCTCCATAGCGTTTTATGTTTTTTTCCTCTCGCCGTCATTCCCCCGTTTACTAAATGCAAATTACTTTCCCCTAAAAGCAAGCGCATTCACCACAGCGCCGCCTATCATTATTGCGAGTGAAGCCATTTTTATAAAGTATTTTTTTTTTTTTACATATTTATATGTCTGGAATTATTCCTTGCTTAACAAAAAAATCTTTCGGGGCAACCGAAGCTGCAATGAAGCAATCAGTTTTTGCGAATCCTAAAAGCTAGTTTCCCAAAGATCGCGGGTTTTAATTCTTAACAGCTTTTCCAAGATTGATATCCACACTTAGACCTCCAATAACAGCAGAATGGATAAAAGGGTTACAACATTTTTTCGGTGCTCTTTTTTATAAAATAAAAAAATTTATAATTATTAAAAAACATGAACATGATGATCTCCAAGTACAAGGCGGCCTAAACCTTCCCCAACTTAGAATGACCAAATTGATGACCAAGTTTTTATGCCCAAAAAGGAGAGCTGTATTCCATTGGCGCATGTGGGAAAAAAGTTGGAATGAAAAAGGAAAAAAAGGGGGGGGGGAAAAACAATAAAGAAAACGGTAGAAGCGCAGTTGGGGGTCTAAAGAATGGGGAAAAGTTGGGCCAAACGTTTTTTAGTTTGTACACTAAAAATGTCAGTAATTTTTCTCCCCTTTATTTTGAACAAGATTTTTTGTTGATTTAACCAGGACCAGTTTTAAAAAAGTCATTAGAGTCTCTAGGATGTGATTTAACACAGATTTGGAACATTGTTTTCGCCATTAACATGGGGTTAATAACTTTAAATCATATAGATTTATTTCCCTTCAAAATGAACGAACTGGAAAAAACACAAATCAGAAAACACTGAATCAGGTGGGGAAATAACCAAGCCAGAAAAACAGCAGAAAACACTGAATCAGGGGAGGACCAATTTAAAAAACCTGGGGGTGAAGCGGAAAAAAATTAGCAGAGTGGAACAACAAAAAAAATTAAATTTACAGAAAAATCTCATCATAAAACATAACACCGCCAACGCCGAACAAGTTGATTCAAAGCCACATAAAAACTCCATGTGATTTAAGGCCCCAAAGTCTTCATGGGAAAATTGAACTTAAAACTTGCCATTTTTTGGCGCCCTGCTGCGCTGGGGGGCAGTTTTTTAGGTTAAAAATATATAACCAATGGCAACAAAACAAAAGAAGTTAAAAAAAACCTAACCTTAAATACAAAACAGACAACGCCCCAAAAACCCCAACAACAAAAATCATTTTGATCCATTAAATGCCAAAAAAATTTTAAAAATTTTTTAATAAAAAAAAATCATGGGGTAATTTTTAAAAAGATAAAGTCAATAAAAAAGACATGGACCCTATAAAAAAACTTTTTTCCCAAAACCCAAAAATTGTAATCAATGGGGTTTGCTTCGGATGTAAAAACCTTTCCCTTTAAGATCTTTTGCAAAAACGCTGACAAACATCCTCAACGATTACGCGTTTTTTAAAGGGGTGTGTACTATATTAGAAAATTTCTATTTAATATAAAAACATAGAACGAAATTTTTTTGAAAATTTAAATAAAAATTTGGGTTTGAACTTAGAGGATTTTTTATTTAAGACCCTTTGGGGAAACTTAATCAAAAACCCCCCCCCCCTTAATTAAAAACTTAATCAAGAACTTATTAAGAACTTAAAATTTTAAATTAAAAACTTAATTACGACTTGGGGTGAAATTAATTAAAAATTTAAATTTAAAAAGAATTTTGGGGTGACTTGGGGGGGGAGTGTGGGGGTGTACACAAAAGCTTTATTATTTGTCATTTTTAAACACCACTTGGTGCAAGAAAAGTGCTTGCTTTTTTTGTGTTTAAAGGGCTCTTTTTTTTCCCAAGTCAAAGCACCGCCAAGTGCAAAAAAAAAAAATTTTAAAACCAAAAACCCCCCCCCTTTTTTTTTTTCATCCGGGCTGGGACTGGAAATTTGGGCAGATTTCCCTTTATTTTTTTTTTTAAAAAAAGAAAAAATACTGTTTTTTGGCAGAAAAAAAAAGGCAGCCAAAAGTTTTAAGGGGGCGTAACACAAAGAGAAAAACCCCGAAAAAAAAATTTCCTGATCTCCTGCTGAAAAACCTTTGACCGCTCTGGGTGAAGCGGGGGAGGGGGAAAGAAACGGCTTGCCACTGTGACCTTTAACCGCCTAGGGAAAGCGCTGAAGAAACCTTGCCCCTGCCCCCTTTTTAACCGTTTCCAATGTAGAGGGGGCTGAAGAAACGGCTTGCCACTGTGCCCTTTTAAACCGCCTAGGGTGAGCGATAGTTCTCTCTCACTGCTGGGGACTTTGAGGGGAAGTGGGGTTTGGAGTTAAATTTGGTTTTTGTACAGGATTATTCCCAATAATTTCTAATCCCTCACTGTTTTTAAAACCCTTAAATACAAATCCCCCCTCCTACGTAGACTTCTTTTAAAAAAAAGACCAACTTTGGGAAAACCTTTAGAAAATGGATTCAAAACGACAATCCCTTATTTTGGGGAAATAGAAGGGGAAACCCAACCCTCTTTGTAAGTCAGTGGGGGAAGGGACAACGCACGGGCCCCCAAACACACTCCCCAAGCTTGCTTACAATCTAAATTCATAAAACATGCTTTCGTAAACATCAAACCAAAAAAAAAGTCAAAAAAAACCCTTTTTTTAAAAATACATGATCTTTAGAAAAACATAAATGCATAAAGAATCAAACAAAATAAAACTTTCTCTCTTTCCAAAATTTCCAAAATCTTTTATCTAAAACATCAAAAACAACCCGGGAAATAAACAGATTTCTATTTTAACCAGGCCCCAGTTGACTTAACAAATTCACGAATCACTGTTTTTTTCTTTTCTTTTCTTTTTTTTTTTTCACTTCACTTTCACAACACCAAAACAACCGCCGGCCGGTGTTGGTCTGATGGCCCCCTTGGCAGGGAGACTGTTGGCGTTGGTCTTTTGGTTTTACGCTTGCGAAGTGACGCTGCCCAGGTATGAGGTCAAACCCCCCGGGTTAGGGTAAAAAACAGTACAACAACACGATCTTTTTCCCTTTTTTTCCTTCCTGCTTTAAACCTTTGCGCTCCTCTCCTCTCTCCTCCTTCAAGCAGCTCTTATCAAATGGACAGGGTTTTTTTTCTTTTCTTTTCCCTTTTCTTTCCCTTTTTTTCTTTCAAAAATTTAAAAACCTCCCCTTTCTCTCTCCACATCCTCCTCATCCTTCCTTTTGAACTTTCTCTTTCTAATCTCTCAATTTGGGTTTCTTTCTCCCCCCTCCCCCTCTCTCCCCCTTTCTCCCCCCCTGCCCTCCTCCCCTCCCCGGTTTTCCCTCGAACTCTTTTCATCTCTGGTCCCCTGTCGGTTTTTCCCCTCCTTCCCACCCCTTCATCTCTTCTTCTTTTCCCCCCTCCGTCCGAGGCAACCACCTAAAACCCCCCCCCCTCTCTCTGTCTTTCTTTTTTCCTCCCCCCTTCCCTTCCTTTTCCCTGGTAACCCGAAAGGCCTTTTTTTCCCTTTCCCCGAACCCCCCTTTTTCCTTCTTCTTCCCCCCTCAATTCTTCTGGGTTCGGTTTTAAATTTTCCTTTTCACCCCCAAACATCCCTTTATTCCCTTTTAACCCGGGGGTTGGCCAATGGAGAAGGGTTTTTTAAAAATGGGAAGGGGGGCCCTTAAAGGGTTCAAATGGGGAAGTTTTTGGGGGGGGGAAAAGGGGTGGTTGGTCAAGGGGACATTTAATGTTGGGGGGTTTACCCCCCCCAAAACTCCCTTTTTTTTAATTTTTGGGGGTTTTTCCCTTGTGGGGGAAACCCCGGGCCCCAAAAAAATTTGGGCCACTAGCCCGGGGTTTAGGCACCAACTCCCCCCCCAAACCGTTTGGGTTCCCCCAAAGTGCAAAGGCTTTGACCGCTCTGCGAAAACGCCGCTGACATCAGGCTCGGTAAAAAAGCTGTTTTAACAGCCCAATTTTGGTCGGACGCCCCGGGTGAAACCTCTCCCCCAAGTTTAAATTTCCCCGGACCCCGACCAAAGGCCCTTTCCCCCGACGCCTAAAAATTTTTGATTTAAAGGGTTTAAGGCCCCAACTGGGCTGGTGGCAAAAGCCCCACAAATTTGGTTGAGTTAAATTTTGACCGTGAAAATTTTCCCCTTGCAAAAACAATGCTCCGCATTGTCTAAAAACAACGTACAAAAAAGAAAAACAACCAAATTTTGCGAAAACACAGCTAAAACCGGCCAAATTTTTGGAAAATACTTTAAAACCCAAGGGGGGGGGGGGGGGGGGGGTTTAAAAATTAAAAAATTTAAAACCAAATTAGTAAAATACCACCCAATTTATTTATCATGGACGTGCGCCTTCGTTATTTCAACCTTTTTTTTTAAACGACCCGTGCCACTAGCAATCCCCCTCCCTTTGCGGTTTTTGCCACATCTTCTCTTAAACAAAAAAAAATGAAAAGCCCCAATTTAATAAATCACAAACCCAAGCCATTTTCACAAAAGGAATCCATCCTAAACTTTTTTCAAAAATGCATAAATACACAACGACTGAATCTCCAAGCATAACTAAAATTTACATGAAAAAAAACTCAAAAAGAAAAAAAAAACCCAAGTCCCACACAAAAAAATAAAAACCCCATAGCCAACTGGGAAAAAACCCCCATATCCAATAAAACATAACTGTCACCCAACACTATTATCAAAAAAAGCACCCCGTGATACAAACGACTTCCTCGAGTTGCAGCTTCAAACAACACACTTAAAATATTCCAGTTTCCGCCCTTCTGTCGACCGGAATGTACGGGCACTCGAAACCTGGGGGCGGGAGTGCCATTGCCCCCCGCAGAACCCTGCTTTTTTCAACTGTCCCCCTGCAGGAATTTGAGTTTTTGGGTTGATCGTCCCTATCACAAACCCTTTTTCCCCCAACAAGAATTTTTTGGAACATCGCACGGCCCACACACAGCAAAACCACCCTTTCCCTCCACCGGCGTACCCTTCTTCACTTTTTGGGTCAATTTCCGCTAGCATATCTCACAGGAAACCGCCCTTTTTCATGCCCTTTCAAAAAATACTGCCCTATCCCACCACCTAAATCTCTTCCGAAACAAAAATGGGTTTTGGACATATCTGGCAGCTTCAAGAGGGGAACGGGAACCTAGTTTTTCCCCAAACACCCCCCTTCAGGCTTGCTCTGCAGCGCTGACCATTCGACCCTGCGGTTTTTCCCGCCTTTTAACCCAAAACACTGAAAGGACTCGTGATCGCAGCAAAATTTGGAAAAAAACTCCCTATAGAACCCAATAAAAAACCAAACAACTCCAAACCGTTTTGGTCTTTGGTCTCTCTGAATTCATCATCTTCTCCACCCCTTTCCCCTTCCGGCGCTTTTTGTCGCTTTCCCACAACAAAACCTAGGAACCCTACTTGGGCCCAGCCCCTTTATACAGTGACCGCATCCCCGTAAACTCCCCTGGAAACTTAGGCCAAAGAAATCTTCCCCCTTTTTCTGCGGTCTCTTTTACCCTCAACAATGATTGCTGCCCGCGCCCTATGAAAATCAAACAAAACTCGGGCAAAACCGTTTTTAAAACCCGGGCCGAGATGAACGCCAAACGACTCTTGACCCACTCAAGACAGGTCACATTAAAAATCTGGAAACCCCAAAATGAGTGGGCAAACCCTTTCCTGTCCTTTCCCCCTTGGGGGAACCTCGGTAACAACAGGGCCCCCTTTCACAAAAATTTTTTCTCAAACCCCCTCTAACCTCCCCGTTTTTTCTCCACCTCTTTCCCCCTCCCCCAAAACTTCACGAGCGAAGGGGCTTGTTTCCTGGGGCTGCCCAAAAAACCCTCAGGCGAAAAACATCAAAGCCCGACTTCCCTTTCCCGGAAAAAACTAACGGTTTAACAACCTTTTTCCTTCTTGCTCCTTGTTTTAACTGCTGCCCCTGTATTCAGTCAACAACTCAGGATTTCCCCCGGATCCCTTGCACCTGGGAAAATTTTCCCAAGCTAAATCCCGGGAAAGGGGGGTTTTCCAAACACCAACGCAGACAACTCGCCTGGAAAAAGTAAGGACGTACTTTTATTCCCAAAACAACAGAAACCCCCACAGTGCCCCTCGACTAAAATACAGGCTGGGTTTGCCCTGTCAAACCCCCCTTTTTTTGACCAACGTTTTTCGTTTCCCACCACCCGCATGAACAACCATGGTCCCCCTAACACCTTTTACCCTCTGCTGGCCAAAACCACCCTTCCCCCTTTCCCCGGGAACGAACCACTCAGCCCATGCCCTCCCTTTCCCGGGCACGACAAACTGTCCAGTGCTAGCCCTTTGGGTTCACTTTACCCTCTTTTAGACGAAACCCTTTTGGTTTCCCCTCAGGCGTTTCCCTTGCCCACCCTTTTCCACCTCTTGCAAACTGCTCCCTTCCGGGCCCCCATTCGACAAAAACCCCGCCCCCATGCCCTTCTTTTGACAAATGAAACACCAAATTTTTCCCTTGGCCCTTTCCCTTTTGCCCCCCCACTGGGTTTTCCCGACTTTGCAGAAAACTCCCCCCAGTCCCCCCTTGCAAATCTTTTCACCTGTGCCTAGCACCCCGTTTCTCCTCACCTTTTGTGCCCCAAAAATGCCCTCTATAAAACCCCTGCGAACTTCAACAACTTCCCCCCGCTGTCTCTGTCTGTCCTCTTTCAATGTATGGTTTTTAAATCAAGGCCGCCCAAACCGACAAAAACTGTTCATTCATAACTACTCTTTTTAAAATTTAGCGAAATCCTTCTTTTACCGCTCAACCTAAATTTTTGTTCAATGGGGGTTCTTTTCTTCCACCATTAAACTCTTTTTTTTTTTTCTGAAAAAGATTTTTATTACACGAAAAGCCAAACTGGGGGGTTTCCGACACGATTTACGTAATAGCACAATCCTATGAATGAAAATATTACTTTTGGGGGGGAAATTAAATTTGTTTTTAAAAAGACGGGCCCCCGCCCGACCCAACTAAAGAGAGCGAATTTTAGGAAAAACTGTTGGGGAAAGGTTTTATCGGGGGTGAAATTTCCAAGCCTAGTAAAAACTAACTTGGGAAACAATGCCAAGTCTAGTATTTTTTTATCTTTGGTTTAAAAAACAGTAAACAACCCCTTTCCCTTAAAAGGGTTACAATACTTGGTCCCACCCAGCTTCCCCTCTGAGAAGTTGAACAAATTTTAATAAATTTGGGGCCCAAAAATCCTGGCAAGCTCGCCCAAAAAATTGTCCCTCGGGGTAAAATTTAAAAGGGGGGAAAGGGTAAACGCACAGCCCAAACACAAATCACAGCTTGCTTTTCAACTCAACATTATCCCTGCATTCGTCACAAAAAACCACTATTTAAAATCCCAAAACTAACTTTTACAAGATCATAGAAAAAAACAAAAAATCATATAGGGAAACAAAACAAAATTTAAAAAATTCTCCCCTTTTTCCCGAACTTCCCCAAAAACATTTATCAAAAAAAATCATTAACTAACCCGGGTATAAACAGATTTCTACTTTACCTGGCCAGGTGAACTTAACTATTCACGAATCAATGCTTTTCTTTTTTTTTCTTTTTCCTTTTATCACTGTCACTTTCAAAAACCCGCACAACCGCCGGCACTGGGGGTTGGCTTATGGCGCCTGGCAGGTGAGACTTTTTTGGGGGTTGGTCTTTGGGTTTTGCTTTCGGGAATGACGCTTCCCGGGATGAGTCCAACCCCCGTTTTGGGTAAACATTTAAATAACAACAACATCGTTCTCCTTTCTTTTTTTTTCCGGGATTAAAGCAAAAGCGCTCTCCTCTCCTCTCCTCTTCTAGTCTCTCCTAAACCAAAAAAACAAGGTTTTTCTTTTTTTTTTTCTTTTTTCTTTCTTTCTTTTTTTCTTCATTTAAAAAAGCAAATCTCTTTTCTCCGCCCCCCATTTTCCTCAGCCTTTTCCCTGCAAATATCTCAAGCTAATTCTCAACTTTTGGTTTTCCTTTTCTCCTCCCCTCATCTCTCCCCCTCTCTGCCCCCCCTCCTCAGACTCCAAAACCCGAACCTCTCTCTCTTCCTTTCTCTCGTTCGTTCTTCCCCCTCTTTCTCCTCTCTTCATCTCTCTGCCCTTTTTCCCCCGTCAGAGACTTTCACCTAAAACCTCCCATCTTTTCTGTCTCTGTTCGTTTTTCCTTTTCCCTTCCTTCCCGTAGGCGAGAGCCACTCCCCCCGAACTTCCCCTCTCTCCCTCTCTGTCTGTTTGTTTTTTTTTCCCCCTCTACTCACACAATTTCCTTTTTCCTCTAACCCCGTGTCCCAGGGCCAGAAACCCTTGGGCATTTTTTTTAAAACCCCTTTAACCCCGAAGTTGTCTCCCTCTAATTCCCCTTTGGGCTTTTAAAATCATGACAGTCCCGTCTACACCCTTTCCTCTGTGGTGGCAATTGGGGCATTTAATTAATTTGCTAATTTTCACCCCCCCCAAACCCCACACTACCTTCCCCCCTTTTCCCTACTTCACTGGCGCGGTGTGGCTTAAGTGGTGGACACTGGTCAATCTAAATTGGCCAGCTGAGTCTGGGTAGGCACCACGACGTCCGAGTAACAATGACGTTGGTTCCACAAAGTGGCTAGATGAGCTTGAGCTCGGCTCTGCGACTCGTCTCGCTAGACATCGAGGCGTCGGTCAAAGCTGCTTAGTCAGTCTAGGTGGGTCGGACTGTCTCGGTGAAACCTCTCCACTAAGCTTAATTGGCCGGACCCGACCTATGGGCCCGTCTTCCTGACGCCTAGAATGTTTGAGTTAGGGCTTAGGTCCAACTGGGCTGGTGGCGATTGACCACGAATTTGGTTGAGTTGAATTTTGACCGTGACAATATCCCTACATTGCTCTTCAACCACTCATCCCATTTTTGAGTATGCGCCCCACTGTCTTTTTCTTGTGAAAAGGCCTTGAAGGTCTGTTCTAAAAGCCAACCATATTGCAAGTTAAAACACATTGTTGTAGCTTCCTGCCTTTGAAGCTGCCTATACCCCTCCTTCAGTTTATCAATAGCAACAGCAACAGACGTTATTTCCTCTGCCCCAAAAACAAAAACTTCTTTCCTAAATGTCATTCCCACATCAACCTCTTTTGTTTTCAAGTATTGGTGGAGTTCTTCTGGCGCCATCTTTTGTTTTTTTGCTTGCTCTCCATACAAATCAGATAGCTTTCTTTTTGGCGGTTTAGGGAAGACGGGTAGTTTCTTACTTGATGATGGGCCTGCCGCTCTCAACTCATCCAAAGCACTAACAAATTGTGCATGGTACTCAACATGCTCGTCAAGTATTGTCAGCTTAGAAATCTCCCACTGTCTTTGTTCTGCCATGATCAAAATATTATATAAACAAAACCAACCTGCACAAAACCCAGTAAATATCTTCTCACTACACCACACAGTCACTTCACAGGTCTTTCTGCCACACGTATTAAAACTGGCTGTATCTTTGTCAACAATATTGTCTTCAACGAGCCAACAACCCTTCAAGATACACAATTCTGTTCTTCATAAACCGGTTACACATCCACAGCGCAGTAAAACATGTCCTGGTTGCCCAGCAGTCAGTAGAAGAATGTGTGGGTTAACCTAGTCGTGAGCGGCCGCTGATTGGCCAGGCTGTGACAGCGCCGCCACGCGAGCAGGCTGATGTAATATGGTGCGATCGAGCAAGCTGGGCAGGAAGGAGTGGGGGTAGGGAGGGAGTGCAGCAGTATTGATTTTTTGGCCGAAGGCACACCTGCAATGTAAACAGAGAGCACGCCACCGTAGGCGAGGGGTATGCTACTGTAAACCAGGGGCACATTTTTTAAATAGTGTGTGTGTGTGTGTGTGTGTGTGTGTGTGTGTGTGTGTGTGTGTGTGTGTGGTGTGTGTGTGTGTGTGTGTGTGTGTGTGTGTTAGTGTGTGTGTGTGTGTCTTAGTGTGTGTGAGTGTGTGCATGGGCGCCTCTCTGTCTGTCTCTCTGTCTCTCTCTTCTCTGTCTGTCTGTCTGTTCTGAGGGCAACTTGACCTTAACGGGTTTTGTCAGGGGTGCCGGTGATTCTCTCTCTCTCTCTTCCGCCACAGGAAAAGGCGGCTTTTAGGCCACTTTCGCCCAAAAACTCGGTGGTTGAGCAAGTGAGTCAGGATTGGCATTTATACGTTCTCTGTCCAAGAGTTTGAGGTAAGATGATCTTGCGGAGCCGTACACAGCACAACCGTAGTCCAGTTTGGAACGGACCAGGGCTCTGTAGAGGTGCAACAAAGTTTTCTTATCAGCGCCCCAGTCGGTGTGTGCTACGACCCGCAGAATATTCAGTGCCTTTTGGCAAGCAGTTTTGAGGTTTTTAATATGGCTGAGAAAGTTAAGTTTTTGGTCAAAAATGACTCCCAGAAATTTGGCCTCTTTAACAGCTGGAATGGGAGATTTCCCTACTTGAAGTTCCGGATCTGGAAAAAAACTGACGGAAATTATAGAAGTGAATACACTGGGTTTTTGTAGCAGAAAAGGTGAAACCGTTTTCATCCGCCCACCGATGGATTTTATCTACGCAAAGCTGGAGCCTGCGCTGGACACTCGGGTACAGGCTTCCAGTTGCGTAGACAGCAAAATCATCCACAAACAATGAGCAGTCTGAACCCTGCTGAACTGATTTCACAATGTTGTTGATCTTAATACTAAAGAGGGCAGGAGATAGTATGCTCCCCTGTGGAACACCCAACTCCTGCTCGTGGACATCAGAGAGAGTGGTGTGAACCCGGACCTGAAACTGTCATTCTGCCAAAAAATTTTGAATAAAAAGCGGAAGATGACCTCGAAAACCCAGATCGTGGAGATCATGAAGTATCCCCGACTTCCAGGTGGTATCGTAGGCCTTCTCCAAGTCAAAGAAAATTGCCACTGCATGCTGTCTGTTTAAAAAAGCGTTCCTAAGTGTAGATTCCAGACGAATCAAATGGTCAACTGTACTACGATGTTTGCGGAAACCACACTGTTCTTTCGCCAAAAGGCCATCGGTTTCGAGTTTCCACATGAGCCTAGCATTGACCATTTTTTCCATCAATTTACAGACACAGCTGGTCAAAGCTATGGGACGGTAGTTAGATGGATTAGAAAGATCTTTTCCAGGTTTGGGGATGGGAATAATGAGGGCTGTCCGCCAAGAGGGTGGAAAGCAACCTGTAGTCCACACGTGGTTGTATACCTGTAACAGGATGTTCAGACCTTCTTGCGAAAGATGTTTCAATAGTTGATAATGTATGTCATCTATACCTGGAGAGGAATCGCTGCAAGAGAGTAAGGCAGATTTCAGCTCGTTTAATGTAAAAGGAAGATTGTAGTCTTCCATGTTCTCGGATGAAAAGTTGCAGGGAGATTTTTCTTTTAGGGCTTTGTGTTTGACAAAAGTGACTGATTTATTAGAAGAGGAGGAATTCTTTCCAATGGTTGAAGCAAGCAGATTAGCAACTGCTTTCTTTTCTGTTATTAAAGAATCCAAAAAACTTGAGATGGTTCACAGTGGGACAGGTGTTCTTCCCTTTGATTTTCTTAATGATGTTCCACACTTTTTTCTTAGAAGTTTTTGATGTCAGCCTGGAGCAGAAGCTTCTCCAGGACCGACGTTTACTGATTTTAAAAGTGTGTCTTGATTTAGCACGGAGTTTCTGATGGGCTCTAGCGTTGGGACCCGAAGGTCGTTGGTATACCCGCCGCTGAGCCCGTTTTTCTAACTTTGGAAATTTGTTGGCAGTCGGAATCGAACCAGGTGTTTTTGGCATTTGAAGTTTGTCGGAAGACACTGGAATACAGGTTTTTAGCACAGTTGATCACAGTGGTAGTCAGTGATTCTGCCGGGTTGTCAGGAGAGGAGGAAGGAGGGGGTGATAGTTTGTCAGGAGAGGAGGAGGGAGGGGTGATAGTTTGTCAGGAGAGGAGGAAGGAGGGGGTGATAGTTTGTCAGGAGAGGAGGAAGGAGGGGGTGATAGTTTGTCAGGAGAGGAGGAAGGAGGGGGTGATAGTTTGTCAGGAGAGGAGGAGGGAGGGGGTGATAGTTTGTCAGGAGAGGAGGAGGGAGGGGTGATAGTTTGTCAGGAGAGGAGGAGGGAGGGGGTGATAGTTTGTCAGGAGAGGAGGAAGGGGGGGGTGATAGTTTGTCAGGAGAGGAGGAGGGAGGGGTGATAGTTTGTCAGGAGAGGAGGGAGGGGGTGATAGTTTGTCAGGAGAGAGGAGGGAGGGGTGATAGTTTGTCAGGAGAGGAGGAGGAGGGGGTGATAGTTTGTCAGGAGAGGAGGAGGGGGTGATAGGTTGTCAGGAGAGGAGGAGGGAGGGGGTGATAGTTTGTCAGGAGAGGAGGGAGGGGGTGATAGTTTGTCAGGAGAGGAGGAGGGGGGGGGTGATAGTTTGTCAGGAGAGGAGGGAGGGGGTGATAGTTGTCAGGAGAGGAGGAGGGAGGGGGTGATAGTTTGTCAGGAGAGGAGGAGGGAGGGGGTGATAGTTTGTCAGGAGAGGAGGAGGGGGTGATAGTTTGTCAGGAGAGGAGGAGGGAGGGGGTGATAGTTTGTCAGGAGAGGAGGAAGGAGGGGGTGATAGTTTTGTCAGGAGAGGAGGAGGGAGGGGTGATAGTTGTCAGGAGAGGAGGAGGGAGGGGGTGATATTTTGTCAGGAGAGGAGGAGGGAGGGGGTGATAGTTTGTCAGGAGAGGAGGAGGGAGGGGGTGATAGTTTGTCAGGAGAGGAGGAGGGAGGGGGTGATAGTTTGTCAGGAGAGGAGGAGGGAGGGGGTGATAGTTTGTCAGGAGAGGAGGAGGGAGGGGGTATAGTTTGTCAGGAGAGGAGGAGGGAGGGGGTGATAGTTTGTCAGGAGAGGAGGGAGGGGGTGATAGTTTGTCAGGAGAGGAGGAGGGAGGGGGTGATAGTTTGTCAGGAGAGGAGGGGGGAGGGGTGATAGTTTGTCAGGAGAGGAGGAGGGAGGGGGTGATAGTTTGTCAGGAGAGGAGGAGGGAGGGGGTGATAGTTTGTCAGGAGAGGAGGAAAGGAGGGGGTGATAGTTTGTCAGGAGAGGAGGAGGAGGGGGTGATAGTTTGTCAGGAGAGGAGGAGGGAGGGGTGATAGTTTGTCAGGAGAGGAGAGGGAGGGGGGTGATAGTTTGTCAGGAGAGGAGGAGGGAGGGGTGATAGTTTGTCAGGAGAGGAGGAGGGAGGGGGTGATAGTTTGTCAGGAGAGGAGGGAGGGGGTGATAGTTTGTCAGGAGAGGAGGAGGGAGGGGGTGATAGTTTGTCAGGAGAGGAGGAGGGAGGGGGTGATAGTTTGTCAGGAGAGGAGGGAGGGGGTGATAGTTTGTCAGGAGAGGAGGGAGGGGGTGATAGTTTGTCAGGAGAGGAGGAGGGAGGGGGTGATAGTTTGTCAGGAGAGGAGGAGGGAGGGGGTGATAGTTTGTCAGGAGGGGAGGGAGGGGGGTGATAGTTTGTCAGGAGAGGAAGGAGGGGTGATAGTTTGTCAGGAGAGGAGGAGGGAGGGGGTGATAGTTTGTCAGGAGAGGAGGAGGGAGGGGGTGATAGTTTGTCAGAGAGAGGAGGAGGGAGGGGTGATAGTTTGTCAGGAGAGGAGGGGGGGGGTGATAGTTTGTCAGGAGAGGAGGAGGGGGGGGGTGATAGTTTGTCAGAGAGGAGGAGGGAGGGGGTGATAGTTTGTCAGGAGAGGAGGAGGGAGGGGGTGATAGTTTGTCAGGAGAGGAGGAGGGAGGGGGTGATAGTTTGTCAGGAGAGGAGGAGGGAGGGGGTGATAGTTTGTCAGGAGAGGAGGGAGGGGGTGATAGTTTGTCAGGAGAGGAGGAGGGGGGGGGTGATAGTTTGTCAGGAGAGGAGGAGGGAGGGGTGATATTTTTGTCAGTGCAGGGACCGCTGAACACTTCACGGCACTGTACTGGAGAGGAGAGGAGGGAGGAGGGGGTGATAGTTTGTCAGTGCAGGGACCACTGAACACCACTTCACGGCACTGTACTGGAGAGGAGAGGAGGGAGGAGGGGTGATAGTTTGTCAGTGCAGGGACCGCTGAACACCACTTCACGGCACTGTACTGGAGAGGAGAGGAGGAAGGAGGGGGTGATAGTTTGTCAGGAGAGGAGGGAGGAGGGGTGATAGTTTGTCATGCAGGGACCACTGAACACCACTTCACGGCACTGTACTGGAGAGGAGAGGAGGGAGGAGGGGGTGATAGTTTGTCAGTGCAGGGACCGCTGAACACCACTTCACGGCACTGTACTGGAGAGGAGAGGAGGGAGGAGGGGGTGATAGTTTGTCAGTGCAGGGACCGCTGAACACCACTTCACGGCACTGTACTGGAGAGGAGAGGAGGGAGGAGGGGGTGATAGTTTGTCAGGAGAGGAGGAAGGAGGGGTGATAGTTTGTCAGGAGAGGAGGAAGGGTGGGGTGATAGTTTGTCAGTGCAGGACCACTGAACACCACTTCACGGCACTGTACTGGAGAGGAGAGGAGGAAGGAGGGGGTGATAGTTTGTCTTACAAAGGTGTAAAACCATCAAGAGAGCATGGGAAATGTGACAGCAACACAAACAACACCCAAAGGAATTCTGCATTGAGCCCACTAAGACCAAATGTTTGATGCTTCTCTGTGTATCATTCATTGCCAGAACTTGGAAAAACAAGTATCACTATATGAAATAATGTTGCAGAATTTTACCTGAAGTGTATACAGGTTGTTGGAAAGATAAATACTAGCATTACCTAGAGACAGTGGATTACAACTAAGACAGCACAATCAAATCAAATTAAAATCACTGAGACAGTACAATCAAATCAAATTAAAATCACCGAGACAATACACTCAAATCACATTAAAATCATCCTGATCTTGAAGAGAACATGGTACTTTCAGAATCTGGCTGATTCTGTATCACAGTTTTTTTGCTCTCATCTAAAGATAGCATACAGAAATCAGCAATCATCAAAGCATCAAGCACAGCAAATAGAGTCAATGATAATTCATTTTTTTTTAAAAGTCTCAACATAGGCAGTGCCTGTTCTGATTTAATGTACGAAAGACCCCAAAAAGCGAATGAAACCAGACCAGCGTGATTCTAAAGTAACACATTTCCGTTAACTTTGTAAATGGCAGAACCTGGAACCTGTCTACATTCTCAAAAAATACACCAACTTAGTTTTCTTAAATACAATACACAAGTAGTCATTCACATGATAATTTCATTTCCATATGAATAATGCAAATGACCTGCTCCAATGAATCAGGACAACAGACCAATGTCAGAGACAGGAGGAATACAGTGATGACAGACTATATGAACATATGAAGCACACAGACACCTAGCAAGAAAGAAAGGCAACAAGAAAACAACAACTAAAATGGAAAACAGATTGCCCCAAGGATGGGAGGCATATATATAAATATGCACACCTATAGAAGCATGCATATATGCAAAATTAACATATCTCTGCATATGTAATGTCGATAACGACATTCTCTTCTTTCTCTTTAATGTACACAACACTTACGCATACACGGACTCTCTCTCATCACACACACACACACACACACACACACACACACACACACACACACACACACACACACACAACACACACACACACACACACACACACACACACCACACACACACACAACACCACACACACATTAAACTGTAAATTTTTTGGTTTCTTTCTAGATTTCGTTTCTTTTTTTTCTTTTTCTTTTGGTAAACATCTTGTCTTTGTCACTTCAGTTTTGTTGTTTGTTTGTTTTTTTAACTGTCTCCTCTTTGTCACTTCAGTGACATTGCTCCTGCACTGCTCATTCTAGGTTCCCATTCACAGCCACACCCTGGCTAGTCTTGTTAGAATCCCAGTGGCTGCAATTCCCTGGGAGCAGTTGTAATCAAGCCGTCATGAGGCAGTCTGCCGGAGAAGATATTTCACAGTGACCTTGTCACTTCAGTGCCTGTTCTGATCCAACATATGCAGGACCCCTCCTACTAAACCCCCTAGCAATAGCTGCTTTATGGAGGAGCCAGCCTGAGTGAGTGTCATTGTCTGGAAGGCACCACCATGTCCATCCAACAACAAACGATGCCTAGGACTCGACACCAATTCACCAAGAGCAAAGACATGGACAAGAGACTGAAACAGAGATCAGGACAAGAACAGGGCATCAAAGGCCAAACAGAGATCACGACAAGAACAGGGCATCAAAGGCCAAACAGAGATCAGGACAAGAACAGGGCATCAAAGGCCAAACAGAGATCAGGACAAGAACAGGGCATCAAAGGCCAAACAGAGATCAGGACAAGAACAGGGCATCAAAGGCCAAACAGAGATCACGACAAGAACAGGGCATCAAAGGCCAAAGAATCTGAAACTTTTCATTCATGTTTTCTTGGTGTAATATAAAAGAATCTTTTTTTTTTAACTCGCAACACCGTCAAGAAGAAAAACAACAACAAAAATGAAAATAAAGAAACATTTACACATTAACAAAAAAATGAAAATAACGAAACATTTACACAAACAGATCTGCCAAGGCCTCAAAACCACAAAGTGTAGCATACTGACTTTTTAAACGTAGCATTCCAAATTCAAGCATAGCACTTGATATGCGATGTTACAAGACAGACTCAACAGAACTTTCAGTTGCACTTCGCTTCACACATGACATAATGGCAGACTCAGATGACAAAAGTCTGAATACTTATTGCATGATTTGACTTTCATCTACAAAAAAACAAAAACAAAAAAACCCCAAATGGTCGATAAAAAGAAACAATCGATAAGGCAGCAAAATCACACACAAAAAACAAATGGTGGATAAAAAGAAACAATCGATAAGGCAGCAAAATCACCATTGTCTTCAGTGATTTTTCTTCTGCTTATTCAACCTCTCCTTACTGATCATGGATGTCATTTTTTGTTAGTTTGTTTGGGTTTTTTTTGATGAATAAATCTATAGTCTAAAGATCCACATTGCCTTAGCTCCATCTAGGCCATTGCTAGGTCCATGAAGAGAGTGTTCTTTTTTTCTGATTTTTATTTTGGCATAGCATTTTTGTCATAAAGTGTAGCAATGCAGTATTGTGAACAAAATTGTAGCATGCTACATTAGAAGCTGAGCACTTGGCAGTCCTGCACAAATGATGCTGACTGGTTTTCCTTTTTTTTTCTTGCACTACATCCAGATTTACAGCAGAGGTCTGGGGAACCGCTGGGAAGACAGACGCCGTGGAGAACAACACTCAAGTTACCTGCTGCGGGTGGTGAGGAAGGAGGTACAGACTGTCCTCGACCTGGTTCATGTTGTACATCGTTTATTTAAAGGAGGATCAGTGCGGTGTTTTGGGTCGGTGTGTTGGAAAAAGGGAAGGGTGTGTGTGTGTGTGTGTGTGTGTGTGTGTGTGTGTGTGTGTGTGTGTGTGTGTGTGTGTGTGGTGTGTTGTGTGTGTGTGTGTGTGTGTCCCAGTGTGTGTGTGTGTCCCCGTGTGTGTGTGTGTGTGTGTGTGTGTGTGTGTGTGTGTGTGTGTGTGTGTGTGTGTGTGTGTGTGTGTGTGTGTGTGTGTGTGTCAGTGTGTGTGTGTGTGTGTGGTCTGTGTCTGTGTATGTCTGTGTGTGTGTGTAAGTGTGTGTGTATGGTGTGTGTGCATGTGTAAGTATCTGTGTGTCAGTCTGTCAGAGTGTGTGTGTGTGTGTGTGTGTGTGTGTGTGTGTGTGTGGTGTGTGTGTGTGTGTGTTGTGTGTGTGTGTGTGTGTGTGTGTGTGTGTGTGTGTGTCTGTGTGTGTGTGCACGCATGTGTGAGAGAGACAGAGACAGAGAGAGAGAGAGAGAGAGTGAGTGTGTGTTTATGTGAAAGGGGGAGAGACAAAGAGAACAGGGCATACGTGAATGAGTGTGTGAATGTGTGTGTGTGTGTGTTCGTGTGTGTGCATAATTATGTGTTTATAGGTAGCCTATGTTTAGTAAATTATTGTCCATGTGTGCGTGTATGCACCAGCTGCGCGCAAAGAAGAAAAAATCCAAGAAACGTTTATATTCCAAAAGAAAAGATTTCAGAATTAATAACTAAAACACTTTTGGTAAATCTGTAGTTCCATCTTTTTCACCTTTAAGCCAAACCAAAACACAGGTACTCCGCTTTCTGTACACTTTCATACCGCAGACACCAATTTGTCCAAACATCTTCAGCAACTGACATATTAAAACATACTATTCACCATCACTAATACATTCTCTTTTTCAACACACACCACACCACACACACACACACACACACACACACACACACACACACACACACACACACAAACAAACACACACACACACCAGACCTGTTTACCCCCAACATACCTTTCAGTAGTCATGATGACCTGTGTCAGTAGTTTGGGCTCAAATTTGAGCAACTGTCAGTAGCCACCACTACTTCTGCAGCATTTGATCTCTTTGGCAATTTTTGAGTCTGGGCATATGCGTTTGATTGCCTTTGTGAGGTCTGCTGCGAATGGCAAATTATGCTCCCACCAAGAATTCACATATCAGAGCCTCTGACCGTGTCACCTCTAGCTCATCACGCTGCTGTGTAAAGAAGCCTTGCAGAGTGGATTGTTTTCCCTTGGCTCTCTCGAATTGTTCGTGTCTGGCACTTTTAACATGTCTGAAACAGTCGTTCTTTCCGCCAAGCGCACAGCTGAAGTCCGTGTCACAAACAGTGCACCGCACATACGCCTCTTCCCTTTTTCGGTGCCTGTAAACAAGACCACTCCTGTGTATACTCCTTTCGAAAATGCTGTGCAGGAGGCGGCCGGGCTTTTTCTTTGGTGGAGAGGTGCAAGGGTCAGTTGATTCACTGGCCTTTTCTTTTTCCCTTTTTGTTGACATTTTCGCGCGAATCGACTGAACAGACTGGAGCAGACGAAAGAAACTAGCGCGCATGCGCAAGCAAATCGGAAAATATCAGAATTATCTCCCTTCACTTACTTTCGTTTATGATCGTCGCTGACAGCTTTAGTGGCTGATTTTGTTTGTTTTCTTTTTTCTCTCCGTAGTTTGAGCCTGTGTGATCGTAGCACCGTAGCTGAGGACCTATTTTCGTAGAAACTACGGTGAATCCGTAGGGGTAAAACAGGTCCGACACACACACACACAAACACACACACCACACACAAACAAACACACTACCACACAAACACACACACACACACACACACACACACACACACACACACACACACACACACACACACACACACACACACTCACACACACACACACCGCAGGCGTAACTTACCACTGTCAGCGTCAGACAACAAGTCAAGTGTGTCACTGCGTGCGCTTCCAAGAAGACCGCCATTCTTCTCACGGAAACTTAGCCGAGACACAGGACGAGGGTAACGTCCATCTGAACAGAACACTCTCACAGTCAATGATGTGGACATGGACAATCCAGCTTCTGGACAGAACACCGCAACAACCAATCATTCTGGACAGAAAACCATAACAAAACACAGCACAATCGCTACAAAATAACACATTGCACAAATCTAGACCGAGCACTATCACAATGCATAATCTGGAAAGAAACACTATAAAAATTCTTAATCTGGTCAGAGTACCTTAACAATGCACACCACAATCTGAACAGAACACCATGATATTGCACAATCTGAACTGAACACCACGATATTGCACAATCTGAACTGAATACCATGATATTGCACAATCTGGGCAGAACACCACGATATTGCACAATCTGAACAGAACACATGATATTGCACAATCTGGACAGAACACCATGATATTGCACAATCTGGGCAGAACACCATGTATTGCACAATCTGGACAGAACACCATGATATTGCACAATCTGAACAGAACACCATGATATTGCACAATCTGAACTGAACACCATGATATTGCACAATCTGGGCAGAACACCATGATATTGCACAATCTGGACAGAACACCATGATATTGCACAATCTGAACAGAACACCATGGTATTGCACAATCTGGACAGAACACCATGATATTGCACAATCTGGACAGAACACCATGATATTGCACAATCTGGACAGAACCCCATGATATTGCACAATCTGAACAGAACACCATGATATTGCACAATCTGGGGAGAACACCATGATATTGCACAATCTGGGGAGAACACCATGATATTGCACAATCTGGACAGAACACCATGATATTGCACAATCTGGACAGAACACCATGATATTGCACAATCTGGGCAAGAACACCATGATATTGCACAATCTGGACAGAACACCATGATATTGCACAATCTGAACAGAACACCATGATATTGCACAATCTGAACTGAACACCATGATATTGCACAATCTGGGCAGAACACCATGATATTGCACAATCTGGACAGAACACCTGATATTGCACAATCTGAACAGAACACCATGATATTGCACAATCTGGACAGAACACCATGATATTGCACAATCTGGACAGAACACCATGATATTGCACAATCTGGACAGAACCCCATGATATTGCACAATCTGAACAGAACACCATGATATTGCACAATCTGGGGAGAACACCATGATATTGCACAATCTGGGGAGAACACCATGATATTGCACAATCTGGACAGAACACCATGATATTGCACAATCTGGACAGAACACCATGATATTGCACAAATCTGGGAGAACACCATGATATTGCACAATCTGGGGAGAACACCATGATATTGCACAATCTGGACAGAACACCATGATATTGCACAATCTGGACAGAACCCCATGATATTGCACAATCTGAACTGAACACCATGATACCGCACAATCTGGGCAGAACACCATGATATTGCACAATCTGGACAGAACACCATGATATTGCACAATCTGAACAGAACACCATGATATTGCACAATCTGGACAGAACACCATGTTATTGCACAATCTGAACTGAACACCATGATATTGCACAATCTAAACAGAACCCCATGATATTGCACAATCTTAACTGAACACCATGATACTGCACAATCTGGGGAGAACACCATGATATTGCACAATCTGGACAGAACACCATGATATTGCACAATCTGGGTAGAACACCATGATATTGCACAATCTGAACAGAACACCATAATATTGCACAATCTGGGGAGAACACCATGATATTGCACAATCTGGGGAGAACACCATGATATTGCACAATCTGGGGAGAACACCATGATATTGCACAATCTGGGGAGAACACCATGATATTGCACAATGTGGGCAGAACACCATGATATTGCACAATCTAAACTGAACACCATGATATTGCACAATCTGAACTGAACCCCATGATATTGCACAATCTGGGCAGAACACCATAAATATTGCACAATCTGGGCAGACCACCATGATATTGCACAATCTGGACAGAACACCATGATATTGCACAATCTGGACAGAACACCATGATATTGCACAATCTGAACTGAACACCATGATACCGCACAATCTGGGCAGAACACCATGATATTGCACAATCTGGGGAGAACACCATGATATTGCACAATCTGGGGAGAACACCATGATATTGCACAATCTGGACAGAACACCATGATATTGCACAATCTGGGGTGAACACCATGATATTGCACAATCTGGACAGAACACCATGATATTGCACAATCTGAACTGAACACCATGATATTGCACAATCTGGGCAGAACATCATGATATTGCACAATCTGTGGAGAACACCACGTGTCACGAGTTTGTCACGAGGCCTACGACGTTCGACCCACCTAGGGTGGCGGAATTACTTATTTGTTTATTGTCGTTGCTGTTGTCGTGTATCCGTCCCTTAGGGTGGCTTGTGGTGCAGTTGCACCTTGGTGTGGTTCAGCTCAACTTCGGTTTGCTTTCTCTCTCTCTCTCTCTAATTCCACCGCCCGTGCTATTCATCCTGCAAGTTCACGGGTGGCCGGTACCTTTCTCTCGAACTTTCTGTCTATCGGCCTCTCGCCTGTCTTTTTACCTGTCGCACGTGCTTCGTTCCTTTTAGTTTGAAGTATGCTCACTCTGTGACGCAGCATGGCATGTTGGCCGCCATTGCTGAGGGAGGTTAGCTCTTCACTCGAGCGGAAGATGTCTCTGGGGGCGCCTGCTCCAGTCCTGGTTCTTTACCTTATCGTCGAGAGTACAGTCAGTACTTTCAATTCCTGCAGTCGGCCTGTAGGAGAGGGACATCATTTCTTCTGTCTCCGCATCTTCGCCTCTGTCCTCTCGACTGGACAGAGGGTAGAGAGAGTCCTTTGACCCGCCTCTTCGGGTCACCCACGGGTAGCTGGTAAGCATCAGTTTCGTGGTCTGTTTGTTTTGATTTGTCGTTGTTAGCCGGCTTAGTCTTCGCTTTTGCGCAATTTTCTTTTGTTTTCGAAATTGTAAGAGAAATATTGTGTGAGACCTTTTCTCTGGTTAATTCCATCTTTAACCTGGCCATTCTAAATTATTTCCAAAATTCTTTCTCCTGTTTATGTATCTGGTGATGCGGTAGTCGGTGGGGAAGGGAGAGAACCTGTGATTCAGGGTTGGAACTTGCTTGGTCTCGCTCGTCCGCCCCTGTCACATTCGCCGGACTTTTATCCTTCGGCCACCGTCTGTTTGTGTGTGCAAGGAGAGCGAGTTTTATGTTCACGAACGTGCGTGCGCATGATTTGTCGTTCGGATGCGTGGTTGGAGATTTGTGTTATTTTGAAATGTGTTTATAAAATGTGACAGTTGTGCCATCGAATTATTATTTGCAAATGTGGTGGCAGTTATTAAGCGATGGTCGCTGTGTTGATTTATTTCCTAAGGAAGGAAAACGTTAAGCGTGAGTGAGAGAAGGGTGAAGATAATTCATATTTGTTTTATAACCTGTTGATTTAATGCAGTCTTTTACCTGCATCGTGTGAGAAGACTTGATTCAATGAGTTTACTGTGTGCGTTGAATACACTTCCCCTCGCCCATCATGCGAGTGGCTAAGACTTGACAGCAATGGTCAGACGGTACTGACGGCAGGGTTCCAGTACCCTTCTTCCTTCCTCCTTCCTTCTTCTTTTCCTCCTCTCCGACTCTCCTCCCAGCTACGTCCTCCCCCCTCCCGGGGCTTCACCTGGAGCACGAACTGGATGGTGCCACGTGCTGGTCGAGGCCACGTTCTGGCTGAGACCACGGACGAGATGGTGCCACGCGCTGGTCGAGGCCACGCCTTGGTCGGGACCGTGGACTGCTAGGGGAGCCCGCCGTCTCGACTGGCCGGCCTGGACCCCGTCCAGGACCTCCAGTAACAGCTACGCCCCCCCCCCCCCCCCCCCCCCCCGGGACACGCTCTTCACTGCCCGCTTGGGAGTCGAGGGTGTCGGCTTTGGGCGACTCCCTGCGAGAACCAACCCGGCTCGGAGCACCTAGTGCGACAGGGTGCTCCCTGCGGACTTGACAGGGGCAGGGATGTGGACGCACTCCGTGGTGTGAGAAAGGGTCAACACTGGAAATATTTCTTTATAATTGTGTACATGTCATATGTGCTGGAATGCTGTAATTGTGATTGTGTACGTCGTATGGTGAAATATTTATTTATAATCGTGCATGTTGTGGGTGTGGGAGTGCTTGATTGCGATTGTGCATGTTGTGTGCGTTGGAGTGCTTGATCGTGATTGTGCATGTTGTGTGCGTTGGAGTGCTTGATCGTGATTGTGCATGTTGTGTGCGTTGGAGTGCTTTATTGTGATCGTGCATGGTGCGTGTGTTGGAATGTTTATTTTGCTGGTGTGAATAAATGGGGTGTTGTATCGTAATCTTTATTGTGTGGTCTCTTGCGGAGCGTGTGAGGTCAGTCACTCCCTTCACTCCCACCTAGACGATCCTGTCAGGGCAGACCTCCAGGGGTCGGTCGTGACACCACGATATTGCACAATCTGGGGAGAACACCACGATATTGCACAATCTGGACAGAACACCATGAATATTGCACAATCTGGACAGAACACCATGATATTGCACAATCTGAACTGAACACCACGATATTGCAACAATCTGGGGAGAACACCATGATATTGCACAATCTGGGCAGAACACCATGATATTGCACAATCTGGGCAGAACACCATGATATTGCACAATCTGGACAGAACACCATGATATTGCACAATCTGAACAGAACACCATGATATTGCACAATCTGGACAGAACACCATGATATTGCACAATCTGGACAGAACACCATGATATTGCACAATCTGGGAGAACACCACGATATTGCACAATCTGGACAGAACACCATGATATTGACACAATCTGGACAGAACACCA
>CM031600.1:101032016-101047016 GCA_018398815.1 Conus ventricosus
GATCTAATGTCAAGCAAAACATTCCCATCAGGTTTTTGCTCTGTCTTGCCTTTTCCTTCGAAGAACTTACAACTTTTGGAGGAGTGGGGGTTGTGGGAAAGGGGGAGGGGGGTGTGGTTGGAAGGTTGTAGATGGAGGGATTGTTGAGGAGAAGGAAGGGGGAGGGAAAGGGGGATAACTGATGTTATTTCATTATTTTTCTATGGTGGACAATAACTGAGATGACTTGAACATGGGCCGGTGATGAAGAGACAGAGCTGATGATAGCACTGGCCACAGGCTCCCCACCACTTGTTTTAATTTCCTACCCAGACACATCAACACTGAATAGCATGTCAACTCTGACTATATAGTCAAGCAGAACTGACAAGCTGTTTTTCAACTTATCTCACTGACAGACAGACAATCCACAATTCGCAGAGATTGTTTAGCAGTCATTCCTTCAACATTGTGACATCCTGTAATTCAATCTTTCCAGATCTTCACACACACACACACACACACACACACACACCTACCACAATGTTCTGGTTTCTTGTTATCTTGCTAAACGACACACACTGACAAGAAGTTGAAACCAGTTCCCTGCTCCTGTAAGCACGGAAGGATTTAAAACAATAATCAAGATAACATATAAAAAAAAATACTGCCCAAACCGTCAAAACAATGAGAAGGAAAAGTGGAACATACAATTATTGTTTGTGAGGTTTCGTGCACTTTCTGCCAACAGTACAACATGCAGACACCCACAGAACAATGTCTGGCTACTGGTGTAATATTCCAAACATTGCAGTCCCAGTCTACCTCTAAAACACTGGATACACTGGCAGGAAACGCTTTTTTCTCTAAGAAACCAAAGTACTGAACATCCCCGGAAACAGGAAAAAACACACACACACTGACAGAAAAAAGCCATGAGAGGCACGCTGTAAGAGTCACTATGCCAATGGTCTAAGAAGAAAAGGAGAATGGTGGCACACAGCCGGAACATACATAGTGAGTCAGACAGAAGGACAGGAGGGGAGAACACCATGTCAGGGAATGGGTCACAAACGACCACTAACAACAAAAAGCTGCTTGAAGTTGTCTCCTATTAAAAAGAGGAGGGTGGGGGGTGGGGGGGGGGGGGGTGGGGGAGGGGGGGGGGTTGCAACCACTAACAACAAAAAAACTGTTTGAAGTTGTCTCCTATTAAAAAGAGATGGGGGGAGAAAGGGGGGGGGGGGGGTGATAGTTTGTCAGGAGAGGAGGGAGGGGGTGATAGTTTGTCAGGAGAGGAGGAGGAGGGGTGATAGTTTGTCTTACAAAGGTGTAAAACCATCAAGAGAGCATGGGAAATGTGACAGCAACACAAACAACACCCAAAGGAATTCTGCATTGAGCCCACTAAGACCAAATGTTTGATGCTTCTCTGTGTATCATTCATTGCCAGAACTTGGAAAAACAAGTATCACTATATGAATCAGGCATGGGAATTGACTGAAAGGAAAACTCTGAAATCTAGGGGGGTCCGGGGGCATGCCCCCCCGGAAAATTTTTTTTTTTCAAGATCAAAATCTGTGCAATCTGGGCTATCCTGACTTCATTTTTATGGATTTATGAACGTAAAAAAAAAATGAAGTAAATTAGCATTAAAACAACAAACAAAAACAATTTCACACAAAATGTTTTTATTCAGTTCTATGAGTTTATCTCCAGCTGACTACAAAGATCACACAGGCTCAAAAAACAAACAAAACAAACAACAAAAACAAAACAACAATCAACCAACCCAACCAATCCAAACAATCACCAATCAACCAACCAACCAACTGGTCAACCAACCAAACAAGAAACACCCCCACACACACAAAAGAAAAGTTAAGCCTGCACACATTCACTTGAAACTGGTTACAGACACTGGCACCAGGCATTACCTCTAGAGCTGAGGCAAGTATCTCTGAAGAGAAAACAGGAAGGTATTTGAAGTTTACTGCTGAGAAGACTGTCACACAAGCAGCTCCCCTGTTTACTGCTGTCACTAAGAAGACTGTCACACAAGCAGCTCCCCTGTTTACTGCTGTCACTGAGAAGAATGTCACACAAGCAGCTCCCCTGTTTACTGCTGTCACTGAGAAGAATGTCATATTATTATTATTATTATATTGGGTATTTATATAGCGCCTATCCTGGGTCACAGACCAAGCTCTAAGCGCTTTACAATAACACACTACCTCACTCACTCAACGGGCTGCCTACCCAGGTAGAGCCGCCGAAGAGCAGCCTACTGGTGCTCATTCAGTCGTTTTCCATACCATTCAAATATCAGTTACTCATTTTCATTTATCCCTCCAGTTTCTTAGTCACTAATTTTCATTATCTCATTTATTCCTCCATTTTTCTCACATAGGATGCATGCGATGTTTATACGTGTCCTCCACTTCCACCGGTACACGATGGCACACGACAACAGTAAGTGACGATTTTTGTGGCTTGGTAAGAAATACCAGGCGGCTATCTTCAATCTACATCAATTTTGCCAGGGCAGCGGGGAACCCCCCTACGCTTTTCGATTTTCGACTGCCGTGGGTTCTTTAACGTGTGCAGGGGCCAGGAAGGCACACGGGTCCGACTCGCTTATAGTCCCCATCCGAAGGACTTGACGTTCAGTTCGATTTGTCATTCAAACTGGGAAAGAAAGGGCGAGAAAGGCAGGGCTCGAACCCACGCACTTCTCACGCGTTGGATTGGCAGCGAACGTCTTAACCACTCTGCCACCTATTCTATTCTATACTTCTAAGTACTATATAGATAAAACTATTTCATACAAAAAACAACAGAACTACAAACGTCCAATGGAGTCTAGGCAGGACAGTAAAAAATATGGATCGTAGAACCAGTGCACTCATCCATCAAATGGCAAACGGGGGGATTGCCAAAATGCCAATACGGAAATCTGTATAATACGGAACTGCTCCCACCCATGCGTACATGCAAACTACTATGTGTACAATTTCTGCACACATAAATACTGAAAACTTCAATGAAAAGAATACAAATGGCATGCTACAGTGGGAAAAAAAAAAAAAAGGAAAAAGATTGTAGTACCAACTGTCATCAGGCACCCTATACAATTACACGTTAAGACATTCAAGCAAAGCACATGACTGACACATTTCTTTACCTGATGTAAAATCACAGCGAGCGGAGAAAGAGCACAGCTGGTGGTCGACAATGGACTATGGCCAGACACCAGTGACTGTAAAAGGCCATGCCACAGCCACAAGGAAGAAGCCATAACCTGCTTACCCATACCAGCACTAATGCCATCCA
Organism: Conus ventricosus; assembly: GCA_018398815.1. Taxonomy (NCBI): domain Eukaryota; kingdom Metazoa; phylum Mollusca; class Gastropoda; order Neogastropoda; family Conidae; genus Conus; species Conus ventricosus. Next base: position 101,035,329 of record CM031600.1, read on the forward strand.
TCTGGACATCTAACAGTTTGTTCTAGTGGTTGAGAGGAAGGGTGGCTAAGATGGTGGGATGGGGTTAGGTGGGGTGGGAAAGGTAGTAAAATGGGTTGGTTAATCTTTACCAGATGACGTTTTTGACTACACAGACCCGATCGTGCGGGTCATGTGCGACCCCTTAATATGTATAAGGCCTGGGGAACTGCGACTAATTACGCTGATAATTGATTGTGCCCATACAAGAAATTTCTGTGACCAACGGCTATTAAGATCGTTGACAAACCTCTAAGATTTTGTGAGCATAGCTCTATCCGTTCAAAAGATATGATGTTTTATTGAGTCACTGGGTGATGGAAGACCCAGGGAGCATGGTAAAGGTTAACAGGAAACGAATCCTGGTCTAAACACCAGCTGGCCAGCATGGCTGTGTTTTCATTAACCCCTTGTTAGCCGCAGTATAGAGGCGGAACAGGACAGCGTACATGTTATAAACTTCACTGGGAAACAAAGCCACACAACAGGCTCATGTGTGTGCCAGCCAGGAAGTGGTACCGGAGCTGGATTGTTTCTTTACCCCCTGGTACAACTACAAGGCAAACATTCACCAGACAGCATGTAATGCCAGTCTGTTTGCTGGATTGTTTCTTTACCCCCTGGTACAAGGCAAACACTCACCAGACAGCATGTAATGCCAGTCTGTTTGCTGGATTTGTTTCTTTACCCCCTGGTACAAGGCAAACATTCACCAGACAGCATGTAATGCCAGTCTGTTTGCTGGATTGTTTCTTTACCCCTTGGTACAACTACAAGGCAGTCATACAAGCAGCTCCCCTGTTTACTGCTGTCACTGAGAAGAATGTCATACAAGCAGCTCCCTTGTTTACTGCTGTCACTGAGCTTGTTTACTGCTGTCACTGAGAAGAATGTCATACAAGCAGCTCCCTTGTTTACTGCTGTCACTGAGCTTGTTTACTGCTGTCACTGAGAAGAATGTCACACAAGCAGCTCCCTTGTTTACTGCTGTCACTGAGAAGAATCTTACCTGGCAAACGTTGATTACTTTCCAGAGACGCACACTTATCCAGATGCTTCTTTGAGCGGAGATGGTCATCAGTGTTGAAACACCACGACTGGCGTAAGATACGTCTTTGTTGCAGACAATACACCGTGCAGCTCCACTGATATTATCTTGCGAAAGCGCGTCCAAGGCGCTCCTTCTTTACTACATCTCCGATTTCCACCTCCACAACTACAAATATCCGCTCCCATTTCCATTTATTTGGGCACTTGTCTTCGAACGGATCGCCGAAGTTTACCACACGACCAAGGCACGCCATGTTGAAAACTCGCCTGTTCAAAGTTTGCGCATGCGCAGAAAGTCACGACATTCACAAATTTGGGCTGCCCGCGAGAGTTAATAGCTGCTGTTGCTGGCGATTCGGGTAACTGAGGCAGGTGTTCGCAGCACGTAAACACAGTACGCTCGCGTTCCGCAATAGTCTCGATCGTCCATACCCAAACTTCCGCGAGAACGAGAACAGAGAACGAGATAACGCTCGCGTTAGTATAACTTGGTCTAGGCCAGCCGAGACCAGTTCAGCAACAGCTAAAACCGGTGCTTTATATTTTTTGTACCCCAGATTTTTTTTTTTCGCGGACGCAATTTCGTTTTCGCGGAAAGCAAATTTTACTGCCGCGGAAATCAGCGTTTTCGCTGACAATTCCCATGCCTGATGAATGTTGCAGAATTTTACCTGAAGTGTATACAGGTTGTTGGAAAGATAAATACTAGCATTACCTAGAGACAGTGGATTACAACTAAGACAGCACAATCAAATCAAATTAAAATCACTGAGACAGTACAATCAAATCAAATTAAAATCACCGAGACACTACACTCAAATCACATTAAAATCATCCTGATCTTGAAGAGAACATGGTACTTTCAGAATCTGGCTGATTCTGTATCACAGTTTTTTGCTCTCATCTAAAGATAGCATACAGAAATCAGCAATCATCAAAGCATCAAGCACAGCAAATAGAGTCAATGATAATCATTTTTTTAAAAGTCTCAACATAGGCAGTGCCTGTTCTGATTTAATGTACGAAAGACCACAAAAGCGAATGAAACCAGACCAGCGTGATTCTAAAGTAACACATTTCCGTTAACTTTGTAAATGGCAGAACCTGGAACCTGTCTACATTCTCAAAAATACACCAACTTAGTTTTCTTAAATACAATACACAAGTAGTCATTCACATGATAATTTCATTTCCATATGAATAATGCAAATGATCTGCTCCAAATGAATCAGGACAACAGACCAATGTCAGAGACAGGAGGAATACAGTGATGACAGACTATATGAACATATGAAGCACACAGACACCTAGCAAGAAAGAAAGGCAACAAGAAAACAACAACTAAAATGGAAAACAGATTGCCCCAAGGATGGGAGGCATATATGATAAATATGCCACACCTATAGAAGCATGCATATATGCAAAATTAACATATCTCTGCATATGTAATGTCGATAACGACATTCTCTTCTTTCTCTTTAATGTACACAACACTACGCATACACGGACTCTACACACACACACACACACACACACACACACACACACACACACACACACACACACACACACACACCACACACACACACACACCACACACACATTAAACTGTAAATTTTTGGTTTCTTTCTAGATTTCTTTTCTTTTTTTCTTTTTCTTTTGGTAAACATCTTGTCTTTGTCACTTCAGTTTTGTTGTTTGTTTTTTTAACTGTCTCCTCTTTGTCACTTCAGTGACATTGCTCCTGCACTGCTCATTCTAGGTTCCCATTCACAGCCACACCCTGGCTAGTCTTGTTAGAATCCCAGTGGCTGCAATTCCCTGGGAGCAGTTGTAATCAAGCCGTCATGAGGAGTCTGCCGGAGAAGATATTTCACAGTGACCTTGTCACTTCAGTGCCTGTTCTGATCCAACATATGCAGGACCCCTCCTACTAAACCCCCTAGCAATAGCTGCTTTATGGAGGAGCCAGCCTGAGTGAGTGTCATTGTCTGGAAGGCACCACCATGTCCATCCAACAACAAACGATGCCTAGGACTCGACACCAATTCACCAAGAGCAAAGACATGGACAAGAGACTGAAACAGAGATCAGGACAAGAACAGGCATCAAAGGCCAAACGAGATCACGACAAGAACAGGGCATCAAAGGCCAAACAGAGATCAGGACAAGAACAGGGCATCAAAGGCCAAACAGAGATCAGGACAAGAACAGGGCATCAAAGGCCAAACAGAGATCAGGACAAGAACAGGGCATCAAAGGCCAAACAGAGATCACGACAAGAACAGGGCATCAAAGGCCAAAGAATCTGAAACTTTTCATTCATGTTTCTGGTGTAATATAAAAGAATCTTTTTTTTTTAACTCGCAACACCGTCAAGAAGAAAAACAACAACAAAAATGAAAATAAAGAAACATTTACACATTAACAAAAAAATAAAATAACGAAACATTTACACAAACAGATCTGCCAAGGCCTCAAAACCACAAAGTGTAGCATACTGACTTTTTAAACGTAGCATTCCAAATTCAAGCATAGCACTTGATATGCGATGTTACAAGACAGACTCAACAGAACTTTCAGTTGCACTTCGCTTCACACATGACATAATGGCAGACTCAGATGACAAAAGTCTGAATACTTATTGCATGATTTGACTTTCATCTACAAAAAAACAAAAACAAAAAAACCCCAAATGGTCGATAAAAAGAAACAATCGATAAGGCAGCAAAATCACACACAAAAAACAAATGGTGGATAAAAAGAAACAATCGATAAGGCAGCAAATCACCATTGTCTTCATGATTTTTTTTCTGTTTATTCAACCTCCCTTACGATCAGGGATGTCATTTTTGTTAGTTTGTTTTTTTTTTTTTGATGAAATAAATCTTGCAAAGATCCACATTGCCTTACTCCATCTGGGCCTTGCAGTCCATGAAAGAGTTTTCTTTTTTTCTGATTTTTTATTTGGCATAGCATTTTGTCATAAAGTGTAGCAATGCGTATTGTAAACAAAATTGTAGCATGCTACATTGAAGCTGACATTTGGGCAGTCCTCACAAATATGCTGACGGGTTTTTCCTTTTTTTTTTTTTGCACTAAAAACCCAATTTACGCAGAGGCTGGGAACCGCTGGAAGACAGAGCCGTGAGAACAACACTCAAGTTACCCTGCGGGGGGGGAAGGGGGTACAACTGTCCTCGCCCTGGTTCATGTTGACACGTTTATTTAAAGGGGATCTGCGGTTTTTTGGGGCGGTGTTTAAAAAAAAGGGAAGGGTGGTGGGTGTGGTGTGGTGTGTGTGTGTGGGGGTTTGTGTTGTGGTGTTTTTGTTGTGTCCCATGTGTTGTGTTTTTGTGTGCCCCCGGTGTGTGTGTTTGTGTTTTGTGTGTGTGTGTGTGTGTGTGGGGTGTCTTTTCTGTGTAGTCGTTGGTGTATGGTTGTGGCTGTGTAAGTATCTGTGTCAGTCTTCAGAGTGTGTGTTTGTGTGTGTGTGGGTGGTTTTGGGGGTTGTGTGTGGGGTGTGTGTGTTGTGGTGGTGTGTCTTGTGTGTGTGCACCAGGTGAGAAACAGAGACAGAGAGAAGAGAAGTGAGTGTGTTTTAGTAAAGGGGGGAGAGACAAAGAAAAAACAGGGCATACGGATGAGTGTTGAAGGGGTGGGTGGGTGTTGTTTTCGGGTGGCATAATTAGTGTTTATGGGTAGCCTATTTTAGAAAATTTATTGTCCATGTGTCTGTATGCACCCTTGCCGCAAAGAAAAAAAAATCCAAGAAACGTTTAATTCCAAAAAAAAGATTTCAGAATTAAAAACAAAAACACTTTGGTAAATCGTATTTCCCATCTTTTCACCTTTAACCAAACCCAAAAACACGGGTACTCCCCGCTTTCTGTACATTTTTCATCCCGCAGAACCCCAAATTTGTCCAAACATCTTCACAACTGACATATTAAAACATACATTCACCATCACTAATACATCCTTTTTTCAACCACACACAACACACACAAACAAACACACACCACCAGACCTTTTTTACCCCCAACATTACCTTTTCATACTGATGACCGGGTTCAGTATTTGGGCTCAAATTTAGCAACGTCAGTACCACCAACTTCTGCAGCTTTGACTTTTTGGGGCAATTTTTGAGTCTGGGCATATGCTTTTGATTGCCTTTGTGAGTCTGCTGCAAGGGCAAATTATGCCCACCAAGAATTCACAAATCAAGCCTCTCCGGTCACCTCAGCTCATACGCTGCGTGTAAAAACCTTTGCGAGGGGGATTTTTTTCCCTTGCTCTCTCAAATTGTTCGTTCTGGCACTTTTAACAGCCCTGAAACACCCTTCTTTCCGCCAACGCACACGAATCCGGCACAAACTGCACCCACATACCCCTCTCCCTTTTTCGTCCCTTTAAAAAAACCCACCCGTTAACCCTTTCGAAAAGCTGTGCAGGGGGGCGGCGGGCTTTTTTCTTTGGGGGAGAGGTGAAAGGGGCAGTTGATTCACTGGCCTTTTTTTTCCCCTTTTTGTTGACATTTTCGCGCGAATCGACTGAACAGACTGGAGCAGACAAAAAACTACGCCACACAACAAACGGAAAATATCAGAATTATCCCCTTCCTTACTTTCGTTTATGATCGCGCTGACAGCTTTATGGCTGATTTTGTTTGTTTTCTTTTTTCTCCCCGTATTTGACCCTGGGACGTAGCACCGTACGAGGACCTATTTTCGAGAAACTACGGTAAAATCCGTAGGGTAAACGTCTGACACACAAAAACCCACACAAACACCACACCACAAAAAAACACACTCCACACAAACACACACACACACACACTCACACAACCAACCGCAGCGTAACTTACCACTGTCAGCGTCAACAACAGTCAAGTGTGTCACTGCGTCGCTTCCAAAAGACCGCCATTTTTCCAGGGAAAATTTAGCCGAGACACGGGACAGGAAACGTCCTCTAACAAAAACCTCTCACGTCAATATGGGGACATGGAAAATCCAGCTTCTGACAAACACCGCAAAAAACCCAAACTTCGGACAGAAAACCATAACAAAACAAGCACAATCGCTACAAATAACACATTGCACAAATCTAACTGACCCCTACACAATGCAAAACTGGGAAAAAAACTATAAAAATTCTTAATCTGGTCAGAGTACCTTTCAAGCACACCACAAACTGAACAAACACCATGAATTGCACAAACTAAATGAACCCCCACAAATTTCACAATCTGAAATGAATACCATGATATTGCACAATCTGGGCAGAACACCCCATATTGCACAATCTGAAAAGAACACCTGATATTTCCAATCTGGGCAAACACCAGATATTGCACAATCTGGACAGAACACCAATATTGCACAATCTAACAGAACACCATGAATTGCACAATCTGAACGAACACCATATATTGCACAATCGGGGGAAAACCCATAAATTTTCACAATCGGCAAACACCATGATATTGCACAAACGAACAAAAAACCGATTTGCACAATCTGGACAGAACACCATGATATTGCCAATCTGGACAAACACCTGAATTGCACAATCTGGGCAAACCCATGTATTGCCAAACTGAACAGAAAACCATGATATTGCACAATCTGAATGAACCCCATCAATTCACAAACTGGGAAACACCATGATATTGCACAATCTGACAGAACCCCATGATATTGCACAATCTGGACGAACACCATGAATTGCAAATCTGGGAAACACCAGATATTCACAATCTGGGGGGAACACCAGATATTTCACAATCTGGGCAGAACCCATGAATTTCACAATGGACAAACCCCATGATATTCACAACGAACTAACACCAGATATTGCACAATCTGGGGGGAACACCATGATTTGCACAATCTGGACGAACACCATAATTGCACTCTGAACAGAACACCATGAATTGCACAACGGACAGAACCCATGAAAAATTTCACAATCTAACTGACACCATGATATTGCACAAACTAAACAGAACCCCATATATTTCCAATCTTAAAAAGAAAACCATGATACGCACAATCTGGGGGAAACCATGATATTCCAATCTGGGCGAAAAAACCATGAATTGCACAATCTGGGAGAACACCTGAATTTCACAATCGAACAGAACACCATAAATTGCACAATCGGGGAGAACCCAGATATTGCACAAACTGGGAAACACCATGAATTCACAATCTGGGGAGAACACCAGATATTGCACAATCGGGGGGAACACCCTGATATTTCACAATGTGGGGAAACCCATGATATTTTCCCAAACTAAACTGAACACCAGATATTGCACAATCGAAACTGAACCCCAGAATTGCACAATCGGGGAAACCCATGATATTGCACAATCGGCAGACCCCATGAATTGCAAATCTGGACAGAACACCATGAATTTTCACAATCTGGACGAACACCATGATATTGCACAACTGAACTGAACACCATAACGCACAATCTGGGGAAAAACCAAAGATTTTCACAACTGGGAAACACCATGATATTGCCAACTGGGGGGAACACCATGAATTGCACAATCTGACGAACCCGATATTGCACAATCTGGGGTGAACACCATGATATCCAACGGGCAGAAAAACCCTGATATTACACAACGAACTGAACACCCTGAATTGCACAAAGGGCAAAAATCATATTGCACAACTGGGGGGAAAAACCACATATTTACAATCTGGGGGAAAACCACGTATTCACAATCTGGACAGAAAACCATGATATTCCCCAAACTGGACGAAACCATATATTTTACAAACGGGGAACACCACGATATTGCACAACGGGGGGGAAAAACCATTATTGCACAAACTGGGCAGAACCCAATGATATTGCCAATCTGGGGAAACACCATGAATTGCACAACGGGGCAGAAACCATGATATTCACAAACTGAACAGAACACCAGATATTCACAATCTGACAAACCCATGAATTGCACAATCTGGACAAACCCCATGATATTTCACAATCTGGGGGGAACACCACATATTTCACAATTGAACAGAACACCATAAATTTCCCAATCTGGGCAAACCCCATATATTCACAAACGGGGAAAACCATGATATTGCACAATCGAAAAGAACACCAGAATTTCACAATCGGCAGAACACCTGATACTGCACAATCTGAAAAGAAACACCATGATATTGCACAAACGTACAGAACAATAACAATCCCCGATCTGACAGAACCCAAAAGGAACAAACCATAAACTGTACAAGCAAAGGAACAATCCACGATCTGTACAGAACAAAGGAACAATCCACGATCTGACAGAACACAGAAAAATCCACGATCTGTACAGAACACAGGAACAACCCCTGATCTGTACAGAACACTAAAACAATCCCCGATATGTAAGAACACGGAACAATCCAAACTGTACAGAACACAAACAATCCACGATCTTTACAGAACACTATAACAATCCATGAGCTGACAGAACACACAACAATCCCCGATCGTACGAACACAGGAAAAATCCATAATCGTACAAACACGGGAACAATCCACCATCGCAGAACACAGAACAATCCACCATCTGTACAAACACTAAACAATCATATCGTACAAACACAGGAACAATCCACAATCTGTAAAGCACTATAACAACCACGACTGTACAAACACAGGAAAAAACCACGTTTTTACAGAACACACGAACAATCCCGATCTTTCTGAACACAGGAAAAATCCACAACTGACAAAACACAGGAACAATCCACAACCTGTACAGAACACGGGAAAAATCCCCCACTGTACAGAACCAGGAAAAAAACCACTATCTTTCAACACAGGAACAATCCCTACGTACAGAACAAGGAACAACCTAACTGTACAGAACACATAACAATCCAAAGACTTACAGAAAACAGGAAAAACCATAATCTGTACAGAAACATGAACAACCATATCTGACAGAACACAGGAAAATCCATAATCTGTACGAACCCATGAAAAATCCATTCTAGACAGACACGTACATCCACAATCTGACGAACACTGTAACAATTCACAAATTTTGGGTGAAACAAAAACAATCCACAATCTGGACAAAAAACCCAAACAACCCAATCTGGACAAACAATCCCCAAACTCAACAGAAACCATAACAACCCCCAAACAGAAGAACACCTAACAATCCCCAAATTTAACAAACACCAAACAATCCACAACTGGGCAAAACACCAAAACAATCCACAATCTGGACAAAACACCAAAACATTTCCCAATCAACAGAACCCAAAACAAAACCCCAATCTGGACAGAACAATCCACAATCGAACAGAACACCATAACAACCACAATCGGACAGAAAAATCCACAACTGACGAAAACCCTAACAATCCACAATTTGGGTGAAACAAAAATAACATTCACTATCTGAACAAACACCAAAACAATCCCCCATCTCAAACCCAAACAATCCACAATTTGAACAAACACCATAAATCCCCAATTTGGCTGAAACAATATAAAAATTCACTACTGAACAAAAACCAAACAAACCACAATTTGGGTGAAACAATAAACAATTCCATCTAACAGAACACTTTAAAAATTTACAATTTGGGTGAAAAAATATAACAAACCACAATCTGAACAGAACACTGTATCAATTCACAATTTGGCTGAAACAATATAACAATTCACTATCTGAACAGAACACTGTAACAATTCACAATTTGGCTGAAACAATATAACAATTCACTATCTGAACAGAACACTGTAACAATTCACAATTTGGCTGAAACAATATAACAATTCACTATCTGAACAGAACACTGTAACAATTCACAATTTGGCTGAAACAATATAACAATTCACTATCTGAACAAAACACCAAAACAATCCACAATCTCAACAGAACACCATAACAATCCACAATCAGGACTACACACCATAATAATCTACAATCTCAACAGAACACCATAACAATCCACAATCTGGACAAAACACCAAAATAATCTACAGTCTGAACTGAATGCGATAGCAAACCTCAACATGGACACCACAATATAACAATCTTCAATCTGAACATAACACCATGATAATTAGCACTCTGGACAGAACACCCCAACAATCCACAATGTGGACAGAATCAATGGCAGACAACTCTGCACACTGTCAGATGTCCTGTGTGAATGTCTGCACCTCGGACTGCGGTCAGCTCATCTACTTACCGTCCGATGTCAGGTCTGAATACATGCACTGTCACAGTTGTCACAACTCACCGTCCGATGTCAGGTCTGAATACATGCACTGTCACAGTTGTCACAACTCACCGTCCGATGTCAGGTCTGAATACATGCACTGTCACAGTTGTCACAACTCACCGTCCGATGTCAGGTCTGAATACATGCACTGTCACAGTTGTCACAACTTACCATCCGATGTCAGGTCTGAATACATGCACTGTCACAGTTGTCACAACTCACCGTCCAATGTCAGGTCTGAATACATGCACTGTCACAGTTGTCACAACTTACCATCCGATGTCAGGTCTGAATACATGCACTGTCACAGTTGTCACAACTCACCGTCCGATGTCAGGTCTGAATACATGCACTGTCACAGTTGTCACAACTCACCGTCCGATGTCAGGTCTGAATACATGCACTGTCACAGTTGTCACAACTCACCGTCCGATGTCAGGTCTGAATACATGCACTGTCACAGTTGTCACAACTTACTGTCTGAGATTTCCTCCAGTTTCTTGCGCTTTTCCTCTTCTTCATCAGCTGGTTCATTCTCCTCTGTGACCCTGAGAAAAACCTGCAAGGACCAAAAGTTGCTTTTTTAAATCTGTTCAACTGCCTAGATTTGTGACCTAACACCACGCAACCCTCCTGAGTCAAGAGAAGGCCAAAAGTGGTTTTGCCTGGTGCCATATGTTAGTCATCCCTGGATTAAAGTCATGGTTTGTCAGACTAGTTAGCATCTCTCATATCTTGAATGGCAGTGGTAACATTCCCCTACATCTTGCAAAGCCAACAGTCTGCATTTCTTTTCTATGTTCACAACAATAAGCAGTTATTTTGAACAGCAGAGTAACATATCCAATTGTCTTGCATAATGAACAATCGCCATTTCTTTTCTATGTTCTTTAAAAAAAAAAGTAGTTATGCATAATTCAGCCAAGGCAGAGCAGTGTTTAATCTCATGGACTACAGGTAGAAGATCCTGATTTCAGCCAAGGTAGAGCAGTGTTTAATCTCATGGACTGCAGGTAGAAGATCCTGATTTCAGCCAAGGTAGAGCAGTGTTTAATCTCATGGACTGCAGGTAGAAGATCCTGATTTCAGCCAAGGTAGAGCAGTGTTTAATCTCATGGACTGCAGGTAGAAGATCCTGATTTCAGCCAAGGTAGAGCAGTGTTTAATCTCATGGACTGCAGGTAGAAGATCCTGATTTAAAAAAACCCTGGTTGCATTCTATCCTTGTGGAATATTTGGAAGCAGGCTCCTACCCAGAGTTCCAGCACGTGCTAGAGGCTCCAATGGGAAGACTGGAACCAAGCAGCTGAGATTCATCCACTTCCATGTTTTACTGAAAGCACTGTTCCAACTTCTT
>CM031600.1:101052016-101094516 GCA_018398815.1 Conus ventricosus
TGAGCCTGTAAGAATGACAGAGGGACCCAAGGCAGATTCTTTACAGTTTGAAAACCCTCTCTATTCACCTTGTTATAAATAAGTGTCTGACTCAGTTAAGGGGAGATTAGGACAGTGGAACAACAAGGGTGTGTTCCAACTTCCATAGTGCTCTGTCTTTTCCATGGTAAATCTATCACAGTTTACCGCCCTTTCTGCCATACGCTATATGGCTTCTAAATAACCTCTAACCTTTGAGCAGTGATGAAGCCCTGGAAGACTTTTTTTCAAAACATTTGGAGTAGACATTATAGCCAGTCATGTGAATCTAAAATTTCATTCCACACAAATGGATTGACTGATCCTATCAGCATTCTTCTTAGACTCAAATGACCTCAAAAGAAAATAATTCAATCTCTTTAGCTTATGGAAGAGCGTACTAAACCACATCTACAGATTTTGGAATTAACATTATTCACCTCACTTTCAGTTTGTGTTGGTTTGATTTTATAGAGGAATGGGGGGGGGGGGGGGGGGGGAGGGAGAGAGAAAGAAGGAGGGCAGGCAGGCAGACAGACAGAATGAAAGAGCCAGCAATACAAAGAAAAACACACAAAAAGACAGAATAAATGAATGAGAATGAAAGAGACACACACACACACACACACACACACACACCACACACAAAACCCCACAACACACACACCACACACACACACACACACAGAGAGACAGCTGCAGAACAAGTAGTCAGTTCCCACCTTTTCTCAGTTTCAAAAGCAGTTCCCAGATGGAGCGACGAGCATAGGGATCGACCCCAGCAGTGGGTTCATCTAGAATGACGGTGCGTGAGCCACCCACGAAGGCGATGGCCACAGACAGCTTCCTCTTCATGCCCCCTGTGTCAGAACCAAACCATCAGTGTGCATGTTGTTTCCCCAGATTCACTGTCATCAGGGAAGATCACTACTGTAGTGCCAGAACCAAACCATCAGTGTGCATGTTGTTTCTCCAGATTCACTTCCATCAGGAAAGATCACTACTGTAGTGAGTGTGCATGTTGTTTCTCCAGATTCACTTCCATCAGGAAAGATCACTACTGTAGTGCCAGAACCAAACCATCAGTGTGCATGTTGTTTCTCCAGATTCACTTCCATCAGGAAAGATCACCACTTATCATTTCTCTATAGGGCCTCCTTGGCCCAGTGCACAAGGTGTAGGACTCTTGATCCGAAGCCTGCGGTTTGATTCCCACTTGAGACAGCCGGACCAGAAACCATTTTCTCTTCAGAGTTCACATCTGTGCAGACGTCAGTCACCTCCTTTTTCTTTGAATGACATTTTACAGCAAGGTCCCATGCATGAGTGCATGCCTGAAAAAAGCTTGCATGCTTGTGAAATCCCATTTCACATTTCGAAGAAGAGTAGGGAATTGTGAGCTGGAAGGGTGGATGGAACGACAATTGAAAACATGCACACTGGTTTCATGTTAAGACCTCATCCTTGAACTAATACAAAAAAAAAAAAAAAAGAATGTGGTTATTTTAATGGTAGGATAGAAAAATAGTTGCTTATGCGCAGATCTCCCAAATGGTGAACCTCAGAGTTCCAGCCAACAAATACACAGAGAGAGAGACAAGACAAAACAAGACAAATAATTTAATTGAGCTAGGCCTCGTGCCCGTGTCAATGGGGACATTGGGATGGGGGGGGGGGGGGGGGGGGGGGGGAACAACATTGTGGAAAAAGCAAAAGTAACAGGAAAATAACAACACCTTGCAAATATACATGCACTTTCTCGGCCAGGTAGATAACTTTCACATTCTCCTCAGTCATGGATGTATACATACTGATCAAAATATGCACCAATATACAGCTTAGGGCATATCATTTACAAATCTCACAGAAGATACATTCATTTGTAATTGGCTTATTGCCTAAAAAACCTGTAAACCTTTTCATGATCCACACACACACACACACATCCACACACACACACACACACACACACACCCCACACACACACACACTCGCCCGCATACACTCACACATACAAGCTCTTTTGCTTTTAGAGGGGAAAATGTACCCCGAATTATACATAAAAATATATGAACTTTACGTCCCATTCGTTTTTTTGCATCTGATTTCAAAAGCTTTAGTACAGAGAGAGAGAGAGAGAGAGAGAGAGAGAGAGAGAGAGAGAGGAGAGAGAAGAGAGAGAGAGAGAGAGATCATGTCTCTTTGACCAAGAAGAGACTGACTTCAAAAGGTCACAGAAGGCAACAAAAAGTCTGAGGGGCGCAAACATGCAAACAAAGACTTTTTTTTCTATAAATTTTGACATGTGTGAGAGAAAAGAGATGTGAGTTCTTTCATTAGTTTCTCAAGAATCTTTCTCCATGTCACTCTGATCTTTTGTGTCAATCCCAATCAATGAATGATAAGAAGTCAAGTCAAGTCAAGTTGATTCCTTTGGAGCGCTGACAGACCTGACAGATTGCGGGACTGCTCCTTGCGCTTGTGGGGCAGGCCCACGTCCTTGATCATCTGGGCCATCTCCTGCTTCACCTCTTTCTCGCTCTGCCCTTCAGCCGTGAGTAGAACCAGATGTGCTCCTCCACCGTCAGACTGCCCAGTCAGTGACACACCACAGCTCAGGAACATGGACCAAAGACACGCTACAAAATGCTGTTGATGCAATGTTTGAGTTGGCTCACCTTTCTTGTCAAGTTAGTTGCAATGCTTGAGTTGGCTGACCTTTCTTGTCAAGTTAGCTGCAAAATGCTGTTGATGCAATGCTTGAGTTGGCTCACCTTTCTTGTCAAGTTAGTTGCAATGCTTGAGTTGGCTCACCTTTCTTGTCAAGTTAGTTGCAATGCTTGAGTTGGCTCACCTTTCTTGTCAAGTTAGCTGCAAAATGCTGTTGATGCAATGCTTGAGTTGGCTCACCTTTCTTGTCAAGTTAGTTGCAATGCTTGAGTTGGCTCACCTTTCTTGTCAAGTTAGTTGCAATGCTTGAGTTGGCTCACCTTTCTTGTCAAGTTAGTTGCAAAGTGAGACGACTGCAGATGGAGATCTAGACAAATCTTCAAAGACAAAGGCAATTAAAATAAGTCCAAGAATCAACATGAACAAATGAATGACCAGACAAAACACAACACGTTTTGACCTCATAGGTCTTCTTCAGGCAGGGTCAGTAACACGCAGGACAATGAAAGTGAAGAACAAGCAATCACCTGTCTTTGTCCAATTCAACACATCAGGGCGTTGACAGGGATTGAGATAAGATCATGTTGCTTATAGCCCAGCCGACCGCAAAGGGCCACATCAGGGCGTTGACAGGTGATTAGATAAGATCATGTTGCTTATAGCCCAGCCGACCGCAAAGGGCCACATCAGGGCGTTGACAAGTGATTAGATAAGATCATGTTGCTTATAGCCCAGCCGACCGCAAAGGGCCACATCAGGGCGTTGACAGGTGATTAGATAAGATCATGTTGCTTATAGCCCAGCCGACGCAAAGGGCCACATCAGGGCGTTGACAGGTGATTAGATAAGATCATGTTGCTTATAGCCCAGCCGACCGCAAAGGGCCACATCAGGGCGTTGACAAGTGATTAGATAAGATCATGTTTGCTTATAGCCCAGCCGACCGCAAAGGGCCACATCAGGGCGTTGACAGGTGATTAGATAAGATCATGTTGCTTACAGCCCAGCCGACCGCAAAGGGCCACATCAGGGCGTTGACAAGTGATTAGATAAGATCATGTTGCTTATAGCCCAGCCGACCGCAAAGGGCCACATCAGGGCGTTGACAAGTGATTAGATAAGATCATGTTGCTTATAGCCCAGCCGACCGCAAAGGGCCACATCAGGGCGTTGACAAGTGATTAGATAAGATCATGTTGCTTATAGCCCAGCCGACCGCAAAGGGCCACATCAGGGCGTTGACAGGTGATTAGATAAGATCATGTTGCTTATAGCCCAGCCGACCGCAAAGGGCCACATCAGGGCGTTGACAGGTGATTAGATAAGATCATGTTGCTTATAGCCCAGCCGACCGCAAAGGGCCACATCAGGCGTTGACAGGTGATTAGATAAGATCATGTTGCTTATAGCCCAGCCGACCGCAAAGGGCCACATCAGGGCGTTGACAGGTGATTAGATAAGATCATGTTGCTTATAGCCCAGCCGACCGCAAAGGGCCACATCAGGGCGTTGACAGGTGATTAGATAAGATCATGTTGCTTATAGCCCAGCCGACCACAAAGGGCCACATCAGGGCGTTGACAGGTGATTAGATAAGATCATGTTGCTTATAGCCCAGCCGACCACAAAGGGCCACATCAGGCGTTGACAGGTGATTAGATAAGATCATGTTGCTTATAGCCCAGCCGACCACAAAGGCCACATCAGGGCGTTGACAGGTGATTAGATAAGATCATGTTGCTTATAGCCCAGCCGACCGCAAAGGGCCACATCAGGGCGTTGACAGTGATTAGATAAGATCATGTTGCTTATAGCCCAGCCGACCGCAAAGGGCCACATCAGGGCGTTGACAGGTGATTAGATAAGATCATGTTGCTTATAGCCCAGCCGACCGCAAAAGGGGCCACATCAGGGCGTTGACAGGTGATTAGATAAGATCATGTTGCTTATAGCCCAGCCGACCACAAAGGGCCACATCAGGGCGTTGACAGGTGATTAGATAAGATCATGTTGCTTATAGCCCAGCCGACCGAAAGGGCCACATCAGGGGTTGCAGGTGATTGTAAAATTTGTTTCTTTGCCCCGCCGCCCAAGGGCCAAAGGGCGTTTACGGGGATTAGATGAATGTTGCTTATGCCCAGCGACCCAAAGGGCCCTAGGGGGTTGACAGGGATTTGTAAAAATATGTTGCTTATAGCCCCGGAAACCCCAAAAGGGGCCCCATCAGGGGGGGTTGAAGTATTGATAGAGTGCTTTTAAACCACCCCAAAGGGGCCCCTCAGGGGTTGAAGGTTTTTATAGAGCAAGGCCAAAAAGGGCCCCAGGGTTGAAAGGGGTTAGTGTAAAGGCTTTAACCAGGGGCCCAAGGGTTTGGGTTTGGGGAAGGTATTTAAAAAAGGGGGGAAGCCCCACCCAAAGGGACCGGGTTTTGAAGGGGTTAATAAAAAGGGAACCCCAAAAAAGGGCCCCAGGGTTGGGCAGGTTTAAAAAAAAAAGGGGCCCCAAAGCCGGACAGGGGTTGAAGGTATTGAAAAGTTGAAGCCACGGAAAGGGAAAACGGGCTTGCGGGAAGAAAATCATTTGTTTTCCCCGGAAAATGGGCCCCGGGGGAAGGATTGGACAGTTTTTTAGAGGCCCAAAGGGCCCCGGGCAAGGGATTGTAAGTATTTGTTATACCCGGCCCAAAGGGGGACTCAGGGGGACAGGGTTTGATGTATTTTTTGCCCGGCCCAAAGGGCCACCGGGGTTAAGGGTTGAAGTATTTGTATGAGCGGAAAAAACCACACCCCGGGGGGACAGGGTTTTAAAAAGTATTTGTTTTGCCCCGGCCCAAAAAACCACCCAGGGGGACAAAGGGATTGAAGGTTTTTGGGCAAAGGGGGCCCAAGGGCTACAGGGGTTGAAAGTATTTGTTATAGGCCCGGCCCGGGGCCCCAAAAGGGGTGACTGGGTTAGATATGTTTCTTTAAGCCAACAAAGGGCCCCATAGGGGTTGACAGGGGATTTGTTTGTTATGGCCCCCCCCCCCCCCCCCCCCCCAAAAAATTTTTTTAAGCCGCGGGCCCAAAAAAGGGCCCTCGGGGTTGACAGGTATAGTAAGATTTTTTATAGCCCCCGGCCGAAAGGGCCCCCGGGGTTGCAGGGATTAAAAAATATGTTGCTTAACCCCCGACCCAAAGGGCCCTGGGGTTGACAGGGGTTGTAAAATATTTTTTAACCCCGACCCCAAAGGGCCAGGGGGAAGGTGTTGTAAAATTTTGTTGTTTTTGCACCCCCCAAAGGGCCTCAGGGCGTTTCAGGTGATTAGATTTTCTGTTGCTTTAACCGGCCCCAAAAGGGGCCAACAGGGGACAGGGTTTTTAAAAATATTTTTTTGGGGACCCAAAGGGGCCAAGGGGGGTTTTGGGGGTTTTTGAAAAAGTTTTAAGCCCCCCGGCCAAAGGGCCCTTTGGCGTTGCTTTAAGCCCTGGCTTAGCCCGCCCCCCAAAAGGGAAAAACAGGGCTTTGCAGGGAAGAAAGAAACGGCTTTAAAAGGGGAAAAAGGGAACCAGGGGGGGAAAAGGGATTAGGAAAGTTTTTATAGCCCGGAACCCAAGGGGCCCCCAAAGGGCACAGGGTTGAAAGTTTTTTGTTAAGCCCCGCCAGCAAAAGGGGCCCCAAGGGCTTGCTTTATTGAAAGATCAGTTTTTGCCCAGCGCCCAAAAGGCCCCAGGGGTTCAGGGGGATTAGTAAGTTTTGCTTTAGCCCAAAAGGGCCCAAAGGGCTTGGGGGAGTAAAAGGGGTTATAAACCCGCAAACCCAAACCCTTGGGGGAAGATAAAAAGTTTTTTTCCAGCCCACCAAAGGGCCATGGGGTTGACGGGTTTGATAAGATATGTTGCTTTAGCCCCCCCCAAAGGGCCCAAAGGGGTTGACAGGTTTAGATAAAATATGTTGCTTTTAGCCCCCGACCCAAAAGGGCCCCGGGCGTTGAAGGGGGATTATTAAATTTTTTGGGGGGCCGGCCCGGGGGGCCCCGGGGGGGGAAAAAAACCCAGGGGGCCCCGGGGTTAAAATTTTTTGGGGTTTCTTATCCCCCCGGGGCCCAAAGGGCCCAACAGGGGTTGAATTTAGATAAATTTTGTTGCCCAGCCAAAGGGCCCCAAAAGGGGACAGGGGTTTTAAGGTTATTGTGTTTTGCAGCCCCCAGCAAGGGTAGGGTTGAAGTATTTGTAAAAGCTTTCCCGGCCAAAGGGGGTCAGGGGTTAAAGGGATTAAAAATAAGGCGCCCAGGCCCAAAAGGGGCCCCCGGGGTTAAGGTTTAAAAAAAGGCAAAAGGGGGGGGAAAGGGGAAAAAGGGCGGACGGGGAAAAAGGTAGGTGTTATAGGGCCCAAAAGGGGGAACGGGCGTTAAGGGATTAGGTATGTTTTTAAGGGCCCAAAACCCCCCCAGGGCTTACAGGTGAAGATAAAAATTTGCTTATAGCCCGCCGACCCCAAAGGGGCCCCTCGGGCGTGACAGGGATTTGTAAGATTTGTGCTTATAGCCCCGCCCACCCAAAGGGCCCCTCAGGGGTTGACAGGTGATTGATAAGTAAAGTTTCTTATAGCCCCCCCCAAAGGGCCACATCAGGGCGTTTAAAGGGGGAAAAAAATTTGGTTATGGGCCCAAAGGGCCCAAAACCCCGGGGTTTAAGGGTTTTAAAATTGTTGCTTTAGCCCGCGACCAAAGGGCACATCAGGGCGTTTAAGGGATTAGAATTTTGCTTATAGCCCGCCGACGCAAAGGGCCACTCAGGGGTTTACAGGTGATTAGAAAGTTGTTGCTTTTTGCCCAGCCGACCCAAAGGGGCCCATCGGGGGTTGACAGGATTGTAAGTAAAGTTGTTTGCCCCGCCCACCCAAGGGCCCCCACAGGGGTTGAAGGGGATTAGATAAAAATTTTTTAAGCCAGCCCCCAAGGGCCATCAGGGCGTTGCAAGGATTAGATAAGATAATTTTTTGCCAGCCCACCCAAAGGGCCACTTAGGGGGGGGGTTTTTTGTGTATTTGGGAAGCCCGCCGCCAAAAGGGCCCAACAGGGTTGAAAGGTTTGTAAGAAAAGGGAAGCCCCGCGGCCCCAAAGGGAATAGGGCTTTTAAAGGGGGAAAAAAGGGATTTTTTGCTATTTGAGGCCCAAAGGGGGCCCCGGGGGGGTTTGACAGGGTTGAAAGTTGTTTTTTAGCCCCGGGCCCAAAGGGGGCCCCGGGCGTTGACAAGTGATTAGATAAAATTTGTTTTCCCCCACCCAAAGGGCAAAAGGGGTTGCAAGTGATAGATAAAAATAAAAATTGCTTTCCCCCGGCCCAAAGGGAAACCTGGGGGGGAAGGTATTAGTAAAATTTGTTTGCCAGCCCACCCAAAGGGGACCGGGGTTGCAGTGATTTGTAAGATATGTTGCTTATAGCCCAGCCGCCCCAAGGGCACATCGGGCGTTGACAGTATTAGTAAAATGTTGCTTATAGCCAGCCCACCGAAAAAGGGGACTCGGGGTTAAAGTGATTTGTAAGATAATTTGCTTATAGCCACCCCAAAGGGCCACTAGGGGTTGAAAGGGGTTAGATAGATAAAGTTGCTTAAGCCGCCCACCCAAGGGGGGACATCGGGGTTGACAAGTGATTAGATAAAATATGTTGCTTTAGCCCGCCCACCCCAAAGGGCCCTAAGGGTTGAAATATTGTTTAAAAGGCATAGGGCCCCACCAAAAGGGCCCTCAGGGGGTTGAAAATAAAAAAAATTTTTTTTAAGGCCCAAAGGCCCAAAGGGACATGGGGTTGAAAGTTTTTAAAAAAAAGGCAAGCCCGCCGGCAAAGGGAATAGGGCTTTTCAAGGATTGAAAAAAAGGGGGTTATGGGAAAAAGGGGAAGGGCGGGGGAAATAAAAATGTTGCATGGGAAAAGGGGAAAGGGGGGACAGGGATTGAAAAAAGTTTTATTGGAGGAAAAAGGGCCAACGGGGGGAAGGGATTGTGAAATGTTGAAGAGGCCCCAAGGGGGAACGGGGACAAAGGGATTTGGTAAGTTTTATGGGAAAAGGGGGACCAGGGGGGCCGGGGGGAAAGTATTTTTTTTCCCCGGCCGCAAACCCAAAGGGGACCGGGGGTTGAAAGATAATTTGTTATTTTCCCAGCCCCCCAAAAAAGGGCCCCAATCAGGGCTGTTGACAATGATTAGATAAGATAATGTTGCTTATTATATAGCCAAGCCGACCGCAAAGGGCCACATCAGGGCTGTTGACAAGTGATTAGATAATAATGTTGCTTATAATATAGCCAGCCGACCGCAAAGGGCCACATCAGGCTGTTGACAAGTGATTGTTCGTTCTTCACTTTCATTGTCTGAAGTGGTGTTCATCTTGCCAGAAAAAGACCTAAGAGGTTGAAACATGTCGCATTTTGTCTTGGGGACTTGTTTGTCCGTGTTGTTTGTGGAGTTATTTCAATCGTTTTTTAAAGACTTACTTGTGGAGCTGGCAATTTTTTAAGTGCATTTATCATGTATTGCTATTAAGCTGCCAACATCTGAGTCATAGCTCAAACATTCATCAACATGAATTGCTAAAGATGGCAACATTTGTGTGCATTTTCTTGATTTGCTAAGCTAGCAACTTTCTGATGTATTTATTATGAACTGCTTAAAACTGTCAACATTTGAGTGCATTCATCATGAACTGCTAAAGCTGACAAAAAATTTTAGTGCATTCATCATGAACTGCTAAGCTGGCAAAATTTGAGTGTATCTATCATGAACTGCTAAAGCTGGCAACTTTCTGATGTATTATTCGAACTGCTAAAGCTGGCAACATTTGAGTGAATTTAAACATGTATTGCTATTAAAGCTGGCCCAACATCTGGTGTATCTATCTGAATGCTAAAGTGGCAAATTTGAGTGCATTTATCATTTAAAAAACTGAAGCTGGTAACTTTGAGTGAATTTCTAATATTAGTTGAAAATCCTTTACAAATCGATCAAAACATTTCACAAGAGTATCCAGAACTACAGATTAGTATGGTGTAATCACTGCATTGAGAAAAAAACTGCTTTTCTTTATTGCTTATCAAGGTTCCATATCATACAAATTTATCACTATCTGCAAGCACATGGTGAGCCCCAGACGTAGTGTGGTTTTAATGTATGTTTGTCAATGTGATGTGATGCAAACTGATGTTGAGTACCATGGTGTACTGTAGTGAGTGTAATGTGATGCTTGTCAATGTGATGTGATGCAAACTGATATGGAGTACCATGGTGTACTGTAGTGAGTGTAATGTGATGTGACGCAAATTGATGTGGAATACCATAGTGTAGCGTAGCGAGTGTAATGTGATGTTTGTCGATGTCATGTAATGCAAATGGATGAGGTGCATCATGGCATTGAGTGGTGTAATGTGGTGTCTGTCAACATGATGTGAAGTGGCATTAAGTGCTGTAATGTGGTGTCTGTCAACATGATGTGAAGTGGCATTGAGTGGTGTAATGTGGTGTCTGTCAACATGACGTGAAGTGGCATTAAGTGGTGTAATGTGGTGTCTGTCAACATGATGTGAAGTGGCATTAAGTGCTGTAATGTGGTGTCTGTCAACATGATGTGAAGTGGCATTGAGTGGTGTAATGTGGTGTCTGTCAACATGATGTGAAGTGGCATTGAGTGGTGTAATGTGGTGTCTGTCAACATGACGTGAAGTGGCATTAAGTGTTGTAATGTGGTGTCTGTCAACATGATGTGAAGTGGCATTAAGTGCTGTAATGTGGTGTCTGTCAACATGATGTGAAGTGGCATTAAGTGGTGTAATGTGGTGTTTGTCAACATGACGTGAAGTGGCATTAAGTGGTGTAATGTGGTGTTTGTCACATGATGTGAAGTGGCATTGAGTGGTGTAATGTGGTGTCTGTCAACATGATGTGAAGTGGCATTGAGTGGTGTAATGTGGTGTTTGTCAACATGATGTGAAGTGGCATTAAGTGGTGTAACATGGTGTCTGTCAACATGATGTGAAGTGGCATTAAGTGCTGTAATGTGGTGTCTGTCAACATGATGTGAAGTGGCATTAAGTGCTGTAATGTGGTGTTTCTCAACATGACGTGAAGTGGCATTAAGTGGTGTAATGTGGTGCCTGTCAACATGATGTGAAGTGCATTGAGTGGTGTAATGTGGTGTGGTTGTCAACATGATGTGAAGTGGCATTGAGTGGTGTAATGTGGTGTCTGTCAACATGATGTGAAGTGGCATTAAGTGGTGTAATGTGGTGTCTGTCAACATAATGTGAGAGGCATTGAGGGGTGTAATGTGGACAACATGATGTGAAGTGGCATTAAGTGATGTAATGTGGTGTCTGACAACATGATGTGAAGTGACATTGAGTGGTGTAATGTGGTGTCTGTCAACATGATGTGAAGAGGCATTGAGTGGTGTAATGTGGACAACATGATGTGAAGTGGCATTAAGTGGTGTAATGTGGTGTCTGTCAACATGATGTGAAGTGACATTGAGTCGTGTAATGTTGTGTCTGTCAACATGATGTGAAGAGGCATTGAGTGGTGTAATGTGGTGTCTGTCACATGACGTGAAGTGGCATTAAGTGGTGTAATGTGGTGTCTGTCAACATGACGTGAAGTGGCATTAAGTGGTGTAATGTGGTGTCTGTCAACATGATGTGAAGTGGCATTGAGTGGTGTAATGTGGTGTCTGTCAACATGTGAAGAGGCATTAAGTGCTGTAATGTGGTGTTTGTCAACATGATGTGAAGTGGAATCGAGTGGTGTAATGTGGTGTCTGTCAACATTATGTGAAGTGGCATTAACCCAATGCCTACCAGATCGACCGAGATCGACCGCGAGATTTCATCTTTCTGAATATCGGATCGACCGAGATCGACCGCTGAATACTCGGTCAACGACTTTCGCTTTCACCATCGCATATCCCAGAATGCAATTGCGACAGAAGAGTCTTCCGGTACTTCCGTTTCTGGACGCCATTTTGGTTTTTGTTGCATGAGTTTTGGTGGAGTAGTTTCGTTGCTGTGAATTTTCAAAGTTCGGATTTTTTTCGCGAAGATTTTCTGGGAAAATGGCGGATCAAGTAACTATGCAACTTGCAGAATTCATTTTCTGAAGTGATATTGATGAAGAGAGCGTATTTGCGGGCTACACTCTTGAAGAAGATTTGAAGTGAGACGATTCGGACGTCAATCTTGACCTAGTTATGAATAAAGATCGACTGCTGACTGGTTTTGAGGCCGGAATCAATAATGATTCAGGCGATGATAATGACGAGGTCGAATAGCCCATTGCTGCTGGGCCCAGACCCCCAAAAAAGAAAATTCGAAAAACAAAACTTGCTAGAGATTCTTTAATTCTTGACTGGAGTGGTTGGCGACAAGAAGTGAAGCCCCCCAAAAGTTTCCCTTGTTTTGATAGCCAGGAAACCGGGTCAGTCAGTGGGTGTGTCCGACGATTTGCCTGTAGGAGCATCACCTTTAGCCGTTTGATTTCAGAAGAATTTTGGCAGACTTTTAACGAGAAACAAATTTATTTGCTGCACAAAAGCAAGCAGAAAAGGATGAACATAAACTCTGGCCTGAAATAAAAACTGCCTGTTTATCAAAAAGCAAAGAGGAGCCGGACAAGAGGTACATCATCACCACAGTGTGTGTGTGTGTGTGTGTTGGGGGGGGGGGAAGGGGGGGTGCTCAGTGCACTTGTGCAAAAGCACATTTTTGTTGAATTCCATCACAATCTAAAGCCCAGTATTCAGTAATCTGTTCTTGTTATTTTTTCCCCTCAGTAGTTAGAAGACAAATCTTCTTGTATGTGATGCCTTCAGTTTAACAAAATTGTTGAAGTTTGGGTTGTTGTTTTTTGCTTCACAACAAAAGTTGATTATTTAGTGTGCATACCATACAGAATGACTTTATTTTGTTCCTGAAGGTTTCAGTACTTTGTTTAGCCTTGGAAAATCACTCTGTGCTCCTAATCCATGATGTTCTGTGGGTACAGTGAATTTAGGAAAAATTGTTTTAGCACTGAGAACACCGAAGTACAGTTAGTCTGTTCGTTTGTGGTTTTTTTCCTCGTGTACCAGTTCACTATATGTGGGGTAAAATGGCTGTTTTGGATGGAGTGATGTCTTTGAATTTTTTCATTACTTTTACAGAATAGATAAGTTAAAAACAAATTTTCTATTGAGGTTTCTTTATGGCAAGTGTGTATGTGTTGCGGAGTTACCTCTCTTGGCATGGTATTCTCATAGTCATATAGCACAAAGTCATGCGGTAGGCAGAGGGTTAAGTGGTGTAATGTGGTGTTTGTCAACATGATGTGAAGTGGCATTGAGTGGTGTAATGTGGTGTCTGTCAACATGACGTGAAGTGGAATCGAGTGGTGTAATGTGGTGTCTGTCAACATGATGTGAAGTGGCATTGAGTGGTGTAATGTGGTGTCTGTCAACATGATGTGAAGTGGCATTAAGTGGTGTAACGTGGTGTCTGTCAACATGATGTGAAGTGGCATTAAGTGGTGTAATGTGGTGTTTGTCAACATGATGTGAAGTGGCATTGAGTGGTGTAATGTGGTGTCTGTCAACATGATGTGAAGTGGTAATGAGTGGTGTTATGTGGTGTCTGTCAACATGATGTGAAGTGGCATTGAGTGGTGTAATATGGTGTCTGTCAACATGATGTGAAGGGCATTGAGTGGTGTATGTGGTGTCTGTCAACATGATGTGAAGTGGCATTGAGTGCTGTAATGTGGTGTCTGTCAACATGATGTGAAGTGGCATTAAGTGCTGTAATGTGGTGTCTGTCAACATGATGTGAAGTGGCATTGAGTGGTGTAATGTGGTGTCTGTCAACATGACGTGAAGTGGCATTAAGTGGTGTAATGTGGTGTCTGTCAACATGATGTGAAGAGGCATTAAGTGCTGTAATGTGGTGTTTCAACATGATGTGAAGAGGCATTGAGTGGTGTAATGTGGTGTCTGTCAACATGATGTGAAGTGGCATTGAGTGGTGTAATGTGGTGTCTGTCAACATGATGTGAAGTGGCATTGAGTGGTGTAATGTGGTGTCTGTCAACATGATGTGAAGATGGCATTGAGTGGTGTAATGTGGTGTCTGTCAACATGATGTGAAGAGGCATTGAGTGGTGTAATGTGGTGTTTGTCAACATGATGTGAAGTGGCATTAAGTGGTGTAATGTGGTGTCTGTCAACATGATGTGAAGTGGCATTGAGTGGTGTAATGTGGTGTCTGTCAACATGATGTGAAGTGGCATTGAGTGGTGTAATGTGGTGTCTGTCAACATCATGTGAAGTGGCACTGAGTGGTGTAATGTGGTGTCTGTCAACATGATGTGAAGAGGCACTGTAAGTGGTGTAATGTGGTGTCTGTCAACATGATGTGAAGTGACATTGAGTGGTGTAATGTGGTGTCTGTCAACATGATGTGAACGGGCATTGAGTGGTGTAATGTGGTGTGGTTGTCAACATGATGTGAAGTGGCATTGAGTGGTGTAATGTGGTGTCTGTCAACATGATGAGAAGTGGCATTAGTGGTGTAATGTGGTGTTGTCAACATGATGTGAAGTGGCATTGAGTGGTGTAATGTGGTGTCTGTCAACATGATGTGAAGTGGCATTGAGTGGTGTAATGTGGTGTCTGTCAACATGATGTGAAGTGGCATTAAGTGGGTAATTGGTGTCTGTCAACATGATGTGAAGTGCATTGAGTGGTGTAATGTGGTGTCTGTCAACATGATGTGAAGTGGCATTAAGTGGGGTATTGGTGTCTGTCAACATGATGTGAAGTGGCATTGAGTGGTGTAATGTGGTGTCTGTCAACATGATGTGAAGTGGCATTGAGTGGTGTAATGTGGTGTCTGTCAACATGATGTGAAGTGGCATTAGTGGTGTAATGTGGTGTTTGTCAACATGATGTGAAGTGGCATTGAGTGGTGTAATGTGGTGTCTGTCAACATGATGTGAAGTGGCATTGAGTGGTGTAATGTGGTGTCTGTCAACATGATGTGAACGGGCATTGAGTGGTGTAATGTGGTGTCTGTCAACATGATGTGAAGTGGCATTGAGTGGTGTAATGTGGTGTCTGTCAACATGATGTGAAGTGGCATTGAGTGGTGTAATGTGGTGTCTGTCAACATGATGTGCAGCAGTGTGATGTGGTGAGCCAAAATGTTGACTGCTGTAATGTGTTTGTTACCATGGTCACTGCAATGTGGTGTGGTGTGCCAACAAGAAATGTGGTGTAATGTCACTGTAATGTGGTGTGGTGCACAAAAGTGTAGAACAACATAACGAATGGGGCGTGATAAGCTATTGTCATTGTAGTCTTAATGTCACGTTTGTCCAATGAGGTGTGATATGGCATTTGTCAGTGTGGCTTGATGCAGCATGATGCGCTATGACTGCAGACAGGTCTATTGGCCTGTGTAGGGAAAGACAGAGAAAGACCCGAGAGCAACAAACATACAAGCACTGAAAAACAGATACACACAGGAAGACAGACAGACAAAAGAAGAAAACAGAGGGCAATAGGAAGATGTACCGATCAAAGAGGACGTTGTGCTGAGGCAGATGACACAGAAGACAGACAGACAAGAGAAAACAGAGGGCAATAGGAAGATGTACCGATCAAAGAGGACGTTGTGCTGAGGACAATCCCAACGACTTCGGATCTCATCTGAGCGTTCTGATGTCTTTGCCGTAAGTAGGCTGTCCATGTGGAGAAGAGACCCTCAGAAGACCTGCCACACACATGGCTCTCGTTAATAACCAAGAACAGCAAACCTCAAAGAAACAGGCATGCACACATGTATGCATCACGCACACACACACACACACACACACACACACCCCACACACACACACACACAACACAGCACTAACACACATACACACCCTTTAAACATGTTTTCATGCGTCACTGCCTATATGTTTTGTCTTTCGTTTTATGTCGCAACTCCTGAAGACGGTCTCTGACCATTACATTGAAAATTTTTATTGTTTTTTTGTTTTGTTTTGTTCTGTTTTGTTTTTATCATTATTTTAAAATCTTCTGAGCAGCCTCAAAGATAGTTTGTAACAGTAACCTCAGTGTGCAGATAACACAGAGGCACAAAGATATAATAAACAGAAACAATAACATCTGTTTGCTGGAAAAACAAAGGCATAAAGCTTTAATAAACAAAACTAGTAACATCTGTTTGCAGCTCAAAACACAGATAAAAAGCTGCAATAAACACAGGTGATGTCCTGTGTGTTCTAGATCAGAACAAGCGTGACTGGACAAACTCAAAGCAACTTGGCAGCAGAGCAGCGTCTCCTCAGGTGTGTGGCCTCAAAGCAACTCACCAACATAGCTCACTGTATGGCCGAGTATCTGAAAGCCTGAATGACAGCTATGTGAGTGTAAAGCCCTGTGGGAGTAAAGACAATACGACAGCCCAGCAAAACACCCTGGCTCACATGGTGGTGGTCTTGCCCGCCCCATTGTGGCCCAGGAAGGAGGTGATGTGATCCTCGTAGAAGTTGATGGTCAGGCCGTCCACAGCCAGCTTCTTGCCCGTGGAGTACACCTTGCGCAGATTGCGCACTGCCACGCCCACCTGGTGCCCCTGAGGCTCCTCCTCCATGTTGGAGTTGCTCTCTGGCAGCAACAAGCATGATGGTTCAGCATGTGTCTGAGGTATTATTGCACAGAGAGAGAGGAGAGAGAGAGAGAGAGAGGAGAGAGAGAGGAGGAGAGAGTGAGGAGAGGAGAGAGAGAGAGAGAGAGAGAGAGGAGAGAGAGAGAGAGAGAGTGAAGAGAGAGAGAGAGAGGAGAGAGAGTGAAGAGAGATGAGAAGAGAGATGAAGTGAGTGAGTGAGAGAGAGAGAGTGAGAGAGAGAGAGAGAGTGAGTGAGAGAGAGAGAGAAAGGGACAGAGAGAAAGAGGGTGGGAGAACAGGGGTGGAGAAAAAAGAGAAACAGAGAGAGACAGTGAGACAGAGAGAAACAAAGACATATAACCGCATACTCTAACACATAGAAGTGCACAACTACTGGTCAGCTTCTTCTAATTTTTGTTCTGGCTTTACAACTGTCTGATAAACTTATTCTTCTGAAGTTCAGAATTTCAAAAAATAATCAACTACAGAAAATAAAGACAACAGGTAATCATTCGTCACAATTTATTAACATTTTAAAGATAATCCTCATTTCATGAAAATCATGAAAATAGATGATGATCCATCACTATTTATAAACAGTTTAGAGATAAGCCCCAAGAAAATCAAGAGACTAAGCCATTTCTTTTCTTTTTTCCATCTGTCATATTTTCCACCCTGGAAGTCTCTGCACCCGCACAGTTATGTCAGACAATGACCAAAATGGCATACAATACAAACATCAAATATAAAGGGAAAAAAAGATCACACAAACATACTGTAAAAATCTCCCAAGTTGTACTCTCCATCATCTACAATCTTGGAAGTTTGGGAGTTGTGGCCGCACCAGTACGACTTCTGGATGGGAAAGTACCACTTCCGGGGCATTCCATACTGCCCTGAAACACACAGCACAGGTGTGAACTGGAACAGGGGGAAAAGGCAATTTACAACTGCATGAACATTATCATTAATTTGTTTGGATTTACACACACCATGTACGCACTTGGATGAAGATATAATGGAAATTCCATACACACACACACACACAGCACAGTGTCTAAGGAACTGTTAGGTGATAGACGTTTAAAGTTAAAGATAATAGACACACACACACACATAAGATAATGAAACCACACCACACACACACACACACCAAACACTAGATAGACAAACTCTCAAATACAACACACACACACACACAGCACCACTACACACTACACACACACACACCACACTCCAAAACCACAACACCACACACCACACCACACACAAGCACGGTTCGTAACAGGGAACCATATCAGAGAGAAAGGGAATACTAGGAAGAACATGAGGAAATTAGAATGGAAACCCTTAGAAGAGAGAAGAGCCTTTATTAAACTTAATACCTTCTTTAAAGGCAGAGCTAAACTAATTGATATCCCAATGGAACAACTAGTATTTAATAAAAGTAGCACCAGGAGTGGCGGTCAATCTTATGCCATACCTGCATCAAATATTGACAGCCATTTACATTCATTTTATCCTAGTTCTGTACGGCTGTGGAACTCACTGCCGGATGCCATCAAGATTGCCACAAATGCAGTCTCTTTTAAAAATCAAATTGATAAGACAATCTTGAGATCTGCATATTGACTGACTTTTCTATTTTAACTTCCCCATACATTTTATGGTTACCTAGGCCTTAACCTGGCCATTGCTTTTAACCTTTTAAATATCATGTGCGACCCCTTGTTGCCAAATTTTGCTCCAGGGGCCAACAGGCTGAGTCGCATTTTCTTTTTTTAACATGCGCGCTGGTGACCTACTCATTTTTGAGTGAACCAGCTCTTTAGGAAGAAGAAGAAGACACACACGCACACTCACATTTTTAAAAAAAGAAGCCAGTTCTGAGGTATCACTGATTTAACTGTGGTGAAAGGGAGGAAAAAGGGATTCTATGCAATGAATTTACAACAGACGCATGTTTTGGGAACAGGCTCTGGTTGAAGAGATCAGACATGCATGGAACCAACTGACATTGTGACGGCTTTGATGTGGCCATTTGTACTGGTCTTGGCTAGGAATAATATGAACTGAATTGAACTGAGTTTAAAAACAACAACATCAACAAACAAACAAACAATAACAGAGACACCTTGCCAGGCCTGAGCTGGGTAGAAAGCCTCGATGTACCAGGTGACAATGAAACTGACACCTCGATGTACCAGGTGACAATGAGACTGAGCACCTAGATGTACCAGATGACAATGAGACTGAGCACCTCGATGTACCAGGTGACAATGAAACTGACACCTCGATGTACCAGGTGACAATGGACTGAGCACCTCGATGTACCAGGTAACAATGAGACTGAGCACCTAGATGTACCAGGTAACAATGAGACTGAGCACCTAGATGTACCAGGTAACAATGAGACTGAGCACCTCGATGTAAAGGTGACAATGAAACTGACACCTCGATGTACCAGGACAATGAGACTGAGCACCTCGATGTACCAGGTAACAATGAGACTGAGCACCTCGATGTACCAGGTAACAATGAGACTGAGCACCTCGATGTACCAGATGACAATGAGACTGAGCACCTCGATGTACCAGATGACAATGAGACTGAGCACCTCGATGTACCAGGTAACAATGAGACTGAGCACCTCGATGTACCAGGTGACAATGAGACTGAGCACCTCGATGTACCAGGTAACAATGAGACTGAGCACCTCGATGTACCAGGTGACAATGAGACTGAGCACCTCGATGTACCAGATGACAATGAGACTGAGCACCTCGATGTACCAGATGACAATGAGACTGAGCACCTCGATGTACCAGGTGACAATGAGACTGAGCACCTCGATGTACCAGGTGACAATGAGACTGAGCACCTCGATGTACCAGGTGACAATGAGACTGAGCACCTCGATGTACCAGGTAACAATGAGACTGAGCACCTCGATGTACCAGGTGACAATGAGACTGAGCACCTCGATGTACCAGGTGACAATGAGACTGAGCACCTCGATGTACCAGGTGACAATGAGACTGAGCACCTCGATGTACCAGGTGACAATGAG
Organism: Conus ventricosus; assembly: GCA_018398815.1. Taxonomy (NCBI): domain Eukaryota; kingdom Metazoa; phylum Mollusca; class Gastropoda; order Neogastropoda; family Conidae; genus Conus; species Conus ventricosus. The sequence goes on from CM031600.1 coordinate 101,071,450, forward strand.
ACTGAGCACCTCGATGTACCAGGTAACAATGAGACTGAGCACCTCGATGTACCAGGTGACAATGAGACTGAGCACCTCGATGTACCAGATAACAATGAGATGAGCACCTCGATGTACCAGGTAACAATGAGACTGAGCACCTCGATGTACCAGATGACAATGAGACTGAGCACCTCGATGTACCAGGTGACAATGATGACTGAGCACCCTCATGTACCAGATGACAATGAGACTGAGCACCTCGATGTACCAGGTAACAATGAGACTGAGCACCTCGATGTACCAGATGACAATGAGACTGAGCACCTCGATGTACCAGGTGACAATGAGACTGAGCACCTCGATGTACCAGGTAACAATGAGACTGAGCACCTCGATGTACCAGGTAACAATGAGACTGAGCACCTCGATGTACCAGGTAACAATGAGACTGAGCACCTCGATGTACCAGATGACAATGAGACTGAGCACCTCAATGTACCAGATGACAATGAGACTGAGCACCTCGATGTACCAGGTGACAATGAGACTGAGCACCTCGATGTACCAGATGACAATGAGACTGAGCACCTCGATGTACCAGGTAACAATGAGACTGAGCACCTCGATATACCAGGTAACAATGAGACTGAGCACCTCGATGTACCAGGTGAACAATGAGACTGAGCACCTCGATGTACCAGGTGACAATGAGACTGAGCACCTCGATGTACCAGAGACAATGAGACTGAGCACCTCGATGTACCAGATACAATGAGACTGAGCACCTCGATGTACCAGGTGACGATGAGACTGAGCACCTCGATGTACCAGATGACAATGAGACTGAGCACCTCGATGTACCAGTGACAATGAGACTGAGCACCTCGATGTACCAGGTGACAATGAGACTGAGCACCTCGATGTACCAGGTAACAATGAGACTGAGCACCTCGATGTACCAGTAACAATGAGACTGAGCACCTCGATGTACCAGGTAACAATGAGACTGAGCACCTCGATGTACCAGTGACAATGAGACTGAGCACCTCGATGTACCAGGTGACAATGAGACTGAGCACCTCGATGTACCAGATGACAATGAGACTGAGCACCTCGATGTACCAGGTAACAATGAGACTGAGCACCTCGATGTACCAGGTGACAATGAGACTGAGCACCTCGATGTACCAGGTAACAATGAGACTGAGCACCTCGATGTACCAGGTGAACAATGAGACTGAGCACCTCGATGTACCAGGTAACAATGAGACTGAGCACCTCGATGTACCAGTGACAATGAGACTGAGCACCTCGATGTACCAGGTGACAATGAGACTGAGCACCTCGATGTACCAGGTGACAATGAGACTGAGCACCTCGATGTACCAGGTAACAATGAGACTGAGCACCTCGATGTACCAGGTGACAATGAGACTGAGCACCTCGATGTACCAGGTAACAATGAGACTGAGCACCTCGATGTACCAGATGACAATGAGACTGAGCACCTCGATGTACCAGGTGACAATGAGACTGAGCACCTCGATGTACCAGGTAACAATGAGACTGAGCACCTCGATGTACCAGGTAACAATGAGACTGAGCACCTCGATGTACCAGTACAATGAGACTGAGCACCTCGATGTACCAGGTAACAATGAGACTGAGCACCTCGATGTACAGATGACAATGAGACTGAGCACCTCGATGTACCAGTGACAATGAGACTGAGCACCTCGATGTACCAGATGACAATGAGACTGAGCACCTCGATGTACCAGGTAACAATGAGACTGAGCACCTCAATGTACCAGATGACAATGAGACTGAGCACCTCGATGTACCAGGTAACAATGAGACTGAGCACCTCGATGTACCAGATGACAATGAGACTGAGCACCTCGATGTACCAGGTAACAATGAGACTGAGCACCTCGATGTACCAGATGACAATGAGACTGAGCACCTCGATGTACCAGGTGACAATGAGACTGAGCACCTCGATGTACCAGATGACAATGAGACTGAGCACCTCGATGTACCAGATGACAATGAGACTGAGCACCTCGATGTACCAGTGACAATGAGACTGAGCACCTCGATGTACCAGTGACAATGAGACTGAGCACCTCGATGTACCAGGTGACAATGAGACTGAGCACCTCGATGTACCAGGTAACAATGAGACTGAGCACCTCGATGTACCAGGTAACAATGAGACTGAGCACCTCGATGTACCAGATGACAATGAGACTGAGCACCTCGATGTACCAGGTAACAATGAGACTGAGCACCTCGATGTACCAGGTGACAATGAGACTGAGCACCTCGATGTACCAGGTAACAATGAGACTGAGCACCTAGATGTACCAGGTGACAATGAGACTGAGCACTCGTTACCAGGTAACATATGAATCGCAGACAAACTCATGTACAAACAGATAATTGCCCCAGTCTGACCTGAAAGACGGCCTCAATGTACCAGGTAAAATGAGAGTACACGCTGTGTACCAGGAACATGATGCAGATGAAGAAAAAACAAACAGATATATTGCCAGTCTGACCTTGAAAGACGGCCTCAATGTACCAGGTAAAATGGAGTACAACGCAGTGTCCAGGAACATCATGCAGATGAAAAAAAACAAACAGATATATTGCCCAGTCTGACCTTGAAAGACGGCCTCAATGTACCAGGTAAAATGGAGGTACAACGCAGTGTCCAGGAACATCATGCAGATGAAGAAAAAACAAACAGATATATTGCCCAGCCTACCTGGAAGACGGCCTCAATGTACCAGGTAAAATGGAGGTACAACGCAGTGTCCAGGAACATCATGCAGATGAAGAAAAAACAAACAGATATATTGCCCAGCCTTACCTGGGAAGACGGCCTCAATGTACCAGGTAAAATGGAGGTACAACGCAGTGTCCAGGAACATCATGCAGATGAAGAAAAAACAAACAGATATATTGCCAGCTTTACCTTGAAGACTGCCTCAATGTACCAGGTAAAATGGAGGTACAACGCAGTGTCCAGGAACATCATGCAGATGAAGAAAAAACAAACAGATATATTGCCCAGCCTTACCTGGGAAGACTGCCTCAATGTACCAGGTAAAATGGAGGTACAACGCAGTGTCCAGGAACATCATGCAGATGAAGAAAAAACAAACAGATGTTTTGCCCAGCCTTACCTGGGAAGACTGCCTCAATGTACCAGGTGAAAAGGAGGTACAAGGCAGTGTCCAGGAACATCATGAAGATGAAGAAAAAACAAACAGGATTTTGCCCAGCCTTACTGGGAAGACGGCCTCAATGTACCAGATGAAAGTGATGTACAAGGCAGTGTCCAGATACATTATGAAGAAAAATCAAGCAAACATACAAACAGAGTTTTGCCCAGCCTTACCTGGGAAGACGACCTCAATGTACCAGGTGAAAGTGATGTATAAGGCAGTGTCCAGGTACATTATGAAGAAAAATAAAACAAACATACAGACATATTGCCCAGCCTTACCTGGGAAGACAGCCTCATTGTACCAGGTAAAATGGAGGTACAAACACAGTGTCCAGGAACATCATGAGAAGAAGAAAAAACAAACAAAACAGACATATTGCCCAGCCTTACCTGGGAAGACGGCCTCAATGTACCAGGTGAAAAGGAGGTACAACACAGTGTCCAGGTATATTATGAAGAAAAATCAAGCAAACATACAAACAGACATATTGCTCAGCCCTACCTGGGAAGACTGCCTCAATGTACCAGGTGAAAAGGAGTACAACACAGTGTCCAGGAACATCATGTAGATGAAGAAAAATCAAGCAAACATACAAACAGACATATTGCCCAGCCTTACCTGGGAAGACGGCCTCAATGTACCAGGTGAAAGTGACGTACAACGCAGTTTCCAGGTACATTGTGAAGAAAAATCAAGCAAACATACAAACAGATGTTTTGCCCAGCCTTACCTGGGAAGACGGCCTCAATGTACCAGGTGAAAGTGACGTACAACGCAGTTTCCAGGTACATTGTGAAGAAAAATCAAGCAAACATACAAACAGATGTTTTGCCCAGCCTTACCTGGGAAGACAGCCTCATTGTACCAGGTAAAATGGAGGTACAACGCAGTGTCCAGGAACATCATGAAGATGAAGAAAAAACAAACAAAACAGACATATTGCCCAGCCTTACCTGGGAAGACGGCCTCAATGTACCAGGTGAAAAGGAGGTACAACGCAGTGTCCAGGAACATCATGAAGATGCAAGTGCCCAGGCTGAAGGTGTCGTCAGGCACAGGGCTTTCCCCGATGTTGCTCCACTGAGACCCGATGGCCTGCTCCTCATAGCGGGCGATGTAGGCACACCCGAACCCAAAGGCGATGTTGGACGACAGACACTGAACAAAGAGGAAGCACAATAATTACAAAATATTGATTAAAAAAAAATACAGCAACAAATACTTGAGCACTTTTTGCATTTGGAAAGGGGATCAAAATCTACAGAAAATACAAAGAATGTCACACTTAATCGTTACAAGTTTTCTTCCTTGAGCACTCAGTTACGTCATGTTTAACTGTCAGCAAGAACGGAAATACATTTTTCTCTCTGTCTTATTTTCTTCTTCTTTTTTTTTAAACTCAGTTCAATTCAGTTCATGTTATTCATAGCCAAGACAAGCACAAGTGGCCACATCAAAGTTGTTCTTATATCAATTGATTCCATGCTTGTCTGTTAACAAAAACAGTAAATCAGCTATAAAAAAAAAAGGATAAATCAGCCTATCAGACTTTTTCAAACATATTCACAAGTTTCTTCACTGATCAGACCATAACTGTCCAGACGACAATCTTGCTAACTGAGAATGGAACAGATGTTAAAATGTTTCTGTTACCTTTAGTAAGAATGTTCTGTTTTTTGTTAAAACAATCTTTTACAAAATAAAGAATTCAAACACACACACACACACACACACAAAACACAAATCAAGTTTCAGTTCCATCAAAGAGGTGTGAATCCACACCGTCCAGTCCACATAAGGTACATCACATCTCCTAAGCCATAAGACCACAATGCACAGGGTTCATAGCTAGTTAGATAAAGACATGATGCACCAAGAACAGAAAAAGATTTGGGAAGAAAAATCATTGACACTTAATTCGTCATAAAATAATCACTAACAACAGACAGCAACAACCACTCCCCCTTTTCCCTATATCAGGGCTTAAAACAGAGGAGGAAAAAAACCACTGAAACTAGGGGGGTCCGGGGCATGCTCCCCCGGGAAATTTTTTTTAAAAACCGAGTGTAAATCTATGCCATTTCGCGCTTTCTGGACATAATTTCAAGAGTTATTTAGTGCATAAAAATTGCTGTAAACACATAATTATTACAGGAAGACATATTTGGGACAAGGGGAGAAGGGGTTAAACACATAATAAAATGAACACTCCCCCTTTAACTTGAGTGTTTTACAGGTGTTCACCAACTATAGTCTTTGGATGAAATCTCACTTCTGGGGTTGCTCAATAAGTTCCACTTTTCAGGTTTAAATGATCACACAATATCAAGTTTGAAGTTGGTGCACACAAAGTCAGTAACTGCATCAAACACTTTAAAGTTCAGTCTCATATAACAGAGATCAACTTGCGGAATCAGCACATTTTGAAAGTCACAATATCCAAATTTTGATAAATGAGAAACTTGTGGAATCAGCACATACTGAAAGTCAAATTTTGAAGTTCCTAAATTATAATAAACACTGAAATACAGGATTTCACAAGGACACACACACACACACAGCTTTGTCATTTGGGTGTTTGGGTGGTGGAGGCATTAAAGAAACATAGCAAGGAACTGTTTCTTCTTGCTGCTTGCATTGTCTGCACTGTCTTTGCCATCCACCTTTTTGCTTACTTGAAATTCAACCCTATCTTTGTCTGCTGTTTCCTTGCTTTCTCCTGTCTGGCTTTCACACTCTACAATTTTTATTTCATTCTCATCCACCTTCTTGCTGACAACTTGACTTTGATTAGTTTGAACCCTATCTTTTTCCTTGCTGCCTCCCGCCTGGCTTGCACTCTCCACATTTTCTATATCACCCTCTTTTTTCCCCACAGGATTGCAATGTTCTATCCTGGCACGTTTTACTGCTGCTAAAGTGTCTTCAGTGACCTTTCTTGTAGTTCCACTCAGCGCCTTGACGTTTGACACGTGCTTCGCTGAACGAATGTGATCAAGAGCTTTCTTCCCGCGACCACCGTAACACACAAGCTAAACCTGGTGCAATAACTTTGCGAAGAAAGTCTCCAATGACTTCTTCGTCAACTTTCTGAAGCGTCCACTCCCATTTCCACTTGTTTTTAATTGCAGATTCGTCAAAAGATCGACCCGCATGAACAATGACTGCGCGCTCCGCCATTTTGTTTTTTCCGGAAGTCCGACCGGAAACGTCTTCCAAGAATAATCAGGGGCCATAACTTGCGTGCAGTTGCTATGAACGCTGCAAGCCGATCACGGATACCTTGCTCCTGTCCGGGTTTTTTTTTTTTTTTTTTTTTTTTTTTTTTGTGACAAACGGAAATCGCGGAATTCCGCCCAGACGCGGAATGTTTTAAGCCCTGCTATATACAACAACCACCCCCCCTCCCTCCAACCACCCACCTCCTCCCCCTCCCTCAAAACAAAAAACCCCAAAGAAACACACACACAAACACCAAGAACCTGTGAGCTTACACTGAACATTTTGAGGGAGGTGGAGGTGTACTCCTCATACTGCACCAGCTGGGTGTAGGGCGTGAAGAGTGATGAATCAATGTGAGATGGCGCACTGAAGAAGAGCTGAGGGACATGGTGATGGTCGACAATGGTATAGACTGAAGAAGAAACATGACTGAGGGATCGAGAATAATGCACCTGGTGCTGTGATGTAAGTAAGTACATGGTGTGATGATGATGATGATACATATGATGAAGAACATGGACTGAGGGTCCAGAACTCGCACTTGCCTGCCTGTGATGATATATAATGATAAGTCATGCATGATGTGTGTGATGATGATGATGATGATGATATATGATGATGATGATGATGATGATGATGAGGTGAGATCCGAGATGCCTGCTGTGAATGTATGATAATATGATGCAAATGATGATGTGATTGATATGATGATGTGATGATGGGGTGAAATATGATGATGGATATGTGATGTATGATGATAATGAGTGATATGATGGTGATGATGAATGATGATGATGATTGATGATGAGTGATGAATGGATGATGTGATGATGATAGATATGATGATGATGATGATGAGATGATGGTGATGATGATGAAATGATGATGATGAATGATGATGTGATGATGATGGATGATGTTGTGGTGGTGGTGGTGGGGAAGACGAAGAATCACCAGGCAAAAGCGGACATGGTGAAGGATAACATGAACAAGTAACGTGAAGAAAGAATGTAAAACTCAAACACTTTGCTACCTTGTAACACAACAATAATCATCATGATAACAATGGTGATGATGATGACCGTGATGATGACGATAATGAGAAGGCAAAGCAGGTCAGTGACAGAGTAGTGAGAGGCAAACCCACACACAGCCTAGTTTCAGGTTTGAGACAGTTCACAAACATAATCCTGATTGACAACTTTTACACAGCATAGCTACAGGCCCAATACAGTTCACAACATAATCCTAATTGACAACTTTTACACAGCATAGCTACAGGCCCAAACAGTTCACAAACATAATCCTGACAACTTTTACACAGCATGGCTACAGGCCCAACACAGTTCACAAACATAATCCTAATTGACAACTTTTACACAGCATAGCTACAGGCCCAACACAGTTCACAAACATAATCCTAATTGACAACTTTTACACAGCATAGCTACAGGCCCAACACAGTCCACAAACATAATCCTAATTGACAACTTTTACACAGCATAGCTACAGGCCCAAGACAGTTCACAAACATAATCCTAATTGACAACTTTTACACAGCATAGCTACAGGCCCAACACAGTTCACAAACATAATCCTAATTGACAACTTTTACACAGCATAGCTACAGGCCCAAGACAGTTCACAAACATAATCCTAACTGACAACTTTTACACAGCATGGCTACAGGCCCAACACAGTTCACAAACATAATCCTAATTGACAACTTTTACACAGCATGGCTACAGGCCCAACACAGTTCACAAACATAATCCTAACTGACAACTTTTACACAGCATAGCTACAGGCCCAACACAGTTCACAAACATAATCCTAATTGACAACTTTTACACAGCATAGCTACAGGCCCAACACAGTTCACAAACATAATCCTAATTGACAACTTTTACACAGCATAGCTACAGGCCCAAGGCAGTTCACAAACATAATCCTAATTGACAACTTTTACACAGCATAGCTACAGGCCCAACACAGTTCACAAACATAATCCTAATTGACAACTTTTACACAGCATAGCTACAGGCCCAACACAGTTCACAAACATAATCCTAATTGACAACTTTTACACAGCGTAGCTACAGGCCCAACACAGTTCACAGAGTGGTAACAGGCAACTGTAGTCTTATACTCAAACAGGGTTCCCACTTCCTCAAAGGAAAAAAATTCAAGGTTTTTCAGGGGTTTCTAAAGGGGATCTTTTAATTTTTAAGGGGCAAATTTAGCCGTACGATTGAAAAAAAAAGAGTGAATAATTACCTTACACATGTAATCCAGCCATGATGATAAGGTGATTACACTTCTGTAGTCTTTTCCATGCTCAATATCATATACAAAAAATAAAAAATGAAGTCTTTATACAGAAACTGAGAAATCAGAAAAAGAAAACTTTCAATCTGCTTTCTGGACCAGTATCTGACATGGGATGTCCAGCTGCTTCTGTTTCAAGTCCTTATTCAATGATTCATCAAAAAGCATGACATATTCATTAATTCTCTTCCGGCAGCTGCAGCGGAGGCCCCCTCTCTGGCACATTTCAGGAGGGAGCTCTGCAAACTTTACTTTTAAAATACAGCCACTGTATGTGTTGTGTGGAAGTGTGTGTGAATGGTTGGCGGGCCTGGACTAGCCTAATGCTTGTTCTGGGGCAGGATCGGGAGCGGGATAACCCCTCTTGAAAAGGTGAACGTGGGTAGCCTTCCTGCAGCTCCATACTGAACTGTTTTTTTTTTTAACTTTTTTTTAATTGCTTTAAACAAAATGACAATAACAAATACACAAAAGAAATCATATTCATTATAAGTGAATTAAATATAAAGCTAGAAAAAAAGTATGAGAGAGAGAGAAAGAGAGAGGGAGGGAGGGAGTGGGGAAGTGAGAGAGAGAGAGAGATTGGGTTGGGTTTGTGCATGACTTCAAATGCTTTCAGTAACATGCTTTAAATCAAGTTTTGGATGTTGGATAAACAAGCTGTAAAACACAGTGGAGAGTACATGGGCAAACAAGACCTATATCAACCACATGTAGTGTAACACACAAATACTAAATACTTGATTACATGCAGGAGCAAAAGTGGCCTTTTGAACTGTTTTTTAGTTTGGTGTGTGTGTGTGTGTGTGTGTGTGTGTGTGTGTGTGTGTGTGTGTGTGTGTGTGTGTGTATGTGTGTGTGTGTGTCTCTCTCTCTCTCTGTCTCTTTTCTGCGTGTGTGTGTGTGTGTGTGTGTGTGTGTGTGTGTGTGTGTGTGTGTGTGGCGTGTGTGTGTGTCTCTCTCTCTTTCTGTGTGTGTGTGTGTGTGGGGTGTGTGTGTGTGTGTGTGTGTGTGTGTGTGTGTGTGCGTCTTTCTCTGTGTGTGTGTATGTGTGTGCGTGTGTATGTGTGTGTGTGTGTCTCTCTCTCTTCTTTCTTCTTCTTTCCTTTGGTGCCCACGATCATGAGGATGATCATTCTGGCACATAAAGGGGGGGTGTTGTTACTTCTAGGCAGTCCATCTGCATGCTCTGATCACTGATCACGTTCACTGCGATTCTCATTGTCCTTAAACCATAGCCGGTCCGTTACCGTAAGGGCCACATGTTATCATTACGCTGTCACTGTTACGCAGAGGTTTGCGACACAAAAGCGTCGACTGTTGTTGCCTCCACTGTCTCACTGGGAAGATGGTTCCAGTCCCTAACAGTCCTGGGTAGAAATGAGCCACCTCTGTACTGAGTTCTGGTGTTGATAAGGCAGAACTGCTGGTTGTGGGTACGGCACTGTCGTGGTGGAGGTGGGACTAGTTTGCTCTTGATAACTGGGCACTGGATTAGTCCATGGTGGATCTTATAAAGGAGCCCCAGGCGTGAGGTTCTTCTACGCTGCTCAAGGGACGCCCAACCGAGTTGGTCGATCATCCGGCTCGCACTTGACGTGTTGTGGTAGCGGTTGAGCACAAAACGGGCGGCACGTCTTTGAACAGCCTCCAACTTGTCAATGCTCTTCTGTGTGTATGGGTCCCATACTGATGATGCATAGTCAAGAAGGGGTCTCACAAATGCCTTATATGCCTTCTCCTTGATGGAACTGGAGCTGATCTTTAAATTACGCCTGAGGAAGCCCAGCGTTCGGTTAGCCTTGTTTACTATGTCGTTGATGTGGGTGTCCCATGTCATTTCGCGTTGTAGCGTGACACCCAGGTATTTGGCTGTGTGGACAGTGTCCAGATTGTGGCCATGCAGGACATAGGAGTGGTCCAGTGGGCTCCTGCTTCTGGTGACTGGCATACACACGCACTTTGCAGGGTGAAACAGCATGTCCCAGCTCTTCTCCCATTTCGATAATCGATTGAGGTCTTGCTGTAGCTGGTCTTGTTGTTCACTGTTGGCTACTACCCTGTACACTGCATGCTGTGTCGTCCGCAAACAATCGTGCCAGTGCCGTCAGCTTGTCCGGAAGGTCGTTGATATAGGCCAAGAATAAGCTGGGACCCAGTACGGAACCCTGAGGTACTCCTGACCTAACGCTGACGTTGGAGGAGTGGTGACCATCAACTACGACTGCTTGGCGTCGATCATTGAGGAAGCTGTTGATCCATGTGAGGGTGGGGCCTTGTATGCCATAGCGTTGGAGCTTGTGGATCAGCAGACTGTGGTTGACCCGGTCGAAGGCCTTTGCAAAGTCCATGATTAGGATGTCCGTCTGCTTCCCACTCTCCAAATTGGTGGTAAGCTCCTCTACAAACTCCAGGAGTTGGCTCTCACATGAACGTCCCCGTCGAAATCCGTGTTGACTGTCGTTGAGAATGGCGTGAGACTCGAAGTGCTGCATGACTGCGCTGACGATGATGTGCTCCATGATCTTGCATACGATACATGTCAGGGAGACTGGCCTGTAGTTGGCTGGGTTATACTGCTCTCCCTTCTTGAAAATTGGTGTAACGTATGCACACCTCCAATCAGCTGGAACAACGCCTGAGAGAAACGATGACTGGAAGATGGTGGTCAGTGCCGGTGCTAATTCCTCTGCAAGCTCCCGCAACACTCTCGGGCTTATACCGTCAGGTCCTCCTGCCTTGTGTGGGTTAGGTTCTTCAAGAGTTTCTTCACTCCTTCACAGCTGATGATGATGTTGTTCATAGCCGGTATAGTTGTGTCAGTCATTCCAGTCTTGAGCTCAAACTCCTCAGCCGTGTACTCATGACCATCCCCGAAAACTGACTGGAAGTGTTCGTTCAGCAACTCTGCTTGTTCCTGGGGATCAGAGGTAAGGTGGCCGTCTTTCTTGAGTGGGGCAACACCGACGTTACTTGAACGCTGGTTCTTAATATATGACCAGAACCTCTTGTTGCCTGCCTGGTAGGCGGTTGCCTCTTCAATGAAGACAGAGTTGAGGTAGCTCCAGTAGCTCTCTCTCTATGTGTGTGTGTATTGTGTGTGTGTGTGGTGTGTGTGTGTGGTGTGTGTGTGTGTGTGTGTGGTGTGTGTGTGTGTGTGTCTTGTGTGGTGTGTGTGTGTAGGCTAGCTGGTAGGTAAGTTGGGGGGGGGGGGTAGGGGTGTGGTGGTGAATGCTGTCTTTTAAACAAGAAAGTAGGATTTTTTTTTTTTGTGCACACACAAGTCACTTACTCACTTAGTGTCTATGGAGACGACGTGACGATTGATTTGAAGATTCAGTATATGATTTCACTCTTTTTTCAGTTCCAACAGAAAAAAGGAGCAATGCCAAAAGTTGCAAAATATCTAATTTTAGTTTCCCCACGCCGATAGTTCGTCGCAATCGAGTAATATGTTAACATTGCTGCAAACAGTTTCGTGTCGTCTTCAGCAGATCGGAAACTGTGATGATTGTTGATGGCATGAATCGTCCACAACACTTCAGCTTTTAACTTTTAACACATCTGTCCCACTTGCTGTTATTGTGGATTGGTTGACGATTCTTACTGAGGAAAGGGTCTGACCTGATGTTGATGAATTTGATGATTGCCGAACGAAGTCCGTAAGACTAACTACCAGCCTACTCGCGTTTTCCAATTCCACATATTTTTCCTCTTTCCATGACTTGCAACCGCGATTCGCCCACTGCCCGAACATCAACGGTCTTTTTGCACACTTTACGGAAAAACGCATGTTTGTTGTCTCTGCATTCAGTGATCCAGCTTCGATATTCTTCCTTCTGTAACCACAACGGATCAGTTGCGCAATTTCCTTTAGGCATGATGACAGACGCAACAGTGTTGGCATTCACCGAAGATTAATAAGTGACAGAATAATCATTAAGTTGATTGTGGTCGCTGACAAGGAAGAAGAAGATTAGGAAGATGGCGCTCTTTGTCGGAAGTCGAACTGCGCATGCGCAAACAATAACCAACTATTGAATTGCTTCCCTTTGCTTGAAAAGCAGACGACACACTGAACGATTCGAGAGGCGAAAATCGATGTCCGAAGTCTTGTTCGCGTTTGTTCTCCGATTCGTCTTCAAATGTTACGGTCAGTTTTGGTCCGAAAACGATTTTTAAGGGGATTTCAAGGGATGGTAGGGATATCTGCAGTATTCAAGGGCCTTTTTGACCCAGTTGTATTTTAAAGGGTTTTCAAGGGTCTTCAAGGGGCGTACGAACCCTGATTGACTACACACTGGATTAAGGGGGGGGGGGGGGGGGGGGTCATAAAGTAATGACAGACAAATTATTCCCAGCCTAGTTACAAGCTCAATGCAGTTCATGGAGTAATGACAGGCACTTCTACACAGTCTAGTTACTGGCTAGAGACGGTTACCATTTCAGAACCAATGTACATGCAAACAACCACTTGCATCTAAAAAGCACAATAAACATCTTGAGAACAATTCCGGTGAAAACAATGTTAATGATTATAACACACACAGACACACAGACACATACACACAAACGCACACAGACACCTTGAGAATGATACAGAACAGGATGATGCTGATGATCATGACAACCAGGGCATTCACGCCACACACACACACACACACACACACCTGAAATATGGGACACCCACCTTGAGGATGATACAGAAGAGGTTGATGCTGATGATCATGACAACCATGGCATTCACACCACACACACACACACACACACACACACACACACACACACACCTCTCTAAAATACCGGACACCCACCTTGAGGACGATACAGAAGAGGATGACGCTGATGATCATGACGACCAGGGCATTGATGAACCAGGCCAGCCAGTGCACCCCGTTGCCCAGCCCATGATCTTCATCACCTCCTTCAACCGCATCTCCTTCTCGTACACAATGCCCTTGACGATCATGGCCACCGAGTAGATCCACGACAGCACCATGAACAGCGGCAAGCTCCGCGAAATGGCAAACACAAACCTGTGGGCACCCAGCACAAAATCCATGATGCAACTGTAGCAGCTTGGAATGGACATCTGCAACCATATCTTGCAAGCTGTCTATCCCCGCAACAGTAAGACATTAGGCTTTACTTTCACACTGTTTTACTCACGTAGTTTTGTCATTGATGTTTTGTCAGCTTTACATACAGAGACTCTAAGACAGATCCACTTGAAGAACTGACCCTACAAACAGCCCTGTAGAATGTGAAACAAAACATACTATCATGTTACCAACAGACAGACAATCCAACAGTTAAACACCCTGTAGAATGTGAAACAAAACACACTATCATGTTACCAACAGACAGACAATCCAACAGTTAAACACCCTGTAGAATGTGAAACAAAACATACTATCATGTTACCAACAGACAGACAATACAACAGTTAAACACCCTGTAGAATGTGAAACAAAACACACTATCATGTTACCAACAGACAGACAATCGAACAGTTGACAACTGAAGAACTGACCCTACAAACAACCCTGTAGAATGTGAAACAAAACATACTATCATGTTACCAACAGACAGACAATCCAACAGTTGAACACCCTGTAGAATGTGAAACAAAGCATACTATCATGTTACCAACAGACAGACAATCCAACAGTTGACAACTGACAAGAAATCAAACAAGCAAACAAACAGAAAATCCAATAAATGAAGACAAGCAGCCAGACCTCTTTCTCCCCTACCTGTCATAGATCTGTCACTGTAGAATAGTGAAATACCTCCTTCTCCCCTACCTGTCATAGATCTGTAACAGGAGAACAGTTAAATACCTCTTTCTCCCCTACATGTCATAGATCTGTCACAGTAGAATAGTGAAATACCTCCTTCTCCCCTACCTGTCATAGATCTGTAACAGTGAGACAGTTAAATACCTCTTCTCCCCTACCTGTCATAGATCTGTCACAGTAGAATAGTGAAATACCTCCTTCTCCCCTACCTGTCATAGATCTGTAACAGGAGAATCAGTTAAATACCTCCTTCTCCCCTACCTGTCATAGATCTGTCACTGTAGAATAGTGAAATACCTCCTTCTCCCCTACCTGTCATAGATCTGTCACAGTAGAATAGTTAAATACCTCCTTCTCCCCTACCTGTCATAGATCTGTCACAGGAGAATAGTTAAATACCTCCTTCTCCCCTACCTGTCATAGATCTGTCACGTAGAATAGTGAATAATACCTCCTTCTCCCCTACCTGTCATAATTCACAGGAGAATAGTTAAATACCTCCTTTCCCCTACCTGTCTAGATCGCACGGTGATAGTGAAATACCTCCTTCTCCCCTACCTGTCATAGATCCAGCAGGGGTTTTGAGAACTACCTCCTTTCTCCCTACCTGTCATAGATCCAGCAGGGTTATGAGAACTACCTCCTTCTGCCCTACCTGTCATAGATCCAGCAGGAGTTTGGAGAACTACCTCCTTCTGCCCTACCTGTCATAGATCCAGTAGGGTTTGGGAACTACCTCCTTCTCCCTACCTGTCATAGATCCAGCAGGGGTATGGAACTACCTCCTTTCCCCTACCTGTCCATAGATCCAGAGGGGTTATGGGAACTACCTCCCTTTTGCCCTACCTGTCATAGATCAGCAGGGGTATGGAACTACCTCTTTCTGCCTACCTGTCATAGATCCAGCAGGGTATGGGAACTACCTCTTTCTGCCCTACCTGTCATGATCCAGCAGGGGTATGGGAACTACCTCTTCTGCCCTACCTGTCATAGATCCAACAGGGTATGGGAACTACCTCTTTCTGCCCTACCTGTCATAAATCCAGCAGGGGTATGGGAACTACCTCTTTTGCCCTACCTGTCATAGATCCAGCAGGGGTATGGGAACTACTCTTTCTGCCCTACCTGTCATAGATCCAGCAGGGGTATGGGAACTACCTCTTTCTGTCCTACCTGTCATAGATCCAGCAGGGGTATGGGAACTACCTACTTTCTCCCTACCTGTCTGGATCCAGCATGGGGTATGGGGAACTACCTCTCTGTCCTACTGTCATAGATCCAGCAGGGTAGGGATACTTTGTGCATACGCAGCACCCGGGTACCTGGGCCAATACTGCATGGATCACAGGTGAATCTGTCCACCATGATGGATGATAGGGGGAATGGGTCGGTGACTGTGCGATGACGGAGCAGGGACCTGGTCGCCAATACCTGATGACTAAGAATGTGACATCACTGTACAGATGAGGTGAAAAGGGGGGGGGTGAGCGGGGTGTGACTGCATGGGGACCTGGTCCCAAGTACCTGAGTGACCAAGAGATGGTGACAAGTCATGAGGTGAAGGGGGGGGGGGGAGCGGGGGTCGCATGGGGACTGGTCCAAGTACCTGGGACCAAGAGATGTGACATACCAGCAGAAGGGGAAAGAGTGTCTAAGACAGGAAAGAAGCAAACATTTCATTTGTCCTGTCTAGTCAACAAAGAAAATTTGGCAGTGCTACTTTGTGATTTGAATACAAGCTATTTCAGTTGACATAAAAAAAGGTCAAAATGGACATATGTTGTTTGTTGTTGTTGTTGTCGTACCCTGGCTAAAAGACTCCAGGGATCATCCGAACAGCCGAAGTACTTGAACACTATGGTACAAATGCATCAGCTGGGGATGAGAACATTACGTGTATGACCGTTTTTGATTACCCCGCCACATGGGCAGCCACACTCCGACTTCAGGGGATTTTGGTGACTGATATGTTATGCTAGGAGCTTATCACAACTGAAGACAATCCCCGCATAACTATGCAGAGCAGAACATTTTGATGTAGCCTTGGTGTTCTAGCCTATGTCAATTAGCCTGACACAGCCTTAAGCCAAGGCGCAAAATGGACATATGAATTTAACGATATATAAATTTTCTGTTAAAAGAACTGTAAATCTGAACTATCAATGACCATTATGACAAGAAGAAAAATTACACTCATGACTAAAAGAACAGTTTCAGGCAAACACATGCAGAACCAATAATCGATACTGACTTGTCACGCAGCTTCTTGGTGCTGTCCACGTAGTCAGAGTTCATTCGGATCTTGTACTTGATGAAGGAAGGAACCTCATTCACGTTGACTCCTGCTCCATCCATGTCTTCAAAGATTAGCGCTGGAAACAAAACAAACACAGGCATTTTCTCAGATTTTATTCTTATCTCATTGCAGGCTTATGTAGTATTTTATACGAGTCCTTACTATGGTCTCCCATTATTTCCTACCATGAAGGTAAATATCTGTCAAGATAATCTAATTCCATAGTAATCGAGAGAAAAAAAAAAAAAGAAGAAAAACAGTAGGAGTCCTAGATACACACTGACAGCAGAAAGACACAGTGTCAGAGACACAGAGATACCAACTAAAAAGAAGTGATAAACGCTCATTTGAATTAGTTTACCTTTCAAAAAATGACTATTGATCTCAGCAGTCCAAAATATGTTGTTCTTAAAGACAAAAGTCCTGTGTCTTGGTCAGAGACACAGAGACAGGAATTCAGTACACACTCCTCTGACTGAGTCTGTACATCAGCAGCATCACTTTATTTATCTCACCTGCCCAGAACATGTTGTTTTCAATCAGCAGTGACACTTTATCTCACCTGCCCAGAACGTGTTGTTTTCAATCAGTGGGAGGCTTTTCCCCACCAAGTCTTCTTCAGAGTTGTAGGGCTGGAACTTGTCAAAGCGGACACACTGCAAGCAAACAGAGATGCAAAGAGACACTAAGTATTGCCTTGTACTACACACCTGTTGCCTAAGAAAGATTTAAATTACCCCAAATACAGCATTACTTAAGGGTGTTGCATGGTTTCACATTTTCCTCTTATAATTTTAACTTCATGAAATTTACAGATTTTTTTGTGATATCCATTGAGACAGAAGAAATTCAACAAGCACACACATAACACATATTTTTTTAAATACACTAATTTTTCATATTTTGCATGATCTGTACAGACCCTGGGGACAGACCGATGATGGAATCAGGCATGAAAACACAAGATTAAGCAGTCAACAGAACAACAATCAATCAGTAGACTGACCGAGTCATTTCACTGTGACGACAGATTTCTCCATGTCATATTCAGTCTGATGTCGCCAGAGAGAGCATTCAATATAGTGCTGCGTCTGCTACTTCCCCTCCCAACCTTGTTTCATTTTTAACTCCTGTCTACACATAAGGGTTTTTTTTTGTTTGGTTTTTGTTTTTTTGCGGGTAGGTGTCCGAATTCTGCAAGGTCAACCCCTTTGTTGACATGTGTGCGTGTTCTTTTCATGCATGCTGTGTACATGACCGCAGTTTACATCTCACCCAAAAGACTAGCTCTAAGACCATCATTTAGGAGAAGAGGGGAGAAACTGTCCCATATAAGACTTGACCAACGGACCTCCAGGACTTTTTCACTTTCTAGCTGAGAGCTTGGCCACCAGTCTGCTGGTCTTAGTGTGTCTGTATGCATGTGAGTAAACACAAAGTGAATCAAGCCCGTCTGAGAACTCACACCAGCATAGGTCCGAGTGGCGTTCATCAGGTCGTCGAGATTGGCCAGGGCGTCCTTCCAGTCATAGGTGGCAGTGCCGTTATTGGACAGGAAGTCGGCTAGACTGTCGCAGTAGCTGGCGTTCAGCTCTGGAATGGTGGGGATGTCTGGGATGTTGATTACTCCAAATGTCTTCAGCCAATCCAGATAGCCCAAGTTCTGTCTGTTCCTGTTGACGAAGTCCACGGCGTACTTGCAGTTGCCCCCCAGGGCAAAGTTCTGTGAACACACAAATTGGTCCAAAATGGAGGCCAGTGAGGCTTTGAAAGAGGTATCCTGCATATCTTGGATCAGAACAGGCACAAATGGATATCTCTACAGTGACTAAATAGCAATACAGTGTCTTCTCCACAGGGTGTTCTCAAGACTGACTGAAATCAATTGGCTGTTTGTGAACTGTTCATACAGACAATGGCAGAGTAAACCTGGATGTTAGCAGCCAGAAACAGCAGCAGTACGAGTTATGCTAAAGACAGGACACAAAAAATAAGAGAGTCAAAGAAAACTAAATACGATTACATACATACATGCATCTGCATGCGTTCATGCACACTGAAAGAATACACAAGCACACAAAAAACACACACATACACAGACACAAACAAATATGGGGAGTTTGTATTATACTCCCTGTTTGGCTAGTATACTTACCATGTCAGACAATACCATTCACGGCAGTTAGTCTGCTCTGCCAGGCCGAAGTTTTTGTGTGGCTAATGCAGTATTAAGACAGTCACGTGATGCCCAACCCGCTTCCGCCATAGGAAGAAGCCAGTGTCAACCTCCTGTACCTCATTCATCGAGGCCTGCGCGCAAGGTAACCCCAGAACCTTGGCGCTAGTGGGGAAGGCAGGGCGGGCATTAGAGTCTGACATGGTAAGTATACTAGCCAAACAGGGAGTATAATACAAACTCCCCATTTTGGCGTCATATACTGTACCATGTCAGACAATAGCAGAATTCATAGGAAAAGGAGGAGGGCGAGTGCCCTAGTGGTTCCTGGGGTTACCCGATATGGATGCATTAGCCGCCACAAAGGATATCCCATTAGAACCATCAGCCCTGGTCATGCGGATGTCCCTTAAATAAAATTTTATGAAGGGATTTTCCAAACGCCAGAAGGCTGCCTCCAGGAGGTGGCGCATGGGAACAGAGTGCTGGAATGCTGCCGAAGCGGCCAGCGCTCTGACCTCATGAGCCCGGGGGACAAGACGGGAAGGTCCTTGGAGGCCCTGGAATAGGCCGTTCTGACGGTGTTGGAGAGCCACCTAGAGACAGTGCCAGCTGAGATGTCTTTCTTGTTACTGGGGTTGATGGAAATGAGAAGACGTCTTTGCGAAACGCGCCTGGGGCGCGAGCGTTCCCAGTAGTGAGTTAGACATCGAGAGGGGCAAAGGGCTATGTCCGAAGAGGTGTCTCCCCCTAGGGTATCCGCCAGTGGGCGGATGACGAGGTAAGGAGAGGCACTACCGGGTTCCTGGTTCTTCGCTAGGAATTCGGGAAGGAACTTCAGAGAGACGGAGCCGTCTCTGTGGAAGGCAATGTCTCTGGGGTCCCCGCTAAGGGCATGGATCTCGCCTCGCCTTCTGGCGGAAGCAAGGGCGAGGAGAAAGGTAGTCTTCATAGACAGAAGGTCGAAAGGAACGGAGGACAAAGGCTCAAAGGGAGGTTTTTTGAGGACCTCAAGTACAGTGAAGAGGTCCCAAAGGGGGACACGTCTAGGGGATTGGGCCTCACGAAGAGCAGCCCCTCTGGAGATCTCTCTGAGAAGGAAGTCATTCTCAAAGGAAGGTCCGCCCATTTGGCGGATGGTCGTGCAGATGGCCGACCTGTAGCCCCGGATGGAGCTAGCAGAGAGGTTAAGGTGGGACAGGAAATTTCCTATCTGGATATTGGAGGGGCGATTCTGAGGGACAGAATTGTCTTTGCACCATGAGACCCATTTCCTCCATCTGTAATCGTAAAGGGACTCTGTGCTAGCTCTGCGAGAGGACATGGCTAGGTCTCGGAGTTCCTGAGAGGCCCCGGCGATGGAGAGGATACTGCGGACGGACTGGGACCTGTCTGTTCGAGAGTTGGATTTAGATGCTCGCAACCGGGCTGGCACAGAAGCCAGGCGTGGAGGCGAAGCATCTGGGGATTGGAATGGGGGCGACCCGAACGAGGTTGCCTGAGCATGTCCCACCTGGTGTTCAACTGGAGAGGGGGTGCGTGAGTGAGGGACTTGAGGTCCGGGAACCAGGACTGAGTGGGCCACCATGGGGCTATGAGAATGAGCCTGGGTCTCTCGAGTCTCGCCTTCCTGATCACCTTGTGGAGGATCGGGAAGGGAGGGAAGGCGTAAGCTATGAGGCCGGACAAGGGAAGGGACAGGGCGTCGATGGCGTAAGCCTGGGGGTCCGGGACCGGAGACACATACACTGGCAGACGGTGGTTGAATCGTGTGGCGAACAGGTCGATTATCGGTCTGAACCAATGTTCCCACACGGTTATTAGGGTATGCCTGCTGAGAGTCCATTCCGTGTGGAGGACAGACTTGGAGCGGCTGAGACAGTCTGCCAGGATGTTGTGTGTCCCTGCTATGTGTCTCGCGCGAAGGTGACCCCTGCGTGTGACACCAGCGGAGGAGGGCCTCTGTACGGAGGGAGAGGCCGTGGACAAAAATAGACAGTCAAAGAAAACTAAATACGATTACATACATACATGCATCTGCATGCGTTCATGCACACTGAAAGAAAACAAATACGATTACATACATACATGCATCTGCATGCGTTCATGCCACTGAAGAATACAAGACACCAAAAAACACACATACACAGACACAACAAATATTCAGTTACCTGTCCTCATACTGAGACCTTTAGGTGGGGGAGGGGGGGGGGGGAGAGGGGTATCACATAAGAAGTAATTCAATCAAAAAGAAAAAAAAAGAAAGAAATATTACTTCACTTATTTAGTATCAATCAATCAGCATACAAGTACCTAGACTTTATCAACAATGCAGGAATGAAGAATAAACATAACAGATGTCTTATCTTTTGGAGAATATTTTCAGGTATGAGATAGGGGATGGAGGAGGAGTGGGGTGGTGGCAGCATTTAAATACCAGTTTGCATAAAGTCACATTTATGGTTTCATCTGAGTCCTCTCTACACATAATTCTTGCATGTGTGGACAGTCATGGAAATGTTTCTGTTCATCTGAAAATATTAAAATACCAGAATTGCACCAATTTTTTCCAGTTCAAATCAAAGTTAACATTGTCTCTCCTTGATAATGGCAATCCCTCAGCCAAAACAAAAAATTATAGAATTTTTCATGAATCCATAGTTAATCCAATTTTCTTTATAACATGTTTTCATAGACACATAAGTCTTTATTTACTTTTGTGGTTTTAATCATAACAAATATATTTGTGAGGGTGAAAAGATCATCATCACTTTCCCCAACCCCTTTAGTCCCCCTTCAAACTCATGTAAGGGGAAGAGTTAACGCACCCGTAAAAAGTCAATATTTGCACTATTCTCCAGGTAGTCATACAACTGCGGAGAGATGGTTGTCATCCACTGGTCTGCAAGGTCAATCACTGACCCCAGGCTCTCAAAGGTCCGATTTGCCTGAAACAGGACAAGGTAGACAAATTACTCATGTTGCCTAGAATGTTTGACAAGGAATGCAAGTTACACAAATGTTTTGCTTTTCATAACATGAATTTGATTTTCCTGATCATATGGTATAAGTAAATTCTCTGTTTGTGATCTTATTTGGCATTTCTAGTTATGTGTTATCTTCTGCAGGTTTACAATTACTACTGAAGCAAGTAGATTTGCAGGTTAAGTTGATATCTGTACATAACTAAATGCCAATAGTCAACTGTAGTCACTGAGTGGGTCAAGAGGTTGACAGACAAAGAGATGCAGTGAGTTAGGTAAAGTTTCAATTCAGGAGACTGTTTAAAAAAAAAACAGAAAGAATCTGATCAAAGAAACATAATATTCCCTTTGTGTGAGTGTGCGTGTGTGTGTGCGTGTGTGTATGCAAACATGATAAGTCTGAGTGTAGACCAAGCATCTTTTCACACACAGTGTGCACCGCTGGCATACTAAGCAAGCAAATGACGGTCCAACAAGACCAGCACTTATGACGTTCATTCTGTTACATCTGTAACTTTTCTATCGTGTCACCAATGTTTTGGAATCCAAAAAATATTGTCTGTAGAAAGCCTCATTGTCTTATGATGTGTCAAATGATGTGCTTGTTGCGAAAAAAAACATTAAATCACAAAAAGGTTCTGAACTTGTTGACACACAAAACCTCAACCATTGTAGATAGTACGTATTCCTTGCCGATGGAAAACAAACACGAGGCCACGTACTTCTTTGATGATCTGACGCACAGCGGGTGTGTCTGGCGCGTAGGGAATGACGCCCAGCACAATAGGTTTGATCTGACGCCACAAACACCCTGGTGGATGAGGACCTGTCCAGGCTGCGGAATAGGGATTCACATTCTGGGGCTGAAAGACAAAACAATGGAGGAGCGTGTGGAGACATGTGAAGGTGATGACAATACTGTGTTTCAACACATTGACACACATTTGCATGTATACCCTCCTCGTGCCTCTCCTTTCCCCCTCCCTTCACAAACACACTAACTTGTTGAACTTTAGTGAAGAAAATGTGTTGTTCCTCT
>CM031600.1:101099516-101127016 GCA_018398815.1 Conus ventricosus
TGCTTCAGTGGTTGGGCGCTCCTAAAAAACGCAAAGAAACATCTTCTGAAGATGCCACAGACAGTGAATCGTCGATTCCTAAAGAAATACCTACAGCAACACCACCTAACAAGAAATGTTTTTTTTAAAGAAATGTTTTCAGAGAGAGAGAGAGAGAGAGAGAGAGAGAGAGAAGAGAGAGAGAGAGAGAGAGGTTCATTTACTCTGAAATGTTCAGATTATCAAGCCGATAATTAAAAAAGCAAGAAATGCTACATTTTCTGTCTTGGTTAATTTTGTTCATGGGGACTCTCTATACCCCTCTGGGACCCTGTATAGCATCAGTGAAGGAGTCCCTGGGACCCCCTGTCTATCAGTACAAATGGTAGCCCTGACCCATAAAAAACACTTTGTTTTTTAAGAAATTGAAATATATTGGTACATTTCCCCAAATTACAGGATTAGCCTTGCTCATCTGAAAACCCAAGGTAGGGCTTGTAAAGGCACTCCTGATGACTTCCTGGCCTAGTCTTTCCTTCTGCACCATTTCAGAGTGGTTGTCTGAGCTCTGAAGAACAGGCATGTCCACTCCTTAACCCTTTGCCCTTGGACCGTCTGAGTGCTTACTAGTATCAAAATCTTAAGGGAAGGTAAGTAACTCCGTAAATTGGATGTACTGATGTTAAATAAAAAATCAGAAAAAAATACAAACCTTGGTCATAAATATGTTTTATTTGCTCCAAAATTAAGTTAACATTTTGAAGTAAAATTCCACATGCATCAAAGCTTATATCTTTGTTGATAAAATGGTGTAAAAAAAAAATGCTAAGTTCAACACTACTGACCAAACTGCATGAAACGCCATCGTAATCGGCATAGTTAATGTTAAGATTTTCGCCGAGATCGCCTCCATCAGCTACCAAAATCGACATCGGACTCCTCTCCTTTCACTATTTCTTCTAATCTAAAGCCAGTAAATAGCTCCTCATCACTGTCACTGCCACCAAAAATGTTCGCCAACATCTCCACAGTTTCATCGTCCATCTTGCCGAAGCGAAATCTCGATCACAAACTTGCTCTCAACTTCAAAAAATCACTGCGACCGAAGTCCTCCATGAAAAAAACGCACTGTTTGGACTGAAAGGAAGTTGGAAACCGGAACTACGTCACTGTATAATGCCGCAAAGCATTGTGGGAAAAATTCGTCTGCTAGGGGCAGCCAAACGGTATCGGTGTATTTCGGGCCACAGCGGGCGTTACAAGGATACGAAAGGCATCGCGTTTCGGGCCACAGTGGGCGATCCAAGGGGCAGAGGGTTAATGTTGTCCCACCTCTTCTTCTGATTGCCTGTTCTACATCTGCTGGCATCGTACCTTGCGGCATCGTTTTTCACCAAGCTGGCTGATCTTGAAACATGGCTGCTCCACGTTGTTTTTTCTCCTCTTCACAATGGTGGGCAAGTCATCAAAGGGTCCAATGACTCACTGTGGACAATGTCATGTGACCTTCGAAGGAGATGTTCAAGGTCTTTCAGCAACAACTCTCCAGGGATTTTCCTTTTTTTGTCTTCAGAGATCTACAGAATGTATCAAAGTCATGAGGACAGAAATACAGAGATGATCAACGAACCTTGTGTTTGATGTGAGGGAGATATTCTCATCATGCCAAACGATCATCAGCACTGTTATTCTGTATGTTGTTCTGCTTCAGGTGTTGATCCTTCCTCCATAACGTTGGCACTCAGGTACTGAACCTCTGGACAGTGTCAAGTTTCCGGCCCCCATCGCTTTTCTCTCTCAATTCCTCAGTGTGTTTCTCTTCTTGACCATGCTGAACATCTGAGCTATTCCACTCTGTTTCTCTCCTTGACCATGCTGAACACCTGAGCTATTCCACTCCACATTTCTCTCAATTCCCTCAGTGCTGTTTCTCTACTTGACCATGCTGAACACCTGAGCTATTCCACTCTGTTTCTCTACTTGACCATGCTGAACACCTGAGCTATTCCACTCACATTTCTCTCAATTCCCTCAGTGCTGTTTCTCTCCTTGACCATGCTGAACACCTGAGCTATTCCACTCCACATTTGTGTAAGGCATCAACAAAATATCAGTGAATGATACTCAGGTGTTGAGGGCTATGCACACATATTCAAGCATACATGCACTTATTGCATACAGGCACACACTGCATCCACCGTCTGTTACACCTTCTAATTAACTGCAAACACTCACATCAGAAGGGAGACGGAGCAGTGTCTCCAGAAGCTGGGCATCCATGTTGAGAGTACTCCTGTGTTGTCCAGCAGGTACTTCTCCAACTGGACACAAAGGGAAGCATGTCTCAGTTATACTCCTTTCATTAAACAAGAAAATAAGCATGTCTTGGTGAAAGTTCTTTCACTGGAAATGATGGAAAGAATGTCTTATTTACATTTCTTTGAGATAGAAAACAAAGGGAGACATGTCTCAGTTATATTTCTTTGACTGAAACGCATGAAAGTCTGTCTCAGTCATACTTCTCCAGCTAGAAACAAAGGGCAGCGTGTCTTGGAGTTCCACTTCACTAAGTGGCAGCAAATCACTTTTACATCCCATAATTTAAGTTAAAGTCAACCCCTCAAAGAGTGAAGAGTAAGATTGTAAGCAATGTATCGAAAACTTTCATGATCAGAAAGAAACATTTCTTGAATCTATTTATGCATATTAGCAAAGAAACTGACCCCTGCACTGTGAACTGCATTAACTGTTGTATATAAGAAACTTCTTTGTCTGTATGTGTGTCTCCATAACTGTTTTCAACTTGTCAGTCTGCTTGACGGTTGACGAATAGAGACAACAACGGACTCTTACAAGACATTACTTTTGTCTCTCTTTCACCCCCATTCAGCATTATCTGATTCACCAAACTTTAAAAAGAAAAGTTACTGGTTCTGCGGAACAAACTGGAGAAACAATCACAGGACAAATATGATGCGTGTCTACCTCTTTGGTCTTCTTCAGGTAAAACACAATATTTAGGACAATGAAAATAAGAATGAACAATCACTTCTCTTCTCATACTTGGTGCAAAATGGGTGTTGAAAGAAAACGAGGCTGTTGGGAATGGGACCATGGGAGTTGAAATAATAATGATGACAATAATCATAATGATAAATAATGAGAAGATAAGTGATTGTTACTTTTTGTTTTCATTGTCCTAAATGTTTGTTTTACCTGAAGACAAGCTAAGAGGTGGAAATGCATTGTTTTGTCCTGTAATCTGTTTGTCAAGTTCTGTCCACCAGAACCAGTAACTTTTCGTTTTAATATTTGCTTCAATTTCTGCCTTCAGCCGTCTCGCTTTGATACTAACTCTGATTCACCAGTCAAAAGCAATCATCCATACTGACGCTGACAGCAGACAAGCAATAATCCATATTGACGCTGACAGCAGACAAGCGGATTCAAAAGACACATACCTACCCTCCATCCCACCCCTGTGCATCATGTCTTTTGCCCCCTTCCACTAACTCCCCCTTCATTCCTACCCTGTAACCCATCCACCACCCAGCACCCACCTCCTCCAAGGTTCTGTTCAGCTCAAAGTTGTTGCGGAAGTCGTTGAAGAGCTCCTGACCCTCCTCCAGGGTCAGGTTGCACAGCTGACCCTTCAGGTCCTCCGCCTGGGTCCTGTTGGGGAAGTTGAAGTAGCGCAGCAGGTCGTCCCCCTCACATGCACGATCCCGCAGGTCGATCAGAGTCTGGTTGCTGATGGTCGTGAGGTTGCCTGTGGAGCCGTTGATGAAGTCCATCACAAACTGACTGACGTCACTCCAGTTGCCGTTCAGGAAAATCTGCACATGCAAGTGAGGCGTTAGTTTTTCTAGCTGTTTATCTCTCTCTCAGTCTTTCTCTCTCAAGCTTTCTCACATGCTCTTACCCTCTGTTTTTGTATCTCCCCAAACTATCCTCCCTTCCACAGAGGGAAACAGTAAAGAGAAAGAATGGAGAAAAGGAAAGAAAGGGGATTGATAGATATACTGAGAAAAATAAAACAGAGACAGATATTATGAAGATAGAGAGGCAGAAAATATGAGATAAAATGGGATGAGAAATACTGAGAAACTCATACAGAGAATGACACACAGGCAGACAAAGAAAGAGAAAGAAAGACAGAGAGAAACAGGGAGGAAAAACAGAGAAGGAGAGAAAAGGCAGAGAGGGAGAGAGACAAGAAGGGGAGAGAGAGAGGGGGGGGGGGGGAGACACAGAGAGACAGAGAAGAGAGAGAGAAAAAAATGAAACAGACAGAGAGAATAAATGGAGAACAGAGGCAGAGACAGACAGACAGAGTGAGGCGAGAGAGAGAGAGAGAGAGAGGAGGAGAGAGAGAGAGAGAGAGAGGAGAGAGAGAGAGAGAGAGAAGAGAGGAAGAGAGAGAGAGGAAGAAGATAAAAGAAGAGAGAGAGAGGAGAGAGAGAGAGAGAGAGAGAGAAAGAGAGAGAGAGAGAGAGAGAGAGAGAGAGAGAGAAGAGAAGAGAGAGAGAGAGAGAGAGAGAGAGAGAGAGAGAGAAGAGAGAGAAGAGAGAGAGAAGAAAAGAGGAAGAGAGAAGAGAGAAGGAGAGAGAGAGAAGAGAGAGAGAGAGAGAGAGAGAGAGAGAGGAAAAGAAGATAAAAGAAGAGACAGAGACAGAGAGACAGAGAGCAATGCTGACCCTTTCCCAGCCACAGAAGCGTTCAGCAGAGTGTCCAAAGCTTCTGGTGTCAGGCTGATGTTCTGGCTCAGCACCTCCTGACGGATCTGATTTGGGTCCACAAAAAACCTGCCACACTCACCCTCCTGTGACACACAGTCACACAGTACACATCATAATAATACACTCACCCCTCCTGTGACACACAGTCACACAGTACACATCATAATAATACACATCACCCCTCCTGTGACACACAGTCACACATCATAATAATACACATCACCCCTCCTGTGACACACAGTCACACAGTACACATCATAATAATACACATCACCCCTCCTGTGACACACAGTCACACAGTACACATCATAATAATACACATCACCCCTCCTGTGACACACAGTCACACAGTAGACATCATAATAATACTTATGATAATGTTAATTTTTATAGCGCCTATTCTCTAAACAATAGGGCTCTAAGCGCTTTACATAGAATATAATAAACACGCTCGTTTACACAACGGGCTGCTTACCTGGGTAGTGCCGACTGAAGAGCTGCCAGCTGGCGCTTCATTCAGTCAATTCCTGTGTCGTCCACTCAATATCGTTCCCTCAATTTCCTTACTTCCTTCACTCTTTCCATTTCTCAGGCAGGGTGCATGCTATGTGTAATGTGTCATCCATACCAACGGCCAAACTGGCCTTTTCTTCCAAAAGTTGGTGATGGGATTTTACGTGTGTGCAAGATCTTATGCGTGCATTCACACACAGAACTTCGGTTTATAGTCTCAATCAAAGGACTGTATAGGAAATGGAGTCGGAACCAATGTTAACTCCAAGGGAAAAATCCCCTGTACCGAAACGGCCCGGTGGAGATTTGAACCCGCAACCCCAGGATCACCAAGATTACGAATCCGGCGCTCTACCAACTGAGCTATTCCAGCCCCCACTGTCCTTGAGTCATTTTTTTTTGTGTTCAACTGCAGCATGGACTAAAAAAAAAAGAGCTAATTCTTCTCTGGAGGTCCTCCATTTTTAAAAAAATGGGTATTAGCCCAAACTATTCATGGTATATACCTCATCACTTCATCCAACACATTGCCCACCTAGACAATGGTAATTACGAAAATACAGTCAAACGCATGGAACACCAAGGATGTGGAAACTAAGCAATTGGCTCACATTCAGACATAATGTGGTTCGTCAAGGGCAGTCACTCAGTGGAGGTATCACATGTAGGAGGCATGGTTAGCTTCCTTGCGTTCCCAATTCATGTTCTTGGGATCCTGATGTCATGGCGATGTTCCAAGCCAAGATCAGCTCCCATGCCTTTCTACTTCAATGTCATTTTGATCCTGATATCATGGTCATGTTCCATGTCTACAGCAATTAGGGCACTTGTTTGTACAGGTAAGTATGAGATGATGAAGGTTGAACACATTGAAGTCCATACTTCCTCTTGATGTTGCATGCCTTTGTGCCAGACATTTTTGGGTGCATCATCCTTTAGTACACTGTCGAGTGCTAACAGGACTTTATCAGGAGAAAGGCGTCAAAACAAATCTCAAAATGAAACCAATGTTCTGTAGGATCCGCGCATTACTGATATTGCAGCAGCTACTCCCTCTGTGTGAGGTAGCTAGACTGTTGTAAGGATCCCTAATTTGAACCTTACCATCTGAATGCTAAGTTTGTACAGACAGATGTGAGATTTGTTCACTGGAAATGGATAGCTGTCTGAATTTGTTTGTCATCTTATTTCATCTTTGACAAAGAAACATTTAAATAAAACCACAGAACGGAATTCATACAATTTCTTTTTTTTTTTCAATTTACTTTATTTTCTACATATTCAAATGAATTTTTACATACTCATATACACACACACACACACATACACATACACACACACACGCACACACACTCAGAAGCATGTATGCACACACATTTTCTACTCATTAATATTACATATGACATACATACATATTCACAATACTGGCACACACACACCACACACACACACACACAACACACACACACACACACACACACACACACACACACACACACAACACACACCTGTGCCAAGAATCACAGCACCCACACCACCAAGCCACTGACCAACAGAGGACTGGTTCATGATGGTGTTGTACAAGGCCTGCAATGTCTCAAAGTCCTCCAGGAGACGAGTCACCTCCTGCCTGTCGGTGCTGTTGGCCAGCACTGTCTCCATGTCCCCGATGAGGACAGATATTCTGCACACACATACATCACAGCATGCCATGGACTACCATCACTTCTTTCCTTTTCTTTTTTTTTCTCACATCTCATTTTCAGTGTCCCCTCAGTGCCATCATCCCGGAGCGGCTCGTTTCAGGATTGCAACATCACAACCACAGCACCAGCAATCCACAGGGAGCAACAGGTATTGAGACTGTTTTGAAGCAGCCTTCCACATAAGACATTGCCCTCATATCAAGTCGTTTCAGTGGTGTTCGGAGGTGTCTGTTCTAATACCTTCCTACCAATGTTCGGAGCTGTCTGTTCTAATCCCTTCCTATCAAGTCGTTTCAGTAGTGTTCGGAGGTGTCTGTTCTAATCCCTTCCTACCAATGTTCGGAGGTGTCTGTTCTAATCCCTTCCTACCAATGTTCGGAGGTGTCTGTTCTAATCCCTTCCTATCAAGTCGTTTCAGTAGTGTTCGAGGTGTCTGTTCTAATCCCTTCCTACCAATGTTCGGAGGTGTCTGTTCTAATCCTTCCTATCAAGTCGTTTCATAGTGTTCGGAGGTGTCTGTTCTAATCCCTTCCTATCAAGTTGTTTCACTAGTGTTCGGAGGTGTCTGTTCTAATCCCTTCCTATCAAGTCGTTTCAGTGGTGTTCGGAGGTGTCTGTTCTAATCCCTTCCAACCAAGTCGTTTCAGTAGTGTTCGGAGGTGTCTGTTCTAATCCCTTCCTATCAAGTCGTTTCAGTAGTGTTCGGAGGTATCTGTTCTAATCCCTCCTATCAAGTCGTTTCAGTAGTGTTCGGAGGTGTCTGTTCTAATCCCTTCCTACCAATGTTCGTAGGTGTTCTGTTCTAATCCCTTCCTATCAAGTCGTTTCAGAAGTGTTCGGAGGTGTCTGTTCTAATCCCTTCCTATCAAGTCGTTTCAGTAGTGTTCGGAGGTGTCTGTTCCAATCCAAGATATTCAGGACACCATCTATACAGCATGTAAGTGCTTTTCATGATATGGAAAGGATCTAGTGCTTTACATGATATTGATGTGACCTAGCGCTTTTCCTGGAATGGATGTGACCTAATGCTTTTCCTAGCTCATAGGTAATTGAGTGTTTTCTCCGATATGAATGTAATTTATAGCTTTCCCCAGTATGGTGATGACCAAGTGTTAACCCTGGCATGGATTACTGGATATGACCTAGTCCTTTCTCTGGTATGCGTGTGATTGAGTGTTTGTCTTGGAATGGACATGACCTAGTCCTTTCCCTGGCATGTGTGTGATTGAGCGTTTGTCTTGGAATGGACATGACCTAGTCCTTTCCCTGGCATGGATGTGATCCAGTGGTTTCTCTGATATGGATGCGACCTAGTCCTTTCCCTGGCATGGATGTGATCAAGTGGTTTCTCTGATATGGATGCGACCTAGTCCTTTCCCTGGCATGGATGTGATCAAGTGGTTTCTCTGATATGGATGCGACCGAGTTTTTACCCTGTTGTGGATGCCATCTTTGCTCTTTCCCTAGCCTGGAGTTGACCAGGTGTTTTTCTGGGTACAGATGTGACCTGATTAATGACCAAATGTCTGTCCTGGTGTGGACGCCATCTTTGCTCTTTCCCTAGCCTGGAGTTGTCCAGGTGTTTTTCTAGGTACAGATGTGACCTGATTAATGACCAAATGTCTGTCCTGGTGTGGACGCCATCTTTGCTCTTTCCCTAGCCTGGAGTTGACCAAGTGTTTTTCTAGGTACAGATGTGACCTGATTAATGACCAAATGTTTGCCTTGGTATGAACGGGAAGGCCAGTGTAGAATGTTTACAGTATGCTCATTTCGACCACAAACTACTCAGTGCCCCGACGGCGCTTCGTTGCCAAGTGTTGCTGTGGGGTAAAACCTTTGATCGGTGCGAATTTTGCTGCATCATCCACAGCTTGCATAACATTCTTTCTGTGAGATACAATGCTTCATCATCTTTGAAAGGGCCTACTTCCTTTCTTTTGTGGCAAGAGACAAAACACATTCTTTTGTGAGATACAATGCTTCATCGTCTTTGAAAGGGCCTGCTTTCTTTCTTTTGTGGCAAGAGAAAAAGACAATTCTTTCTGTGAGATACAATGCTTCATCGTCTTTGAAAGGGCCTACTTTCTTTCTTTTGTGGCAAGAGACAAAAGACTTGCTTTCTGTGAGATTCAATGCTTCATCGTCTTTGAAAGGGAAAGCCTACTTTCTTTCTTTTGTGGCAAGAGACAAAACACATTCTTTCTGTGAGATACAATGCTTCATCGTCTTTGAAAGGGCCTACTTCCTTTCTTTTGTGGCAAGAGACAAAACACATTCTTTCTGTGAGATTCAATGCTTCATCGTCTTTGAAAGGGCCTACTTTCTTTCTTTTATGGCAAGAGACAAAACACATTCTTTCTGTGAGATAGAATGCTTCATCGTCTTTGAAAGGGCCTACTTCTTTCTTTTGTGGCAAGAGACAAAACACATGCTTTCTGTGAGATTCAATGCTTCATCGTCTTTGAAAGGGCCTACTTTCTTTCTTTTGTGGCAAGAGACAAAACACATTCTTTCTGTGAAATTCAATGCTTCATCGTCTTTGAAAGAGCCTACTTTCTTTCTTTTGTGGCAAGAGACAAAACACATTCTTTCTGTGAGATACAATGCTTCATCGTCTTTGAAAGGGCCTACTTTCTTTCTTTTGTGGCAAGAGACAAAACACATTCTTTCTGCGAGATACAATGCTTCATCATCTTTGAAAGGGCCTACTTTCTTCTTTTGTGGCAAGAGACAAAACACATTCTTTGTGTGAGATACAATGCTTCATCATCTTTAAAAGGGCCTACTTCTTTCTTTTGGGCAAGACAAAACACATTCTTTTGTGAGATTCAATGTTCATCATGTTTGAAAGGCCTACTTCTTTCTTTTGTGCAGAGACAAAACACATGCTTTCTGTGGGATACAATGCTTCATCGTCTTTGAAAGGGCCTACTTTCTTTCTTTTGTGGCAAGAGACAAAAGACATGCTTGCTGGTGGATATGAATATTGGAAACGTTTTTCTTTAGGCTTCAGCTCCAGTGAACTATTGATTAATTGATTATCCTTACTTAAAATGCAAGGTGGAAACATGTTCACCACACATACTGTTCACATACACATGCAAACACACACACACACACATGCGTGCGCGCGCATGCACACACATGCACACGCGCACGCGCACACACACACACACACACACACACACACAGAGCACACAAAAGAGAGCGAGAGCGAGAGACACAGAGAGAGAGAAACACACAACACACACACAGCGCACGCACACACACACACCACACACACACACACACACACACGAGCACACAAAAGAGAGCGAGAGCGAGAGACACAGAGAGAGAAACACACACACACACACAGAGCGCACAAAAGAGAGCGAGAGCGAGAGACACAGAGAGAGAGAAACACACACACATTCACCAATTTAGCCAATAACCTCAATCTGCCTGGCAAGCAGACCGAATGTGGTCATGCATGCATCTTCAAAGCCTAGCTTTCTGGCTGCACTAAACTCATAACACACTGTATATGTCACAATGATGATACCAATCATAATAACAACATTTTGTATTCCGTCTTCATCATTGTCAGTACTTTACTGGTGTTTCACACGATCTATGACCTGCCCTCTGCATCTTCACCATCATCCAAACAGCTGCTGTCACATCACTGACTGCTCAGACAGGAGGGTTCTTCAATACTCACAGGGATGTGTTGAATGTCGGCACAGTGCCTGGCAGTTCATTCTCTGTCAGTTTCTGGTTGCAGTCGTTGTTGAAGGTGCAGGCGTAGGTCTGTAGGAACAAGACGGTTCCTGCTGACGGCATAGCTTTGCCATCATAGTGACCTGTCCATGAACATACCAACCTGTGAATGCACTGACAGACAACAAACTGATCGAAGCAGGAACGATGCAACTCTAAGAGAGGGACAACATTCAGATAGTAAGGCTATGAGAAGAATTTATCTTTTTCAAGGAATGCACACAAAAAATTATATCTTATGTAAGTGATTTCTCTATAAGGTTCACTGCAAACAGAAAGAATGTTGCTAAATTTCACAAAAGTTTTCATTCAAGGATAATAAATCTTCACAAAAGTTTTCATGCAATGATATAATAAATACTTGATCATTTTTATTGTTTTGTTTTTTGTTTTTATTTTACAGTGATTTTCACTTCTGCTGTTTACTGCTCAAGATTTTGCGTCAAGATCATATTGCTATTAATCATCAAACTGCAGTACCACTTTTCATCCAGGGGGCATCAGAGCACGCTGCCTAATCCAAAACACAGAAGTCTATACACACTGTAAATCTATTTTCCTATGTTATGGAGGGATATGACTGAAATCACTGATTTATATAGCTCGCATTCTCATACATCTTTGTGGTTTTTGCTTGCGCCAAACGCATACAAGATTGAGGGAGAGTGCCTACCCTTATTAAGAGACCTATCTCCGAGTGCTTTACAATCCATGGTCTTTTTTAAATAAAGAGCTGCCTAACCGGTACAGCTGACGGAAGAGTTGCCTGCTGGCACTAATCATTCATTTTCCCAGGTCATTCAGTTGCACATCTGTCCCTCTGTTTTTCACGTCATTCCTTTCATTTTTCTCTGAGGATGCAAGTTTTGTGTACTATGGGTATAACTGTCATCCATCCCAAAAGCCAAACAGGCCTTCTCTTCCAAATGTTGATGATGAGATTTTACAATGCACAGTATGTCATATAACTTTCACACATCAAACCGTTTATAGCCTCATTCAAAGGTTTCATTTTTGGCATGCACTTTGCATGTGAACAGGGTAATGGGAAGGAAGCAAGCAAAAACTACTTCAATCATAAACAAAGTGCTTACATTCTGGTTTCTTCTCCTTCAGATCATAAACAAAGTACTTACATTCTCATTTCTGGTTTCTTGTCCTTCAGATCATAAACAAAGTACTTACATTCTCATTTCTGGTTTCTTGTCCTTCAGATCATAAACAAAGTACTTACTTCTCATTTCTGGTTTCTTGTCCTTCAGATCATAAACAAAGTGCTTACATTCTGGTTTCTTGTCCTTCAGATCATAAACAAAGTACTTACATTCTGGTTTCTTGTCCTTCAGATCATAAATAAAGTGCTTACATTCTGGTTTCTTCTCCTTCAGATCGGGGCGCATGCGTACCGCCACCAGGATGAGGAAGAGACAGAGTGGCCAGACGATCTCCACCACCAGGCGAACCTGAAAGCAGCACAGCCATTGGTTCACCCCCAGTCAGCACTTTGGTGACGGTGTCAAGAAACACATCACAAGAAAAAGGATAACATTGTTCAACCAACCAACCCACCATCCGAACCAGCTGCTGTCGTTCCTGCTGTTGCTGCTGGGTGACTTTGATACTGCTCTAAACACTGCTACTACAATTGTTGTTGCGCAGAACAGCTGCTGCTATTGCCTTCATCATTATCATCAGCAGCATGGTTTACACCATCATGATCAGAGGTGGGTTAACAAATGATGAAGAGAGGAGCTTCCACATCTTTCTGGGAGGCTGGGTCAGTGGAGAGGGTGTGGAGAGGGAGAGAAGGAAGGGACATGGCTAGTCATGATGGAATGGGATGATAGAATAAACATGGATTTTAAAGCCCTTGGGGTAGTCATGATGGAATGGGATGATAGAATAAACATGGATTTTAAAGCCCTACGGACAGTCATGATGGAATGGGATGATAAAATAAACATGGGTTTTAAAGCCCTTGGGGTAGTCATGATGGAATGGGATGATAGAATAAACATGGATTTTAAAGCCCTTGGGGTAGTCATGATGGAATGGGTATAATAGAATAAACATGGATTTTAAAGCCCTTGGGGTAGTCATGATGGAATGGGATGATAGAATAAACATGGATTTTAAAGCCCTTGGGGTAGTCATGATGGAATGGGATGATAGAATAAACATGGATTTTAAAGCCCTTGGGGCAGTCATGATGGAATGGGATGATAAAATAAACATGGATTTTAAAGCCCTTGGGGTAGTCATGATGGAATGGGATGATAGAATAAACATGGATTTTAAAGCCCTTGGGGTAGTCATGATGGAATGGGATGATAGAATAAACATGGATTTTAAAGCCCTTGGGGTAGTCATGATGGAATGGGATGATAGAATAAACATGGATTTTAAAGCCTTGGGGTAGTCATGATGGAATTGGATGACAGAATAAAAATGGATTTTAAAGCCCTTGGGGTAGTCATGATGGAATTGGATGATAAAAATAAACATGGATTTTAAAGCCCTTGGGGTAGTCATGACGGAATGGGATGATAAAATAAACATGGATTTTAAAGCCCTTGGGGTAGTCATGACGGAATGGGATGACAGAATAAAATGGATTTTAAAGCCCTTGGGGTAGTCATGATGGAATTGGATGATAAAATAAACATGGATTTTAAAGCCCTACGGGCAGTCATGATGAAATGAAATGATAGAATAAACATGGATTTTAAAGCCCTAGGGCAGTCATCATGGAAGGGATGACAGAATAAACATGGATTTTAAGCCCTAAAATGCTCATCTTTTCTTCATCATAACGCTTCCTTTTTTCTCTCATTTTAATAAAGTATCAAAAAAATTGTGACAGTTTGTGTCTGAGAAAAATGGAGTCATACCAAAATGGAAAAAAAGGCTATGCCAGGTCTCACAATTCATGAGCTGCATAGTCGAGCTTGCAGGCACACACACACACACACACACAGATATGGACACGGACACGGACAGACACACTCACACACACACACACACACACACACACACACACACACACAAGTTGCGTAGTTGAGCTTGCACACACACACACACACACACACACACACACACACACACACACACACACGCACGCACACACGCATGCACGCACGCACGCATACACACACACACACACACACACACATGACTGCCAGACATAAACTTCCACATTCGTTATACACACAAGACAACAGCTGTTTGAACATTCTACATCCCACTCACTGGCTGCCTGCGACGAAGGGTGAAGTTTTTCCACAGCAACAGACGAAGTTGGTTCCCAAAGCCCATGGTGGGGGTCTGACGATGGGTGGACCCACCACCCGTGTGTCCTGTCTGAGTCCTGGAATCGGGGCTGGTGGACCCCAGGCCTAATATCCTCGCCTGTATGATCAGGTGGTGTGGGATGTCAGCGGCTCAGGATCTGTACAGACAGGTGTTGACCTTGGAGGCTCAGGATCTGTACAGACAGGTGTTGACCTTGGACTGGCTTTTGATGGCAACAACGTTCAGGGCAGATTAGACCCTGCTTTAGGGTAAACGGGGAAACTGTGGAAGG
The DNA here is from genome assembly GCA_018398815.1 of Conus ventricosus. Lineage (NCBI taxonomy): Eukaryota > Metazoa > Mollusca > Gastropoda > Neogastropoda > Conidae > Conus > Conus ventricosus. The sequence continues at coordinate 101,113,802 of CM031600.1, forward strand.
ACATAGGGAGTTTCATGAAATTTAGGGACATCTGTGATATATTGTTGAAGTTGTGAACAATGAAGATATGCAACATTAGTGTTTGCGCATGAGTTATTATCTTAGAATCTGTGTTCTTGTGTAAAATCGTGATGTAACCATCAGTGTTTTATTTCAGTTATAGTATTCTGATTCTTTATTGTTATTCGCAACAGACCAACAGCATAGATGGTCATTTTAACTTTTATCACACAAGAACACAGATCTTGAGCATATCAACCTTACTGCATTTCGTCCATCAATACTTAAGTTACAAGACTTCAAAATTCACAACTGACATTTAAGTTGTGCGCCCAAGTACCATAAAACTACCCATATATATCATGATATATGATACATGACCCTTAAGGCTTAGCTGGTCAATAAAATGTGCACGTCATTTGGACCAGGACTGAGATTTTCAAGTCACAGAAAATGCCTCTCTTTCTGACTGCATTACATAGTCAGATGCAAATCAAACAAACAAAAACAAAAACAAAACACTAAGAACTGTTCACACTGTTCATTCAGAGATGAACGTGTTGTGATGTATCAGTAATAACAAAAAACACAGGAAAAACTTTTAAGAAAAAAAGTGGATCAAGAAAGTTCAAAAGTAATATTTGTTTTCTTTCTTTCTTCAGTGAAGAAAGGTGTATGATGCACAAACACAAAAAGAAAGAAAGACTTTTTACACAAAAGCACTGAGGATATGAATTAAAAAGCTACTGTGCAGGGAAAATGACCCACTACCATCCAGCTGAACGATATGTAACTGATCCTGGCATCAGCTTCACAAGTGTTTCATAGTCTGCAGGATAGTGAAACGTAAGCCTTAGTTTTGAGAACATGTTGACTCAAAACTAAAGTTATGTCCACAGGCAAAAGTATATAGCAGTTAAGCAACCCATGGCATTCATGCACAGTGTATATGTAAATCATAGATACACACAACCTACATAGATTGGCACAATCTAAGTACAAATGCTAAATAAATCAGTATTCTCACATGAATACATTATATCTTAATCACTAAAAAAGGATTTTACAACACACACACACACACACACACACACACACACACACACACACAACAAACACACACACACACACACATGCATACACACAATTAACAACTTTTTTTTTCCAACAGAATCAAAATCAACAAGCAGAGAATCACCCCCACTCCCTCTTTTAAGCATTATCATATTTCCATGACAAAATATCTTATTTCCCCTGTCTTTTAACATACTAATCATCAGACACTGGCAACTGAAGACTAGGAATTCATGGATCTCTGGTTTAGACCCCGGAGGTACATTTCCAGGAACACCATTCCTCACCATGCCTTAACTCCCTCCCATTAAACCTACACCCCCCATCTTTCCTTCCCCCTACCTTTCACCCTCCTTTTCTTTCCTATATCTCCTTACACTAACCTTTGTCTCTTCTGTTCATTGGTTTGTTTCTGTATTGTTTGCCTCTGTCTTGTTGTTCATTGGTTTCTTTCTGTATTTGTTTGCCTCTGTCTTGTTGTTCATTGGTTTCTTTCTGTATTTGTTTGCCTCTGTCATTTTGTTCATTGTTTTTTCTGTATTTGTTTGCCTAGTCTTATTAGTTCATTGGTCTGTTTCTGTATTTGTTTGCCTAGAGCTGTATTTTGTTCATTTGTTTGTTTCTGTATTTCGTTTGTTTGTTCCTGCTGTTTGACAGTTATTCAGGAAATTTAGCACATGTGAGACACATCATGAAGACATATTTGTCAAAAACCCATTCATCTGTTTTCTAATGCTAACCCCTACTTGGCATGCTAAGCCTTATTTTGTATAGTGTGTTTACCTGCACCTTGCACTGTTTGTTTGTTTGTTTTCAACTTTTTCATTATTCTACAATTACAGTTGGGCCAGAAGGTGACGTACAAGGATCAGAGATGGCGGGAAAAGTGGAGGAGAGTAAACGTGGAGGGGGGAAGGGGAAAGGGGAGGGAACTGGGCTTAGTGTTGTGCTGGGCATGACGCCAGCAAGGTACAGGTATACAGCCTGATGGCGGCGCTGTGTGGTCTGAGGCACCTTCTATTGCAGGTGAACCAATACCTGCTTGCAGCCAGTGACACAGCACTCTTCTCTATGCTTGTCCGGCATTAAATTACAGCTTATATACAGGTCCTGTGAAGTATGGGTACAGGCGTTACATATGAAGTACAATGGTTGGCACAGATTCTTTTGGTCCAGAAATGTCTGGGGCTGTTCCAAGCCCCTCTGTGTGTGTGTGTGTGTGTGTGTGTGTGTGTGTGTGTGTGTGTGTGTGTGTGTGTGTGTGTGTGTGTGTTTGTCAGTACAACACTATGTTAATCTGACAGTAAATGGTTTCAGTCAGTCAGTCAGTGAGTGAGTGTGTGTGTGTGTGTGTGTGTGTGTGTGTGTGTGGTGTGTGTGTGTGTGTGTGTGTGTGTGTGTGTGTGTGTGCACGCGCATGCACGAACACTTGCACGCGGAAACGTCTGCCTCCTGAAGCTGTATATTTTGGCTTTTTTTTCTTTTCTTTGTTAGCTCTAAACTAGCATTTCCTCAAACTTACGACCTAATTTCAAGAACAGAAACCTACTGCAGTATACTATAAATAATGTTCAGACTTTTTTTTTCTTTGTTAGCTCTAAACTAGCATTTCCTCAAACTTACACCTAATTTCAAGAACAGAAACCTACTGCAGTATACTATAAATAATGTTCAGGACTTTTTTTTTACTTTTTTAGCTCTAAACTAGCATTTCCTCAAACTTACAACCTAATTGAAGAGCAGAAACCTACTGCAATATAAATAAAGTTCAGACATTCCTTTTTTTTTTTTTTTTTTTTATAGCTCTAAAACTAGCATATCCTGAAACTTACAACCTAATTTCAAGAACAGAAACCTACTGCAATATAAAAAATGTTCAGACATTTTTTTTGTTTTTTTTGTTTTTTTTGTTAGCTCCAAACTAGCATTTCCTCGAACTTACAACCTAATTTCAAGAACAGAAACCTACTGCAGTATACATAATGTCCCAGAATTTTTTTTTTTTTTGTTAGCTCTAAACTAGCATTTCCTCAAACTTACAACCTAATTTCAAGAACAAAACCTACTGCACTATAAATAATGTTTCAGAACTTTTGTTGTTGTTAGCTCTAAACAGTAAACTAGCATTTCCTCAAACTTACACCTAATTTCAAGAACAGAAACCTCCTGCAGTATAATAATGTTCAGACATTCTTTTTTTCTTTTTTTCTTTCTTTTTTTAAGCTCTAAACTAGCATTTCCTCAAACTTACAACCTAATTTCAAGAACAGATACCTACTGCAGTATAATTAGTGTTCAGACATTCTTTTTTTTTTTTTTTTTTTAGCTCTAAACTAGCATTTCCTCAAACTTACAACCTAATTTCAAGAAACAGAAACCTACTGCACTATAAATAATGTTCAGGACATTCTTTTTTTTCTTCTTCTTTTTTAGCTCTAAACTAGCGTTTCCTCAAACTTACAACCTAATTTCAAGAACAGAAACCTACTGCACTATAAATAATGTTCAGACATTCTTTCTTTTTTTTAGCTCTAAACTAGCGTTTCTAAAACTTACAACCTAAATGTTCAGACTTTTGTTGTTGTTAGCTCTAAACTAGCATTTCCTCAAACTTACACCTAATTTCAAGAACAGAAACCTACTGCAGTTCAGACATTTTTGTTTAATCCAAGCAATTACATTTGGCAGACGATTTTTCAAAACGGCTCCATTGTGATTTCAAAAAGGTCAAAATGACTGAATTTTTACAGGCCTAAACATTTATAAGACTCAAATGAGAAAAGGCAAATGGGGGTCTCACAAACCATGAAGAAAAAGAAAAAAGATAAAGCCTCTGTGATCTATCCCAAGCATGAACTCTAAAATGCTGGTTAGCTGACAGACAAATAGTCAAAGTAGCACCTGCACACACCCATCAAATCCTTGATCATTTATTTCTTTTCTGCTTGATTGCTCTAGAATGACAGTTTTTTTCAGCTCTTCATAATATGATCAAATCTTGGAAACTGATGGGGCCTAGCACTGTTAATGAGCTGTTCTCTAACTTATCAATCTCATCCACTCTGACATATACTACATTTCCCATTTCTTCAATATAATCAACTTTCATTTAACAACAACAAAAAAGAGGCAAGACCTCACCCTCCACATAGTTTGGTGCTTAATTTGCATAACAGAGCAAGCCTCCCTTATTTATTCATAAAATTCATTTATGTATCATTTTCATATTCACTAAACCAACTGTCAAACTTTCATGAGTAATGCTTCATATTATTTCCACACATTGTAATGATAACTTTTTACCCTTGAATTCTGTGTATTGAGTCTACATGGAAACTTGTAAACAGTGTATGTGATGTGGGCCCAGTGCATGCCCATGACGCATGTGTATGTGTCTAAGAGTGTGTGTGTGGTTGGTGTGTGTGTGTGTGTGTGTGCGTGAGTGTGTGTGTGTGAGTGGTGTGTGTTTTGTGTGTGTGTGTGTGTGTGGTGTGTGTATGTGAGTGTGTGTGTGTGTGTGTGTGTGTGTGTGGTGTGTGTGTGTGTGTGTGTGCGTGTGTGTGGTGTGTGTGTGTGTGTGTGTGTGTGTGTGTGTGTGTGTATGTGGTGTGTGTGTGTATGTGTGTGTGTGTGTGTGTGTGTGTGTGAGTGTGGTGTGTGTGTGTGTGAGTGTGAGTGTGATTGTGTGTGTGGTTGTGTTTGGTGAGTGTGTGTGTGTGTGTGTGTGGTGTGTGTGTGTGTGTGTGTTCGTGCGTGCGTGCGTGCGTGCGTGCGTGCGTGCGTGCATGTGTGGGTGGTAGTGTGTGTGGTGTGTGTTGTGTGTGTGTGCGTGCGAGAGAGAGAGAGAGAGAGAGAGAGAGAGAGAGGAGAGACAGCATGCACATGCATGCTTACATGTACATATGTGAGTGTATGTGTGAGAGTTATGTGCAATAGAGTGTGTATATATGAAGAGAGAGAGAGAGAGAGAGAGAGAGAGAGAGAGAGAGAAGAGAGAGAGAGGAGAGAGTATGTGTGTGTGTGTGTGTGTGTGGTGTGTGTGTGTGTGTTGTGTGTGTGTGTGTGTGTGCACGCGCATGCACGAACACTTGCACGCGGAAACGTCTGCCTCCTGAAGCTGTATATTTTGGCTTTTTTTTTCTTTTCTTTGTTAGCTCTAAACTAGCATTTCCTCAAACTTACGACCTAATTTCAAGAACAGAAACCTACTGCAGTATACTATAATAATGTTCAGACTTTTTTTTTCTTTGTTAGCTCTAAACTAGCATTTCCTCAAACTTACACCTAATTTCAAGAACAGAAACCTACTGCAGTATACTATAAATAATGTTCAGACTTTTTTTTACTTTTTTAGCTCTAAACTAGCATTTCCTCAAACTTACAACCTAATTTGAAGAGCAGAAACCTACTGCAATATAAATAATGTTCAGACATTCCTTTTTTTTTTTTTTTTTTTTTAAAGCTCTAAACTAGCATATCCTGAAACTTACAACCTAATTTCAAGAACAGAAACCTACTGCAATATAAATAATGTTCAGACATTTTTTTTGTTTTTTTTGTTTTTTTTGTTAGCTCCAAACTAGCATTTCCTCGAACTTACAACCTAATTTCAAGAACAGAAACCTACTGCAGTATACATAATGTCCAGAATTTTTTTTTTTGTTGTTAGCTCTAAACTAGCATTTCCTCAAACTTACAACCTAATTTCAAGAACAGAAACCTACTGCACTATAAATAATGTTCAGACTTTTTGTTGTTGTTAGCTCTAAACAGTAAACTAGCATTTCCTCAAACTTACACCTAATTTCAAGAACAGAAACCTCCTGCAGTATAAGTAATGTTCAGACATTCTTTTTTTCTTTCTTTTTTAAGCTCTAAACTAGCATTTCCTCAAACTTACAACCTAATTTCAAGAACAGATACCTACTGCAGTATAATTAGTGTTCAGACATTCTTTTTTTTTTTTTTTTTTTTAGCTCTAAACTAGCATTTCCTCAAACTTACAACCTAATTTCAAGAACAGAAACCTACTGCACTATAAATAATGTTCAGACATTCTTTTTTTTTCTTCTTCTTTTTTAGCTCTAAACTAGCGTTTCCTCAAACTTACAACCTAATTTCAAGAACAGAAACCTACTGCACTATAAATAATGTTCAGACATTCTTTTTTTTTTTTTTAGCTCTAAACTAGCGTTTCCTAAAACTTACAACCTAATGTTCAGACTTTTTGTGTTGTTAGCTCTAAACTAGCATTTCCTCAAACTTACACCTAATTTCAAGAACAGAAACCTACTGCAGTTCAGACATTTTTGTTTTAATCCAAGCAATTACATTTGGCAGACGATTTTTCAAAACGGCTCCATTGTGATTTCAAAAAGGTCAAAATGACTGAATTTTTACAGGCCTAAACATTTATAAGACTCAAATGAGAAAAGGCAAATGGGGGTCTCACAAACCATGAAGAAAAAAGAAAAAAGATAAAGCCTCTGTGATCTATCCCAAGCATGAACTCTAAAATTGCTGGTTAGCTGACAGACAAATAGTCAAGTAGCACCTGCACACACCCATCAAATCCTTGATCATTTATTTCTTTTCTGCTTGATTGCTCTAGAATGACAGTTTATTTTCAGCTCTTCATAATAATTATGATCAAATCTTGGGAAACTGATGGGGCCTAGCACTGTTAATGAGCTGTTCTCTAACTTATTCAATCTCATCCACTCTGAACATATACTACATTTCCCATTTCTTCAAATATAATCAACTTTCATTTAACAACAACAAAAAAGAGGCAAGACCTCACCCTCCAGCATAGTTTGGTGCCTAATTTGCATACAGAGCAAGCCTCCCTTATTTATTCATAAATTCATTTATGTATCATTTTCATATTCACTAAACCAACTGTCAAACTTTCATGAGTAATGCTTCAGTTATTTCCACACATTGTAATGATAACTTTTTACCCTTGAATTCTGTGTATTGAGTCTACATGGAAACTTGTAAACAGTGTATGTGATGTGGGCCCAGTGCATGCCCATGAGCGCATGTGTATGGTGTCTAAGAGTGTGTGTGTGTGTGTGTGTTTTGTGTGTGTGCGTGAGTGTGTGTGTGTGAGTGTGTGAGTGTGTGTGTGTTTGTGTGTGTGTGTGTGTGTGTGTGTGTGTGTGTGTGTGTGTGTGTGTGTGTGTGTGTGTGTATGTGTGTGTGTGAGTGTGTGTGTGTGTGTGTGTGTGTGTGTGTGCATGTGTGTGTGAGTGTGTGGTGTGTGGTGTGTGTGTGAGTGTGTGTGTGTGTGTGTGTGTGTGTGTGTGTGTGTGTGTGTGTGTGTGTGTGTGTGTATGTGTGTGTGTGTGTGTGTATGTGTGTGTGTGTGTGAGTGTGTGTGTGTGTGAGTGTGAGTGTGTGTGTGTGTATGTGTGTGTGTGTGAGTGTGTGTGTGTGTGTGTGTGTGTGTGTGTGTGTGGTGTGTGTGTGTGTGTGGTGAGTGAGTGAGTGTGTGTGTGTGTGTGTGTGTGTGTGTGTTGTGTGTGTGTGTGTGTGTGTGTGTGTGTGTGTGTCGTGGTGCGTGCGTGCATGTGTGGGTGGTATGTGTGTGTGTGTGTGTGTGTGTGTGTGTGTGTGTGTGTGTGCGTGCGAGAGAGAGAGAGAGAGAGAGAGAGAGAGAGAGAGAGAGAAAGAGAGAGAGAGAGACAGCATGCACATGCATGCTTACATGTACATGTACATATGTGAGTGTATGTGTGTGAGAGTTTATGTGCAGATTAGTGTGTGTATATATGAAAAGAGAGAGAGAGAGAGAGAGAGAGAGAGAGAGAGAGAGAGAGAGAGAGAGGAGTATGTGTGTTTGTGTGTGTGTGTGTGTGTGTGTGTGTGTGTGTGTGTGTGTGTGTGTGTGTGTGTCTGTGTCTGTGTGTGTGTGTGCATGCGTGTGTGCATGTGTGCATGTGGGAGTAAGTGCACATACGAGTCTGTGTAAGTATATGCTTGCATATGTGCATGTGCATGTGTGTGTATGGGTATGTGTGTGCGGATGTGTTAGTGTGAGTGAGTGAGTGGTTGTGTGTGTGTGTGTGTGTGTGTGTGTGTGTGTGTGTGTGTGTATGTGTGTGGTGTGTGTGTGTGTGTGTGTGTGTGTGTGTGTGTGTGTATGTGTGTGTGGTGTGAGTCTGTGTCTGTGTGTGCATGCATGTGCCATGTATGTATGTCCATGTGAGAAGACGTGTGCTTAAGGTAAGGTAATGTTGCTTATAGCCCAGCCGACCGCAAAAGACGTGTGCACACAAGCATAAGTGCATGTGTATGATTATGTGCGTGTGTGCATGAGTATGTGACTCTGTGTGTTTGTGTGTTGTGTGTGTGGGGTGTGTGTGGCGTGCGTGCGTGCGTGGTGCGTGCGTGCGTGCGTGCGTGTGTGTGTGCATGTGCGCGCGTGAGCATGTGCAACAACTCTACAAGGGTGTGGCTAGCTTGGCTTTACAAGTACACTTGAAGCTGAAACAGAGTGGTTTTGTTGTTGTATGTGCGGTTAGCTTTTCATGTCTAGCTATATATAACATTATAAGTCTAATGCATCCAAAAAAAAAACAACAACAAAGTTTTCTGCTCAGTAGCATGACTCATCGTACATTTTACACTGTTACCCTGAGGAAATCTTTCAAAGTGCAGACTGAGACCTTTTAACACCATGACTTGATGCCCGTTTGGTCTGCCCTCTTCAAATCAGCAATTTATTGAGTTTCTGCTGTCTACCTAATTAGATATATACCTGGCCAATTCCTGAGACAGAATTGTCAAATATGGTATAAGCAAAATTGACGTAGAACAATGAAACAAGTTCTTTTTCTTTACAATGCAATGGCCACAATCACCACTGATTTTTTTTTTCAAACCAGAATTTAGGGGATTCAGTCAGGACCAGAAAAAAACCCTGAACTAAAACAAAAGTGGGACGAAGCAAGGTTAAAAAATATAAAAAACCATGTGTTTGACTGCCTAGATGAAATGATAAAAACCACATTAAGATTGTTATCAAATACATACGCTGAAAAAGACTCACAACAAACACACACATAACACATGGCAAGATCGTTCAACAACAAACAACAACAACAACTAACACACACACAACATCAACATACACACAACACACACACTACAGTAGCACAGATCGTGTGCACACACACACACACACACAACACGCACGCATAATTCGTTACTTACACATCACGCAATGATAAGTCATGGCAAAGTAACAATGTTAACAAAACAAACACCACACTATCACGGCCAAATGACGCACAGTACATGTTGACCATTTAGATCAACACTGTTGCCGCACGTTCTGTGCTCAATACACAGAAAGATGCCATTATGCCTTACAGTGCCATTGTAAGCGGGCTTTACAGTGACATTGTAAGCGGGCTTGAATCAATCAATCTAATCATCTGAATCGGTGTGTTCATGTATTCTAACTAAATGACCCCATCTATATTACACTTAAAAGTCCAAAATTCTCGCATTCCGGCAGACTGAGCTACTCATCAACGCTGAAAACATGTCCGGATTCCAACCGCAGTTTTGGATGGGCTTGAAAGTGAATCCAAGCTATCGATCTTTTACTTAGTTCTAGTTCCTCACAGGCTACTTGGATCTATTTTGGTGTGATATCCCTCACGAGAATCATCATCGGCCCTAGCAAAACACATCATCGGGAGGTTCTCACACCTTACCTTCATCAACACATCGATCCAAGCTGATTGTGATACCAAGCGGCCGCTGTTTGGTTTGCGCGATTTGCGCGTTCGTCATGCAAGTCTCACCTCCGGACTTGTGAAAGGCCGAGAGCTTGGGTGGTTTCGCAATTGACCTAGCAGCCCCGGAGATCGCGCGCAGTTCACGCGCACTTGTATGCCTCGTTACTTGGAGGACATTGGGTCCTCATCGGGGTAAAGCTATTTATAGCCTATGATTCCTCTCGGCGTGTTACTAGTGCGTATGACTTGAAGGCGAAGCGTCATCTGATCATTGTTAACACGTGCGAGAAAAATCATTCTTATCCCGCCGACTGTCGTCGTTTTTTTACTCCCAGTTCTTAAAGAACAGGGATTACTTTAGAATGGGAACGAAAAAATGCTGTCTGTGTGTGTGTGTGTGTGTGTCTGTGTGTCCGTGGTCAAAATGTGTTCCACTCGCTCCAGACAAAACTTCTTCTTTTCTTCCTAAAATACTGGTTCACTCAAAAACGAGTAGGTCACCAGCGCGTATGTTAAAAAGTAAAATAAAATAACATAAAACAGTGCGACTCAGACTGTTGGCCCCTGGAGCAAATTTGGCAACAAGGGGTCGCACTCGATATTCAAGAAGTTAGAAGCAATGGCCAAATTCAGGCCCAGGTAATAGTAAATATCTTGGGAAGTAAAAATAGAAAATCGTCAATATGCAGATCTCAAAACTGTCGAATCAATTTGTTTTTTAAATGAGATTGCATTTGTGGCAATCTTGATGGCACCCGGCAGTGAGTTCCACAGCCGTACAGAACTGGGATAAAAAGAATGTAAGTGGCTGTCAATATTTGATGCAGGTATGGTATAACATTGACCGCCACTCCTGGTGCTACCTTTATTCAGTACTAGTTGTTTCCATTGGAATATCAATTACTTTAGCTCTGCCTTTGAAGAAGATGTTAAGTTTGATAAAAGCTCTTCTCTCTTCTAAGGGTTTCCATTCTAATTTCCTCATGTTCTTCCTAGTATTCCCCTTTTCTCTGATGTGGTTCCCTGTTACGAACCGTGCTGCTCTCTTCTGAATCTTTTCGAGGTTATCAATGTCCTTTAGATGGAAAGGATCCCAAACTGAGCAACCATATTCCAGTACTGGTCTAACCAGTGTTTTGTAGCAGTCGTCTTTAACCTTTTGGGGGGCAGTCATTGATATTCCTGTATAAGAAAGCTAAGATGTTATTTGCTACTGAAAATTTGTAGGTATGTTCACTATGGGTCAAGGATGATGCCCGATGTTTTAGCTGTAACGTTTTTTTTTCTCCATGGAATATCTCAGAAAGTACTTGGCTGATCTTTGTGAAAATTAGCAGGCATGTTCATTATGGGTCACGGATGATGCCCGATGTTTTAGTTTACCCCGTTACAGCCGTTACTAACGGCTGTAACAGCCTGTAACGGCTTTTCTTCTTTATGGAATATCTCAAAAAGTACTTGACCGATCTTTCTGAAAATTTATAGGTATGTTCACTATGGGTCAAGGATGATGCCCGATGTTTTAGTTTACCGTAACAGCTGTTACTAACGGCTGTAACTGCCTGTAACGCGCTTTTCTTCTTTATGGAATATCTCAAAAAGTACTTGGCTGATCTTTGTGAAAATTAGCAGGCATGTTCATTATGGGTCACAGATGATGCCCGATGTTTTAGTTTACCCAGTTATAGCCGTTACTAACTTTTTCTTCTTCATGGAATATCTCAGAAAGTACTTGGCTGATCTTTGTTAACATTAGCAGGTATGTTCATTATGGTCACGAATAATGCCCGATGTTTTAGTTTACCGTTATAGCCGTTACTAACGGGTGTAACGGCCTGTAACGTTTGGTTTTCTTCGTGGAATATCTCAAAAATACTTGGCCGATCTTTGTGAAAATTAGCAGGTATGTTCATTATGGGTCACGGATGATGCCCGATGTTTTAGTTTACCGTTATAGCCATTACTAACGGTTGTAACGGCCTGTAACATTTTTTTTTCTTTATGGAATATATCAGAAAGTACTTGGCTGATCTTTGTGAACATTAGCAAGTATGTTCACTATGGGTCACGGATGATGCCCGATGTTTTAGTTTACCGTTATACCGTTACTAACGGCTGTAACGGCCTGTAACGCTTTTTCTTCTTTATAGAATATCTCAGAATGCACTTGGCCGATCTTTGTGAAAATTAGCATGTATGTTCGTTATGGGTTACGGATGATGCCCGATGTTCTAGTTTACCGTTATAGCCGTTACTAACGGCTGTAACGGCCTGTAACGGTTTTTCTTCTTTATGGAATATCTCAGAAAGTACGTGGCCGATATTTCTGAAAATTTGTAGGCATGTTCAATATGGGTCACGGATGATGCCCGATGTTTAAGTGTACCGTTATAGCCATTACTAACGGCCCATAATGGTTTTCTTCTTTATCGAAAATCTTAGAAAGTTCTTGCCGATCTTTCTGAAAATTTGTAAGTATGTTCATTATAGGTCACAGACGATGGCCGATGTTTACCAGAATAGCCATTACTAACGGTTACACCAGTCCAAGACGGTTTTTCCTCTTTATGGAATATCTCACGCGTATTCAGGATAAACTGGGAGTACGTTTATATGCTTTGCATCTTGTTTTTTGTTCGGTTTGTTGCTGTTGTTGCTGGTGTGTGTGTGTGTGTGTGTGTGTGTGTGTGTGTGTGTGTGTGTGTGTGTGTGTGTGTGTGTGTGTGTGTGTGTTTAGAGTGCAAAGTGGTGGGTGGGTGAGTGGCTTCAATTTGTTGTTGTTGTTGTTGGGGGTGGGGTGGAGTGGGAGGAGTAGGGATGGTAGAGGGGAGGGAGTCTTTCTTTTTTGTTGTTATTGTTGTTGCTGTTTCTTCTTTTATCATGTCATTTTCCGGCACGGTGGACCACACACGATCGTACGTCCATACCTACACGCACACGTGGCTCACACACACACACACACACACACACACACACACACACACACACACACACACACACAGGCCTGACTGACAAGCAGGATGCGCGATCAGTGACATCCTGTCATCCACGGCTGTGTCGAACCAACGCGAAATACTTATGCTAACGTACCAAGAAACCCATTCCAGTCTCCTCTAGTGTGACACACCAGGGGGCCTACACACACGCACAAACACACACACACACACACACACACACACACACACACACAGAAGGGTGGGGAGAAATGCGGGAGGGGTCTTGGCCTCAACATACCAACACAAAACAACAACAAAAAGAAAGAGAGAGAGAGAAAGAAAGGAAAAGAAAACTTGCCGTGCAGGATCCCGGAACACATTCCGACCTACACGAACACACTCTGCATACGTAGCGCGCTCTCTTGTTCGCCAATGAGCTGGCACTCACATCA
>CM031600.1:101132016-101139885 GCA_018398815.1 Conus ventricosus
GACAAACAAAGGTGGCATTACGGGCTCTGTTTTGCCACAGACACCGTTTACTTAAGGTGAATTTGAAGTTTTAACAGTTTAACGAGTACCCCCCTCCTCCCCAACCGTCATTTAATCAGCTTCCATCTGCTCTCTCACCTTTTTATGATGATGATGATGACGATGATGACGATGATGACTACAACAACAACAACAATCACAATAAAGATAATAATAATTACAATAATGATGATGATGATGACATCATCATCATCGTCATCATCATCATTATCATCATTATTATTATTATCATTATTATCATTTTATTATTATTATTATTGCAGTAATACTCCTATTCATATTTTAATGCCGCTCTTGCCTGTTGAGTAAGATATCTGGGACCCAGAGTGCTAACATTCTACTGCACTCTGCCTGTTGAGTAAAGTATCTGGGACCCGAGTGCTAACAATTCTACTGCACTCTGCCTGTTGAGTAAGTACTGGACCCAGAGTGCTAACAACTCTACTGCACTCTGCCTGTTGAGTAAAGTATCTGGACCCAGAGTGCTAACAACTCTACTGCACTCTGCCTGTTGAGTAAGTATCTGGGACCCAGAGTGTAAAACTCTACTGCACTCTGCCTGTTGATGTAAAGTATCCTGGACCCAGAGTGCTAACAATTCTACTGCGCTCTGCCTGTTGAGTAAAGTATCTGGGACCCAGAGTGCAAACAATTCTAACTGGAGAAAGGAAGAAGGGAGATGAAGAAGACACCAGCTGGAGGGCGGGGGGGGGGGGGGGGGTGGGCATCGAAAGCAGAGGGGTGGAGGGCTGTGAATGAAACTAGTAGCTGAGTTAAATCGAAATTGATTTTTTTAAGTATCCATAACAGTGGCGCGCACGCAACACACACACACACACCACACACCACACACACACACACACACACACACACACACACACACAACACTGTAAAGCATCCACCAGCAAAACCCGAATTATAAAAAAACACATCCAGGAAGGTTCGAAAATGTATCTAAACTGATTTAAAAAGTGTTTTTTGTCTCTGATTTCGCGCGGCGAGCATGATGTGGAAGTTTAATTCAGAGGACTGGCCTAAGTAGCAGAAAGCACACTGCCCCTGCACTTCACGTTAACATTCATCATCTTAATGATTATCACTGTGACACTGCTGTTAGTATTATCTTATCGTTTTCCTTTCAGCAACGCATGCACTGGTGTAAATAATTCTTTTCGCCAGTAGCAGGCATTTTCATATTTCGTCTGTATAACCATGTGCGCCATCGTATTTGATGTGCCCAAAGTTGTCAGTTCCGCACGCAATCATTTCAGCCGGGCTTCACGCCTGTGAGTCGATTGATACCTACGTCACTCGGATCTATAGTTTTTACACAACAAACATGACGGTTAGTGTCTACGACTCCCAACGGACTTGTCCGGAAACGGGGTCCCCCCCCCCCCCCCCCCCCCCCCCCCCCCCCCCACCCCCAACAGCCTCTGGCTGATACGACGTTAATCTCACCACTTCGCTCGGCTGTTTGGCTCGGCTGCTAATGCTGTTGAGCCAGACTGGTGGATTATTGATGCGGGACGGTGGGCACGGATGCAGGGGGCAGAGGGGCTGTTAGTTCTACAAGTCTGAATGGTCGGGTGGGGTGCGTGTGGAAAAGGGGGGGGGGGGGGGGGGGGGACAAAGAGATTTGAGCGAGGAGGGGCCGAAATTTCTTCTGAGTTTTCAGACTTTTATTTGCTTCAGTTAAGAGGAATTTTCATGTACATTGGAAACTTGAGAAAACAAAATCAGACCGCCATCAAAAAGCCACAGCAGGCCAGAAAATGGACACAAGTGAAGAATGGTAGTGACACAAGCCAAGTGAGGCCATCGCCCAGCCTCCCGTGCCCGTCATGTTTTGCTAGAACTAGTCCATGAAACAATTCAAGTGAGACCATCGCCCAGCCTCCCCTGCCCATCATGTTTTGCTAGAACTAGTCCATGAAACAATTCCTACAATTCTTCTGGAAAGAAACGTAGACATCTGTCATTCAATGCTTCAATATTCCATTTAAGGCACACACAGAGACAGACAGAGAGAGAGACAGATAGAGAAGCGCTTAATGATTAAAAAAAACACAAAAACATAAAATACTGGCTATAGAATTAGTTAAACACGCAATAAAGAGAGCGAGAGAGAGAGAGAGAGAGAGAGAGAGAGAGAGAGAGAGAGAGAGAGGAGAGAGGAGAGGAGGAGGGGGAGGGGGGAGAGAGAGAGAGAGAGAGAGAGAGAGAGAGAGAGAGAGAGAGAGAGAGAGAGAGAAGAGAGAGAGAGGGAACTGAATGATATACTGGCCATAAAATTAGTCAAACACGCAGTGTACACAGAGAGTGAGAGAGAATGAATGAATGAATGAATGATTTATTCAGATTAGGCCATAGCCCATACTGAAGGGGACACACCCGGAATACACGAATAAAGAAAAATTATCACAAAAAGAAATGGAAAAAAGCAGATACACATAAAATACTATACAAACTATTATGAATACATTGCTCGTAGTCGCTTTTGTGCTTCGTAATGTACCTGGCAAGATCAAAGAGGACACACTCATTTCCTTATGTTAATAGTAAGCTGACTCTAAAACTACAAGGATCAGAATAATACTTTGACTTAATAAATTTTACTCGAAGATCATTGAGAGCAGGACAGCAAAATAAAAAATGTATTTCATCTTCCTTGGCCTGGTAACATAGCCGACATATCAGTCTATTTTCATTCAAAGCACTGTATCTGAACCGATGGAAAGCTATGTCAGAGATACCAAATCTAAACTTAGTCAATGCACTCTTAATATACCTGTCCATTTCCATTTTGATGTATGGCTCAATCATATACGTTGTTTTAAACAGTCTGTATTGTGCAAATCTGTCACTGTTGTTGATATGGTCATGCCAATCTTGCCATCTGCAATCAATCATTCTTTGTTTTAAAACATTTCAAAAATCCCGATATATTTTCAACGCCCCTGGTTGTCCCAAACATATGCAAAGCCATACGAATTTAAGCAGTGACGAACAGTGGTAGCCCATGTCTTCTTACCATTATAATCCAAATTTCGTAACGTCCTAATGAGCTTTATATGGTATCTTTGTTTCCTCCATTCTGGTTATTTTCAGCCAATACTTAATGCATTTTAAAAACGAATTAATATAAATCGGATACCATCCAAGTTCGTCATAAACTAAATCATTTGTGTTCGATTGTCTACATTCAAAAATCTTTTCATAGCATATAAATGAACATTCTCTATTACAACACTTTTCTCAAAAGCCCAGATTTCTGCTCCATACTGTAAAATTGGCTGCACCTGAGAGTCAAATAATTTCGAAAAAACAGAAAATGCGCCACTATTCAATTTGTATAAAATACGAAGTATAACTGTGACTGCTCTCTTTGCTCTATTTGCTAGGTCTTGACATCCAAGGTGAAAGTTAATTTGGTAGTAAAATAGAACCCAAGATACTTGTATGCATTGACTACAACCATGTATTCACCTCCATAAATCCATTTCTCATTATGTGCTAAATATCCACCTTTACGAAACACAATAATGTTGGTCTTATTCATATTAACTTTTAATTCTAATTTAGTAGCAGCTGAATACAAACTGTTCAATTGTCTTTGCAGGCCAACTACAGTTGTAGACAATAACATAATTTCATCAGCAAAAAGTAAGACAAACAGTTCCAAGATATCAAAAGTTACACCATGCCGTCCATTTTGAATAATCTCCAAAGCCGATTCATTTATGAACAGAGAAAATAAACAGGACTACAAACATCCCCTTGCTTGACCCCTCTCGTACACTGACAAAATCTGATAATTTAGCTCCCGCTCTAATTCTTGCTTTCACCTCCTTATACATACCTTTCACACAATGATACAGTTTACCTTGAATTCCATGTTTTAACAAACTAGGCCACAGCAGTTTCCGTGAAACTGAATCGAAAGCTTTCTCAAAATCCACAAAAGCCCACATACAGCTTCTTGTTGTTTACAAATTGTTTTTGAATTGCAGCTAATAGACTAAACATGTGATCATAGTAGAATAACCTTTTTGAATCCTGCTTGATGTTCTCCTGTTATATTGTTCTGAGATATCCATTCATGTAGTCTATTATTACTAACAGAACTATAGAGTTTACTACATACATTGCACAACGAAATACCTCTATAATTGTTTACATCGTTTATCTCCCCCTTCTTAAACAGAGGTAAAATTATAGATTCTTTCCAATTTTCTGGGATAAATCCCGTGTCAAAAAGATAATTAAACAATTTAACTAAAAATCCTAGAACAGTCGCACCAGAATGCTAAAAAACTCCCCAATGAGTCCATCAGGTCCGGCAGTTTTACCATTCTTTAATTTCTTAATAGCTGTTAATATTTCCCCTCTGGATATTGGTCTGTCATAAGTAGTTTCTTCATTATTTATTGCATTGTCAGTCTCAGTGGACTCATCATCGTCCTTATCCAAAAGATTTTTAAAATGTAAGAACCACTCTTGCATCGGAATATTATTTGCAGGTTGTAGTTTCTTTGGGGAAATCTTGTGAATAGTTTTCCAAAATAATTGCTGATTGTTACCCGAAGACATAAGATCGTTTAATAGGAGATCATTATGTTCTTTCTGTTTCCTTTCATTTAAATGTTTATTTTCCCTTCTCGCTATACAAAACAAGACTGCAGACAGCAAATACAATAGATGTTCTCAAGATAAGATATTAAATGTATATGGAAAAAGCTTCTTTGTATGGCACTGTGCTAGGATTGACAATTATGAATGGAGTATGTAATGGCGATCTCGAAGGGTGTTTCACATACATTTCGGATGTGGGGAGTAGTGTGAATGATTATTTTCTAGAGTCTACAGATTTTTTTGAACTAATGTGTAAAAAGATTACTCTAAATGTGATGGAAAGATTTGATTCTGATCATTTACCCCTGGTATTGTGCATTGAAATGCCAAATGAACAGTCACATACCAGTTTTGCCCCTAATGTAAATGTTTACCAGTTTATTGTTAAATATTGCTGGAATCAAGATTACAGTCAACAGTTTTCTTTAAGAATGAATTCATCAAATGTTTTAGAAAAGTTAAACGCCGCTGAAAATCTTATTTCTGTGAATGTTAATGAAGCTCTGAACTTGTTTGATATAACTATCAAAGACCAAGCTGAAACAATGAGGAAAGTTGTGCCTATAAATAAGAAATTTATACAGAATTGGTTTGATCGAGAATGCAGGGTAGAAAAACGTAAACTACGAAGATTATTCAGAATTTTTCTGAATACAATGGATAAAGAGGATAGAATATTGTTTTGTATAGCGAGAGTGAGAGAGAGAAAGAGAGAGAGAGAGAGAGAGAGAGAGAGAGAGAGAGAGAGAGAGAGAGAGAGAGAGAGAGAGAGAGGAGAACAGACAGACAGACAGACAGAGAAAGAGAGAGTTTATACCGTCGTTCGATCGCGTTACGAACTAGTCGCCGAATGAAGACTTGTATAGTCATCAGAACAATAGGCTGGTGGTAGACGCCGTCATATCGCCTTGATTTATGGGGTCTTACCACGATTCACACAGACCGTGGCGAAATCGTCGTCGTTCTTGGCATGGATCACTGGCAGTTCTTGGCATGGTGCATGCAGATTCAGCATGGAAACAACACGCTGACTGAACTCCGGACAGACCGTTCTGCAGCGCTCTACAGCATGTATCGGAACGACGGATCGATTCACGTGACCGATCGATTCCGTGTGAAGGACGAAAGCTCGCTGCACTTGCCTTCGTCAGTCGCGTGTTGCAGCGAAACAACCGGGGCATGGCGAAAAACAGGTTCTTGCTGTGGAACGAATTTTTTTTATTTTAATTTTGTTTGCTTTTATTTTATTTTTTTTTTTGAGGGGGGGGGGTTGTTTGATTTTTTGTTTGTTTGTTTGTTTGTTTTTGCAGCAGACTGGAAATGGTAGAAATTCATGCGAGAAGCGGACTGTTTAGAAGACTGGGCTGGAGGAGGTTCCAGAAATATTCGCCCAGCCACCCCCCCCCCCCCCCCCCCCCCCCCCCCAAAAAAAAAAAAGTGAAATGAAATGAAATAAGAATTGCGGTGTTTTATGGCTTATTCGATTCCAGAACCTGATTCGTACAATGCGCACGCCTTCCCTAGTCCTGTGCGTGCGCGCGCGTTTGTGTGTGTGGTGTGTGTGTGTGTGTGTGTGTGTGTGTGTGTGTGTGTGTGTGTGTGTGTGTGTGTGTGTGGTTGAGTGTGTGCGCGCGTGCGCGCGAGCGTGGGTGTGTGGGTGTGTGTGTGTGTGTGTGTGTGGTGTGGTGTGTGTGTGGTGTGTGTGTATGCGCGCGCGCGCACGCGTACGTGTGTCTCAGCATAAGTCTATCGGGTATTGATCGATTCCATCCATATATCGATTTCCCTGAAGGCAGAATGAGCTGCGATTTTATTACCTTTCCATTTCGCTGTAGGCTGGTTCAGTGGGGATAGTGTGTGTGTGTGTGTGTGTGTGTGTGTGTGTGTGTGGTGTGTGTTACGTGTGCGCGCGCGCGCGCGCGCGCGTGTGTGTGTGTGTGTGTGTGTGTGTGTGTGTGTGTGTGTGTGTGTGTGTGTGTGGTGTGTGTGTCTTGTTGTTGTTGTTGTTGTTGTGTTTTTCAGTCAAGGGTGAGAGAGCAAAAGGTATGTGTTATTTTGTTTGTCAGACCCCTTGCCGACAGTGGTTTAGTACGTCAGTCAGTGAGTCGATCAGACAGTCAAGCGGGTGCATGCTAAATCACTGAGTCATTACCTGTTTAATCTAAATCCATGGAGCCATCAATTCAGGATTTTATTTTTTTCGTGGATTTATTTTTCTCAAAGAAATGCCGATGTCTGAAACCAAAAAAGGTACGACCATACAGTATGCCTGTTATCTTTTCCGTCCAGTTCATGTATAAATCATCTCCTCTTCCCCGAAGATGGAGTACGGCTGCCTTAATGGCGGGAACAAAAAACGGTTATACACACAAAACTCCACTCCCTTTGTTGAGCAGATGGGATTAATACCTGCCTGTCTATACAAGGAGTGTGTGCAGGAGTATCAGCCTGCGTACGCATAAGAAGATCTCTCTCTCACTCTCTCTCTCTCTCTCTCTCTCTCTCTCCTCTCTCATCTCTCTCTCTCTCTCTCTTTCTTTCTTTCTTTCTTTATTACTGAGCATACATTCTAAAGTGATTTTGTTGCTCCATTTGTGAACTGGCTCGGGGCCTTCCATGACTCTGTTGTGCATTTATAGGACTATATACAAGAATACAGAACTTTCATTAGTTGAATTTTCTCTTTTTGCTGAACGATTTCCGTACAACAATGTAGACTACTATTTTTCAGTTAAAAGAACAAGATGAACACTGTCTTCTGCGAGCCCTCTACCCCCCCTGTAGTGTATGCTGTTTTAAGCACGGACTGTAGGCCTACCGGAACGGGATACCAGCTTCGGCTCTGCATGATGGCGGCGACCGCATCTGTATCTTCGTGTACTTAGCAAATAAAGTCCATATCTTTGGAATCAAGCACCGCCTTTACCTTATTGAGTGTGCGGCATACCATTACATGGTGTCAGAAGTGGAGAAGTAGAGAAGAAACCACGACCATGGCAGAGACTGCCATCGTAAGGACACCAGATCCGCTCTGTGTCAACAGCAGCAACCCCTAGTGCTGAATGGAGCAAGTGGAAAAGAAGTTCAAATCTTTTTAGGCTCTGGCGCAACAACAAAGCCCAACGTGTCAAGGGGAGGATTCTCCTAAAAATCCCTGGGGTGAAAAGAATTTTT
>CM031600.1:101145885-101155885 GCA_018398815.1 Conus ventricosus
GGCCTGTAACGGTTGGTTTTCCCTTTTGGAATATCTCAGAAAATACTTGGCCGATCTTTGTGAAAATTAGCAGGTATGTTCATTATGGGTCACGGATGATGCCCGATGTTTTAGTTTACCGTTATAGCCATTACTAACGGTTGTAACGGCCTGTAACATTTTTTTTCTTTATGGAATATATCAGAAAGTACTTGGCTGATCTTTGTGAACATTAGCAAGTATGTTCACTATGGTCACGGATGATGCCGATGTTTTAGTTTACCGTTATAACCGTTACTAACGCTGTAACGGCCTGTAACGCTTTTTCTTCTTTATAGAATACTCAGAATGCACTTGGCCGATCTTTGTGAAAATTAGCATGTATGTTCGTTATGGGTTTCGGATGATGCCCGATGTTCTAGTTTACCGTTATAGCCGTTACTAACGACTGTAACGGCCTGTAACGGTTTTTCTTCTTTATGGAATATCTCAGAAAGTACGTGGCCGATATTTCTGAAAATTTGTAGGCATGTTCAATGTGGGTCACGGATGATGCCCGATGTTTAAGTGTACCGTTATAGCCATTACTAACGGCCCATAATGGTTTTCTTCTTTATCGAAAATCTTAGAAAGTTCTTGCCGATCTTTCTGAAAATTTGTAAGTATGTTCATTATAGGTCACAGACGATGGCCGATGTTTACCAGAATAGCCATTACTAACGGTTACACCAGTCCAAGACGGTTTTTCCTCTTTATGGAATATCTCACGCGTATTCAGGATAAACTGGGAGTACGTTTATATGCTTTGCATCTTGTTTTTTGTTCGGTTTGTTGCTGTTGTTGCTGGTGTGTGTGGTGTGTGTGTGTGTGTGTGTGTGTGTGTGTGTGTGTGTGTGTGTGTGTGTGTGTGTGTTTATAGTGCAAAGTGGTGGGTGGGTAGTGGCTTCAATTTGTTGTTGTTTTGTTGTTGGGGTGGGGTGAGTGGGAGGAGTAGGGATGGTAGAGGGGAGGGAGTCTTTCTTTGTTGTTGTTATTGTTGTTGCTTCTTTCTTCTTTTATCATGTCATTTTTCCGGCACGGTGGACCACACACGATCGTACTCCATACCTACACGCACACGTGGCTCACACACACACACACACACACACCACACCACCACACAAAAACAGCTGACGACAAGCAGGATGCTGGATCGTGACATCCTTCTCCACGGCTGTGTCGAACATGCGAAATACTGTGTAACGTTAGACCCTTCATCGTCCTTGTGTACACGGGGTCTAACAACGCACAAACACACACACGACCAACTAAATGAGGAGGGTGGGGGATGCGGGTAGGGTTGGTCAAGTACAGATCACTAAAGAAAGAGAGAGAGTTATAACAAGAAACTTCCGTGCCGGTCCCGACACATTCGACCTCACAACCACTCGCAACGTGCGCCTCCTTCGCCAATGAGCTGCACTCACTCAGCGAACTGTCGACATACAAATCATCCATGAACCCACCCACATGCACCTTTGTCATTGTGACTTCCGTCTGCTTAGCAAGTTAAGTTCGGTTCAGTTAATGTTGCTTACATTGTGTACCAATGAATTTGCTTTTAACGTACTTAACCTATCTGTACTCATGAAAAACGCGCAAAGAAAAAAAGCAAATCCACACATCTACTCCCTCCGAAATCAAACACAACTCCTTACATCTGTTTTTTTTATTTTATTATCATTATACGTTCAACTACTACCCCTCAGCGAGACTCCTATTTCCGTCCTCCTCTAGCTCCAATGTGTGATTTGCGTGGTGTGTCGGAATTCGGCGTGGTGTCGGTGTGTGTGTCGTGTGTGTCGGTGTTGTCGTGTGTGTTGGAACAATAACAAAACTTGCGTTTTCATATTCTGTAAGTCCACAACCTCGTTCTCCGTGTCTGAAGTTTGCCTTCCTTTCCTCCTTCGGCCTAATTTGCTTTGTGATTGATTCTTCGTCTTCATTTCCCGGTGTCTCAAGTTCTTGCTTTCTTTTTCTCTGTGTCTCAGCTCTGTCATTTCCGATCTCTGTGCTCAAGTTCTCGTCTGTTTCCCTCTGTCGCAGGCTCTGTCTTCTTTCCTTTTCTCAATCGTCGTCCTTTTCCATTCTCTTTGTCTCAAGTTCTCGTCTTTCCTTTTCTTTGTGTCCAGGCTCTTGTCCTTCTCCGTTCTCTGTGTCCTCAGGCTCTTGTCCTTCTCGTTCTCTGTGTCTCAGTGCTCTGTCCTTCGTTTTCTGTGTCTCAGGCTCTTGTCTTTCCTTTCTCTGTGTCCAGGCTCTTGCCCTTTCCGTTTCTTGTTCTCGTGCTCTGTCCTTCGTTCTCGTGTGTTTCTCGCTCTTGACTTCCGTTTTCTGTGTCTAGCTCTGTCTTTTTCCTTTCTCTAGGCTCTAGCTTCTTTCTCTAATTCCGTTCCGTCTTGTCTCCAGGCTCTTGTCTTTCTTTCTTCTTTTCAGGTTTGTCATCTAGTCTTGTCTTGATCAAGTTCTCTCTCTTTTCCTCTGTCACCAGGCCTTGCTTTCCTTTCGTCTGTCTCAGGTCTTACTTTCCGTTCTCTGTCTCAGGCTCTTCACTTTCCGTTCTTTTGTCTCAGGTCTTGATTTCCGTTCTCTGTCCCAGGCTCTCTTCACTTTCCGTTTCTGTCTCAGTTCTTGATTTCCGTTCTCTGTCTCAGGGTCTTGCTTTCCGTTCTCTGTCTCAGGCCTCTCTTCCTTTCCGTTCTCTGTCGCAGGCTCTTGGCTTTCCGTTCTCTGTCTCAGGCTCTTCACTTTCCGTTCTCTGCTCAGGCTCTTGACTTTCCGTTCTCTGTCGCAGGGCTCTTGGCTTTCCGTTCTCTGTCTCAGGCTCTTGACTTTCCGTTCTCTGTCGCAGGCTCTTCACTTTCTGTTCTCTGTCTCAGCTCTTGACTCTCCGTTATCTCTGTCGCAGGTCTTCACTTTCCTTTCTCTGTCTCAGGCTCTTACTCTTCCGTTCTCTGTCGCAGGCTCTTCACTTTCCCTTTCTCTTGTCTCAGGCTCTTGGACTCTCCGTTATCTCTGTCGCAGGCTCTTCACTTTCCGTTCTCTGTCTCAGGCTCTTGACTCTTCCGTTATCTCTGTCGCAGGCTCTTCACTTTCCGTTCTCTGTCTCAGGCTCTTGACTCTCCGTTACTCTGTCGCAGGCTCTTCACTTTCCGTTCTCTGTCTCAGGCTCTTGACTCTCCGTTATCTCTGTCGCGGCTCTTCACTTTCCGTCTCTGTCTCAGGATCTTGACTCTCCGTTATCTCGCTGCTGGCTCTTCACTTTCCGTCTCTTCTCAGGCTCTTGTCCTCCCGTTCTCTGTGTCTCAGGCGCTGCTTTCTTTTCCCTGAGTCTCAGCTCTTGATTTTCCGTTCTCTGTGTCTAGGCTCTTGACTTTCCGTTCTCTGTGTCTCAGGCTCTTGTCCTTCCGTTCTCTGTGTCCAGCTCTTGACCTTCCGTTCTCTGTGTCTCAGGCTCTTGACTTCCGTTCTCTTGTCTCAGCTTTCTTTCCTTCCGTTCTCTGTGTCTCAGCTCTTGACTTTCCGTTCTCTGTGTCTCGCTCTTGTCCTTCCGTTCTCCTGTGTCTCTCAGACTCTTGTCCTTCCGTTCTCTGTGTCTCAGGCTCTTGTCCTTCCGTTCTCTGTGTCTCAGGCTCTTGTCCTTCCGTTCTCGTGTGTCTAGGCTCTTGTCCTTCCGTTCTCTTGTGTGTTCAGGCTCTTGTCCTTCGGTTCTCGTGTCTCAGCTCTTGTCCTTCCGTTTATGTGTCGTCAGGCTCTGTCCTTTCCGTTCTCTGTGTCTGCAGGCTCGTGTCCTTCCGTTCTGTGTGTGTGTGTGTGTGTGTGTGTGTGGTGTGTGTGTGTGTGTGTGGTGGTGTGTTGGTGTGCGTGCGTGCGTGAGAGAGAGGAGAGAGAGATAGTGTGTGTGTGTGTGTGTTGTGTGTGTTGTGTTTTGTTGTGTGTGTGTGTGTGTGTGTGTGTGTCGTCGCTGTCTGTCGTCTGTGGTCCGTCTGTCTGTATCGTGGTCTGTGTGTCACGTGTTACTAGTCTAGTGCGGCAGAACAGAACCAGCAAAGTGGTACAGACCCATGAGTAGCATGACCGGGTCGCAAACAGCGCGCGTCCTTTGCGTCAAACATGAACAAGAGTGAGCCAAGCATGGCAATACCGCTTACCTTTCGCAAACAGCGCGCGGTCCTTTGCGTCAAACATGAACAAGGGTGTACAAAGAAATGGCATAGACCGCTTTACTAATGCGGTGCAATATGACTTCGTGGCATGCATTAAAAGAGGGCAAACAGAGAGAGAGAGAGAGAAAAGAGAGAGAGAGAATGGGGGGGGGGGTGTCGGGAAGGTGAACTGATACCAGAAGGGATGGATGGATTCTACTGAGGGGAGAGTGCAAATAGAGAACAGACGTAACAATTGTGCGAAAATGAGAAATGTACATCGTTACGTGCACACACATCGCTTAACGGGAAAACGGTTGTCATCCGTAGTACGATGATCACGACCACACCAACTGAACTATGATTCTTTGGCAGCAACAGGTCAAGGAACTGAACAAACATACGCCGCCGACGCGCGCGCGCGCGCGCACACACACCACACACACACAACACACACACACACACACACACACACACACACACACACACATAGCGCGGCACGAGCGCGTGCACACACACACACAACAAAACACACACACAACACAACACACACACACACACACACACACACACAACGCACAGAGAGGAGAGAGAGAGCATCGCCACCCACACACACATCACTATTTCACACAACACAGGGACACACCACACACACACTTACACACCCGGGGTGACGAAGAGGGCGGGAAGGGCATGGGGTTTCTGTCTTCGCGCCACCCCCTGGTATAAGTTTTGGCACGTTATTTCCGTAACCACATTGGGGGAGACCCGCGTCCCCACCCTTTGGGACCCCTCCATTCCCTGCAGAGAGAGAGAGAGAGAGAAAGAGAGAGAGAGAAAAGAGAGAGAGAGAGAGAGAGAGAGAGAGAGAGAGAGAGAGAGACGAGACAGACAGACAGAAAGAGAGAAGAGACGGGCAGACAGAGCAGACGAGAGCAAGAGAGAGAGAGAGAGAGAGAGAGTTGTCATTCTGCTGGTGTGGCGCAGTTGCCGTGTTGGGCAAATCACACTACCTCACATGATCACTTGCATTCACATGTGATCCACTTTCTGACCTTGTGATTGCTGTTCCACACCTGTGCAAACCCCAAGACAGCGGGAGAGAGAAAGGAGCTGGAAACAGAAATGTAGATGTCATTTTGTTTTTCATCTGTTTTTTTGTTGTTGTTGTTCTTTTTTCTCTCATTCATACAGATATCTGGCTATGGACTGGCCGACTTCTGTGTAAACTTCCTTGCGATTCAGTAACATGAGCCCTTAGACCTCGCCAGAAATGTAGAAAATGATCACATTTCCATATCGGCTACGTAAGATGGAGAAATGGAACTACTAGCATTTTACCCGGCTTCGTCCCGTGCCCACCTCCCGTATTGCATCTCCCCTACATGCCCTTCTGCTATCAGGTTTGGTGGTGATGGTGGTGGTGGTTTCTTCCCTTTGGTGCTGACGTTATTTGAACCTCCAACTTATACACGGTTTGGTGTCTAAAGGCCAGCAGTAGACTCAAGACACTGAGATCTTACCCATAGTACTATAAAACTCTCGTAACATAGTAGGCATCCTTCAGTCTAGGAAGACTATGGAGTTGCGCTCTAGGTGTCTATTCTGGTACAGCGACGGGTGTGGCTGGCCAGTCCGACGCGGGAATGACAGTCCCTGTGGCAGAGGGCACAGATGAAGTCTGACGCTGGTCTGTCTGCCTGGGCTGCAGCCTTTCTTCTCATTCTCTTTTCCCCGTGCTGGGCGAGTGTCTCTCGAACTTGGAGAGACCTTTCTGCACAGTTTGTCTCCAGGCTGACCGTTCGAGGGCTGTTGCTTTTTTTTTTTTTTTTTTAACATGTTCGGGTGCATCTGCCGTTGTCATTAGGACTCTAATTCTCTTCATACCAGAAATTGAGAGCTGTTTCATCACATCACAGGCAGACAAGCCTAACCCCCCCCCCCCCCCTCCCCGGTCCCCCTCCCCGTCCCCCCACTCCCATCCCCATCCCGCTCCCCTCCCTGCTCCAAACCCTATAGCGAGGACTTTCTGCTTGGAAGCCCGACCCCCTCAGTCTTCCAAACGTTCGTCTTGGATGTATGGTTACTCCAGTGTCTATAGACTGTCTCCCCCTCCCCATCGTCTCCTCCTCTCCCCCTGCCATCCTCCTCTTCTTCTTCCTCTCCTCCCCCTTCCACCCCCCCCCCCCCCCCCCCCCCTCAGCTTTGTTTAGTCGTAGTCGTGTCCAACAATACGACTCACGACAAACAAAGGTGGCATTACCGGGCTCTGTTTTGCCACAGACCACCGTTTACTTAAGGTGAATTTTGAAGTTTTAAACAGGTTTAACGAGTACCCCCCCCCTCCTCCCCAACCGTCATTTAACTCAGCTTCCATCTGCTTCTCACCTTTTATGATGATGATGATGATGATGACGATGATGACTACAAACACAAACAATCACAATAAAGATAATATAATTAACAATAATATGATGAATGATGATGACGATCATCATCATACGTCTCATCATCATCATATCATCATATTATTATTATCATTATATCATTATATTATTATTATTATTGCAGTAATACTCCTATTCAGTATTTAATGCCTCTGCCTGTTGAGTAAAGTATCTGGGACCCAGAGTGCTAACAATTCTACTGCACTCTGCCTGTTGAGTAAAGTATCTGGACCCAGAGTGCTAACAATTCTACTGCGAAGGCTGATTTAAGAAACTACCTGGGACCGAGGGGGGCTAACGAATCTACGCACGGGGTTTGATAAAATATCCGATACCCAGGGGCGAACAACCACTGCAAATCACCCTGACAAAACAATCGAGACCCAAGAGCAAACAACTCACTGCACTCTGCCATTGGTAAAGATCACCCAGGGGTAAACAATTACATAAACTCGCCGAAGTTTGAGTAAAGTATCTGACCCAGATGCTAACAATTTTTTTTTGAGAAACGAAGAAGGGAGATGAAGGAAGATACATTCCAGGGGACGGCCCTAAGTAGGGGGAGGAGGGGGGGGTACATCGAAAGCAGAGGTGAGCGGACATGTGATGAACATAGTACTTGAGTTAAATCCTATGATTTTTTTAAGTATCATAACATGGCCCACGCACACACACACACACACACACCAAAAACACACCACACACCACAACACACCACACACCACACACTGTAAGCATCCACCAGGGCAAACGAATTATAAAACCAACCCGAAGGTCGAAAATGTTTCTAAACTTGATTTAAAAACAGGGGGTTTTTGTCTCTGATTTCGCGCGGGGGAGCATGAGGAAGTTTAATTCCGAGGACGGCCCTAAGTACAGAAAAAACACTGCCCCTGCACTTCACGTTAACATTCATCATCTTAATGATTATCACTGTGACACTGCTGTTAGTATTATTCTTATCTTTTTCCTTTCAGCAACGCATGCACTGGTGTAAATAATTCTTTTCGCCAGTAGCAGGCATTTTCATATTTTCGTCTGTATAACCATGTGCGCCATCGTATTTGATGTGGCCCAAAGTTGTCAGTTCCGCACGCAATCATTTCAGCCGGGCTTCACGCCTGTGAGTCGATTGATACCTACGTCACTCGGATCTATAGGTTATACACAACAAACATGACGGTTAGTGTCTACGACTCCCAACGGACTTGTCCGGAACGTGTCCCCCCCCCCCCCCCCCCCCCTCCCACCCCCAACAGCCTCTGGCTGATACGACGTTAATCTCACCATTTCGCTCGCTGTTGGCTCGGCTGCTAATGCTGTTGAGCCAGACTGGTGGATTATTGATGCGGGACGGTGGGCACGATGCAGGGGGCAGAGGGGCTGTTAGTTCTACAAGTCTGAATGGTCGGGTGGGGTGGAGTGGAAAAGGGGGGGGGGGGGGGAGGGACAAAGCGAATTGAGCGAGGAGAGGCCTGAAATTTCTTCTGAGTTTTCAGACTTTTTTTGCTTCATTAAGAGAATAATTCATGTACATTGAAAACTTGAAAACAAAATCAGACGCCATCAAAAAGCCACAGCAGCCAGAAAATGGACACAAGTGAGAATGGTTAGTGACCAAGCCAATGAGGCCATCGCCCAGCCTCCCGTCCCCGCATTTTTGCTAGAACTAGTCCATGAAACAATTCCCAAATTGAGACAACGCCCAGCCCCCCCTGCCCTCATGTTTGCTAGAACTAGTCCATTAAAGCAATTCCACAATACTTCTGGAAAAAACGTAAGACATCTGTCATTAATGCTTCAATAATCCATTTAAGGCACACACAGATGCAGACAGTAGAGAGACAGATAGAGAAACGCTAATGATTAAAAAAAAAACACAAAAAAAAAATATGGCAAGATAGAGAAAGAAGGGAGGAGAGAGAGAAGAAGAGAGAGAGAGAGAGAGAGAAAGAGAGAGAGAGAGAGAGGGGGGAACGAAGAGCATAAAAAATCAAACACGCAGTGTACAGAGAGTGAGAGAGAATGAATGAAAGAAAGAATGATTTATTCAGATTAGGCCATAGCCCATACTGAAGGGACACACCCGGAATACACGAATAAAGAAAAATTATCACAAAAAGAAATGGAAAAAAGCAGATACACATACATACTATACAAACTATTATGAATACATTGCTCGTAGTCGCTTTTGTGCTTCGTATATGTACCTGGCAAGATCAAAGAGGACACACTCATTTCCTTATGTTAATAGTAAGCTGACTCTAAAACTACAAGGATCAGAATAATACTTTGACTAATAAATTTTACTCGAAGATCATTGAGAGCAGGACAGCAAAATAAAAAATGTATTTCATCTTCCTTGGCCTGGTAACATAGCCGACATATCAGTCTATTTTCATTCAAAGCACTGTATCTGAACCGATGGAAAGCTATGTCAGAGATACCAAATCTAAACTTAGTCAATGCACTCTTAATATACCTGTCCATTTCCATTTTGATGTATGGCTCAATCATATACGTTGTTTTAAACAGTCTGTATTGTGCAAATCTGTCACTGTTGTTGATATGGTCATGCCAATCTTACCATCTGCAATCAATCATTCTTTGTTTAGAACATTTCAAAAATCCGATATATTTTCAACGCCCTGGTTGTCCCAAACATATGCAAAGCCATACGAATTTAAGCAGTGACGAACAGTGTAGCCCATGTCTTCTTACCATTATAATCCAAATTTCGTAACGTCCTATGAGCTTTATATGGTATCTTTGTTTCCTCCATTCTGGTTATTTTCAGCCAATACTTAATGCATTTTAAAAACGAATTAATATAAATCGGATACCATCCAAGTTCGTCATAAACTAAATCATTTGGTGTTCGATTGTCTACATTCAAAAATCTTTTCATAGCATATAAATGAACATTCTCTATTACAACACTTTTCTCAAAAGCCCAGATTTCTGCTCCATACTGTAAAATGGCTGCACCTGAGAGTCAAATAATTTCGAAAAAACAGAAAATGCGCCACTATTCAATTTGTATAAAATACGAAGTATAACTGTGACTGCTCTCTTTGCTCTATTTGCTAGGTCTTGACATCCAAAGGTGAAAGTTAATTTGGTAGTAAAATAGAACCCAAGATACTTGTATGCATTGACTACAACCATGTATTCACCTCCATAAATCCATTTCTCATTATGTGCTAAATATCCACCTTTACGAAACACAATAATGTTGGTCTTATTCATATTAACTTTTAATTCTAATTTAGTAGCAGCTGAATACAAACTGTTCAATTGTCTTTGCAGGCCAACTACAGTTGTAGACAATAAATAATTTCATCAGCAAA
Organism: Conus ventricosus; assembly: GCA_018398815.1. Classification (NCBI taxonomy): domain Eukaryota; kingdom Metazoa; phylum Mollusca; class Gastropoda; order Neogastropoda; family Conidae; genus Conus; species Conus ventricosus. The sequence continues at coordinate 101,155,843 of CM031600.1, forward strand.
AAGTAAGACAAACAGTTCCAAGATATCAAAAGTTACACCATGC